>OU342740.1:303948822-304548822 GCA_910589775.1 Avena eriantha | reverse complement strand
CGAGGTCCCCGGCAACGCGGTCATGTTCGGGGTGTACGAGGCGACGAAGCAGTACATGGCGGGCGGGCAGGACACGTCGGGGCTGGGCAGGGGCTCCCTGATCCTCGCGGGCGGGATCGCCGGCGCGGCGTTCTGGAGCTCCGTGTACCCGACCGACGTGGTGAAGAGCGTGCTCCAGGTGGACGACTTCAAGAACCCCAAATACTCGGGGTCCATCGACGCGTTCAAGAAGATCCTCGCCGCCGACGGGGTCAAGGGCCTGTACAAGGGGTTCGGGCCGGCCATGGCGCGCAGCGTCCCGGCCAACGGCGCCTGCTTCCTGGCCTACGAAGTGACCAAGTCCCTGCTCTAGGCTGCCGGCTGCTGGTTTTCCACAAATCTCAGCGCCGTTCTTGACATTGTTCTTGTTTCTGCTCTCTGATTCAGCTATCACCTTCTGTATTCAGGACAGTCGGGCCGTTTGCTAGTACCTCTGTAACAGAAAAACGAGCCCAATGAATTGGAAGACATTTGTGTTCTTACTACTAGTACATGGTGTTCTTTCTGTCTTCCTTTCTGAAGCAAAGATGCTTCCTGTAACTGTATCAAGCAAGACACTATCATCGGTTCCATGCTCCTGCCTTTGGTCGACAGAGGGGCTCCCGTCCTGCCATGTGATGTTTCCTCTTCTTCCCAAAGCTAGCAAGATCTCCCTAGCTCTCATCCTATCCTGTGTAGCTGATCGGGTAAACTGCAGAAAGAGAATCGCAGGAAACACATGGGGAATACTAAGCATGTGTGATGTGTCGACTTACTCTTGTATGATGATTGGTGACAAAGATGAAAGGTTCATCCGTGCTTGGGCATGATTCGTATATGTACGTAGGACGGTAGGAGCCAGTGATGGATGCTGCTGACCTCGTGGCTGGCTAGCTCGCAGTTCAACTCCAACTGCTGAATTCTGGCGATGCTATCAGCACGAAAGGGAACAGAGAAAAAAGGAAGACGTTGGATTGCTTTCGTTACACAACTCAAACCAGCCAGACTTGTTCTTTTATTAGTAAAGAATATTGATCATATAGCACAATGGGGTGGTGGCGCAGTTGGCTAGCGCGTAGGTCTCATAGCTATAGCGAGTGATCCTGAGGTCGAGAGTTCGAGCCTCTCTCACCCCAATTTTTTTTGCATTCTTATTCTTGCTGTGCAGTTATTTCTGTTCGGTGATCAAGCATATTTCCCCCTTAAAAATTGGGGTATACATCGAAATAATTCAATCTATGGTTCGTCAAGTGAGCATGTTTGAATTTACTAAGTACTAGTTGAATGCCCATGCGTTGCTACGGCTCTCTGATAAGGATGGCAATGGAGCGGGTTTGGACAGATATATCAAAACCAAATCCAGATCCAAATCCATGAACCACACTCAAGCCCGCCCACAAAGATATCCATGGGCATGAATGTAGCCCCAGATCCAAACCCGTCGGATATCCAGGTATCCATGGATATCCATTGGTTACATGCTATGTACATAAACATAACAACATTCAACATAACAATGACACTACAAGAACATTTCGGCAGTATTTAAGCAACAGTTTGACAATACTTGAGAAATTATTATATGGATTGCCACCATTGGGTCGCCACATGGCAGGAGGACTGGAGGATGAAGAGGAGTGGAAGGGATAGTAGTGGTGCTGCATAGGTGATGTTGCTAGGTCGCCGCCTGCAAGGAGCTGAGGAGGGAGATGTTGATGGTGCCTATCGGCTGCCTGTTTAGTGGGTGCATAGCAGTCAGGGATAGGGATTAGCGATTAAGAGAAATTAGCTAGGGTTAGCGATAGCCAGTTAGTTAGGTGGGCCTTTGGGTGGTTCGGTCTTGGAAGTGGGAGCTTGGGCCTTTAATGAGTATGGCATATGTAACAGTTATTGTTTAGAAAAGAAAGTCTCGCTAACTCATGGGTCTCGCGTGTCAAACGGGTATCCGTTGGATATCCGTGGAGCGAAACCTCTATCCGTGCCCGCTCTATGATTTAAGGGATATCCGCCCCATGAAATCTGTGCGTGTAATTATCACTCCATATCCTTACCCACATGACTGGATATCCGTGGATATCCAGATCCATGGATAAAATTGCCATCCTTACTCTCTGAGGAAGCAATTGAGATAATTCACATTTACAAAACCAAATATATTATATATAATATATATTTATCTAGATGCATTATAATGTAACCAAAAATCATGAAAATGTTTTGCTAGTTCTAGTTAAAGTGTAGTCGGGCACATCATTCTCATTCGTTGAGGGATGGACAAGGACATATGGCACGGAGTTCAACTTTGGTTCAGGGTCCATGGGTAACTCTTGTCGCTGCTGGATGAGATGCAATGGAGGTCGTGACATCTAAGTGGTTTCATCCCCGATGGTAATACGATTGGTTCTAGGCGAAGGGACCGATTGGACCCGATTGCATTTTACTTACATTTTCAGTGTGAGGTCATGTTTGTAAAAACCAGGGACTGGTCACTAATTTCCTATATTTATTGGTCCTGTTGTGACCTGGAACCTTTCGCCGCTTCAATATTGATGCAGCTCTAGGTCCTTCTAGACCCTTGCTCTATTCAAAACAAAATGTTTTGCCCGAGAAGGAAATTTTTGGGATGACTACTTTGTTTTAGAAGAAGAGAGAGTAAAAGTGGTACATCTCATAATTTCAGTTTTGCAGCATCCCAATAACCATATATTTTGTGGTTCATACACCAACACACAATATAAATTTTAGTGCTATACTAAAGCAGTAATATGTTTATGTACAAAAGTAAGAACTTGCAGATTCTAAATCACTGATCACATCCTCCACTTTTGCTAGATTTTCTACAAATGTGCTCACTCTTGCTCCGGGTAGTTGCAACCTAAATCGGAAGGAGCAAAATATTGGTATTGAGTGATTATTATCGGTAGAGTAAAGTCGTTAAACAAAACATTTCCCCATGTGACTGTCTTAAATCCATACCAGTTCTTGAGATTCATACTCTTCATATATTTATAATAACAGATTGGCTATCCGCTTTTAAATGATTTTTAAGAATGATATAAAGAACAGATTGACGAAATAGTAACCTTGTACAAATAATATAATTTTCAATATTGTACCTACATTGAGCTCATGCCAGCTCATTGATTTGACCTCATTTATAATAACTAAATAGGAGCAGCCCACTTACAGTATTTTTCTTAAATGCAAACTACCATCTCACCAAGCTTGCAGCGTCGTCTAAAAAAGCATTCCACCTCAAGAAAGCTTGCAATATCATTAGAAAAGCATGCCATATCATTAAAAAAAGGAAAACGATACAACTCTCCCGAGGATCGCACGGTTGGTCCCCCGGGTCGCTCTGCTCGCTTGCGTGCTGCGCGTAACCACAACCCCGCACGCAGCATGCTCGCCCGCGCGCTCCATTCGCTGCCGCAGCACCGCGCCCTCTTGGTGGGTTGATCCATCAAAACCATGTATTGCTTCCTTTTTCATGTGCTCATATTGTATCTCCGGTAAAAATATTGACTCTAGATAAATCTTCGCCCCGATTGAGTTCCGTAAGGTCCCTGAAACTTAAAAATACACAAAATAGGGGTTTCCTATTTTGTAGAGTTATAAACCAATGAAAGGGTATCAATGGAAAATCCCCATAAATCAACGCAAAACATGAATATAACATCTAATAACATGCAAATATGCTGGAATATATGACAATAAACTATGAAGTTCATGTATGCATTTTATATGCATCAAGGTGTCATGACACTGATGATCAAGTCTCAGACAAGTCATGTATCGAAGTAACAAAGGAAATTGAACTCGACATTTGTGGTTCAAACAACGTTGAAACCATCGAATGCATAGGGGTCGTTATGGGCATTCCGGTCTCGTTGTTGATCATTGATCTGAGAATCGTCTCGATCATGTCTGTGATGTTCTCAAACCACAGGGTAACACACTTAAGGCTTTACGACTCCTGGAGATCATTATGGAATTGATGGAATCACTAGAAGAAAGAGAAAGGAACACTAGAGGTGTTTTGTGAGAGTACCTAAATATTTTCGAAGAATCTTGAAGGAGAATTAATCGAATCGGAAGGTGTTTCGGATCAAAAGGGTTTCTTAAATATGAATTTTATATTAATTATTGTAATTAATATTAAAATAAAATATTTAATTAATAAAAATATGGGCAACTTCCCTATTAGGCCAAGTTCCTGAAGGGAACAAGGCCTAAGAGGGAGGGCCACCTAGGGCAACCGCCGCTACCGCTGGAGGCCAAGCGGGTGGTGCCCACCCTGGCCATCGATTCCATCCATGGACCAGGTGCACATGGGGCCCACCCTGGCTGGCCGGCCAGCCCCTGCCCTTGGCACACCGCCTCTCCCCCTCCCCACCCTTTAGTCCCACCCCAGGACTTCAGGAGTTGGAGTGCCCACTTTTTCCCTATATAGAGAGGTCTATATTTGTGGGAAAAGTAAACCGATTTCTCCAACGCAATTTCCTAGGGAAATTTGTCTCTCTCTATCCCCTTGCAAATGTGGCCCAAAAGTAAGGGGTGTATGAGTGAGGTACTGCTTCACTGCAGCATGCTATTGCACTCATAAAGCATTAGAGCTTAGAAATAAGCTGAGATAAGGTGTGTGCATTGCATTCATGCATAGAAAATCTAGATAATTTTCACGCTTTTAAATAAAACTTATCAAAGTGATTCAAGCTTCTCTTAACATAGTGGAACTGAAGTAGATCATCAAGATGATTGCGATATGTTTCAATATGACCTTTGTTAAAACCTTACCTTTGGGTAATATAATTTGATCTAAGGGTAGATCAAATGTAATAAAACTAAGTCACAACACACTAATTAATAAGGATTACTTGATTCTAGAGATCATTACATGGTATTCCCTGCAACAACTCAAGGATAAATATTTAATATTCTAAAGATGACATCAAGGTAATGTCTACCACAAACCCTGAATACCAAGTTAAGTATTTAACTTAAGTAAAGAAACTCTATAACTAAACCTTTATACACTTGCTTGCCATAGTTGTTCCTACCATGGGTATCATGGTGGTTCTTAAACATTAACTCTTATCACAGATAGAGTAGAAAGGGAAGTCAAGCCAAGATCATTCAACCCGTATCCTTAATATCATATTAAGTGATGACATTCCTATTTAACCAAGTCCTAATGTCAATTGATCATCAATATTGAGTGATCAATTCTTGATCTAGAACTTATTGACTCTTAGCCGTTGACCTATTATAATAACCTTCCAAAGGCCTTAAGTAAATTAATAAGAAGAAGGAACTAGATATGGTAGTGTGCCATCATCAATGGAATGATATCCTTAGTGGTTATCAAACCATCTGATGTTGGATGAGATAGCTCACTCATGAGTAAACTAGAAGAAGCATCTAAGCCAAGAGTTAAGCTAGTGATCATGAAGCTATGAGAAAGCTAGTAGTATTAGAGTATCCAATCATAATGTTGTTAAGCCAAGTAGATATAAATATGGAGTAAGCTTCCTTAACAAGATAAGCCCTATAAGGATACTAGTAAAAACCTATTACTTAGTTGATGATAGATCTTGATCAGATAATTAGAAGTCTAAACTTTGTATGATCAAAGGTTGGTGGTCATTATTCTCAAGTCATTGGAGAATAGATGACTAGGTGTTGAAGAAGTGTTGTGAGTATACCAAATTAGACAAAGCCTTAGTAAGCTGAATCATCTAGCTTGATCATGAGAAGTCAAGCTATAGTATAATGAAGTATATAATATGAGTTGTATGGAGTAGTTGGAGGCATAGTAGTTTAACCAAGCTAATACAAGAACAACTTATATTATGGAGAGTAGTACCATACTTATTCTAGAGGATTGATATCCCTTGTTATATATACTGAGGATTGTAATCTTGCAAGCCTTGGAAGTAGATGCAAGATGGATATAAAGGAGTTAATGCAGGGAGTTAGAATTAACTATAGTGACGGATTCATCAAGGGTAGTTAAGAAGTACAAGTTATGTAGTAAAGGAAGAACGCTAGGAGAATGGAATAGTGAAGGTTATTCTTTTAAGAAATATTAAATGTACTCCTTAAAATAAATTTGTGAAGACTCTAATGAATTAATAATCCCATTCAAGCAGTTCTTATGTGCCATTCCACACTTGAGTGCTTTAGTATTGCATGCTACTTGTTGTATTTACATATTGTTTCACACACTCTCACAAACCTTAATAAGAAGCACAAGTGAAACACATTCTAAAGAAACCATCCCCAATTTCTGAACCCTAGATCAGATACGATTATTCCGGGGGTTCGTATTTATCCAATCGCATTACAACTTATGCATAATTGCATCTTGCTTCTTTAAACATTCGTCCTTACTAGACCAATGATGCTGTTTTTACAGAATTTGGATCTTCTATTGTCTTGAAGAACGTGATTGCATAATCTTACAATCACAAAAGGCAAGTTCACACTTGCTCATGTCCTTTGATTATTTTCTATCAAATGCTTGTAACTCAAATGTTGTCTTCACCTACATTTCAAAAAGGTCAGAAAACACTATTTTCATAATAATATGATTATGGATTATTTACCAAATGGTAATAATATATTGATACAGTTCCAATGGTAAGGAACATAATATCTAAGACTTAATCAACCAATGTCGCCAGTGATTCTAGCGCCGTATATTACGCATTAACCATGAGATTTGGAATGGGACGAAGAAGTCAGATGTATCTTCTCCCTTCTGCATGGACGGATGACCTTATCATGAAGCTGCAGATTTCTCGTGGAGAATCCAGCACATGGGTGGGACCCCTCAATGCCCCGCGATCTAGGTGTCTAGATTATCTATGCATAGCTATCGTGGTGGAGGTTCACCATAGATGATGGTGGCTGCCAGAAAGAGCTGCTTACAGAGTCTTCGAGAGGCTACCCGGACTAAACTCATGGTAAACCTTCTTCGGGGATCGTGTCTTCATGCGGGGTCTTAGCCCATGCCTCATACCAAGAAAGTGTGAACGGGAATGCGTGCCCGGATGTGCAACAAGGCTTAAGATCTCTCATGGGTAAAGTAATGCACCTCTATAAAGTGTAAGAACTGTGACATGTTACTCCCTGTTCCGGGAAGGAGATGCGAACGCTGCAGGAAAGGAACTCCATGAAAGTTCTGGTCAACCTGTGAAGGCTGTCGGACATAGTTTTCAGAATAAAAGCAACATTTGAAGAAATGTTTACGAAAACCTGCATTGCCTACAACCTTTGGTCTGTGATTGTAGAGATAGTGCATCATGCACTCCTTTTTTAGTGAACTTGCTGAGTACGCTCGTACTCAACCGTACTTTCTTAACCCTTGCTAGGTTCTAAGTCGTGGAATACATCGTCAACATCAACTTGGTGCTCAAGAAACCATCATCGACCACTCAAGTCCTTCAATGAAGTCAAGGAAGTCAACATATACATCAACTGAAGTAAAAAAGAAGTTCTAGATTAGCTAGGAATAGATTCTCTAGCCACAAAACCTACTTATGTAGAGCATTACATTAGTAGAAATTGCAGGCCTGATAGTTTAGATGATAGTCTTATTATCCAGATAGTTCTGAGTTATTATTTCTGGTTCTTCTTTGTAAGAAGTTTCTTTCTCTCTTTTTAACCTAGAGTGTTCTCTGGATCTTTTGTAAAGAGTTGAGTTGTAATCTATAGTCATGTCTTGGACCTGTTGTGTTTCTGTTGTACCACTCTGAGGGATGTAATACTAGTGAACGGTATTTCATTGGTGTTATGTCAACGACTATGGTGTACTACATCATGCAGTGGTATTTTGGGTCACCACAAATATCATACCCTCGAAGATCGAACTAGTGAAAGATTGTTGATGATGAGGTTGGTCGTGCGTTGATCCCTGCAACAAGCCTTAGAGAGTCGTAAGGAGGTGTATTATCCCACAGACGACTTCAACGATCAAGTGCTCTAACACCTCCACCGGTATCCACATGTGCAACAAGAATGACACCATGTCAAAGTGAGATCAAACTCACAGATGAAGCGGGAGTGTGTCGATGAAGATCCGGAATCACTTTTGTATGACTAGAATATATATGCACGAAGGTAGTAGACAAACAACACTCCAACATGAAGAAGAAGATCCTCGCGTAGACAACTTCAATGCGAAGAAGAGGTGGAAGACGAACTCCGAGATGCCAAGGCGGCGATGACCCGCGACATTGGCGGTGGCCGATGACACGGGGAGGAGACGTGGTGCGGAGGTTTGGTGGCGGCGACGTGTGGGCAGGGGTGTGGAGTGGTTTCTCAAAAACTCTTGTCTTTTGCCTTTGGCCCTGCACCCGTATATATGTGTGGCTAGCCTCCCTTCAAAAAAGAGAGTAGAAGTAGGACTCCAAGTCCTAGTAGGACTTCTCCTTCCTTTCCTCCACACATACATAGAGAGAGTAGGAGTAGGACTTCGTGTCCCGGAAGTACTCCTCCAACTCGACGAGGGAGGGAGTACTAGTCCTAGAGGGACTCCTCCCTCCGCACCGTCTCTCCCCACCCGTCGGCCTAGGGGTGGCCCTGGCTGACTCAGCCAGGGTCCCCCCATTACCATGTGCGTGGCACGGTCGGGCCCATGTGGCCCCTCTAGGCCATGGTGCTCCTACTGGGATAATTAATTTTAATTATGAATGTTTATTTTAGAGCTTTCAAAAAATTCCGAAGTCCTTCAAATTATTTCCGAAACATTCCTAAAATATTCCTCGATGACTTCCATAATGTGTCTGGAACAATTCCATCCATTCGCGATGATATCTCGGACAACTCCAGAATATTCCGAGATACTCTGAAACAACCTTTCGGGGTTACTTCATTCAAATATCTTAATCACACTCATGTTCTAAATGCCTATAACGTCTTAAGTGTGTGACCCTGTGGGTTTGGATATTTACGGATATGTTTGGAACTCCTTCCGCGACAATGATTACTATTAGCGTCTTGATACACGTAGTAATCCTCGCAAATAACATGCAGATCTTTATCGTGTGAACTGTAGTATTAAATCTGATACATATTGTATTGCTTCGTCGATACTTTATATTGCCAGATATGAAACACTAGGTTATCCTTGTTACATTGCATGTACTCTTTACTCATACCGTACTATCGATGTTCCTGTTGTCAACAACTTGATCACGTGTCTGGCCAGATGATGATGATGAACATCATAGCACATGAGTGGGCCTAGAGTGTATCTCTTCATCGTTAGAGTAGCAATTCCCGCAAACACACCATGTGAATTATTGGCGTACCATCCGGTTAGAGCAAAGACTGACTTTGTGATCACTCATGTTCGGATCAACATTTGAAGAATCCTGCCACTTCCATATTGTACCTTAGTTCACATGTGTCTCGTGGTCAAACGAACTTCAGTAAAGGCAATACATAGTTTATGAGAAACTACCGATAATAAATATTGACAATGTGTTTCACGGTATATCATGTTGGGTCTATCCATCGTTGTTGTTCTCCCAATAATTCCGAACTCATATATCATTGGAAACTCTACAACACTTTGTCGTCTTGCCCATAGTCAGGAAACCGGGACTATCGTTAGTATATGAACTAATCTCAGAGGCAAGACCAGGGATGTCTTATTGGTGTTTATTACTCCACACATGTATTAGGGTTTCCTCCAAATACACATTATTCGAAACTAATACAATTATAGCATAGACCAATAAACTTAATTATGAAACTGAAATATGAATAATAATACATTTATTATTGCCTCTAGGCATATTTCCATCAATCTCTCACTTGTACTAGAGTCAATAATCTAGTTTACATTTAGCAGTCTAACACCTATGGCTTCCCGGTGTTCTTTATGCTTTGCAAGCGTGATCAACTTAGTCAACGGATCTACCACATTCAGGTCTGTATGAATTTTGCATATCTTGATATCACCATCACTAACGAACTGGCGCATGAGATGATATCAACATTGTACATGCTTGTTCTTCTGGTGAGACCTTGATTCCTTTGCTTGAGCAATGGCACCATTATTGTCACAATGAATCTTCATAGGCTCTAATGCACTTGAAACCACACCAAGTTCTGTAATGAAGTTTTTCATCCATATACCCTCCTTTGCAGCATCCGACGCTGCTATGTACTCTGCCTCTTTTGTAGAATCCGCAACTGTATCTTGCTGAGAATTTTTCCATCTCACCGCTCCCCCGTTCAAAGTGAATGCATAACCGGCTTGAGACTTGAAATCATCAGGATCAGTGACAAAGGTTGCATCAGTGTAACCCCTTGTAATGAGCTCTTTATCACCTCCATAGATGAGAAACATATTTTTAGTCCTTCATAAGTATCTAAGTATATTTTTCACTGCTATCCAGTTATCAACTCCTAAATTACTCTGGTATCTGCTCGTAACACTTAGATCATAGGATACATCTGATCTTATACATATCATAGCATACATAATTGACCCAATTGCTGATATGTTTCCCGCTCAACATCAGTCATGGACCATTGTTTCTTACTTAATGGTCTGCCATACAGCACTGGAAGTGATCCTCTCGTACCATTGTTTCTTACTTAATGGTCTGCCATACATCACTGGAAGTGATCCTCTCATAGATTCTTCCATTTTGAAATTACTACTAGTACTTCAGAGTGGATTCCCAGACACTCCTTTTGCCTCTTGGGCTGCAGCAGGAGTCGCACGCATCTGATGGCGTACAGCTACTAACCAGTGATCACTGTCAAAACCCCATCAGGAAAACAAAACATCAAAAGCAGCAGTCAGCAGTGAGTTGTTACCGGTCTATCGGATACTGACATAATCTGGTTACGGTTCACCTGATCAGTCATTCATTCAGCTGTAGAGAAAACGCCTACTATCGTTTTAGAGCAAGTATCCAGCCAGCCTATATGACTTAAATAGTATATTTATGCTTACTTGGATGAGAGAGAAGATGAGAGAAAAGAGGAGTGGACTCTTAGTTAACAGCCAGCTGCAGCACGTGCTCCTAAGCACTATGTGAAATCATACATTAATAAAGTAGTATACTTTTATCTCTATTTATTGTATATGTTGGCTATTAAGTTGACTCTAAATGACATGAACTAGCCAGCAGTTGGTTCTACTGTTGCCGTTGCTCTTAGGCCTTCCACAGCGTATGTCCAAACCGGTGCCCAAATCGATTTTGAAGCATCGAGCACCGATGCCCTCCGCTGCACAGGTGATGCCCGAATTTTTTTCCAAGGAATCGGAGCAGGTAGATGCTCCGGTGCCCAAACTGATTCACCCAATAAAATATTGCTATAACTATTGAAAAAAAGAGCTCGTTCGATACGTTCTCTGCTGTGAAGCCGTTGGAAAGACTTGTTTAGTGTATGTTTGTCAGTCTGGGGTCATCTACTTTTAGCCTGAACGGTGCCCTCCGTTGTAAAGACAGTGCCCGAATAAATCTATTTGGGCATCGGTGATACGTGGAACACTTCTCAGAGATGTGGCACCGGTAACGCTGTGGAAGGCCTTACACCAAAATTTTCGGCTGTGTCCACTGATCAACGTAGCGGCGGTGTGCGACAGAGCTTTTTCCATTTTTAATTAAAAAATCTGACGACGGGCCCGCAACGCAGAAGCCTTTTGTCCTGGACGTAGAAAAAAAGGAGGAAAAAGATGGAGTCTTTTCTGGCTTTGATTATTGGGGCAAGTTGCGCAAGTGGATGAGCGAGGAGTGTCAGGTCCGTGTCCGAAAGACAGCGCCACGTGAAATGCCATCCCTGCGCAACCGCCTCCTCTCCCGAAGGCTCGCCGGTAGGCTTTCAATGCTTCTGTCGTCGTCGTCTCCGACGCCGGCGCCCACCACCTTTGATCAAACCTCTGACGACGATGTCGGGTCCGATCAAAAGCTTGCGGCGCGACGTTGATCGGAGAGAGTGGTGACTGGTGAGAGAGGGAATCTGAATAAGGTTGATGTATGGCACTGGAAAAGGAGAGGGAGATCTAGTGGTCATTCCTTTTCCATGATGATGCCAAATTGACAATGGGGCATGGGGATCCCCCACTGATAGCAAGTGGAGCACCTAAACCCAGCATTACTGAGCTTTTTAGTGACCTGAAGCGAAGAACCTTTGGTGGTTTTTCACTTGCAGTATGTTCCCAACTGATTTGTCTCCGGAAAGAAGAAGGACAAGAAGAAAAAATATGCTCACTGGGTCACCTGATGAGCATCTCACCACTGTACTAGTACTAGTTTTCTTCTTCCATGTCTGAATCTTTGAAAGCACCAACTTAATTACCAATAGCTCTAATGATTCTTCTACTCCTCTGAAGAAAATGCACTTAGCAATGGCATTTCGTCACATGGTATGGGTTCTGGAAGGCTCGGTCAACACAAGTGCAGCAATCCTGCATTTTCAGATATTCAAATATATGCCAGTGATGGACACAAATTGGATTTGGGAAAAAAATGCAAATGGTGTTTTCTATTCCAGGGACGATCGCCACTGTGTTTCTTCATGCTGGTTCCAAACAGAAGCAATGATCCATCCCGGAGAACACGCAACAGAAAAACATGACAACAAAGAGACAAAAACTACACCCACTAAACAAGCATCTAAACAGTAAAGAATACAGTAAAAATATCATCTCAGCATCTCTCGGAGCTGATAGATAGCACGGAGTATATATTTTTGTTTCCTCTGGAATCTAGATCATGCAACCATTTACCATCACTGATTCAACATCATGATTGAGCAACAAGTGCTAGAGTATGAATCAAGCTAGTAGTAATGAACATTGGGCAGTACTTCCTAATAAGCTTGCTTAATCATCTAGCAGCACCGAGCTATGAATCGCATGCAAAGTTGAATTCCAATTGCAATCACAACAGAAAGGTGAAGGAAATTCCAAGGAAAAGAAAGGGACGGAGGAATCCATGGAAAAGAGTTTTATTACAGGCAGCACCTCAGGAATCACACCTATTTGAAGCCCCTGCATGCGTCAAATTCGAAGCAACCCCCTCCCGAAGAAGAAAAATTAAAGCATCCGGTGTTATTCCGCCGGCGGTGGGGCCGTCGCCGGAGCGGCGGCGGAGGTGGCGTTGGCCTCGGCGAGGGACTTGAGCTTCTGGAGGTTGAGCCTGACGACGGTGTCAGCGAAGAGGCGCGTGTCTTCCTCGCTGTTGCCCTCGGGGACGTCGACGACGTAGGACTCCAGGACGACGGTGCAGATCTCGGCGGGCGCGGCCGGGGCGAGCTCGGAGACGGTGGTCACGGACTTGTAGTTCGCGAGACGGTGCTCACCCCCGGTGATGGTGAAGCCAAAGGCCCTGCGCGCGTCGTCGAGGAGGTCGAGGCGCTCGGTGCTGGTGCTGGCGGGGAGACCCGAGATGACGCTGACCTCGCGGAGGCGGCCCGGCCGGAGCTCGTCCCCGGCGTCGGGGTCCGGGCGGAGCGCGCAGCTGCGGATGAAGTGCTTGTACACCTGAGGGCAGTCGAAGCGGCGGACGATGGCCCACACGGCGGCCGCCGGCGCCTCGATGCGCTGTGCGACGAGGGAGGAACATTGGCCTTGCCCCACGGCGTACCGGTGGTACGCCTCCACCGTGGGCAGCAGCTGCGCATAATCCGCCGCCGTCAGACCAAGCCCGCCCGGCACCTCCGGCTCGGCCGCCGCAGGCTGCTGCTCCATCGACTGGATTCGCCTCGACGCGGTGGGCTGAGGAGGGATGCGTGCGAGGAGCGAGCTGGGATGAAGGAAGGAGCCTTGCGGGAGCGAGCTGCCTGCTAGTACATTTAATACTACTCTATCTAGCAGTAGACAGTGAGGCGAGATGGGGAATTGGGGTTTGGGCTTTCTCTCTCTACTCTCTCTCTCTATGTAATTTATAAAAATAGATTTATATTTTCTGGTATATGCTACTCAGGGATTTTTCTCCATTATCTACTTTAATTTGGATGGGTTTTGGTTCATCAAATGATCAAAAGAGGGAAAACATCACGTTTGTAGGTATTCACAAAGCTAAGGTAGTTTCACCACCGAAAAAAGTGGGTTGCGGAGAGGATTTAAAATAAAAAAATTATGTTGTGTGGTGTATTCTGTCTACAAGTCTCTGGATTTTAGGGATTTTTATCTATCTATTTGGATGGGTTTGGGTTTATCAAATATACAAAATAACACTTTTGTAGGTTTTCTCAAAGCTAAGGATGATGATTTTCACACTAAAAAAGGGTGGTCTTCTGCGAGGACTATTGTAGTCTTCAGTTCAATGACTGACATTCTTTTTTTTAAATGGGTCTTCTTTAGCTTTAAGGATAGTACATTCTTGTAATGTGAAAGATGAGTTGATTGTAATCTTTGTTTATGCAAGGATTGTTTCGATGGAAAGTTGTCGCAAACCTAGCATAGCAAGGAAAGTAAACAAATTTATTTATATGTTGGAGTTAAAAATCTTTTTTTACGGAGATTGTTGTGACTCGAGGATAACTAGCAAGAGGGTATCTTTTGGTATAACGGTTTCCCTAGTGTTTTATTTTTAGGGTCATCGTGAGCAAATAAGGGAAACTGACGCTTTCGTCAAGATAGTTGTACTTTTCAATTAATAATTGGTATTTAATTCTTATGACAGGATAACTATGATTGTAAAGGATAAGCATGACTTGTGAATGTGTCATCTATAGTTAAAATGGTAGCCTTTTAGGCGTGATATCCGATGTTCTGAATACGCAAGGTAGGTTGTCGTCGAGTAGCATTGTATAGTTGTCACGGCTCTTTTAGGTGCAATGACACTCCTCATTTGTCTACTTTTGCATTTACGTCGATATTAGAGAAATATATAAGTAATGGATCAAATTTCACCAACTTGTATTACAATCTAAGAATAGATCTCAAACATGACAAGAAGGATCATGTTATGTTCTAGACAATCCACTTCTAGATGAGCCATATGATAATGTGACAACCGCTGTAACTAATACCTACTATAGGACTAATTCCTCGAGGATAACTAGCAAGAGATGTTTATGTGCAAAGGTTGTCCTAGTGGTTTGTATTCAGGGTTATCGTGAGCAAATAAGGAAAACTCACACTTTTATCAAGATAGTAGTACTTTTACAATTAATAATTATTATGGAAGGATAACTATGATTTTAAAGGATGAGCATGACTTGTGAACATATCATCTGTACTTAAAGTGGTAGCTTTTTAGATGACGTTCTGAGTACGCAAGGTAGGTTGTCGCAAGGTAGCAATGTATATCTGCCAAATTTGTTGAAGTAATAATGCTTTTAGGTGCAACAATACTCCTCTATTGTCTAGTTTTGCGCTAAGGTTGATCTTAGAGAAAGATAAACTTACTGGAGAAATTTCACCAACAGGTATCCTAATCTAAGAATAGTTCTCAAACATGACAAAAGGACCATGTTCTAGACAATCCATTTTTGGATGATCCAGATGATAATGTGTCAGCTGTTGTCGCCAATATCTATCGTAGGACTAGAGACGAGTCCACAAAAATTAGTTGTCTCGTGCTTTCTCACATGGAACCAGACTTGCAACGATAGTTTGAAATGTTGAGGTCAAGATATGATCGAAAGCCTCAAAAGTATATTCTAGGCTCACGAAAAGACCGACATGTATCAAGTCTCTTAAGCTTTGGTATGCTGCAAGATGAAAGATGGTGATTCACTAAGTCCACATGTAATTAAGATGGTTGGTTATGTACAGTTGATGCATGTAAAATATATACATGAACTTCATAGTTTATTGTCACTTATTCCATCATATTATAACATATTTGAATGCTATTTACTGTTATAAACATGTATTGTATTGATTTATGAGGATTTTTGAATGATTCCTTTTTATTTTGTTTATAACCCTGCAGGCCAGAAAACCTTGTTTTTCGTATATTTATATTTCAGAGACCGATACGAAGTCAAAATGAGTTAAGATTTTTTATGAAGCATTTTTTATCGAAGAAGACGACCCTAGGATTTTGGAGCAGTAGAGGGGAGCAACGAGGGCCAGGATGGCCTAGGTGGCACGACCCCACCCCCTAGATGCGTCACCTGGTCCATCTAGGGCCTCGAGCCTCCGTAGTCATCCATCTTAATCACGGGATCTCTGCCTTGACCTAAAAACGCCTATAAAAGTAGCCCTTGTGGTGTTCACGAAACAGAGGCAGCGAAAAACACAAAAACCACGAAACAGAGCATGATACAAAACTTAATCATTAACTTTATGAAATATGATAATAATCCATATTATTATTTGTCTCTAGGGTATATTTCCAATAGTCTCCCACTTGTACTAGAGTACAAAAAGAACTAGTTGCATCTGTTACAAATTATTGCACCATATATCCTGGCACCTTTTATCATGCTTTCCCATGGAAGACGTTGAGTCTTGGGTCTGAACTTTATAGCTCCAAATCCTTTGCAACCTACTAATGTCACCTTGAGTGACATTAATACTTTAGCATCATATGATAACATCTTTATGTATGCATCGTAGTCATGGCAATAGAATGAGGTTGGTTTAGGAGCCAACAATGACGTTAGATCAACCATAACAAGCTTTCTCATGGGCACTGTGCCTAGGACACACATTGTGCATAAAGATGAATAAGTCCTGCCATAACAATATACATCACATTAGATGGTACCCTTATATTTTATTAAAATGTAGTCATCGAAACACTAGTGCACCATGTGCAACTTTCTATGTTTTACCACCTTGCTTCCTTCTTGACTTCGGTCGGTATTATCGATGCAGGGACTTCCAATCTTCTAAGGTTAACACATGCCCTTATAACATAACCCTTTATGTTTTAAGATATGTCATCCTCCGTAGATTTGAAAACATGTCTACAGTTCTCATCAGACACTATGGACAAACTTAGCTCAATGTTCCGTGATTCATACTTAATTAATTTTGAAAGTTCCTTCTCAGATCATATATCTTGTTAAGTTGTCATCATGATTTCAAGGACAGAACCTATGTATCAACATAGTGGATGACGATCATCCTTTTTATTTCTTTCAACTACTAATGTTTAACTCATTTCTATTCCTAACTCAAATGACCAAATACCACTCCTTAATCAATTCTTATTCCAAAACTATTTCAGAATCCCTTTTAGGAATACGACATAATATTGTAATATACTTACTTTCAAATTTTAATCCCTATAAATCATTATTTATCAGTGTCTGCGCTTTTATTCTTAATGTGTTGTACACACTTAAGAATCAATCATTAAGCTCCCACTCAAAAATATGTTCCCTACATATTTGAGTCTGAGACTTATATTGCTCTCATTCAAAAATATGTCATTCACATATTTCTTCAGGAAGCCTTTTATAGCTCCCACTCAATTTTATGCAAATTGCATATCCTCTCACTATTCTGAATCTCTTCAAAATCCTTTGATCAATTATCAAACTGAGAGTTTTATTGTGAGATGCTAGTACCTTACTAGTATTAAATCCACTAGACTTTTAGCACTTCTGAATCAAATTCTTTTGAATTTTTCCAATACATTGTTCATGACAAATCATGCCTTTGTCATTCACCTATTCCATCATGACCTTGCAGCCTTTTGGAAAATCCAAGTAACCCTTTACTTGGTAAGATTTAGCAATCTACTGCTTTCTAATCTTAAGTGAATTTTGTCTCTAGGATTTCTCATAATTTTAGTTTACCATCATTTCCTTCGTAGTTCATAGGTATGCCATATTCTGGTAACATGACAAGTGATTCACAAATGTTTCCATACCAGATGTGGGGTACATTTTTGAATCCTACTTCATGTGGTAAAAACACTAGTGGGGAAAACACAATGATCATTATCATTGATCCTTTCCTTTATGAAGAGAATCGTTCAGGAACGCTTTTTGTTGCGCTTCTCAACACTCTAATGCAGGGTTTTGAATCCTCATGTCGTCGGATTAAGGACAAGTACGCCAAGAGGGGGTCCTCGAGGCGTGTGAAAGAGAGGGGTGTGAGACGTACGGTATTCCGGGACAGTGAGCACACAAGTTTACCCAGGTTCGAATCCGCGGGCTTTGGACGAATCCTACTCCTGCTAGCAATCCAGTAATACGGCAGAGCCGGAATATGGGTTACAAGGGTATCGCCTGTGCGAGTTGAGATTGTAGACTATTGTCTTGTAAGGTGTTGCCTTAAAGGCTCTCCCTAGGACGGCTTATATAGATATTCGGCCTAGGGTTTACAGGAGAGATCAATCCGGCTATGACTAAGAGTTGGTTACAGAGTACATATTGAACTACAAGTAACATTATGGGCCTAAGTCGGTAAGTCTTCTAGGCCTTCCCGTAGCCGGATTGGACTCCGTCTTCTCTCTTGACTAGGCCGCCTGTGAAGCAAAGCTCTAACCCGAAGTGGGCCACCCTGGTCAGTGAGGAACTGTGAGGATACCCGGAAAGTATATCCCCAACAGTAGCCCCCGGAGGCCTCCAAGATCCAAAGTCGGATTTTATCATCGTCTAGCTTGATCTTCGGCTTGCAGAATCTTGAAGGGTTCCTGAAACTTCACAAAAATATGATACGGGTCTTAAAAGTAAGTCGGACCTTTTAATTAGTTACTCGGATTTCTTAGCTCGTTTTTAAACTAAGCCGGAACTTGGTTTCCAACGCCACCTGACACAAGCTTGGTCAAGTCACGTCATCTAACAAGCGCGCCGTCAGCACGACCGTTAGTGGGTCCGCGGTTCGTGGAACCGAGGCGCCGTTTCAATGCGAGCGTGGAGATCGAGGAGACGCAATCATCGCGTGGGTCCTTCCCAGTTCTTTCCACGACGCGTGGCGGTTACACTGTAGCATTTACATG
The DNA here is from genome assembly GCA_910589775.1 of Avena eriantha. NCBI lineage: Eukaryota > Viridiplantae > Streptophyta > Magnoliopsida > Poales > Poaceae > Avena > Avena eriantha. The sequence continues at coordinate 304,529,923 of OU342740.1, read as the reverse complement.
AATCTTGGCGCAGTTAGGTGGATATAAGGGGTTTGGATTTCTCCTTCTCCTTTCCACCAGTCTTTGCCGTTTCCTTTCCTCCCAATCCTCCTGCGCGCTCAGAGCTCTCTCGTCCTTCCCCCATAGAAACTCCCAGCGCCGCCACTTTCAGGTCATCTTCTCACCGGAGAAATGGCTTCATCGTCCTCTTCCTCCGGTTTGGTGGCAGCGGCGGCGGCAGTGACGGCGGAAGCAGCAGCGGAGAAGGAAAGCTTCCGGGGAATCTGGATCCCCTGCGCCCTTGATGAGGACGGCCTCAAGAACGTGGAGAAGGAGGGGCTTCTCGTCGCCGGCAACTGGCGGAGCGGCTCCGGCGAAACCGTTCCCCACCCACGCGAGGGCGAGCGAGTCCACTTCGGCACCCATCTGGACCAAGGTTTGTCTTTTCCTCCCTCGGAGTTCTTCTCTGAGGTGATAGATCACTATGGAGTTCAACTCCACAATCTTCCTCCCAATTCACTTCTAGAAATGAGCGTATATGCTGCGCTTTGCGAGGGCTTTCTCGGCATTAGGCCGAGTTTGCTTCTCTTCCGGTACTATTTTCATGTCCGGAGAAATTCCATCACTGCTGGTGTTCCTTACATCACCGGCACCATTAGCTTTTCTCTTAGACGAGACCGGTCCTATCCCAAAATCGCTGCCAGTGACTCGGTCAAACAATGGCCAGCCACTTTCTTCTATCATAGGGATATTCCGGCTCCTGACAAAGATACTGCTTTGCCGGCTTTTGTCGACGGAGCCGCCACGGCCCATCCTTCCTGGGACAAGGCTGCTCCGGCTCTCACCGACGATCTGATCCTCGCTAAGAGGCGGATCGAATATATGATCAAGCACATGGGTCTGAAGGGATCCGAGTTGGTCCAGTGCTGGGTCTCACGTCGGATCCAGCCACTTCAGTACCACGGGGATAGACTGATGCACTCCATCACGTCTTCCAAAAAAGACTCTCTCCGTATCAGCCCCAAATCCTACACCACTCAAGGTTACATCAGCCAAAACAAGTGGCTGATCAAGGAGCGGATCGAGAGGAGGATTCCGGAGATTTCTCTGGATATGTACACAGCGGAAAACCCCGTGGTGCCGGTAAGCTTCCATCAATACACCTTTTATGTGTTCCAATCTTTAAGTTATATACTGCAATGCTGATATGCTTTCTTGTTTTCAGCTTGCTGACCTCCCCGAGTCGGAGCTTGCTCCACTCGAAGGATACCCTCCTGAGTTTTCTCAGGAGACTGAAGTGGTCCCATTGCCGGACCTTGCGCTCAAGAAGTGCAAAGCTCCGACAGTGGCTGTTGGCACAAAGGAAGTGCCTATTGTGAAGAGGTAACTTTCATTCACAATTTCCGCCTTTGTACCTTTCTCGAATTTCTTTTCCGAGATGTAATGTTTCCGACTTTGCCCCATTTATCAGAGCAAAGCCGATCGTCAAGGGAAAGGGGAAAGGGATTCCTGCGAAGCCCCTGCGACAGATGTAGCTCACCATAGCTTCTCCTGCCGTGGCTCCTCCAACTCCTGCCCCTCAACCTTCTGCAACTCCGGCGATTATTCCTTCTCTGGTGGTTGCAGAAGATCCGGCTCCTCCAACAGAGCCTGTGATCCTTGGGTCACAAACTGATGTCACCGTGGGTGCGTCAGGTCAAGATAAGGGTGAACCCTCTTCGGGTAATGATCCCTCGGATGAAGTCTTCGCCGACAATCTCATCAGCAATCCGGGACTTGCCAAGTTTGGCCTGTCTCGGAAATCTGCAGAGGAGATCCAGCGGCTGGCCAGGCAAGTCCTAGACAAAAGCCATCTATCCCCCAAGGAGGAAGCGCAAGAAGCAGAGGACGTCAAGTTCTCCGATCTTCTCGCTCAAGTCCGCCTTCGCGACGAGAGGATTAGGGCTAGTGAGCTTCCAACAGCCCCAGTGATCCCTCTTACTCTTGCCGAGAAGGTGGCAGTTGAAGTGAACGCGGGTTTAGACAAACTCACCCGCGAGCAATATGTAAGTCGGAATTCCAACTCTTGTTTTTTACATTATGTTATATCATATCCTCTAGCCCCCAAGCATGAAGTAGGATATAGAATCCGGGTTGATGCTTTCATTAGGATGCCAAAGAACGAACTAGTGTAGCCCCCAAGGCTCGTGCTGATATTTAGCAAAAAATATTAGCCCGAGTCTTAAGTAGCTTTCTGACTTTGGGTATCCTGACTTATAGAAAGTATGTTCCTATAACCAGGAATTACTGACCAATGTCTGCAATAAGAGGAGAGAGATCAAGGCTCTCCGGCTTAAAAATGCCGAACTCAAGGTAGCCAAGGATGAAGCCGAAGGTAAACATTCCGAGATTCAAACCTTGTCTTTTACTTTTTGAGTGCCAAACTTTTTCTGAACTGTTGTTCCTTTTTGACTTACAGCGCTGGTGAAACTATCCATCGCTATGATTGAAGAGGCCGAGAACCTCAAGACCCTGGTGGTGGAGAACAAGGGACTTCGCCAAGAGCTGGATAAGCTCAAGGCGGATCATGAAACGAGCATAGCTCAAGTCCTGGAATCCTGCTCCATGGCCACTGAAGAGCGTGATCGCAAGATTCCCAGGCGCTCCGGGCTGAACTCTAGAGTCTCTGGGAGGGGAAGGCCAAGATTGACGACGTCATTCTCGGTATGTTTCCCCTCTCTGACCTATCTTTTCTTCGATTTCTATCAATACCGGTTTTTCTTAACTTTTTTTGTTTATAGGTCCCCTGAACTTGACGGACTCTTCCTCCTCCGAGCCCCGCACCCACCGGCTTACCCAAGTCGATGATCTTCTTCATGACTTCCGCTAGTCCCTTGAGGACATTGGCGAGTCTCTCAGGATTCCGGACATGCCAAGCATGTCGGATTTTCAGGTGCGGGACAAGGCCAAGGATATGCCGCAGCTTGTTCGGGACTGGAACATGTCCTACGCGCAGACTGCTGCGCAGAACGCTCTCACCATGGTCATGAGCCACCATGGAAACATGGAGATATGGCAAGTGACCATAGCTGCAAGGTAGATGAAGACGGCCAGGAGCAAGACCTTCAAGCCATCATGCACTCCTGCGCTGGATATGGGTGCCACGTAGCTGATCTGACTAGCTACGAGATCCCCTTCTTCACCCGCGTGTCTACTCTGCCACCTCCTCCAAAAGAAGCTGAAGAAGTTTCCGACGATGAACGGACCACCTCAGATATGGACATTACGGAACGATATCAAGGCGGAGTAACCAACGAGCCGACAGCTGCTTCATCTCCTCCTGCATCATAGACCACAAATTTCTGTATTATTCTATGAAAGAACATGATGCGTTTGTAAATATTAAGTACTATTGACTTTGCTAGTGCTAAGTTTTTTATCTATTCAACACTTTTGTCTTAGATTTTTTTTGTGTGCCTGAAATGTTTACATAAGCACTTGAAATTTTCCGTCTCTACTTATCGTTTATCTGGCTTTCCGCCTTGTCCCTTTTGTGAGCCGGCTAAACCTTCAGCCGGAAACTTTGCCGAGCAACGGAGCTCAATTGATAAACCAGTTTAAACTCGGAAACAAAGTCGGCTTCCAGTACCAACAATTCACTACTCGGAAAATACTCGCATCCAGCAATCAGACAAATAACCCAAGTAAATACTAGAAGTTTTAGAGTTATACCCGAAGGTAGTAGTTTTAGAATCGGAAATCTAAACCAGAACGAACATGAGCATAAAGTACTTTCAAGCATTCTGGGATTTTCGACTATGACATGATCATTAGGAAATAAGATGGTAAAAACTTCTCAAAAAAACTTTGAGGTAACCAAAACTTTTATTTCTCACAGAACATGTACATATGTATGATTACAAAGAAGGATAAACTAAGAATAAAAGGGACATAGCTGAGCAATATTCCACGGTCTGTCTAACTCATCCGGATTTGTACTGCCTCCAGCTCTCTTTCTCTTCTTAGTAGCAGGTCTTTCTTTGACTGGCCTCATGTCAGTTAAGTAGTACGATCCATTGTGCAATACACGACTAACTAAAAAGGGCCCTTCCCATATTGGGGAAAGTTTGTGCTTTCTTTGTTGCACAAGCCGGAGAACCAAATCACCTTTATTGAAAGATCTGTTTTGGACTCTTTGGCTATGATACTTGCGTAACTTCTGCTGATAGGCTGTAGATCTCATTTTAGCAATGACGCGAACTTCTTCGACTAAGTCGAGATCATTTTGTCGAGAAATCTCGGCATCCTCTTCGATATACGCGGCCACTCTAGGAGAAGTATGAATTAAATCGCTAGGAAGAACTGCTTCTGCGCCATAGACCAAGAAGAAATGTGTGTATCCTGTTGACCTGTTCGGAGTTGTTTGTAAACTCCAAATTACAGAGGGTAGTTCCTCTGCCCAAGCCCCCGCAGCACGCGGTAGTGGTGCTTCGAGTCTTGGTTTCAAGCCTTGTAAGATTAAACCATTAGCTCTTTCGACTTGTCCGTTAGCCTGTGGATGTGCGACTGACGCAATGTCAAGCCGGATATTTTTCTCGTCGCAGAATTCAGCCAATTCTCCCATAGAGAAGTTACTCCCGTTGTCCATGATAATGCTATGCGGATAACCATACCGGATTATAACATCCTCGACAAATCTTTTGGCTGTTGCTCCATCGCAACTAGTGATAGGTTTAGCCTCGATCCATTTGGTGAATTTATCCACCATCACTAAGAGGTGAGTAAATCCACTTGGAGCTCGTTGAAATGTTCCTACCATATCAAGCCCCCAGACCGCAAAGGGCCATGTTATCGGGATTGTTCGCAGCTGATCAGCCGGAACATGAGCTTGCTTGGCGTACTTTTGGCAGCCTTTGCATGTCTTGACTAATCGTTCGGCATTTGCCTGAGCTGTAAGCCAGAAAAATCCATGTCGAAAAGCTTTTGCCACTAAAGATTTGGCTGCAGCGTGGTGACCACACTCGCCTTCGTGGATTTCTCTTAAGATTTCCACTCCTTCTTCCAGAGATACACAACGCTGAAAACCCCCAAAAACACTTCGTTTATGGAGCTCACCTTTAACAATAGTATAGGCTTTTACTCGTCGGATAATCTATCGGCTCAGCACCTCGTCTTTGGGTAATTTGCCATCTACCAAATAATTGAGGTAGGGTTGAGTCCAGCTGGGAATTACAGCCAGAGCTGCTATCAAAGGTGAGTCTGATTTGGTCGGATATTCCTCATCTACTCCCTTTATTGAGGGAACTTTGAGGTGCTCTAAAAAAGCGCCATCTGGGACCTCTTTCCGCGCAGAGCCTATACGAGATAGTGCATCTGCTTCCTCATTTTCTGCTCGAGGGATGTGTTGAACTTCAAACCCTTCGAACGATTTAGATAGATCATCCACGACAGCTTTATATGTTGCCATGTGTTTATTTGCATTACAAATATCCGAGACTTGCTGAGCAACAAGATCTAAATCTCCGTAACACATCAAACGTCGGATGCCAATATCCTTAGCAATCCGGATTCCATGCAGCAGTGCTTCATACTCGGCAATGTTGTTTGTCGCTATGAAGTGGATCTGCAACACGTATAAAAGTTTATCTCCTTAGGGTGATTTGAGCACCACGCCAGCCCCCGAGCCCCCTCAAGCCTTAGACCCATCGAAAAAGAGGGTCCAATATTCCGACTCAGGGAGGACCATGTTCTCCTTGGTCTCTGTCCAATCAGCGACAAAGTCAGCAAGGATCTGGGATTTGATTGTTGTCCGAGGTTTATACTCAATGTCGAAAGCTGAGAGCTCTATTCCCCATTTGGCGACACGTCCAGTGGCGTCGCTATTGTTGATTATATCTCTCATGGGAGCTTTGCTCACCACAGTAATTAGATGCTCCTGAAAATAATGTCGTAGCTTACGAGATGCTAGAAAAACATCGTAAACATACTTTTGGTAATGCGGATACCGCTGTTTGGACTCTGTCAAGACCTCGCTAACAAAGTACGTCGGACGCTACACCAGGTGTTCCTGATTTTCCTCTGGTCTCTCCACCACCATGACGATACTGACAACCTTATTTGTCGCAGCAATGTATAGCAACATCGGTTCCTGAGGTTCAGGCGCTGCAAGGATAGGAGCAGATGAGAGTACTCTTTTCAGATCTTGTAGTGCAGCTTTAGCTTCGTCAGTCCAGACAAAATCCTTGGTCTTCTTCAGGAGTTTGTATAATGGTGCGACTCTTTCACCAAGCCGGCTTACAAATCGACTGACCGCAACAATGCAACCAGTTAATCTTTGTACGTCCTTCAGGCGAGTTGGCCTGGAAATGTTGAGTATAGCCTTAATTTTGTCTCGGTTCACCTCTATGCCTCTTTGAGACACAATGAAACCTAACAATTTTCCGGCTGGTATTCCAAAGAAGCATTTCTTTGGGTTAAGCATGATGTTGTATTTTCGTAGATTGGCGAACGTCTCCTCCAAGTCGGAAATCAACGTTTCCTTCTTTTTGGACATGACCGCGATATCATCCACGTATGCATGTACATTGCGTCCGAGTTGGTCATGGAGGCAACGCTGCATCGTGCGCTGGTACGTAGCTCCTATGTTCTTCAGCCCAAAGGGCATCGTAACAAAACAGAAGGTTCCGAAGGGGGTTATGAATGAAGTTTTGACTTTGTCAAATTCCTTCATCCGGATTTGGTGATAACCGGAATATGCGTCGAGAAAACAGAGGAGTTCCGAGCCTGCCGTAGAATCGATAACTTGATCAATTCTAGGCAGAGTGAACGGATCTTTTGGACAAGCCTTGTTCAAGACAGTATAATCAACACACATCCTTAAATCAGTGGTGTCCTTTTTAGGGACCATTACAGGGTTGGCCGACTAATCAGTATGGATGACCTCTTCTATGAATCCGGCTAACTCGAGCCGCGCTAGTTCCTTAGCTATTGCCTTACGCTTTGCATCGCCAAACCGTCGTAAGGACTGTTTGACAGGTTTAGCATTCAAGTTTACACTTAGAGAGTGCCCGGCAAGTTTCCTAGGTACTCCGATCATGTCAGATGGCTGCCATGCGAAGATATCTTGATTTTCTTGGAGGAACTTGACGAGCACGCTTTCCTATGCGCTACTTAGGCCTACGCCTATCTGGGTCACCTTGGAGGGGTCATCATCCTTCAACGGCGTCGTCTTTGTCTCTTCTAATGCCTTGAACTCCGGATTTGGCTTTGTCACCTCCTTCTTCGTCGCGGGCATCTCGGACGGATCTATGCTCTTCTTGATCTCCTGGTACTCCTGGGTGTGTAGCATGGCTTCAGCAAAGGCGGCATTTCCATCCTCGCACTCTCGCGCCTTCTGCGGTTCTCCCCTGATGGTGATCACGCCGTTGGGACCTGGAATTTTCATCATATTGTAAATGTAACACGGCCGAGCCATAAAAGCCCAGTAAGCCGGACGTCCGAATATAGCGTGATATGCCCTCTTGAATGGGACTACTTCGAAGGAAAGTGCCTCCGTCCGATAGTTCTTTGGTGTTCCAAAAGTAACATCCAAAGTGATTTCTCCCAGGGAATTAGCTTGTCTTCCTGGGACAACTCCGTGAAAAATCACAGAGCTATGGTTCAGCTGTGTTTCCGAGATCTTCATCCGGCGTAGCGTTTCGACATAGAGAATATTGATGCTGCTACCACCATCCATGAGGGTCTTGGAGAAACCATAACCGTCAATAAGTGGATTGACGATTAAGGCGTATTTTCCTCGCCTGTGTAGTTTAGGCGGATGATCAGCGCGGTCAAACATGATTGCCACTTCCGACCAGTCCAGATACTGAGGGACAGCCAGAACTGTTCCATTGAGCTCGTGGAGAACTGCTTTCTTGACCTTTGCTGGTTGAGATCCGAGGAAGGTGACGTAAGTGTCCTTCTTGGTGGGAAAAGTCTTCTTCCCTTCCGGCTTGGGATTTGAAGCATCAGCTTCCTCCATGTCGGAATCTTCCTCGGTCTCCTTGTCTTTTTCGGGATTTTTCTTTCCCTTCTTCCGTTTAGCTTTGTAGCCCGCGGTATGATCTCTCTTGATGTCGTCGTTAAAACGGCATTCAGCGTTGGTGTGGGACGAGCCCCCATTGGCGTCTAAGTGATGCACACATGGGTTATTGGCAATGTCGGTCCAAGTGTAGGTTTTGCCTGGTTGTTGCTCTCCTCTACCTTGGACCCTTGATGTCCCACGACCACGCCCGCGGCCTCCGCCACGTCCTCCTCGTCCTCCAGACCCGGAAACAGTAGTGACCACTGTTGTCTCCGTGTTGGGTTTTTCTTCTGAGGTGTTTTTGCGCTTCTGAGCTTGTTGCTTTGGTTGTTTTGCCGACTGAGGCACAACCAGGACATTGAGTAATCCCTCTGCATCGTCGTCAGCATCTGCATACTTTCTCGCTGTTTCTATCATCTCTCCTAGATCAGTAACCTTGTCACACTTCAAGCGATGGCGCAGTAAACCAATTGGGAGACCTGCGATGAAAGCTTCAATCGCGGTTTGATCATTTACTCCTTCACAGGAGTTCTTGGTGTCGATCCATCATCCGAGGTAATCCCGGCAAGTTTCTCCGGCTTTCTAGGTGCAACGCTGTAGGTCTCCAACCGTACAGGGCCTCCGTTATGTGCCTTCGAAATTCCGAAAGAACGCACTTTGCAAGTCATACCAGTTATGGATGGTGTTCGCCGGGAGTTCATTGAGCCATGATCGTGCCATCTTCCGCAACATAAGTGGGAGATATCGGGTTGCGATCAAGCTGTTTCCGCCCTTAGCGATGCAGCAAGCTTGGAAGAAGTCCTGTAACCAGGTGTCTGGCCGAGCAATGCCGTCGTAGGCTTGGATATGTCTTGAGATAGCAAATCCTTCCGGGAATTTTGTAGCTCTGATGCATGGTCCTAAGCACTTTGGGCCCATGTACACGTCATTGTTTTCGTAGTGCCGAGCCTCTATGTTGGAGTTGATCCTATGCCTTGCGTCGTTCGAGGATAGAGATCGTCCCGAATGTCGGCTGTGGCTGCGGTGCCTTGGATCCGGACTTCGGCTTCTGCCACCGCCTCCTCCGCCATGCCGTCCTTGCCCTCCTTGGGGGCTGTTGTGATAACTTCCTGGTGGAGGGGGTGGGGCAGCTGAATTGTTTCCGGCTGATCGCCGGTCTTTGTCCGGAGCATCACTATTCCGGTTCCGGGGAGGTTCTTGACTACGACGAGCCCCCTGCCGGCTTGTTCCAGCGTGGTTTCTGTCGTTCCCACCATGGTGAGGCTCAGCCGGACGGCTCTCATATCTAGGAGGTGGCATTCTTTGACGATCCTCCTCCCGACGTTTCTCTTTATCTTCTCCCTTTCGATCGTTGTACTCTCGTCGGGGTGGATTCTTCGGATTCAGTGCAGCGATGGCGTCTTTTTCGGCCGCTGGGGCAACATTGCTCCAGTTACGCGAAGTTCTATGATGTTGTCCTGACGATCCGGTTCTTGAATAATTGTCTTCCTGGCGTTCGGGGTCATGATACTGCGCCCGGACGTAATGGGATCTTACGCCAGCCCATGCCGGATCTGTGCGACATTGGTCAGAATCCGAGACCAGTTTTTGGCTTCCGGACAGGGCGACCTTTTGCTGTTCCAGTCCCTTGTTGAGTAGTTTGACACCCAAACAGATCTCCTCCGGTCCTAGATTAGCCGATAGAATTTCTCGGACCGCCACGGTATTCTGTATTGGGGTTGGGTATACCCAATCTCCGTTGCTATCTTTCCGTGGCTTCCCCATCTCGTCCCCGAAAAGGACGGCACGGACACGTGGGAATTGGTCATCATTGATGTGACGCTTCCGTGTCTTCTGATGCAACTGAGACATATATTCCTTGGTTGACATGCGTTTCTTCTCCACCTCGATGTTTTTGGCTTCATTGAGGAGTTGTTGACGACGCGCTTCTAGGGCTTGGGCCCTTTCGTCCAGCTCATCTGCAGGAAGTTCTACAGCTTTAGGGATAGGTGTGGTTAATGCGGCATCGATGAGTTTACGCGCACCTTCAGTGATCACGTGTCCATCCACCGATGCTTCTTTTTTCGGCTTTTCTGGGATAAGCGCTCCATCCGAGTCTTCTTCATATTCCTGGGCAATTACCTCCTCTGTGAGAGGGTCTTTTGCCGGGGTCTTGTTCTTCTTGTTCTTCTTCTTTGCCTTCTTGGCAGCGCCGGTAGCAAAGACGGCTTTGGGTCCATTTCCTGGAGTCAAGCTCTGATCGGTACTTTCGGACATTGGGACCTCGGGATTGTTTCCGACGTCCATGTCATCCTGCGCTTTGGGAGAGTGTTCCCCGGATCCTTCATCCATGGCTTCTCCTTCCTCTGCAGCTTTGGAGTTGTACTCCTCTTCATATTTCGCGGAGAACTTTCGGAAATCTGCTGACGTCATAGATTCATCCGAGGATGCGGGAACGTCGGCAGAGCCGGATCCGGATCCAACATATCCGACGAAGTGCGACGCGTGCTTCCTGAGGTACCTGCGGCTTTCGCGATCAGCCATGTCAAAACTTTTAATGGTTTCGAGGATTGCATCTGCGCTAGCGCCTTGCAGTATCATACGTCTTAGTGTGTACGTGAGGAAAGACATGTCTGTCCCGGCATCGTCAGAGCCGGAATCAGTGTCGTTGATGTGCTCCTCCTGGATTTTGACTTCCACGGGTGGGTCGATCTGAGATCCGGCTTCTCCAGAGAGATCCACTTCAGATTCGACTTGGACCATGAGGTCTTCTTTAGGCTCAGATTTCTCCACTATCTCCGCAACTGGTGCGAGCTGGGTGGGATTAGGGTTTTCTGAGATCCGGAACTCTGCCGCCTCCGCGGACAAAGGGGACCCATAAGATTCTTCTGCCTCTATCATCACCGCTGGGGTGGGTACAACAAAACCGATGTAAAGATCGATCTCACCAAAAGACATGATTGTATAGGCATTCACGGCCTCCCTAGCCGGAATCCAAGTCTCGTCGAGAACGATGAGAGGGACGTCGCTGGCGTAGAGGATGCGACCGATGGCGATAGTCTTTCCGATTCCGATTCTTGCAGATTCCGCTCGAAACGCAGATCCGTAGCTCACTTGCCCCACGGTGGGTGCCAATTGTCGTTGGATTAAGGACAAGTACGCCATGAGGGGGTCCTCGAGGAGTGCGGAAGAGAGGGGTGTGAGACGTACGGTATTCCGGGACGGTGAGCACACAAGTTTACCCAGGTTCAAATCCGCCGGCTTTGGACGAATCCTACTCCTGCTAGCAATCCAGTAATACGGCAGAGCCGGAATATGGGTTACAAGGGTATCGCCTGTGCGAGTTGAGATTGTAGACTATTGTCTTGTAAGGTGTTGCCTTAAAGGCTCTCCCTAGGACGGCTTATATAGATATCCGGCCTAAGGTTTATAGGAGAGATCAATCCGGCTACGACTAAGAGTTGGTTACAGAGTACATCTTGAACTACAAGTAACATTATGGGCCTAAGTCGGTAAGTATTATGGGCCTTCTTTAGCTGGATTGGACTCCGTCTTCTCTCCTGACTGGGCCACCCGTGAAGCAAAGATCTAACCTGAAGTGGGCCACCCTGGTCAGTGAGGAACTGTGAGGATACCCGGAAAGTATATCCCCAACACCTCACCGTGTTTTTCACTATCTACCATAAGCTTCAGTCGAGAACATAAAATTTCTCGAGAAATCACCAAAATTGAAGCAACACTAGTTTTGCCTTTATTTTGGTTCTAGCCATGAATTTTGTATTCATAGTTTGCAATGAATACTCTACAGGGATTTGTTCGCTATTGTTTTGTTGATATCAAATAACTCCAAAACTTCCATGATGATCCATACAGGATATGGTGCGAGCTCATGAATTCAGATGGTTTACCATATATTCTAATTGAGTGTTTAATATTTCTAACTAATGGTCTTTACATTTACACTACAACAATTTATTTGGCGCCATCCATTGAACCACTTGATAACTAATATCACATTGCGACGCTTTGCATTTCGACATATCAAATGCATTGCATTTCAAAATTTCTTATGCCAATCTTATAATGTCGAATTTAATTACTATTGATCAAATCATAGTAATTAGATTCTCTTTTATCTTCAATGCCCTTGGATGATGAAATACTTTGATCACATCAAACAGTTTCATGCTCATGTTTCCTTTCGTAAACCTTTTACAAAATTCAAACAATCACAAGATGATAATCACCACTTCATTGAAATACAATACATCGAATATGTATTCTCTCTCAATAATTCATCAAACACTTTGCATTCATGCAATACATGGTGTTTAAGTTATCTTGCCGAACTTGGGGATGATTCATATGTGACAAGAAATCAAACGACTTTCACATATTATCAACATAACTTCGAGTTTAAACAATGGTTTCATTCAAAATGAATATATCATTAAGTTGGGTATTTTCAAGACATTTTCAATATTTTACAAATGTTCATGCATTATCAATTAGTTGCACAACAAGCATAATTCACACATAATCGAACAACATATGAACACAAATAGAAATCATTCATACAAGCAGAACAACTGTTTGTTACAAACTCATATGAATAACCGCGTCACGAAGTGTGAGACACACTAAAGAAGTTCACAATCCATCGATTACAATAATCATCCAAAAATGATAAACTAAGTGATAAATGTCGAGGGAGAGTGTCGTTGGCTATCAACATCATGCTCGCCATCAACACGCAACGTCACCTCCTCTCCAGCAAGCAGCTCTCATGCAGAAGGACCTGTTTTCACCAAAACAAAATAACTATCAAATACTTTAACATTGCAATGAGTGTTTGCAAGATTATAACATTTATAAAACTGTATATCGAATATATACCTTTGTCATTGATGACCTCTCCAGCAATGGGTTCAACCTTCACATTCCTAAAATGTGATATGAACTCGTGGAAATCCTGTGTTTCCCCATCACCTCTCATGATGCAAGTCCTGGCATGTTTTTGGTGGCTTGGTGGCAGTGACCACAGCAACACGCCTACTGCAAAAGATCTTGTCATCCAGTTATCTAGGAAGTAAACAAGCCTCATATACGCATCATGTATGCGCTCCAAGTGGCTCTCCAGTGAAGAGTTGTCTCCCATCTTTATGGAGAGGAAATCTCCCATCAACTCATGTTCCCATATGCGCACTTGTTCCATGAAATGTGATCTAAGCTATACCATTATCGTATGAGGGTCAAGATTGCCCACAATTGGCCACAACTCACCAACCATTCTGAAGCACATTGTCACTAAAATAAAGGTGGACATGTCACGATGGTATAGCAGTCTTCCCCATGTTCTAGGGTCTCGTAGAAATAAGGCTGCTCCAAATCCATCTCGTAGCGTATGTAGTCAACCAACTCATTCTCATTAAGGAGAATATGGAGTCGCGTAACCCATGTAGAAAAGTTTGATCCATCTAGTTTGAGCTTTTCTCCTTCTAACCAATCATCAACCGAGAAGGTAGCATCAAGGAGAACCATTTCTACATTTATAATTACAAAAAGGAATTTAGACTAAGTTGATAATTATGTGAGTTAAAACAATAACTCCACTAAAAATCTCCTATCCCCAGAAGGGTTTTAGTGATTACATGATCCCTATTCACGACACCGCCCTTGATCGTCAAGGCCGACGATATAGTTGCAAAGGTGGATGCCGAAACATCGATCACATCATTCATGCGACTCGTGCTCGATCTTGATCATCCATGTTCCGAGGCCATGTCTAGACATGCTAGGCTCACCAACTCAACCTTAGTGTATCCAATGTGCAACATGGCTTACACCCACTGTATGCGAACGCAGATATGTCTAACACCCGATCGTCATGACCTGCCTCATAACGGAGAACTTTTTCTTGGTGGTGCACACTGAGGGAGAACACTTTTATTGGTATTTTGATTAGGGATCATCTTATTAGTCTACCGTAGAGTATCTAATAATATCACACAATAATATGCACAAACAATAAACATTGAATGTAAGTGTGATGCGATATGATCCTTTACGCTGTGATCTCCATCCCGTGTCTCTGGATCCGGCGCTAGGGTTTCGGCGCCATAGGCTCCAGGGTACCGGTGCCTCCAGCGTGGTATTCCATCATCTCCATGATTGTTACTACTACTTAGCAACATAAAGTAAACTACTTTACCTCACTACTACCATATCACATCATGATGCCCCCTGCAAAACAAAGTTAGACGCCTCTACTTTATCTTTGCATGTTTTACGTGGCTGTAAGGGCTTTCGTACAAGAACCGTTCTTACCTACGAACTTCCACGACAACATTGATCAAGTAGTTGTCTATACTACACCTCTTTCGGGGCCCTCCTTTGCAAATGGTATACCAACTAATGCAAGAGAGACATACACCCTCCAAAGCCACTTTATACAGCACAAGCCATATGTCAAGCGTGGACCAGTCTTGCGAATGAACGCGTAAAGTCGGTTGGGGCCGCTTCATCAAGCATTACTGCGGTATACACAAGTACACGTGGCAGGGTAACAACTAAAAGATCAACGCCCACACATTACAACTCGTGTGTTCTACCCGTACTAAGAATACTATGCATAGATCTAGCTCTGATACCACTATAGGGGTTCGCGCATGAAAAAAATAAATTTTCCCTATGCCAAGAACCCTAATTCTAGGACCTATCTATTAGTAATGCAGTAAAGGGAGGGGCTTTTCACAAACTTACCCTTGAAGATCAAAAAACATTGTCAACGCTCGCGAGAGCGTGGTTGATGTAGTCGTACTGAAGCCGACCTCGAGGTCGTGTTGAAGTCCTAATAGCTCCTGTGGCTCCAACAACTGTTGGGTCCACAACATAGAAAACAAAAAATTCCTACGATGAGAACTACACGCCAAGATCTATCTACTAGGTACAAAGAAACGGGTGGACATACATCCAATGAGAACTTACCCTCGAAGACAACGAGCTTTGTTAACGAGTAGGAACTCATGGTTGATGTAGTCGTACACTTGCCGATCTCAAGATCGTGAGGAAGTCCGAGCGCCGCAACTCAGCAGCGCATCCGTACCTGCACACTCGTTCAAGCCACCGAACAACCTCCACCTCCTCGCTCCAGCGATCCAGCGGAAGCAGCAACTCGTTCTAGACGAAATGCCATTGGGAACATGTATCTCGCTAATCCGAGACCATGGGGGAATAATTCTAGAGGGGGAGAGAGATCCTTCACAAGGAGGTGTGAGATGAAGGAGAGAATGGGTGGCCTTTTCTAGGAGGAGGGGGGGTAACCCCTCTCTCCATGGCCGGCGCATGGGGGGGTGACCCTCACCTCCCCCATTCATGTGGTGGTAACCCCTCCACATTAAAATGCCTCTTCACATTCCCTTTTAAAGTCTCCACTTTAAATGCATTAAAATTCTCCAAGTTTAATGCTCTCACATTTAATAAAACTCTTTTATTAAATTTATTCAGAATTTTGTTAATTACTTTAATTAACAAACATTCACATATAGCCCCTTGCAATATTTCAATATCACATGCAGAACAACTTTCTGCAATTTCACCCGAAACAATTTCCGGTTTCTATCGAAACAATTCCTGCGCTTTGCAATTCTTTTGTCTGAAACATATGTGCTCCAAAATGGTGTCCGGTAACTCTTAAGTGTGTCACCCTACGGTTCGCGAATAATGCAGACATGATTGAGACTCCTCTCAGATCAATAATCAGAAGCGGGACCTGGAGATCCATACTGATTCCTACACATTCAACGATGACTTCTGTGATCGTGAGAACCTTTAACGCTAGTAACTAAATCCCTTTGTCTCGCGATATATTACATGTCCGAGATTCGATCATTGGTATCTCCATACCTAGTTTGATCTCATTACCGACATGCACTCTTTTCTCGTTCCCGTGATATAACATTCTAGTGATCACATCACTTGCTTGCAAGCTATCTCAATGTGATATCACCGATAGGGCCCAGAGTATATCTATCCGTCATCGGGATTGAAAAATTCCACTCTTGATCCATGAGCCTCAACATAACACCTTTGTAGTACTGAACCCATCTTTATAGTCACCCTGTTACGGTGTGACGTTTGACGTTATCAAGATACTCTTTAGGTGTTAGCAATTAACATGATCTTATGGTTTAAGGATAAAGATTACTTCGTATGATGTTATAGCAATATAAACATAATGACTTGATCATAAGGCTATACTTCGGATGAATGTTCATCACATCATTCCACCAATGGTGTGACCTTGTTATTAACAACATCCAATGTCCATGATCATGAAACCTTGATCATATTGTTAATCAACAAGCTAGTCTATAAGAGAGGTATAACTAGGAACCCTTTTTGTTTATTAAACACACATGTATTTATGTTTCCGATCAATACAATTCTAGCATGTAAAATAAACATCTATCATATATAAGGAATACATAATAACAACTTTATTATTGCCTCTCAGGGCATATTTCCTTCAGTCTCCCACTTGCACTAGAGACAATAATCTAGTTCACATAGTTATAAATCTAACACCCATGGAGTTCTGGTGTTGATCATGTTTTTCCCTAGGGAGAGCTTTAGTCAACGGATCTGCTACATTTAGGTCCGTGTATACTTTACAAATCTTTATATCTCCATCCTTGACATGCTCGCGGATGGAGTGAAACCGGCGTTTAATATGCTTGGAATTCTTGTGAGACCTCGGTTCCTTTGCATTGGCTATGGCTCCATTGTTGTCACAATAGATCACCATTGGGTCCAATGCACTAGGAACCACACCTAGTTCCGTAATGAACTCTTTCATCCAAACCGCTTCCTATGCCGCTTCTGAAGCAGCAACATATTCCGCCTCCGTCGTTGATCCAGCCACCACAGGTTGTTTGGAACTCCTCAAACTAACTACTACTCCGTTCAAGAGAAATACGTATCCGGATTGGGACTTAGAGTCATACAAATCGGTGTTAAAGCTAGCATCGACATAACACTTAGCGACTAGCTCTTCTTCACCTCCATATATAAGAAACATATCCCTAGTTCTTCTCAAGTACTTGAGGATGTTCTTGAACGCTATCCAGTGTTCCGAACCTGGATCAGATTGGTACCTACTAGTCAAACTAATAGCATGTGCCACATCCGGTCTTGTACATAGCATGGCATACATAATAGAGCCTATGGCCGCGGCATAAGGGATCTTATCATCATCTCTCTTTCTTCCGCCGTAGCCGGACTTTGAGTCTTACTCAATCTCTTGCCTTGCAACATAGGTAAGAACCCCTTCTTACTTTCGTCCATATTAAACTTCTTTAATATCTTATCAAGGTATGTACTCTGCGATAGCCTAATTAGGCGCCTTGATCTATCTCTATAGATTTTAATGCCTAATATATATGACGCTTCACCAAGGTCTTTCATCGAAAATTTGCTGTTTAGATAACTTTTAACACTGTTTAAAAGATCTATATCATTTCCAATCAATAATATGTCATCCACATATAATATCAGAAATGCCACATTGCTCCCACTCACTTTCTTGTAAATAGAAGCCTCTCCATAAGTTTGGACAAATCCAAACTCTTTGATCACCTCATCAAAGCGGAGATTCCAACTCCGGGATGCTTGCTTCAGTCCATAGATGGATCGCTAAAGTTTGCATACCTTATTAGCATCCTTAGGATCGACAAAACCCTTAGGTTGTATCATATACAACTCTTGTTCAATATTACCATTGAGGAACGCAGTTTTGACATCCATCTGCCATATTTCATAATCGAAATATGCAACAATTGCTAACATAATCCTAACTGACTTAAGAATCACTACGGGAGAGAATGTCTCATCGTAGTCAACTCCTTGAATTTGTCGAAACCCCTTTGCGACAAGTCGAGCCTTATAGATGGTCACATTACCATCAGCATCAGTTTTTCTTTTGAAAATCCATTTATTCTCAACGGCCTTTCGATCGTGAGGTAAGTCCACCAAGGTCCAAACTTGGTTCTCGTACATGGATTCTATCTCGGATTTCATGGCTTCTAGCCATTTGTTGGAATCCGGGCTCATCATCGCTTCTTCATACGTCACAGGGTCATCCATTTCATCAACCATGAAATTCACAACAGGATTGCCGTATAGTTCAGGAGCTGCATGTGTCCTTCTTGACTTGCGAGGTTCGGTAGTGTCCTCTTTCGGAGTTTCATGATCAATATCATTAGCTCTCTCTTCATTAGGTGAAGTCAACTCCGAAACAACTTCCGGTGCTGCGCTACTCGCCATTTTATGAAGAGAAGGTTCAATAACCTCTTCGAGTTCTACCTTCCGACTACTCACACCTTTCGCGAGAAACTCCTTCTCAAGAAAGGATCCATTCTTGGCAACAAATACCTTGCCCTCGGATCTGTGATAGAAGGTATACCCAATCGTTTCCTTAGGGTATCCTATGAAGACGCATTTTTCCACTTTGTGTTCGAGTTTATCCGGCTGAAGTTTCTTCACATAAACATTGCATCCCCAAACTTTAAGAAATGACAACTTAGGTTTGTTTCCAAACCATAATTCATACGGTGTCGTTTCAACGGATTTAGATGGTGCCCGATTTAAAGTGAATGCAGCTGTTTCCAGTGCATAACCCCAAAATGACAGTGGCAAGTCAGTCAGAGACATCATAGATCGAACCATATCCAATAAGGTACGATTACGACATTCCGACACACCATTACGTTGAGGTGTTCCGGCAGGCGTGAGTTGTGAAACTATTCCACAGTCTTTCATGTGTGTGCTAAACTCGTAACTTAGATACTCTCCTCCACGGTCAGACCGTAGAAATTTGATCTTTCTATTACGATGATTTTCCACTTCATTCTGAAATTCCTTGAACTTTTCAAAAGTTTCAGACTTGTGTTTCATCAAATAGATATACATGTATCTACTCAAATCATCCGTGAAAGTAACAAAATAACGATATCCACCTCGCGCCGACACACTCATTGGTCCACACACATCAGTATGTATGATTTCCAATAAATCTGTCGCCCGTTCCATTGAACCGGAAAACGGCGTTCTAGTCATCTTGCCCATAAGGCATGGCTCACATGTATCAAATGATTCAAAATCAAGTGATTCCAAAAGTCCATCAGAATGGAGTTTCTTCATGCGTTTAACGCCAATATGACCTAGATGGCAGTGCCACATATATGCAAATATATCATCATCAAGTTTAATCTTTTTAGCATTGACATTATGAATGTGTGTAATATTACTATCGAGATCCATCAGAAATAAACCATTCAACACAAGTGCACGACCATAAAAGATATTATCCATATAAATCAAACAACCATTGTTTTCAGATTTCAACGAATAACCACTTTGCATCAAACATGATCCGGATACAATGTTCATGCTAAGTGCAGGCACCAAATAACAATTATTTAGGTTTATAACTAATCCCGATGGATATGGAGAGGCAGCGTTCCGACGGCGATCACATCAACTCTTGATCCATTGCCGACCCGCATTGTGACCTCATCCCTTGCTAGTTGTTGCTTGTTCCGCAGCCCCTGAATCAAGTTACATATATTAGCAACCGATCCCGTATCAAATACCCAGGTGCTACTGCGAGTACTAGTCAAGTACACATCGATAACATGTATATCATATATACCTTTGTTTGCCTTGCCGGACTTCTTGTCCGCCAAATACTTGGTGCAGTTACGCTTCCAATGGTCAGTCCCCTTGCAATAGTAGCACTCGGTATCGGACTTAGGGCCAACTCGGGGTTTCTTTTCAGGCGCGGCAACAGATTTGCCACCATTATTTCCCTTGTGCTTGCCTTTCTTGTCCTTCTTGAAACCGGTGGTCCTATTGATCATCAACACTTGATGTTCTTTCCTAATCTCCACTTCTGCAGTCTTAAGCATTGACAAAAGCTCGGGAAGAGACTTCTTCATGCCCTGCATATTATAGTTCATCACGAAGCTCTTGTAGCTAGGTGGCAGAGATTGGAGAAACGATGTATGCCTAAGTCAATGGGAATCGTTATTCCCAAGGACACAAGCTTATCGACGTACCCAGACATTTTGAGTACATGCTCACTAACGGAGCTGTTCTCCTCCATCATGCAGCTAAAGAACTTTTTAGTAGCATTATAACTCTCTATGGCAGCATGGGTATCGAAAATCATTTTCAATTCTCCCATGGTATCAAAGGCATTGCCATTTTCTAAACGCTTTCGAAGTTCTGGCTCTAGCCCATACAGTATGCCGCAATGAACTAAGTTGTGGTCCTCCTGACGAGTCACATAGACATTCTTTTCTTCGTCAGGGGCATCATGAGCTGGTGGGGGGCCTAGCGACGCATCTAGCACATATTGCTTTTGTGCAGCAGTGAGGAGAATCCTCAAATTCATAGCCCAGTTGGTGAAGTTGCTACCATTCGCAGCAAGTTTCTCTTTCTCCATGAACACATTGAAATTAAAAGCAGGTGGTGCCATCTACAACAGAATTTGTAAAGTTTATTTAGACTAAGTTTATGATAGATTGAGTTCAACTAATCCAAATTACTAATGAACTCCCACTCAAAAACGACATCCCTCGTGCCTTTTTGGTGATTACATGAACCAAATCCACTACACCAAGTCCGATCATCACGTGAGTCGGTGTAGCTTCAAAGGCGAGCATCTATATGGGCATCATATCAACTATATGAATCATGCTTAACCTTTTGGTCCGTGTTCCGAGGCCATGTCTGTACATGCTAGGCTCGCCAAGTAAGAACCTTGGTACTCGCATGTGTAAAACTATCTTACACCCGTTGTATGAAAGCGTAGACTCTAGTACACCCGATCATCACGTGATGTCTCGAAACACGATCCATAGAACGGTGCATACTCAAGGAAGAACACATTTTATCTTGATATCTAAATGAGGGATCATCTTACAATGCTACCAAAAGCGCCAAACTAGCAGTATAAGATGCTAACATCTAATGTGTAAAGTGAGATGATATGGTCCATGCATTTGATCTCTATCATTTGCATCGTGGTATGATCTCTATCATTCCTTTGTGTTTAAGTCCAAGGTCTATGGAACTTACACGTTGAATGTGTTGTAAGAGTATCTATCATACATCTACTTACAACAATACCATATCAATACACTAGCCCAGCAACGATCTAAACTAGACGCCTCTAATTTATCAATTGCAAGTTTTACGTGGCTTAGGGCTTTCAGAGATAGAACTGTTCTCACCTACGAACATGAACCACAACGAGGATAACCAAATTATTAGCAACTCGTTGTAAATCAGATATTGACTATAGTAGGAGAGACAGGCACCCGCCAGCCACTTATGCAAAACAAGTTGCATGTCAGTCGTGGAACCGGTCTCATGTACGGTGACATGTAAGGTTGGTCCGGGCCGCTTCATCCCACTATGCCACCAATATCCAAAACACATAGAAGATGCAATAATATGATCATCATCGCCCACATATAAACATATGTGTACTACCCGTGCAAAGCACCTACGCATAGATCAGGCTCTGATACCACTGTTGGGTCCGCAGCATAGAAAACAAAAAAATTCCTACGATGAGAACTACACGCCAAGATCTATCTACTAGGTACAAAGCAATGGGTGGACATACATCCAACGAGAACTTACCCTCGAAGACAACGAGCTTTGTTAACGAGTAGGAACTCGTGGTTGATGTAGTCGTACACTTGCCGATCTTAAGATCGTGAGGAAGTCCGAGCGCCGCAACTCAGCAACGCATCCATACTCGCACACACGTCCAAGCCACCGGACAACCTGCACCTCCTCGCTCCAGTGATCCAGTGGAAGCAGCAACTCCTTCCAGACGAAATGCCACTGGGAACAAGTATCTCGCTAATCCGAGACCATGGGGGAATAATTCTAGAGGGGGAGAGAAATCCTTCACAAGGAGGTGTGAGGATGAAGGAGGGAATGGGTGGCCTTTTATAGGAGGAGGGGGGTACCCCCTCTCTCCATGGCCGGCGCATGGGGGGGGGGTGACCCCTCACCTCCCCCATTCATGTGGTGGTAACCCCTCCACATTAAAATGCCTCTTCACATTCCCTTTTAAAGTCTCCACTTTAAATGCATTAAAATTCTCCAAGTTTAATGCTCTCTCATTTAATAAAACTCTTTTATTAAATTTATTCAGAATTTTGTTAATTACTTTGATTAATAAACATTCACATATAGCCCCTTGCAATATTTCAATATCACATGCAGAACCACTTTCTGCAATTTCACCCGAAACAATTTCTGGTTTCTATCGAAACAATTCCTGCGCTTTGCAATTCTTTCGTCTGAAACATATGTGCTCCAAAATGGTGTCCGGTAACTCTTAAGTGTGTCACCCTACGGTTCGCGAATAATGCAGACATGATTGAGACTCCTCTCAGATCAATAATCAGAAGCGGGACCTGGAGATCCATACTGATTCCTACACATTCAACGATGACTTCTGTGATCGTGAGAACCTTTAACGCTAGTAACTAAATCCCTTTGTCTCACGATATATTACATGTCCGAGATTCGATCATTGGTATCTCCATACCTAGTTTGATTTCGTTACCGACATGCACTCTTTTCTCGTTCCCGTGATATAACATTCTAGTGATCACATCACTTGCTTGCAAGCTATCTCAATGTGATATCACCGAGAGGGCCCAGAGTATATCTATCCGTCATCGGGATTGACAAATTCCACTTTTGATCCATGAGCCTCAACATAACACCTTTGTAGTACTGAACCCATCTTTATAGTCACCCTGTTACGGTGTGACGTTTGACGTTATCAAGATACTCTTCAGGTGTTAGCAATTAACATGATCTCATGGTCTAAGGATAAAGATTACTTCGTATGATGTTATAGCAATACAAACACAATGACTTGATCGTAATGCTATACTTCGGATGAATGTTCATCACATCATTCCACCAATGGTGTGACCTTGTTATTAACAACATCCAATGTCCATGATCAGGAAACCTTGATCATCTTGTTAATCAACAAGCTAGTCTATAAGAGAGGCATAACTAGGAACCCGTTTTGTTTATTAAACACACATGTATTGATGTTTCCGATCAATACAATTCTAGCATGTAAAATAAACATCTATCATATATAAGGAATACATAATAACAACTTTATTATTGCCTCTCAGGGCATATTTCCTTCAACAACTTCTAGTGCCCCAAGTGTTGCACCTCCGAGGGAGTTACACACATTCAGTGCCTGGCGATGACTCCGGCTCCTTCGATCCAGCAGCAGTTGCGGAAGTAGAGCTTCTGGATCTGAATCCCGCAGCGTGATGGCGCTCCGTGGTGAAGAAGATGCCTGCTTGCGCGATCTGGACTTGGGACCACGGGCATGAGAGAGAGAGAGAATCAACTGGAGGTCTCTCCAGAAGAGAGCAACCTTTTATTGATTATTGTTGTATTTAATTTTTCAAGATACCTCACAATATATAGGGGAAAAACCACCCTATAGCTAACTAGCTTAGCCATGTGGAGAGGGGAGAGGGGAGGCTTGGCCAGCCAGTCAAGGCCCTTGTGGGCCCTACGTGGGGTGTCCAAGGCCCATCTATCCACCCCCTCTCTCTCCTCCATTTGGTCTTTCCCTCATGAGCCCTTTTCCATCCGGATTTTGGCCCAATTAGGTATTTGACCTTTTAATTCATTTTTATTTTATTAAATAATTACAAATAAATGATTAAATCAACATTTAACATTTACTTACATATTATTCAATCCCCGTGGCTATGGAACTCCTTCCATCCCACTCCGGACATCCTCCGGACTTACCGAAACCCCTTCCGGTTTTCTCTCTCTTTTCTTTGATGATTCTGCCGATACTAAAACGCTCTCTAAGAATCATCAAGCCCTTAAACGTGATACCCCACGGTTTAGGAACACTCCAGACATGGTCGGGACCTTCCCATACCAATGATCATCTGAGGCACCTGGATGGCCATGTTGATCCCTGTGCATTCCACAAATCTTTCGTCGTTGAACCATGAACGTCGTGTCATATTCCTTTTGTCTATCAATACTTGCATTGTCCAAGATCTGATCAATAACATCACCATGTCGTGTTCAATATTGTTTCCAACAAATGATATTTGACTCGTTCCGACAAGTGATATCCCCGTGATCAAATCACACGCTACGCAGCTATTGGATATAACTTCTTCGAGTGGGCCCTCGAGTATCTTTTCCATCACGCGGATGAACAAGTCCCTCTCTTGACGCATGCCTCTGCATATTCCTCCGAATACCTGAACACACCTTTATGATAACCGTATCATCATGTGACGTTTGATGCTATCTAAGTACCCTTGGGTAATAGTGATATATATGGTCTCATGGTCTAAGTGTAGGGGTTCCACGTATGAAAATAATAATTTTTACCATACGCCCCTGAACCCTTGATGTTGCGAGGACCTATCTATTAGTAATGCAGTAATGGGAGGGGCTTTTTGTGAACTTACCCTTGAAGACCGAAAATCATTGTCAGCACTCAGGAGAGCGTGGTTGATGTAGACGAGCCGGAGCCGACCTCAAGGTCGTGATGAAGTCCTTGCGCTCCTTTGGCTCCAATGACTTGAGTGCCTCAAGTGTGACACCTCGCGGGGAGTTACACATGTCCGGTGCCTGATGATGACTCCCGCTTCCCCGATCCAGCAGCAGTTGCGGAAGTAGAGCTCCTAGATTCGAATCCCGCAGCGTGACGGTGCTCCGCGGTGAAGATGTCTCTCGTTCGCACAGTACGAACTTGGGACCACGGTCATGAGAGAGAGAATATCAATTGGAGGTCTTCCCAAAAGTGAGAATACCTTTATTGAATATTGTGTGTATTTATCTGGCCAAATACCCCTACTATATATAGGGGGAGGGGAGGTACTACCTCCCTCAAAGTCCCGGGTGGGACTAAAGGAGAGGGAGAGGGGGCGCCGCTGGCCAGCCCTAGTGGGCCCCATGCCAGGGGGGGGGGGCTTGGCCCAGCCGGCCACCCCCTCGCCCCTTCTCCCCTCTTGCCTTTCCCTAACAAGCCCTCTTCCCTCCGGAATTGGCCCATTAAGCCTTTTGACCTTTTTAATGCATTCTCTTTATTAAATAATTATGAATAAATGATTAAATAAATATTTCACATTCATTCACATATTATTCAATCTCGGTGGCTATGGAACACCTTCCACCTCCACTCTGGACATCCTCCGGACTTACCAAAACCCTTCCCGGGTGAGATCTTTCGTCGTTTAAACCAGGACGGTCGTGTCTTATTCCCTTTGTCTCTCGATACTTGCATTGCCCGAGATCTGATCAATGACATCACCATGTCGTGTTCAATCTCGTTACTGAACAATGCTACTTGACTCGTTCCGACAAGTGATATCCATGTGATCAAATCACACGCTACGCAACTATTGGATATAACTTCTCCGAGTGGGGCCTTGAGTATCTTTCTGTCACGTGGACGGACAAATCCCGATGTTGACATATATTGCCACAACGGTTTCCTCTGAATACCTGAACACACCTTTATAACCACTGTATTACCAAGTGCCGCTTGATGCTATCAAAGCACTCTAGAGAGATAGTGATTGATATTGCCTCACGGTCTAAGGAATAGTCTACGAGGATCCATTTCTAATCATCGTAACTTGAACTTCATGACATGATCGGGTCACGATGTTTAGGTTGGGTATTGGTTCATCATCTCATTCTCAGAATGAGTTGACTCCATTTCCAACTGGCATAAATGCCACATGATCAGGAAACTTGACCATCTGTTGACCAATGAACCAGTGACTAGAGTTTCACTAGGAACCCCTGGTTGTTTATATATTACACGTATATTGATGTTTCCACTAAATACAGTTATAGCATGATATAAAACTTAATCATAAACTTTATGAAATATGATAATAGTCCTTATTACTATTTGTCTCTAGGGCATATTTCCAACAGTCTCCCACTTGCACTAGAGTACAAACACATTAGCTGCATTTGTTCTTAATCGTTGGCACCATATATCCGGTACCCTGAACATGCTTGCTCATGGAAGAGGTTGAGTCTTGGGTCTGTACTTTACAGTCCCAAATCCTTTGCAACTTACTAATGTCACCTTGATTGACATTAATACTTTATCATCACATGATAACATCTGTGTGTATGCATACACATCATTCTATGTTAAAAGCGAACTAGCCCCGCCATAACATTATACAACACTTTAGATGGTACCCTTATCTATTATTATAGATGTATTCATCGAAACACTAGTGCACTCTGTGCAACTTTCAATGTTTTTATTCACCTTGCTTCCTACTTGACTCTAATCGGTATTATGGGAGTTTCCAACATATTTCCTTATAACATAACCCTTTATGCTTTAAGAAATATCATCCTTTACAGATTTGGAAAACATGTCTACAGTTCTCTATTAGACACTACGGACAAACTCAGCTCAATGTTCTGTGATTCAAACTTAATCACTTTTTAAACGTTCCTTCTTGGATCATATATTAGGTTAAGTTATGATCATGGTTTTCTAAGATAGAACCTATGTCTCAACATAGTGGATGATGATCATCCTTTTCTTTCTTTCAACCATTGATGTTAAACTTAATGCTATTCCTAACTTGAGTTATTAAGGACCAGCGATGACTCGTGCAATAACGATCTCGTTGGGGAAGCCCAAGAGGAAGGTATGATGAGCACAACAGTAAGTTTCCCTCAGTTTTGAAACCAAGGTTATCAATCTAGTAGGAGCAAGGAAACACCTCCAAGGTGTTGCTAGCTGGCCTTTGGCAGGGCGCACTACCGGTGCTAGTAGCAATGTGGAAACCTGCACAACACAACCACATAACTTTGCCCCCAACTTACAGTGAGGTTATCAATCTCACCGGTTTTCTTGAAAACAAAGGATTAAATGTATTGTGTGGAAGAAAGTAATAGTTTGCAGAAAGTAATAGAAAGTAGGAACCACTTGTAGATTGATGGTAAAAGAAAGGACCGAGATCCATAGTTCACTAGTGGTGTCTCTCCTTAAGATAGATGACATGTCGGGTGAACAAATTACAGCGGGGCAATTGACAAACATCGAGAAAGCATACAAGCATATACTACTCATCTTGACTCCTTTGAGATTCGATTGGGCATTACAACATTATACATAAACCGTAATCCAACTGCATCTATGACTAATAATCCACCTTCAGGTTATCATCCGAACCCCCTCCAGTATTAAGTTGCAAGCAACAGATAATTACATTATGCATTGCGTGTAAAGTAAAGAATACGATTGTTCTATGAACAAAGGATTGTTTTTTTCTCCCTAGTAGCAACATCACATCTAGTACCTTAGAGATTACTATCACTTCCCCAGATTACTAGAGGCATGAACCCACTATCGAGCATAAATACTAACTCTTGGAGTTGCTAGCATCTACTTGGCCAAGATAGCTACTAACAACGGAAAATATGCAAGATCACAAATAACAAAGACATGATAGAATCAATAATCAATATGAAATAGCATCTCAATATCCATCGGATCCCCGCAAACACAACATGTAGGATTACAAATAGATGATCTTGATCATGAACGGAGCTCACAAGATCTAAACATGATAGCACAATGGAGAAGAACTAGCCATCTAGCTACTACATGGACCCGTAGTCCAGAGATGAACTACTCACGCATCACACGGGAGGATTGCATGATGATGAAGAAGGCCTCCAGGGTGAATTCTCCCCTCCGGCAGGGTGCCAGGAAGAGCTTCAGATCCCTCCCGATCTAGGGATGGAGATGACGGTGGCTACAAACTCTTTCGTGGAATTTTGATTGGGTACTTAGGGTTTCTGTATCGGAGGCATCTTATAGACTAAAGGGGAGGCCCAGGGGGTGCCTGGGCTGGCCACACCACCCCCTAGCGCGGGTCAGGCCTGGCCGCGCGTCCAGGTGGTGTGGCCGCCCTCTAGGCCCTCCCTGTCTCGTATTCTGGCTCCGTGTGTCCCCTGGTGAAAAACTGACTTTGGCTTTTGTCCCGTCCAATTCCGAGAATATTCATTTTCTAACTTTCCTGGAACCAAAAACAGCAGAAAATAGGCAGCTGGCACTATGGCTCTTGTTAATAGGTTAGTCCAGGAAAGTGTATAGAAAGTACTCCAAAGTTGGAACAAAACATAAGAAAGTAGATAAAAACCAAGCATGAAACATCAAAAATTATGGATACGTTAGCAACGTATCAACATCCCCAAGCTTAACTCCTGCTCGTCCTCGAGTAGGTAAGTGATAAAAAGAAAGAATAATTTTTGAGGTGACATGCACGATCATAAACTTGATCAAAGTATTTGTAAAACATTGATAGCTGGGATCATAGTATTTCAATCATAACATGAAAGACAAAGTTCTAACAATAAGACAAAGCAACTATTGTTGCAACATGAAAAGGCATAAACAAAAGATTCATGAATAACAATGCTTTGCAAGACGTTTGTTTGTTTCACATAAAGAAAACATAGCATAGTGGCATTCAGCTTGTCCCTCATAGAGTAGCAAACATAAATGCATAGGACACTTTCAAAGTTCATAAGAGTGACTAGATACAAATAGTTTAAAACAAGCAATATCAAAGCTATGCATCAATCAACAAGTCTTGGGACAATGCACATAGAACTAAGAATGGTCACTATGCTCTCAAAGTAGGTGCATAAAGATAGAAGGCGGAGACTCAACATAAAAGTAAAAGAAAGGCCTTCATAGAAGGAAGTAGGGATTCAAGTTTCATAAAGAGCTTCCAAAAATTATGGTACTTATTAGCTTTCAGCTCTCATTGCCCCTATCATAAGCATCTTTAGATGATTAAGGTTAAAGTGACACAACTAAGAGGATATTTTTGACAAGTTATAAGCTAAAATCTCATGCCCCTTACTTACGAAGACCGAACCTCATGTTACTCAACTTTAGTCACAAGTAAGCTCTTGTCATTGTAAGTACATATGTATGATAGAGAACCGCCAATGGGGTACCCCTTGCACATGATACAGGAGCTATCCCATAATCAAAATGACAAGGCAAGCAAACAATGAGCATCTCAGCGATCTTTTTATTTGCTATTTGCATAGGTTTTTATTGAGGATGCTTCATAGAGTGCTCATTATGGTTATGCTGCAAGTTTCCACCATGATTAGGCATGGCTTAGGCTAGTGGTCCAGGCATTTCTCTAACACAAATACAAACTCCATGATCTTACAAGCTACCCTTTTATTTCACACCGTCGGGATCCATAAGCAAAAGAACATGATATCAACAGGGTACAAAGTACAAGTGCAATGTTGAAAGCGTTCCCCATTATACATGGTTCTGCTAACTTCAACTTATAAAGCGCAAGCATATACGCAACAAAGATGGACGCAATGGTTCAAGTTTATGAAGTGCAAGAAACTAAAGTGTGCCATCAAGTTCGTGAGAGCTTTAATCACTAGTTTTCTCATAACAAGTTAAATTCAGAAGGTAGATAAAAACATGAATATACTTGGAATAACAAATGCTAATAGGTAGGTATGGTGGAATCTTTGGAATAAGTTGGTTTTAGGAGTTGGATGAACTCATACTTGGCTATGGAGGCTAGCAAAGGACTGGGAGCGACCAACTAAGAGAGCAATGATGGCCATAATCATGCAGAGCGACAAAACATCATTAATCAAAGCATAAAGTGATACTACAAGTCAAAAACTAAAGGATCATAAAGGCTATGGTGACTTGGGATAGTCATAACATGGTCTGAGTATGCGCTAAGTCAACCCAAATAAAGCATCAAAGGAGAATACCACAATACTATGCTTTAATATGCTAAAACAACGCATGATTCTTCAAAGGCACATTAAGAAATCTCAATTGTTTATAACATGTCATGCTACAGCAAAGATCAGTAAGCATAAATCCAAAACAATATCAAGCATGGCATGACAAAGCATAGGCCACAGTCAAAAACAAACTCCTTCTACCACTTAAGCATGAACTTTTCCTACTCTTTTATAATCCAAACCAAACTATTTGAAAACCAATGTATGAAAGAGGGGGTCCAACCAATTTATTCAGAAAAGTACGAAAACTAAGAAAAAAAAACGAAAACGAAAAAGAAGACGCTCCAAGAACAACACAACTATGCATGAAACAATAAAAATGAAGTGTTTGGAAGAAACCTGGAATTTTTATTGATGAAGAAGGGGATGCCTTAGGCATCCCCAAGCTTTGACGCTTGTACTTTTTGGATATTTCTTGGGGTGACATGCGTGGCATCCCCAAGCTTGAGCTTTAGTCTATTCTTCATCTCATTACTCATTCCTTCCATACACCTGAAATTTTTTCCTTCATACAAAACTTCACGTAATCTTTATTAGCAACGTTAGTGCACTCAAGATAATAAGTCTTTAGGTTCAGTTCCAACACCAATAAAACTTCCATTAAAACACAAGCTAGTGTAGCACTTCCCTCAAAAAGCTCAATTCCACAAAAGAACTCAAAAAAGAACCAACAAGAAGCAAATGCAAATAATGGCAGAAATCTGTCAAAACAGACCAGCAGGTAAAAACCAATTTTTTCGAAGCCTTCTGTTGGTCAAATCAAAAAGTGTTGAACTAACAAAAGTTAGATAACAACCTGGGGCAGAAGCACAAAAATTCACGCCTCAAAAGGACGTACAGATATTTTACACGAATTTTTATGGTGAAGCACAGAAATCTGTTTCGGGACAGCAACTTTCCCAATCATTACTTCTCTCTCATTAGAGGTTACTCTTGGCACAAAAAGAAAATAAGAAGGATAAGGAGCGGTTATTACTGAAGTAATAACTTCCAAGCCTCATCTAAAACTTTTGGGTTATCTCCCAATAAGTACTTTTCTTTAACGCCTTTAAGTTAGGCATAAGAAGCAAGAAAAAGAATCAAGTGTTCTCAATGAAGAAGTATTAAGATCAAATTTTGTTTTCATAGGAGAGGCAAAATAAATCTTCTCTCTCTTCTTAGGGAAGTGTTCTATACCTTTCTTGAGTGGGAGTTGATATTTAATGGTGCCTTCTTTCATATCAATAATGGCACCAACAGTTCTAAGAAAAGGTCTTCCCAAAGTAATAGGACAAGAAGCATTGCATTCAACATCCAAAACATAGAAATCAACAGGGACATAAGCATTGTTAACCATAATAAGAACATCATTAATACTCCCCATGAGTTTCTTTTTAGCATTATCATCAAGTGGGACATTCAAATAACAATCTTCCAATGGTGGCAAATCAAGCATATCATAAATCCTTCTAGACATAATAGAAACACTACTATCAAGGTCACATAAAGCTTTGAAATCAAAATCATTCACTTTCATATTAATGATGGGTTCCCAACCATCTTCTTGTTTCATAGGAATAGAAGCTTTATGTTTCATCTTTTCTTCTTTAATTTTTATGAGAGCATCAGTAATGTGTTTTGTAAAGGCCATATTCATAGCACTAGCATTAGAACTTTTAGAAAGATTTTGTAGTAACTTAATAACTTCAGAGATATTGCAACCATATTCATAGCACTCTTTCAGTGTGCCATTCAGAATAGTTAGCCATCATATTATCCAGAAACTTTGTTGCAGCACCCAAAGTAATGGTCATAAAGGTACCTCTAGCAGCAGAATCCAATAGATTTCTTGAAGAATAGTTCAATCCTGCATAAAAAGTTTGGATAATCATCCAAGTAGTCAGTCCATGAGTGGGACAATTGTTTACCAAAGATTTCATTCTTTCCGAAGGTTGAGCAACATGTTCATTATCGGATCGTTCGGCACTGCTTCGACGCGCTACATCAACTTCCGCATATGCGCGTCTAGCGGTAGTCTCGTGGCCTATAACCTGAGTTGGATCTTGGGTGTACCGCGTTAGGGAAAAAGTTTTGTTTATCTCTGCGTGGCCCAGCAGTGGTATCAGAGCAAAAGCTTCTAGTTTTAGGCTCTAGATCTGTGCGTATGAGATATGCACGAGGTGGTGGATAGGATCCACTTAGGGTTTCGGTGGTCGATCTATGAGATAGATCGGTTTTGTGCAAGATTGGTTGGATCAATCGCACTCGGGGGTGCATGGAAGATCAGGTGCGGATGATTAATGAGATTGGTCAGATCTGCACAGGGATCAGATTTGGGTAAAAGTGTTTTATCCAATGAAGGAATCCATGGTTCGGAATGCAGATTAGATCTGTGATTTCAGAAAAATCGTGGGGCGCTGCCCCTTCGATCCCCGCCCGCTATTTGGCTAGTGGGACCACCGGCTTCGCCCTGTCGTAGCGCGTTAGATGTTGTTGCGAGGTTCACAACGCCGGTAGATATCGTATCTATGCATAACTCTTTTTTGCAGGAAGTTGTGAATGGTATGGCTTATGTGCATGTGATGTGTGTAATCCATACGTGATCTGCGTATCATGGGTTTGTCAGCCGGCTGGAGCCAAAGTGCTATCACTGTTATTGTATAACGAGCTGCGTGTCGGCATGAGATGCCATCTTCTTGTATATTCCTTAGTGCTAGTGTAGCATGTTTGGAGGACTTGAAGGACACTGCAGCCAAAGGCATGACAAACAGGTTCATGGAGATGGAGATCACCATGAAGGGAGCCATACCATTTCACATTATAATTGGATTATTTTGTGTGATTGTTATTTCTCTAGTTTTATCTCTATGAGATTTTGGTTAAACTTTAATCCCTCAAAGGTCTAGTCGGTCTCCCCGCCGGTGCTGCACCATCACAAGTCGGACATTCTTGGTAGTGGGCTCATAAAATTGAGGTGCTACCAATTCTTTTCGACTAGATGGGTTCGAGTCGGAATCCTACAGCGGAAGCACTTGGTAAGCTAGACGGGTCTATCACAATGGTTGTGGGGCTCGGGGAGAGGGCGGTCGGGAGTCGGGGCATGAGATGCCACCCGACCAACAAGAGTCGCATGAGATGCGATTGGCAAGGAGTTGCCTACCTAGATCACTTGACGACTAGCGGTGATGCTAAAGCTCACTAGTCGGCTTGCTTATTTAGGGTCCTGAATCACTAAGTAACCATTGGAGGGATGTTGGTTCTAGTGGGAGCATACGTATTAAAATGTTTAATATGCCTGCTCTTTTATGAATACTTGTCTTAAGTGTTTTGCATATTTCTGTTGTAGATAATGGCACCTAGTAGCAGTCTCCCTCAATTGTCCAGTTTTGCTTTGAGGACCATTCTAGAGAAAGATAAACTTAATGGGACAAACTTCACCAACTGGTATCGTAATCTGAGAATTGTTCTCAAACAAGAAAAGAGGGACCATGTTCTAGACAACCCGCTTCCAAATGTGCCGGATGAGAATGCGAGTGTCACAGCAACCAATGCCTATCGTAGAACATATGATGAGTCTACAGAAATTAGCTGTCTTATGCTTGCTCACATGGAACCAGACTTGCAGCAGTTCGAGAATGTTGAGGCCTACGATATGATCGAAAGCCTCAAAAGTATGTTCTAGGCTCAGGCAAAGACTGAGAGATATCAAGTCTCTCAAGCTTTGCTGAGTTGTAAGCTTAAGGATGGTGATCCAATGAGTCCGCATGTGATTAAGATGGTTGGTTACGCGCAGTCTCTGGAAAGGCTTGGCTACCCCATTAGCGAAGAGTTCGCTACGGATATAATTCTGAACTCTCTTCCTAGTGTGTATGGTTAGTTCATATCGAACTACCACATGCATGGCATGGATAAGAAGCTCATTGAATTACATGGGATGCTTAAGCAGGCAGAGGTTGATCTCAAGAAAGGTACTAGCCAAGTGTTGGTAGTACAGAATAAGGCTAAGTTTAAGAAGAGTTCTTGGACTAAGAAGAAGAAGGCTAAGTCAGGAGGTAATGCTCGTGATGATATCCCAAGCGTTTCCTGAGGGAAGTCATCTCCTTCAGCCGGTTCCGCTTGCTTCTATTGCAAGACGGATGGCCACTGGAAGAGGAATTGCAACAAGTATTTGGCGGTTAAAGCCAAGAGTGGAGGTGTGACTTCCAACTCTGGTACACTTGTTTGCAATGTCATAGACCTTTATCTTGCTGATGCACCCGGTAGTTCTTGGGTATACGATACCAGATCAGTCATTCATATATGCAACTTGTTGCATGGACTGGTAAGAACTAGGGGCGTAGCAAGAGGCGAGGTTGACATTCGGGTCGTCAACAAAGCAAGAGTTGCTGCGTTGGAAGTCGGCACGATGCAACTTCATTTGCCTTCAGGATTCTTAATGGAACTAAATAATTGTTATTATGTTCTAGTGCTTAGTCGAAACATCATTTCTGCCTCATGCTTGATGAGACAAGGCTATGAGTCTAATATTAAGAACAATGGCTGTTCTTTATATTTGAATGATATGTTTCACGACTTTGCACCCATTTAGAACGGGTTATTTATTTTGAATCTTGATGGTGGGTCGGTCTATAACGTAAATGTGAAAAGGTTAAAACCAAATGATCTGAATATGACTTATTTTTGGCACTGTCGACTTGGTCATATAAGTTGGAAACGCATGAAGAAGCTCCATGATGATGGACTCCTAACTTCATTCGACTTGGATTCGTTCGAGACATGCGAATCCTGCCTTCTAGGCAAGATGACCAAGACACCTTTCGCAAGGAGTTGTGAAAGGGCGTCTGACTTGTTGGGACTAGTACATAGTGATGTATGTGGTCTAATGAGCGCGACAGCTAGGGGTGGTTATGAGTACTTCATTACCTTCACTGATGATTTGAGTAGATATGGATATGTCTACTTGATGACACATAAGTCAGAAGCCTTTGAAAAGTTCAAAGAATTATAGAATGAAGTACATAATCAACTCGGCAAGAAAATAAAGTTTCTTCAGTCGGACCGAGGGGGCGAGTACATGAGCCACGAGTTTGATGACCATCTGAAGAGTTATGGAATAGTTCCTTAGCTCACTCCACCGGGTACACCACAGAGGAACGGTGTATCGGAACGGCGGAATTGGACCTTGTTGGACATGGTACGATCAATGATGAGTCGGATAGATCTACCTTTATCATTTTGGGGTTATTGTCTTGAAACGGCCGTGTTCACACTAAACAGAGTACCATCGAAATCAGTAGAGAAGACACCACATGAGATGTGGATAGGCAAGAAGCCAAGTTTGTCTTTTCTTAAGATTTGGGGTTGTGAAGCATTTATCAAGCGACTTGAGTCGGACAAGCTTGCAGCCAAGTCGGATAAGTGCATTTTCGTTGGGTATCCAAGGGAAACCTTGGGTTACTACTTCTACAACTGAGAAGAGGGCAAAGTGTTTGTCGCTCGGAACGGTGTCTTCCTTGAGAAAGAGTTTCTCAGTCGGGAAGTCAGTGGGAGTACGGTGCGGCTCGAAGAAGTTCGAGAGGAACCGGTCAGTAGCGATTTTGTGAAAGCCTTGGAGGTTGAGCCAGTCGTGGTAGCTGAGCCGGCAGCTGCACCTCCACTGCGAAGATCGGCAAGATTGTGAAGTGTTCGTGATGTATTACTGTTAGACAGTGATGAGCTGACAACTTATTCGGAAGTGATGGTGGGTTCTGATTCTGATTCGTGGCTTGGAGCCATGAGATCCGAGTTAAAGTCCATGGATGATAATCAAGTTTGGAACTTGGTTGATCTGCCAGACGGTGCAAGACCTGCCGAGTGCAAATGGGTCTTTAAAAGGAAAACTGATATGGATGGAAACGTTTCTATCTATAAAGCACGGCTTGTCGCGAAGGGGTTCCGGCAGGTTCAAGGAGTTGACTATGATGAGACTTTCTCACCCATAGCGATGCTTAAATTAGTTCGGATCATGTTAGCTATAGCAGCCTATTTCGACTATGAAATATGGCATATGGATGTCAAAATGGCTTTCCTTAATGGAAAATTAACCAAGGACATGTATATGATACAACCCGAGGGTTTTGTCGATCCGGCTAATGCTGACAAGGTATGCAAACTTCAGAAATCCATTTGTGGATTGAAGCAAGCATCTCAGAGTTGGAACATTCGCTTTGATGAGGTAGTCAAATCATTTTCCTTCATCAAGAGTGATCATGGTTCTTGTTTATACAAGAAGTTTAGTGGGAGCAAAGTAAATTTTCTGATCTTATATGTGGATGACATATTATTGATTGGAAATGATGTCCAGATGTTGCAAGAAACCAAGGAATCATTGTAAAGGAGTTTCTCAATGAAGGACTTGGGTGAGGCAACTTATATACTAGGAATCAGGATCTATAGAGATAGATCCAGGCGGCTTATTGGATTGAGCCAAAGTACATATTTGGACAAAATGTTGAAGAAATTCAACATGCAATCGTCTAAGAAGGGGTTCTTACCGATGTCCCATGGCATAAGACTTAGCAAGACTCAGTGTCCTTCAACGACTGATGAGTGAAGTAGGATGAGTGTGATTCCGTATGCTTCGGTAGTCAGGTCCATCATGTATGCCATGATTTTTACTAGGTCGGATGTTTCCTATGCTCTAAGTGTTGTGAGCAGATACCAGGCTGACCCTGGAGAAATCCACTGGGCAGTAGTTAAGAACATTCTTAAGTACTTGAGAAGGACTAAGGATGTGTTCCAAGTTTATGGAGGTGAGGTTGAACTCAGTGTAAGGGGTTACACGGATGCGAGTTACCTTACTGACTCAGATGATTCTTGTTCGCAATCTGGATACGTGTTCATAATGAATGGAGGGGCTGTGAGCTGGAAGAGTTCTAAGCAAGAGACTGTGTCCGCATCTACAACAGAGGTTGAGTATATTGCTGCCTCGGAGGTGGCAAAGGAAGCTGTTTGGATCAGGAATTTCCTGATTAATCTCGGTGTGGTTCAAGGCTCGTCCAACCCGTTAGACGTGTATTGTGACAACTATGGTGCTATTGCACAAGCCAAGGAACCTAGACAACACCAGAAGAACAAGCATATACTCATGCGATACCACTTGATTCGCCAGTTCGTGGATCAAGGTGATATCACATTATGCAAGGTACACACGGATGCAAATGTTGCAGATCCGTTGACAAAGCCACTTCCATAGCCTAAGCATGAGGCGCATGTAAGAGCCATGGGCATTAGATTCCTAGACATGTGATGTCGGATGATTGACTCTAGTGCAAGTGGGAGACTGTTGGGAATATGCCCTAGAGGCAATCATGGTTGATGATATTCCCAAAGTATTCATAAAGTAAATTTGTCCTTATATGAACATCAGATATATATCACTGAATGTGTGATTCAGTTGTGGAACTATGTATTCATGATTGTTCATATTAGATTGTCCTTGGTTGTTGAGGTTGTGCTGGGCACACAACTTAGACCAATGTGCAAGTCGGCTGATGACACAGTTCCACTTGTCATGGGCATGGTGATGCTATTCCGACTTACACTGATTCGGCTAAAGAGTTTAGCGAGTCGAACTGACCCACAGTTGAGATGCAACGAGCATGTTGTCATTTGCAGTCTCAAGCAACGGAATCCTTCGACCTGAGGTGATTGCATGATCCAAGTTATGGATCGCCAACTTAGGTTCTATCAAACGCTGTTTCGTAAATGGGTAGTTATAAAGGTAGAGTTCGGGTTGGTTGTGAAGTAAGCTGCGTGACGTGGATTACCAAGATGGGATTCGCCCCTCCATAATGGAGAGATATTCTCTGGGCCCTCTCGTGTGATATGATTCGGAAGCATGGCCATGCGCTACTCAGTTAAGTGTTAACTGAGGAGTCGGACTAAGAGTTAGTCCAGTGAATCACATATCATGGTACGAGAAGAGAGTTAAGCTATTAAAGGGATGGCAACTACTCGTCTATAGCTTAACAGATATATCGTGAGGCAAAGGGACTTGGACGAAAGTCACATTGAAGGTTCGTCTTTGACTTTACGGCACTTGGCAGTTGGCACGTCTTGCTAGAGGCCGCTACCATCTATCGACTTGAGACCGAGTGTTCATGGAAGTGAGTTGGACTCAAAGCCATGACGGGATACTTGGAGGAGTAGCTCATGTCGTGTCTAGGTGTACGTCAACCTACAGGGTCACACACTTAAGGGTAAGGAGCCCATGTGGATTAGATCCATGTGGAGATTGGAGTACAGCCTAGATGGGCCTCAAGAGTTGAGCCTAGCTAGGAGTGTATATAAGTGGATGACAAGGGATAGTCCCTGACCTAGTCATCACTTTCTCCACTTCCATTTCAGGCTAGACAGGATCTAGCAATCCTCTATCCGAAGCTCCTTCCTATATGTGTGGATACCGGTAGAGGCGTTGCACGTGCGACGCTGGAGACAGGGAAGCTCGTGGGGATCTGACGAAGGAGTTCGTGGGATTCGGAAGGGCTGTCCGGGGATCGTTCGGCACTGCTTCGACGCGCTACATCAACTTTCGCATCTGCGCATCTAGCGGTAATATCGTGGCCTATAACCTGAGCTGGATCTTGGGTGTACCGCGTTAGGGAAAAGTTTTGTTTATCTTTGCGTGGCCCAGCAATGGCAGGATCTTCATTACCAATACCAGAAAATTGTTCTCTCATAACAAGATTGAGTAAAGCAGGTTTTATTTCAAAGAAAGTAGCTTCAGGAACAGGTGGAGCAATAGGTGTACTCATGAAGTCACACAACTTAGTATTTTCAAGAGTAGTAATTTTTTTGTGTTTTTAATAAAGAAAGCAAAGTAGTACAACTAATTTTTTTGTGTTTTTAATAAAGAAACAAGCAAACAAAGCAAAAAGTAAACTAAGAAAAACAAAAATAACAAAGTAAAGAGATTGGTTATGATGGACTCCCCTTGTGAAGATGTCCTTGACTCTCCAGCAACGGCGCCAGGAAAATACTTGCTGACTCG
The DNA here is from genome assembly GCA_910589775.1 of Avena eriantha. Classification (NCBI taxonomy): domain Eukaryota; kingdom Viridiplantae; phylum Streptophyta; class Magnoliopsida; order Poales; family Poaceae; genus Avena; species Avena eriantha. The sequence continues at coordinate 304,490,963 of OU342740.1, read as the reverse complement.
TGTAATAACGAGCTTGTTGGGGAACCCCAAGAGGAAGGTATGATGAGTACAGCAGTAAGTTTCCCTCAGTTTTGAAACCAAGGTTATCAATCGAGTAGGATCAAGGAAACACCTCCAAGGTGTTTCTAGCTGGCCTTTGGCAGGGCGCACTACCGGTGCTAGCAGCGACGAGGAAACCTGCACAACACAACCACAGAACTTTGCCCCCAACTTACAGTGAGGTTGTCAATCTCACCGGTTTTGCTGAAAACAAAGGATTAAACGTGTTGTGTGGAAGAAAGTAATAGTTTGCAGAAAGTAAACAGAAAGCAGTAAATAGTTGTAGATTGATGGTAAAAGAAAGGACTGGGGTCCATAATTCACTAGTGGTGGCTCTCCTTAAGATAGATGACATGTTAGGTGAACAAATTACAGCGAGGCAATTGACAAACATTGAGAAAGCATACAAGCATATACTACTCATCTTGACTCCTTTGAGATTCGATTGGGCATTACAACATTATACATAGACCGTAATCCAACTGCATCTATGACTAATAATCCACCTTCAGGCTATCATCCGAACCCCCTCGAGTGTTAAGTTGCAAGCAACAGATAATTGCATTACACATTGTGTATAAAGTAAATAATACGATTGTTCTATGAACAAAGGATTGTTGTTTTCTCCCTAGTAGCAACAGCACATCTAGTACCTTAGAGATTTCTGTCACTTCCCCATATTACTAGAGGCATGAACCCACTATCGAGCATAAATACTAACTCTTGGAGTTGCTAGCATCTACTTGGCCAAGATAGCTACTAACAACGAAAAGCATGCAAGATCACAAATAACAAAGACATGATAGAATCAATAATCAATCTGAAATAGCATCTCAATATCCATCGGATCCCCGCAAACACAACATGCAGAATTACAAATAGATGATCTTGATCATGAACAGAGCTCACAAGATCTAAACATGAAAGCACAAAGGAGGAGAACCAGCCATCTAGCTACTACATGGACCTGTAGTCTAGAGATGAACTACTCACGCATTACGCCGGAGGCTTGCATGATGATGAAGAAGGCCTCGAGGGTGAATTCCCCTCTCCGGTAGGGTGCTGGGCAAAGCTTCATATCCCTCCCGATCTAGGGATGGAGATGATGGGGGCTATAGACTCTTTCTTGGAATTTTGATCGGGTACTTAGGGTTTCTGTATCGGAGGCATCTTATAGGCAAAAGGGGAGGCCGAGGGGGTGCCTGGGCTGGCCACACCACCCCCTGGCGTGGGCCAGGCCTGGCCGCACAGCCAGGTGGAGTGGCCGCCCTCTGGCCCCTCTCCGTCTCGTATTCTGGCTCCGTGTGTCCCTCGGTGAAAAACTGACTTTGGCTTTTGTCCCGTGCAATTCCGAGAATATTCATTTTCTAACTTTCCTGGAACCAAAAACAGCAGAAAACAGGCAACTGGCACTGTGGCTCTTGTTAATAGGTTAGTCAAAGAAAGGTAATAAAAAGTACTCCAAAGTTGGAACAAAACATAAGGAAGTAGATAAAACCAAGCATGGAACATCAAAAATTATGGATACATTAGCAACGTATCAACCAATTCCTTAATTAACTTCTATTCTGAAACCCTTTTCAGAATCCCTTAAGGAATACTACATAATATGATAATACACTTATTATTAACTTCTACGCCTTATAAATCAGTATTTATTAGTACTTGCTCTTTTATTCTTAACACACTTAAGAATCACTCCTATAAGCTCCCACTCAAAATATGTTCCCAACATATTTGAGTATGAGTCACTAATCAAACTATGTTCCTACATATTTGAATTTGAGAATTATATTGCTCCCACTCAAAAATATGTCATTCACATATTGTTTTAGGAATACTTTTATAGCTCCCACTCAATTTTATGCAAATTGCATATCCACTCACTATTTTGAACGATTTCAAAATCCTTTGATCAAATATCAAACTTGGAGATTTACTATGAGATACTAGTACTTTTACTAGATTTAAATCCACTAGACATTTAGCACACTTGAATCAAATTCATTTGAATTCGTCCAAAACTTGACAAATTGTGCTTTTGTCATTCACCCCTTTTCCAATATGGCTTTGCTGTCATTTGGAAAAATCCAAGTAACCCCTTTTACTTGTGAGATTTAACAATGAATTGTTTCTAATCTCAAGGGAATTTTACTTTGGGATTTCTCATATCTTTTGCTTACCATTATTTCCTTAATAGTTCGTAGGTATGTCAGAATCCAAGAATCATGACAAATGATTCACAAATGTCTCCATACAAGATATGGGCTACATTTTGAATCCTACTTCTATGTAGTGAAAACACTAGTGGGGCAAACACAAGGATCATTGTCATCGATTCTTTCCCTTTGTGAAGAGAATCATTCAGGAACGTTGTCTGTTGCGCTTCTCAACACTCCGATGCAGGGATTTGAATCCTCATCGTGTTTTTCACTATCTTATAATTGCTCCATAATCATGAAATATCACTAAAAGTGAGATTTCTCAAGAATGCACCAAAATTCAAGCAATACTGGTTTTGCTTATCTTTTGGTTTTAGCTATGGATTTCGTATTCAAAGTTTCCAATGAATACTCTACAAGGACTTATTCGTTATTGTTTTGGTTATATCGAATAACTCCAAAACTTTCGCAACGATCCATACTAGATATGGAGCCGCTTTCACGAATTCAAATGGTTCACTATATATTCTAATTGAGTGCTAACTATTTCTAACTAATGGTCTCTACATCTAAACTACAACGATTTATTTGGCACCATCTATTTAACCACTTTGATATCTAATATCACATTGTGATGCTTTGCATTCCACAATTTCTTTTATGCCAATCTTATAAAGTTGAATTTCATTACTATTGATCAAATCATAGTAATTAGATTCTCTTTTATATTTATACCCTTTGTTGATGAAACACTTTGATCATATAAAATAGTTTCATACTCATGTTTCCTTTGGTAAACTTCTTTACACATTTAAACAATCATATAATGATAATTACCATTTGTCAAAACACAATACATCGAATATGTATTTACTTTTAACAATTCATTAAAACACTTTGTATTAAAGTAATACATGGTGTTCAAGTTATTTTGCCGAACTTAGGCATGATTCATATGTGATAAGTAATCAAATGACTTTCACATATTATCATATAACTTTGAATTCAAGAAATGGTTTCATTCATTAATGAACATATCATTAAGTTGGGTATTTTAAAGGCATTTCAATATTTTACAAATGTTCATGCATTATCAATTAGTTTCAAACAACAAGGATAATTCACATATAATCAAACAAGATATGAACACAAATAGAAATCATTCATAAAAGTGGAACAACTGTTTGTTACAAACTCATAAGAATAACCGTCTCACAAAATGTGAGACACACTAAAGAAGTCACAATCTTACAATAATCATCCTAAAACATAAACTAAGTGATAAATGTTGAGGGAGAGTGTCGTTGGCCATCATCATCATGCTTGCCATCAACACGCAATGTCACCTCCTCTCCAGCAAGCACCTCTCATGCAGAAGGACATGTTTTCAGTAAAACAGAACAAGTATCAAATATACTTAACACTACAAATGTGTTTGTAAGATTATAACATTTATAAAATCGTATATCAAATATATAACTTTGTCATTGATGACCTCAGCGACAATGGGTTCAACCATCACATTCCAGAGATATGATACGAACCTGTGGAATTCCATTGATTCGCATCGCCTCTCATAATGCAAGTCCTGACTTGTGCTTCGTAGCTTGGTGGAAGCGACCGCAACATGATACGTCCATTTTGCATCACTATTCTATATCATAATTTTCTGTTATTTATTGATATATTTCATATTAGGAGATGATACTTATGCTATTTCATCTGTTTTTGCATGGTTGATGAATTTTGGAGCATGGACCGCTGCAGTCAGGATTCTGATGGAAAAGGTGCTGTTTGGAGGCAAAATTCGCGAAGATCAGAAAATCTGGGAAAATACATGGAAAATCCTATTTTTCCAGAAGACGAAGGAAGCCAGAAGGGGAAGCGGAGATGGGCCACAGGGGGCCCACACCACCCCCTGGCTCGGGCCACCCTAGGCCGCGCCACCAGGTGGTGTGGCCGCCCTAGTCTACCCCTAGATCTCCCCTCTGGCGTATATTATCCTCCTGAAACCATAAGACTCCGGGATCATCCAAAGAAAGATTCCGCCGCCTCTACGGGGCGGAAAACACCGAGAGAGAAAGATCTCTCCGATAGATAGAATTCTGCCAGGGGAATTCCTTCCCGGAGAGGGGAGATCGTCGCCATCAACACCACCATCAAGGTGGACTTCATCAGGATCATCATCACCATCATCACCACCATCATCTCCACCAGCACCATCATCACCACTTCATACCGCTGTAACAATTGGGTTGAATCTTGCATAGTTATTAGGGGAAACTTTCTCGGTGTTGATTACTCTTTGTAGTTGATGCTATTGAGTGAACCATTGAATTGTCGTTTATGTTCAGATTGTTACATATCATTATATCATCTCTGATCTTGATCCATATGATGTCTTGTGAGTAGTTTGTTTTGTTCTTGAGGACATGGGAGAAGTCATGTTGTTAGTAGTGGACTTGTGTTGAGAAAGATTCAATGGTTTGATATTTAAGTTGTGGTGTATTTCTTCTAGTGGTGTCATGTGAACGTCGACTACATGACACTTCACCTTTATGGGCCTAGGGGAATGCATTGTGTATTTGGGTACTAATCGTAGGGGTTGCCGGAGTGACAGAAACCTAAACCTCCGTTAGGAAACCTTTGCACAAGGGACGTCAGGGTCTTAGAGATTAAAGCTGTGGTTAGGTTTCTACCTTAATTACTTTCTTGTACTTGCGGATGCTTGCAAGGGGTATAATCACAAGTATGTATTAGTCCTAGGAAGGTCGGTCCATTAGCATAGGTTCACCCACACAACACTTAGGAAACTAAAGAAGATTAATCAACTATATGAAGCGAAAGCACTTGACGATATTCCTGTGTGTTCCCGAGAACGTTTGGTCATCTTAAGTAATACAACCGGCTTGGCCTTTGCTAAAGAAAGGATTGGGCCACTTGCTGCATTTATTCTTATTGTCTTTTATTTACTCGTACTTTATTTACCTGCATTGTCAAAAACCCCTAAAAATCCGTTTGCTAAGTATTTACAGAGAATTCCTGCTCCTAGCCACTCGCCAGCACCTTTTGCTCCTCGTTGGATTCGACACTCTTAATTATCGAAAATACTGCGATAGACCCCCTATACTTGTGGGTCATCAAGACTATTTAATGGCGCCATTGCAGAGGAGTCAAGAGCTATTGGAGAGTGGAGCTGGTAAAGAAACTTCTACTATAAGTATTGTTTACTTCTGTTACTTGCTTTAATTCCAATATGGATAATTCACTGAGTTTCTTATTTCGTAATGCTACTACCACTGCTAAGGTAGTAGATGAACCACCACCTGTTGAGAATGATACTTTTAAAATACCTACAAGAATAATTGATCATGTTATGGATAACTATTATGTTGGAGATGGAACTGTCCATCCCGGTGATCATTTTCTCTTTATACACGAATTATGCGGGTTGTTTAAGTGTGAAGGTATTACAACAGATCAAATCAAGAAGAAGTTATTCTCATTATCACTGAAAGGAAGAGCCGAGGAATGGTATAAGCTGCTGAAGAATGGTCAAGCTCTTGAATGGGAGGAAATAGTGCCTCTATTTTATTCAAAATTTTATCCTCATAGTGAGATTCATAAAGATCGGAATCAAATATACAACTTTTGGCCTCTTGATGGAGAAAGTACAACTCAAGCTTGGGGGAGATTGAAGTTACTAATGCTCAAATGTCCTATTCATGAGCTCCCCAATAATATTATTATTAATAACTTTTATGCAAGGCTTTGTCTTCATGATAAGGATCTATTGGATGCTTCTTGTGCTGGATCATTTACACGCATGGAAGAAGGAGCTAAATGGGATCTTTTAGATCGTATTCAAGACAATGTTGAAGGATGGGAGAATGATAAAGAAAGAAAGTCAGGTATAAATTATGATTATCAATGCATTGAATCTTTATGGGAACTGATGACTTTCAAAATATTAAAAATGCTTATGGTCTAGACTCTCAAGCTATTGCAACCTATTTTAAGGCCTTTGCTTCCTATATTGAAGTTCCTAAAAAGAAGTGGAATAAGTATCATGAACCATATAAAGATGTTGCTAAGCGTGTTCCTGCAAGAAATACTGAAGTTTATACTACTAATCATGTTTTACTGAACCTTACATTGAGAAAATACCTTTCCTAGTTAAAATAAAGGAACATTCTATGATAGCTAGTATGGTTAATGAAAGTACGAATAAAGCTATTGAACCTGATAAAAAAATGGATGATGAACCTATAATAGCAAATGTGAAAGATTTTGTCACTAAATATGAAGAAGATGGACACACTATCCTCTGTAAGGATATCCCTAATATTGTTTCACAAAGTAGTGTTATGAGAGCTAGCGTCCCTGTGTTTTCTGTTAGAATAAGTGATCATTGCTACAATGGTTCTTGTGATAGTTATATCATTAAATTTATGCATGATACTAAAAGTTATTATGAGATAGGGAAGATGGTTCTTATGCATCTCAATAATATCAAGTTTCCTCGCTTTATGCTGAAAGTCTTTATGTTGCACTTATTTTGCCTTCCTCTGCTTGTAGCTTCTGGTTTCAAAAATTTATTTGCTTACAAAATTCCCTTGCATAGGAAGTGGGTTATACTTAAACATGTGCATTTTTTCTTCTTAATGCTCTATTTTACTTCAATTCATATTCTTATGTGAGCATCATTGAAATTATCATGCCCATCTTAATGGCTATAAAGAAAGAGCTTTTTGGGAGACAACCCAATTTATTTGTGCTTTCAGTTTGTTTTTGTTTCTCTGAGTCTTGGAAGTTATTACTTTGGTAATGACCTATCCTTATCCTTTTGTTTGGTTTTTGTGTCAAGATCAACCTCTAATGAGAGAGAAGTAAGATTTGGGGAAGTTGCTGTCCCAAAACAGATTTTTGTGCTCCACCGTAAAAATTCGTGAGAGATCTCTGTACATCGGATTGAGCTGTAATTTTTTGTGCTTCTGCCCCAGGTTGTTATTTAACTTCCGTTAGTTTTAAAATCGCTAGAAAAAGCGCGCCCTTTACAGAGCGCGTCGTGCGTTTCTTCCTGTGCAACCACATGGAGACCAAGTAGCTGCATACCTCTTCCGTATGGACTTCCCTACTCGACATGTGGCGACAGCCGATTGCGTTGATCATCTTTTTCTCTTTTCTTTGCGGATCCGAGTACGAAAACTGCGATATCTTTCATCAGAGAGTCCAAATCAAAATCCCACTTTCACAGCTGTTTTAGTTGCATCGAGATTTTTAAAACAAGATCCGATGTTGATATATTTTGACGGCATTCTTTTTTCGCACTGCCTTTCATACCTAGGTTGCACTTCCTTTTCAGTTGAAGTGCATGTTGCTGTGTTCTAGCAGTGCACCGACCATGCACTGCCTTTTTTAACTATGTTGCACTGGCTCCCGTCGCAGTGCACAATGGGGTGTCCTGGAAGTGTACCGGTAGTGCACTGCCTCCTGTCGTAGTGCACAATGGGGTGTCCTAGCAGTGCAACGGCCGTGCACTGCTTTTCTCTACGGTATTGCACTGCCTCTCATCGTAGTGCACGAAAGGGTATCCTAGTTGTGCATCGCTCATACACTACCTTTTTGTACTGCATTGCACTTCCTTTGGTCGCAGTGCACAGTGCGGTGTCCTTGCAATGCACCATTAATGCACTGCTATTTTCTAATATATTGCACTGCCTTTGGTGGGAGTGCAAGGCGCTGTGCCCTAGCAGTGCACTTCCTTTTTTTTACTATGTTGAAGTGTATGTGCACTACTGGGCTGTTTTGTTGCGATGCCTATTTTCTCGGTGCACATATTTTTTCTCCTTTTCGGTGTGTGGCCGCGGAACAACATCGAACCCAGCGCGTGAAATACTGCAGCCCTCTAGCGTGCCATTGCCCTGGCACCACGCCATGTGGCGAGCAGCGGCGGTCCCGCTCGCACGCTTCAACATGTTGTGCGCTGCCTCTGGCGCTGGAGCGCACCCTCACCCTAGTCACTCTCCGTTAGTTTTGCACTTTTTGATTTGAGCAACAGAAGATTTTCAAAAAAATGATCTTTACCTGCTAGTCTGTTTTGACAGATTTTGCCACTCTTGCATTTGCTTCTTTAATCAATTTCCTTTTTGAATTCTTTTTGGGTTTTCGGAAGGAGTTGCTACATTAGCTTATGATTTGATGGATTTCAGTTGAATTTGGACTTAATTACCTCGCTTACACTAATGTTGCTAATGAGAATTGTGTGAAGTTTTGTGTGAAAGAAATTTCTAGGTTAGTGGAGAAAATGGTGTAATAAGAAAGTGAAAGGTTTCATGACTCGAGCAATATGAGTGTGAAGATAAAGATATTGATGATGTTCAAGTGGTGATTCGAGAAGAATCTACTAAATGCCAAATTCAAAGACCTGCAAAGTCCGTTTTCAAATAGGTAACCGTTCTGGTAAGAAAAGTTCCACGAAAATTCTATCTAGTTGTATTTTGGAGGTTTTATCCAACAAGGAAAGCTACGAAGCGAAAGAGGGACGGACATGGAGCCAGGGTGGCTCACACCACCTCCTGGCGTGGGCCCCCCTGGCTGCACCAGCAGGTGGTGTGGCCACCTCAAATTCCGTCTCCGACCCGTTTTCTCCCTGTACCTTCCTTTTGCTATAAAACTTCGTAATATATAATCCCCCGGATCCCCCGAGGTTCGTATATCGTGTTCTCATCGTGTTTTCGTTTCGATCTATTTCTGCCAGGAACTATTCTTGAAAGTTAGAAGCACGATGGTTTCCGCCAAGGATAAGGGAAAGGAGCCTACGGAGGAAGATCCCCAAGACCCCGGATAGGAGGAGGAGATCAAGAGTGAAGATGAAGAGGAGGCAAAGCAAGGCCAACATCCGCACACCGGCACTACCATTGCAAGCATTGGAGTGTTGACAAAACTTGCCAGGGTCAGAAGGACTGTATGGATGTCAACTGGAGGGAAACCTCCGCGTCACTGTTTGGCTCCATAGTCACTTCCTCCACGCACCAAGAATCCTTTCCATACCCTTATCCATGAGCATCAATACCAGAATATGCCCAAGGGGAAACTACCCTCCAATTGGGATTTGCCTCGTTCTAGCCATGCAGGAAAAGAAGACTTCAAGGAGGAAGAGTGGGGAAAGAATCACAAGAGCTGGAATTCTCAACCTGACATGATCATGAGCCGCATTGAGCAAAACTCACACTGATTTGTAATCTCACCTTCGAGATTGAGGACTTGGGGAAACTAATCAAAGAGCTCATCGAGAGAACACCACCACCACCGAAGGACTAATTCGTCATCAGGTTTTGGCATTCCCTTGGTTTGTTCCAAGCTTGGGGGAGTGCCACAATATCATATCACTATCTTCTATCTTTTTACCTTTTTAGTAGAGTCATATCATCAATAGAGAATTTATTATGTAGGATGGTTTGCATTATGGAAGTGTCCCCTGATGGCGCAAAATATATCGAGCTCGTTGGGGAACCCCAAGAGGAAGGTATGATGAGCACACCAACAAGTTTTCCCTCAGTACGAAACCAACGTTATCAATCCAGTAGGAGCAAGGAAACACCCCAAAGGTGTTGCTAGCTGAACTTTGGCAGGGTGCGCCAGCAGCAACGTGGAGACCTTCACAACACAACCACAGAACTCTGTCCCCAACTTGCGATGAGGTTGTCAATCTCACCGGTTTAGCTGAAAACAAAGGATTAAACGTATCGAATGGAAGGAAGTAATAGTTTGCAGAAAGTAAACACAAAGCAGTAGACAGTTGATTGTAGATTGAATGTAAAAGAAAGGACCAGGGTCCATAGTTCACTAGAGGTGGCTCTCCTTAAGATAGATAACATGTTGGGTGAACAAATTACAGCGGGGCAATTTACAAACATAGAGAAAGCATACAAGCATATACTAATCATCTTGACTCCTTCGAGACTTGATTGGGCATTACAACATTATACATAGACCGCCATCCAACTGCATCTATGACTAATAATCCACCTTCAGGTTATCATCCGAACCCCCTCCAGTCTTAAGTTGCAAGCAACGGATAATTGCATTACGAATTGTGTGTAAAGTAAACAATACGATTGTTCTAACAAAGGATTGTTGTTTTCTCCCTAGTAGCAATAGCACATCTAGTACCTTAGAGATTTCTGTCACTTCCCCAGATTACCAGAGGCATGAACCCACTATCGAGCATAAATACTAACTTTTGGAGTTGCTAGCATCTACTTGGTCAAGATAGCTACTAACAATGGAAAGCATGCAAGATCACAAATAACAAAGACATGATAGAATCAATAATCAATCTGAAATAGCATATCAATATCCATCGGATCCCCGTAAACACAACATGCAGAATTACAAATAGATGATCTTGATCATGAACAGAGCTCACAAGATCTAAACATGAAAGCACAAAGGAGGAGAACCAGCCATCTAGCTACTACATGGACCCGTAGTCTAGAGATGAACTACTCACGCATTATGCCGGAGGCTTGCATGATGATGAAGAAGGCCTCGAGGGTGAATTCCCCTCTCCGGCAGGGTGCTGGGCAGAGCTTCATATCCCTCCCGATCTAGGGATGGAGATGATGGCGGCTACAGACTCTTTCGTGGAATTTTGATCGGGTACTTAGTGTTTCCTTTTCAGAGGTAATATATAGGTAGAAGGAGAGGCCGAGGGGGTTCCTAGGGCGACCAGACCACCCCCTGGCGCGGGCCAGGCCTGGCCGTGTGGCCAGGTGGTGTGGCTGGGCCCCAGCCCCTCTCTTTCTCGTATTCTGGCTCCAGGTGTCCCTCGATAAAATGATGACTTTGGATTTTGTCCCGTCCAATTCCAAGAATATTCATTTTCTGACTTTCCTGGAACCAAAAATAGCAGAAAATAGGCACTTGGCACTGTGGCTCTTGTTAATAGGTTAGTCCAAGAAATCATATGAAAAGTACTCCAAAGTGTGGACATAACACAAGAAAGTAGATAAAACCAAGCATGGAACATCAAAAATTATAGATACATTTGCAATGTATCAACATCCCCAAGGTTAACTCATGCTCGTTCTCGAGTAGGTAAGTGATAAAAAGAAATAATAATTTTTGAGGTGACATGCACCATCATAAACTTGATCAAAGTATTTGTAAAACATTAAAAGCTGAGATCATAGTACTTCAATCATAACATGAAAGACAAAGTTCTAGCAATAAGACAAAGAAACTATGTTGCAACATGAAAAGGCACAAACAAAGGATTCATGAATAACAATGATTTGGAAGATGTTTGTTTGTTTCACATAAAGAAAACATAGCATAGTGGCATTCAGCTTGTCCCTCATAGAGTAGCAAACATAAATGCATAGGACACCTTCAAAGTTTATAAGAGTGACTAGATACAAATAGTTTATAACAAGCAATATCAAGGTATGCATCAATCAACTAGTCTTGGGACAATGCACATAGAACTAAGAATGGCCACTATGCTCTCAAAGTAGGTGCATAAATATAGAAGGTGGAGACTCAATATATAAGAGGAAGAAAGGCCTTCATAGAAGGAAGTAGGGATTCCAGTCTCATAAAGAGCTTCCAAAAATTATGGTACTTAATAGCTTCCAGCTCTCATTGCCCCTATCATAAGCATCTTGAAGTGATTAAGGTTAAAGTGAACAAACTATGGTGTATATGCTTGACAAAGTATAAGTTGGAAATCTCATGTCCCTTGAATACGAGGGCCGCTCCTCATGCTACTCAAGTTTAGTCACCGGTAAGTTCTTATCATCGTAAGTACATGTGTATCATAGAGAACCGCCAACGGGGTACCCCTTGCCCGATGATACGAAAGAATCCCCATATCAAAATGACAAGGCAAGCAGAAAACGAGCATCTCAGCAATCTTCTTATTTACCATGGGAATATGGTGCTTTTTTCTCTCTTTCCTCTTTTCATAATCTTTTTTTTCTTTTTCTCTTTTTTCTCAATATCGTACTCTTTTTTTATAAGAAGAATGCTTCATAGACAGCTCATTATGGTTATACTGCAGGTTTCCACCATGTCAGCATGGATTAGACCAGCGGCCAAGGCATTTCTCTAACACATATACATAACTCCATGGACTTACAAGCTCCCCTTTAATTTCACACCAACGACATCCATAGATAAAAGAGCATGATATCAACTAGGTACAAAGTACAAGTGCAATGTATAAAGCGTTCCCCATGATAGCATGGTTCTGCTAATCCCCAACAAATAAGTGCAAGCATATACAACACAGACGACACAATGGTTCAAGTTTATTAAGGGCAAGAAAGGTAAAGTGTGCCATCAAGTTCGTGAGAGCTTTAATCACTAGTTTTCTCATGACAAGTTTAATTTGGAAGGTAGATAAAAACATGAATATACTTGGAATAGCATAAGCTAATAGGTAGGTATGGTGAACTCTTTGGAATAACTTGGTTTTAGGAGTTGGATGCATGAGTGGAACTCATACTTGGTTGTGGAGGCTAGCAAAAGACTGGGAGCGACAAACTAAGAGAGCAATAATGGCCATAATCATGCAGAGCGACAAAACATCATTGATCAAAGCATAAAGTGATACTACAAATTGAAAACTAAAGGATCATAAAGGCTATGGTGACTTGGGATAGTCATAACATGGTGTGAGCATGTGCCAAGTCAACCCAAATAAAGCATCAAAGGAGAATACCACTATACTATGCTTTAATATGCTAAAACAACGCATGATTCTTCAAAGGAACATTAAGCAATCTCAATTGTTTATAACAAGCCATGCTATAGCAAAGAATACTAAGCTTAAAGCCAAAACAATATCAAGCATGGCATGACAAAGCATAGGCCACAGTCAAAAACAATCTCTCTTTACCACTTAAGCATGAACTTTCCTACTCTTTTCCAACCCAAACCAAACTATTTGAAAACTAAAGTATGAAAGAGGGGGTCAACCAATTTATTCAGTAAACTAAGAAAACAAAGCAAACGAAAAACCAAAACAAAAAACAAAAAAGAACACGCTCCAAGAACAACACAACTGTGCATGAAACAATAAAAATGAAGCGGTTGGAAGAAACTTGGGATTTTTATTGATGAAGAAGGGGATGCCTTGGGCATCCCCAAGCTTTGACGCTTGTACTTCTTGGAGATTTCTTGGGGTGACATGCGTGGCATCCCCAAACTTTAGCTTTAGTCCATTCTTCATCTCATTACTCATTCCTTCCATACACTTGAATTTTTTCCTTCATACAAAACTTCACACAATCTTTATTAGCAACATTAGTGCACTCAAGAAAATAGGTCTTTAGGTTCAGTTCAAACACCAATAAAACTTCTATTAAAACACTAGCCACTATAGCACTTCCCTCAAAAATCTCAATTCCCCAAAAGAACTCAAAGAGGAACCAACAAGAAGCAAATGCAGAAAATGGCAGAAATCTGTCAAAACAGACCAGCAGGTAAAGACAATTTTTTCGAAGACCTTCTGTTCCTCAAATAAAAAAGTGTTGAACTAACAAAAGTAAGATAATAACCTGGGGCAGAATAAAAAAAATTCACGCCTCAAAATGACGTACAAAGATTTTACACGAATTTTTATGGTGAAGCACAGAAATCTGTTTCGGGACAACAACTTTCCCAATCATTACTTCTCTCTCATTAGAGGTTACTCTTGGCACAAAAAGCAAATAAAAAGTATAAGGAGCAGTTATTACTGAGGTAATAACTTCCAAGACTCATCTAAAACTTTTGGTTATTCTCCCAATAAGTACTTTTCTTTAACGCCTTTAAGTTTGGCATAAGAAGCAAGAAAAAGAATCAAGTGTTCTCAAATGAAGAAGCATTAAAGCAAATTTTGTTTTCATAGGAGAGGAAAAATAAATCTTCTATCTCTTCTTAGGGAAGTGTTCTCTACCTTTCTTGAGTGGGAGTTGATATTTAATGGTGCCTTCTTTCATATCAATAATGGCACCAACAGTTCTAAGAAAAGGTCTTCCAAGAGTAATAGGACAAGAAGCATTGCATTCAACATCCAAAACATAGAAATCAACAGGGACATAGGCATTGTTAACCATAATAAGAATATCATTAATACTCCCCATGAGTTTCTTTTTAGCATTATCATCAAGTGGGACATTCAAATAATAATCTTCAAGTGGTGGCAAATCAAGCATATCATAAATCCTTCTAGGCATAATAGAAACACTACTATCAAGATCACATAAAGCTATGAATTCAAAATCATTCACTTTCATATTAATGATGGGTTCCCAACCATCTTCTTGTTTTATAGGAATAGAAGCTTTATGTTTCATCTTTTCTTCTTTAATATTTATGAGAGCATTAGTAATGTGTTTTGTAAAGGCCATATTCATAGCACTAGCATTAGGACTTTTAGCAACCTTTTGTAGGAACTTAATAACTCAAAGGTATTGCAACCATCAAGATCAAAATCATAATTATCATCTAAAGTAGTAGGGCCATTACTAGCCTCAACCCTAGTGGTAGTGATAGTAGAAACACTAATGTTTCTAGCAATTTCATCTTCTCTTTCCCACTTAGCATGCAATTCAGCTAATAGTCTAACATGTTCATCAATTCTCACTTGTATGGCATTAGTAGCTACAAAGGGATTATCATTAGTTTCAGGTTTAGCAGCCATTTTATTAATCAAAGAGGATTGAGCTTCAGACAGAGATGATATATTTCTTTCAGCATTAGAAAGTTTCAGTTGCAAACTAGGAATTTCCATATTCAAACTCTCAAGTTGATGGCTAATATTCTTCAGAATGGTGGATTGTTCCTCCATAGTTTTAGTAAATAGTTTATTTTGCTCATATTGCATTTGCATGAAGTTCTTAGTGGCTCTTTCAACTTCTAAAATTCTTCCTTCACTAGGTAATCCAGGTTTACCATTATAACCATAAGTATTATTAGGAGGATAGGGCCTATAATTGTTATTACCATAAGCATTGTTGCCAAAATTATTATTTCTTATAAAGTTCACATCAACTTGCTCTTCTTGAGCAACCAAAGAGGCTAAAGGAACATTATTTGGATCAATATGGGCTTTCCCATTAACAAGCATACACATAATAACATCAATCTTATCATTCAAGGAGGAGGTTTCCTCAACAGAATTTACCTTCTTACCTTGTGGAGCTCTTTCAGTATGCGATTCGGAGTAGTTAACCATCATATTGTCCAGAAGCTTTGTTGCAGCACCCAAAGTGATGGTCATAAAGGTACCTCCAGCAGCGGAATCCAATAGGTTCCTTGAAGAATAGTTGAATCCTGCATAAAAAGTTTGGACGATCATCCAAGCAGTCAGTCCATGAGTGGGACAATTCTTTACCAAAGATTTCATTCTTTCCCAAGCTTGAGCAACATGTTCATTATCAGATTGTTTAAACTTCATTATTTCACTTCTCATAGATATAATCTTAGCAGGAGGATAGTATTTTCCAATGAAAGCATCTTTGCATTTAGTCCAAGAATCAATACTATTCCTAGTTAGGGAATTCAACCATTCTTTAGCTTTTCCTCTGAAAGAGAAAGGAAACAATTTAAGCTTAATAATATCTCCATCTATATCCTATGCTTTTGCATCTCACAAAGTTCATCAAAGTTATTTAGATGGGCAGCAGCATCTTCATTACCAATACCAGAAAATTGTTCTCTCATAACAAGATTGAGTAAAGCAGGTTTTATCTCATAGAAAGTAGTTTCAGGAACAGGTGGAGCAATAGGTGAGCTCATAAAATCATTTTTGTTGGTGCTAGTGAAGTCACACAACTTAGTGTTTTCAAGAGTAGTCATTTTTTGTGTTTTTGATAAAGAAAGCAAACTTGTAAAACTATTTTGTGTGTGTTTTTGATAAGGAAACAAGCAAACAAAGAAAACGTAAACTAAGCAAAACAAAAATAACAAAGTAAAGAGATTGGTTATGAGGGACTCCCCTTGTGAAGATGTCCTTGACTCCCCAGCAACGGCGCTAGAAAATATGCTTGATGTCCCAAAATATATCGAGCTCGTTGGGGAACCCCAAGAGGAAGGTATGATGAGCACATCAACAAGTTTCCCTCAGTACGAAACCAAGGTTATCAATCCAGTAGGAGCAAGGAAACACCCCAAAGGTGTTGCTAGCTAAACTTTGGCAGGGCGCACTACCGGTGCCAGCAGCAACGTGGAGACCTACACAACACAACCACAGAACTCTGTCCCCAACTTGCGATGAGGTTGTCAATCTCACCAGTTTTGCTAAAAACAATGGATTAAACGTATCGAATGGAAGGAAGTAATAGTTTGCAGAAAGTAAACACAAAGCAGTAAACAGTTGATTGTAGATTGAATGTAAAAGAAAGGACCGGGTCCATAGTTCACTAGAGGTGGCTCTCCTTAAGATAAATAACATGTTGGGTGAACAAATTACAGCGGGGAAATTGACAAACATCGAGAAAGCATACAAGCATATACTAATCATCTTGACTCCTTTGAGACTTGATTGGGCATTACAACATTATAAATAGACCGCCATCCAACTGCATCTATGACTAATAATCCACCTTCAGGTTATCATCCGAACCCCCTCCAGTATTAAGTTGCAAGCAACGGATAATTGCATTACCAATTGCGTGTAAAGTAAACAATACGATTGTTCTATGAACAAAGGATTGTTGTTTTTTCCCTAGTAGCAACAACACATCTAGTACCTTAGAGATTTCTGTCACTTCCCCAGATTACCAGAGGCATGAACCCACTATCGAGCATAAATACTAACTCTTGGAGTTGCTAGCATATACTTCGCCAAGATAGCTACTAACAATGGAAAGCATGCAAGATCACAAATAACAAAGACATGATAGAATCAATAATCAATCTGAAATAGCATCTCAATATCCATCGGATCCCCGCAAACACAACATGCAGAATTACAAATAGATGATCTTGATCATGAACGAAGCTCACAAGATCTAAACATGAAAGCACAAAGGAGGAGAACCAGCTATCTAGCTACTACATGGACCTGTAGTCCAGAGATGAACTACTCACGCATCATGTCGGAGGCTTGCATGATGATGAAGAAGGCCTCCAGGGTGAATTCCCCTCTCCGGCAGGGTGCCGAGAAGAGCTTCAGATCCCTCCTGATCTAGGGATGGAGATGACGGCGGCTACAGACTCTTTCGTGGAATTTTGATCGGGTACTTAGGGTTTTTGTATCAGTGGAAATATATAGGCGGAAGGAGAGGCCGAGGGGGTGCCTTGGGCGGCCAGACCACCCCCTAGCACGGGCGAGGCCTGGCCGCGCGACCAGGTGGTGTGGCCGGGCCCCAGCCCCTCCCGGTCTCGTATTCTGGCTCCAAGTGTTCCTCGATAAAATAATGACTTTGGCTTTTGTCCCATCCAATTCCGAGAATATTCATTTTCTGACTTTCCTGGAACCAAAAACAGCAGAAAACAGGCAGCTCACACTGTGGCTCTTGTTAATAGGTTAGTCCAAGAAATCATATGAAAAGTACTCCAAAGTGTGGACAAAACACAAGAAAGTAGATAAAACCAAGCATGGAACATCAAAAATTATAGATACACTTGCAATGTATCATCCCCCCTCTCGTTATATATCTATGTATCCCTTGGTGTGAGTTGCCGTTATGGAATGTTAATGTGAAGTTCTATCATTTACTCTTTTGCATATCTTATATTAGTTTTCAATTCATGGTTATATCGTTGATCTTGTTGTTAGTATTGGTATCACTTTGGGATCATTGAGTTAATTTAGTTGGTTTTGGCAAACCTGGCTCGGTCTGTAGCAACACTATTTTTGGGAGTTTAATGAAAAAGATAAAAAGTACTCTTAAAGAAATATAATTTCATCATCTTTTTTTCTTGATTTGCTCATAAGCTTAGTATTCTCTAGTTAAGAACTTTTGTGCTTCCAAGGAAGATTGCATGATTGTTTTTATCACTTGTATGTTTGTTTGTTTCCTTCAACTTTTATACTTGCTACCCAGCCTTGCTAGCCAAAAACCTGTACTGAGAGGGAATGCTTCTTGTGCATCCAGTCCTTAAACCAAAACCTATGCCATTTGTGTCCACCATACCTTCCTACTAGCACTATTGCTATTCCAAGTAGATTCATGTTTTTATCTACCTTCCAAATTAAACTTGTTATGAGAAAATTAGTGATTAAAGCTCTCACGAACTTGATGGCACACTTTACTTTTCTTGCCCTTAATAAACTTGAACAATTGCGTCCATCTTTGTTGCGTATATGCTTGCGCTTTATAAGTTGAAATTAGCAGAACCATGTATCATGGGGAACGCTTTCAACATTGCACTTATATTCCGTTGATATCATGATTCTTTTGCTTATGGATTCCGGTGGTGTGAAATAAAAGGGGAACTTGTAAGATCATGGAGTTTATATGTGTGTTAGAGAAACGCATGGGCCGCTAGCCTAAGCCATGCCTAATCATGGTGGAAACTTGCAGCATAACCATAATGAGCACTCTATGAAGCATCCTCAATAAAAACCTATGCAAATAGCAAATAAAAGGATCGATGAGATGCTCATTGTCTGCTTGCCTTGTCATTGTGATTATGGGATAGCTCCTGTATCATGTGCAAGGGGTACCCCGTTGGCGGTTCTTTATGATACATATGTATTTACAATGACAAGAGCTTACTTGTGACTGAAGTTGAGTAGCATGAGGTTCGGTACTCGTAAGTAAGGGGCATGAGATTTCAACTTATAACTTGTCAAGCATATCCTCTTAGTTGTGTCACTTTAACCTTAATCACCTAAAGATGCCTATGATAGGGGCAATGAGAGCTAAAAGCTAATAAGTACCATAATTTTTGGAAGCTCTTTATGAAACTTGAAATCCCTGCTTCACTCTGCGAAGGGCCTATCTTTTACATTTTAGTTGAGTCAGTAAACCTATTCCCCTCTATCTCAGCAAGCATTTTGAGTTTATGTGTTTCATTCATTCATATGATGATTTATCCAATCATGTTTCTTATGTTCCTTGTTTTTCACATTGCTCTTATATTAGTGTTTACCTACTTTGAAAGCTATCATTGAAAATGAGTTATTTGTGAACTCCAGCAAATTGTCAACTATTCTTCGACCAAGAGCTAAGTTTGCCATTACCAATTATGATTTACTTCATGTATTCTTATTGTGTTTCCTTTACTTATTGCAAGTAAGTTATATAATAGTGAGTTGTCTTCTATTATGATTTATGTATTGATGAATGTGATGCTTCTTGTCCATATTATTTTATCGACTCTTCACTCCTTAAACCTGAGGTCATGTTTATTGAGTTCAGTTTCGCTTGGGGACAAGCGAAGTCTAAGCTTGGGGGGAGTTGATACGTCCATTTTGCATCACTATTCTATATCATAATTTACTGTTATTCATTGATATATTTCATATTAGGAGATGATACTTATGCTATTTCATCTGTTTTTGCATGGTTGATGACTTTTGGAGCATGGACCGCTGTAGTCAAGATTCTGATGGAAAAGGTGCTGTTTGGAGGCAAAATTCACGAAGATCGTTAAATCTAGGAAAATACATGGAAATTCCTATTTTTCCAGAAGATGAAGGAAGCCAGAAGGGGAAGCGGAGATGGGCCACAAGGGGCCCACACCACCCCCTGGCGCAGGCCACCCTAGGCCGCGCCACCAGGTGGTGTGGCCGCCCTGGTCCACCCCTAGCTCTCCCTTATGGAGTATATTATCCTCCTGAAACCCTAAGACTCGGGAAGCGACCACAGAAAGATTCCTCCACCTCCGCGGGGCAGAAAACACTGGGAGAGAAAGATCTCTCCGGCAGATAGAATTCTGCTGGGGGAACTCCTTCCCGGAGAGGGGAGATCGTCGCCATCAACACCTCCATCAATCTGGACTTCATCGGGATCATCATCACCATCATCACCACCATCATCTCCACCAACACCATCATCACCACTTCATACCGCTGTAACAATTGGGTTGAATCTTGCAT
Source organism: Avena eriantha (assembly GCA_910589775.1). Taxonomy (NCBI): domain Eukaryota; kingdom Viridiplantae; phylum Streptophyta; class Magnoliopsida; order Poales; family Poaceae; genus Avena; species Avena eriantha. The sequence continues at coordinate 304,470,719 of OU342740.1, read as the reverse complement.
AGTTCTTTGGGGAAACTTTCTCGGTGTTGATTACTCTTTGTAGTTGATGCTATTCAGCGAACCATTGAATTGTCGTTTTTGTTCAGATTGTTACATATCATTATATCATCTCTGATCTTGATCCATATGATGCCTTGTGAGTAGTTCGTTTTGTTCTTGAGGACATGGGAGAAGTCATGTTGTTAGTAGTGGACTTGTGTTGAGAAAGATTCAATGGTTTGATATTTAAGTTGTGGTGTATTTCTTCTAGTGGTGTCATGTGAACGTCGACTACATGACACTTCACCTTTATGGGCCTAGTGGAATGCATCATGTATTTGGCTACTAATCGTAGGGGTTGCCGGAGTGACAGAAACCTAAACCCCCGTTAGGAAACCTTTGCACAAGGGACGTTAGGGTCTTAGAGTTTAAAGCTGTGGTTAGGTTTCTACCTTAATTACTTTCTTGTACTTGCGGATGCTTGGAAGGGGTATAATCACAAGTATGTATTAGTCCTAGGAAGGTCGGTACATTAGCATAGGTTCACCCACACAACACTTAGCAAACTAAAGAAGATTAATCAACTATATGAAGCGAAAGCACTTGACGATATTCTTGTGTGTCCTCGAGAATGTTTGGTCATCTTAAGTAATACAACCGGCTTGTCCTTTGCTAAAGAAAGGATTGGGCCACTTGCTGCATTTATTCTTATTGTCTTTTATTTACTCATACTTTATTTACCTGCATTATCAAAAAACCCTAAAAATCCGTTTGCTAAGTATTTATAGAGAATTCCTGCTCCTAGCCACTCGCCAGCACCTTCTGCTCCTCGTTGGGTTCGACACTCTTACTTATCGAAAATACTGCGATACACCCCCTATACTTGTGGGTCATCACAACACAATGCCATTTGCAAAAGAGCCCGTCATCCAGCTATCCAAGAAGTATGCAGGCCTCATGTACGCATCATGCATGCGCTCCAAGTGGTCATCAAGTGATGAGTTCTCCTCCATCTTAATGGAGAGGAAGTCTCCCTGATGACCCACAAGTATAGGGGGTGTATCGCAGTATTTTCGAGGGAAGTGAAACCCAATTTATTGATTCGACACAAGGGGAGCCAAAGAATATTTATAAGTCTTAACAACTGAGTTGTCCATTTAGCTGCACCTGGAAACAATCTTGCACACAGCAGTTTATCAGTAGCAACAATTTTGTAGTGGGAATAGCAAAGTAACATGAGTAGTAAAGCAAAGACAATAGTGACAATAGCAATAACAGTGGGATTCGAGTGCAGTAGGCATAGGGATGGATGGACGAGCATTGCATGGACAAGACAATTCACATAGCAATCCGAACATAGGGCAATTGCAGATAAATAAGATAAAGCATCCAAGTACTAGACAATCCTAGGCATGTGTTCCATATATAGTCATACGTGCTCGCAATGAGAACTTGCACAACATCTTTTGTCCTTCCAGCCCGTTTGCAGCGGGGCCTTCAGGGAAATACTGGCAATTAAGGTGCTCCTTTTAATAGAGCACCGGAGCAAAGCATTAACACTCCGTGAACACATGTGATCCTCACATCAAAGCAATTCCCTTCCGGTTATCCCGATTTCTGTCACTTCGGGGCCATTGGTTCCGGACATCAACGTGTGTATACAAATTGTAGATAAGACCAAAAACAATACTATCATAATGAATCAATAACATGTTCAGATCTGAAATCATGGCACTCGGGCCCTAGTGACAAGCATTAAGCATAACAAGTCGCAACAAAGTCATAAAGCACTAATAAAAGATACTAGGCACCATGCCCTAACAATCTGATGCCATTACATGAACGATCTCATCCAATCCCTACCATCCCCATAGCCTACAGCGGGGGATTACTCACTCATAGATGGGGGAACATGGATGGTCGATGGAGATGATGGTGGAGATCGATGGAGATGGCTCCGGGGGCACTTCCCCGTCCTGGCAGGGTGCCGGAACAGAGACTTTATGTCCCCCGAATCCCCCCTTCGGTGGTGGCGGCGCTGCGGTACTTCTTCTGGAAAAACGTCGAACCCCCCGGAGTTTTTAGGTCAGAAGGCTTCTTATAGGCGAAGAGGGAAACCGAGGGGGGTGCCTGGGGGGGCCCACACCATGCCCTAGCGCGTCCAGGCCCAGCCCGCGCCTGGGGGTGGTGTGGCCAGCCCCTTGCTCTTCTCCGTCTCGTATTCTGGCTCCTGGAGTCTTCTAGAAAAATAGGCACTTTGGCTTTTGTCCCGTCCAATTCCGAGAATATTCATTTTCTGACTTTCCTGGAACCAAAAACAGTAGAAAATAGGCAGCTGGCACTGTGTCTCTTGTTAATAGGTTAGTCTAAGAAATCATATGAAAAATACTCCAAAGTGTGGACAAAACACAAGAAAGTGGATAAAACCAAGCATGGAGCATCAAAAATTATAGAGACATTTGCAATGTATCAACATCCCCAAGCTTAACTCCTGCTCGTCCTCGAGTAGGTAAGTGATAAAAAGAAAGAACAATTTTTGAGGTGACATGCACCATCAAAGACTTGATCAAAGTATTTGTAAAACATTCGAAGCTGGGATCATAGTACTTCGGTCATAACATGAAAGACAAAGTTATAGCAATAAGACAAAGAAACTATGAAGCAACATGAAAAGGCACAAACAAAAGATTCATGAATAACAATGCTTTGCAAGATGTTTATTTGTTTCACATAAAGAAAACATAGCATAATAGTATTCAGCTTGTCCCTCAATAGAGTAGTAAATATAAATGCATAGGACACCTTCAAAATTCATAAGAGTGACTAGATACAATAGTTCAAAACAAGCAGTATCAAGATATGCATCAATCAACTAGTCTTGGGACAATGCACATAGAACTAAGAATGGCCACTATGCTCTCAAAGTAGGTGCATAAAGGTAGAAGGTGGAGACTCAATATCATGGTGGAAGAAAGGCCTTCATAGAAGGAAGTAGGGATTCAAGTCTCATAAATATCTTCCAAAAATTATGGTACTTATAGCTTTCAGCTCTCATTGCCCCTATCATAAGCATCTTGAAGTGATTAAGGTTAAAGTGAACAAACTATGGTGTACATGCTTGACGAAGTATAAGTTAGAAATCTCATGTCCCTTGTATACGAGGGCCGCACCTCATGCTACTCAAGTTTAGTCACCGGTAAGTTCTTGTCATCGTAAGTACATGTGTATCATAGAGAACCGCCAACGGGGTACCCCTTGCCTGATGATACGGAAGAATCCCCATATCAAAATGACAAGTCAAGCAGACAATGAGCATCTCAGCAATCTTCTTATTTACCATGGGAATATGGTGCTTTTTTCTCTCTTTCCTCTTTTCATAATCTCTTTTTTTTCTCAATATAGGACTCTTTTTTTATAAGTAGAATGCTTCATAGACCGCTCATTATGGTTACGCTGCAGGTTTCCACCATGTCAGCATGGATTAGACCAGCGGCCCAGGCGTTTCTCTAACACATATACATAACTCCATGGACTTACAAGCTCCCCTTTAATTTCACACCGACGACATCCATAGACAAAAGAGCATGATATCAACTAGGTGCAAGTACCAAGTGCAATGTTGAAAGCGTTCCCCATGATAGCATGGTTCTGCTAATTCCCAACAAATAAGTGCAAGCAAATAAAACATAGACGACACAATGGTTCAAGTTTATTAAGGGCAAGAAAAGTAAAGTGTGCCATCAAGTTCGTGAGAGCTTTAATCACTAGTTTTCTCATAACAAGTTTAATTTGGAAGGTAAACAGAAACAAGAATATATTTGGAATATCATATGATAGTAGGTAGGTATGGTGGACTCTTTGGAATAACTTGGTTTAGGGAGTTGGATGCATGAGTGGAACTCATACTTGGTTGTGGAGGCTAGCAAAAGACTGGGAGCGACAAACTAGGAGAGCAATAATGGCCATAATCATGAAGAGTGACAGAACATCATTGCTCAAAGCATAAAGTGATACTACAAGTTGAAAACTAAAGGATCATAAAGGCTTATGGTGACTTGAGATAGTCATGACATGGTGTGAGCATGTGCCAAGTCAACCCAAATAAAGCATCAAAGGAGAATACCACTATACTATGTTTTAATATGCTAAAACAACGCATGATTCATCCAAGGCACATTAAGCAATCTAAATTGTTTATAACAAGTCATGCTACAACAAAGAATACTAAGCATAAAGCCAAAACAATATCAAGCATGGCATGACAAATCATAGGCCACAGTAAAAAACGAGCTCTTTTTACCACATAAGTATGAACTTTCCTACTCTTTCCAAACCAAAACAAACTATTTGCAAACCAATGTATGAAAGAGGGGGTCCAACCAATTTATTCAGCAAACTAAGAAAACCAAGCAAATGAAAAACCAAAACGAAAATGAAAAAGAAGACGCTCCAAGAAAAACACAACTATGCATGAAACAATAAAAATGAAGTGTTTGGAAGAAACCTTTATTGATGAAGAAGGGGATGCCTTGGGCATCCCCAAGCTTTGACGCTTGTACTTCTTGGATATTTCTTGGGGTGACACGAGTGGCATCCCCAAGCTTGAGCTTTAGTCCATCCTTCATCTCATTACTCATTCCTTCCATACACCTGAAAATTTTCCTTCATACAAAACTTCACACAATCTTTATTAGCAACATTAGTGCACTCAAGATAAATAAGTCTTAAGGTTCAGTTCTAACACCAAATAAACTTCCATTAGAACACTAGATACTGTAGCACTTCCCTCAAAAATCTCAATTCCCCAAAAGAACTAAAAAAGGAACCAACAAGAAGCAAATGCAGAAAATGGCTGAAATCTGTCAAAACAGACCAGCAGGTAAAGACGAATTTTTTCGAAGACCTTCTGTTGCTCAAATCAAAAAGTGTTGAACTAACGAAAGTTAGAATAACAACCTGGGGCAGAAACACAAAAATTCACACCTCAAAAAGACGTTCAGATATTTTACACAAATTTTTACGGTGAAGCACAAAAATCTGTTTCGGGACAGCAACTTTCCCAATCATCACTTCTCTCTCATTAGAGGTTACTCTTGGAACAAAAAGCAAATAAAAATTATAAGGAGCGGTTATTACTGAAGTAATAACTTCCAAGACTCATCTAAAACTTTTGGGTTATCTCCCAATAAGTACTTTTCTTTAACGCCTTTAAGTTAGGCATAAGGAAAAACTAAAATGGATAGAATAGAAGTAAACAGAGATAATCATGGTGAGAACATTGTTTTGTTCAATGAAATCCTTTTGTTAACAAGGTTGATAAGGTATTGTTACCAAAACAATTTCATATGAGACAAAACTTTGTATTCCACTAATGATTATGTTACCTCAACCTTGATAGCAATGGTCCCAATCATAATAGTTTCAAATTTTTCTCTTGGTATGGGACAATATATTTCTCCAACTTGAATGCCCTCAACATGTTCAATTTAATTCAAACCATAAGTCCTTTCAATCTTCTTGGGGAAATAGACAGTATGTTCCTTGTCATTGACATTGAAGGTCACCTTCTCTTGATTACAACTAATAACAGCTCCTGTAGTATTAAGAAAAGGTCTCCCAAGAATAATAGACATAATATCATCTTCAGGCATAATAGTTTGAGAGGATGCTCTCATAAGAAATATGAGTTGAAGTAAAAGAGAGCATCAAGAAGCAAAATCAAATCACGTTTAAGTCTAACCCACTTCCTATGCATAGGAATCATGTATGCAAATAAATTCACGAAGAACAAAGTGAGAGGCATAGGATGATAAAACAAGAGTAACTTCAAAACTTTCAGCACATAGAGAGGTGTTTCAATGCCATGAAAACTTCTACAACCATATTTTCCTCTCTCATAATAATTTTCAGTAGCCTCATGAATAAACTCAACAATATAACTATGACATAAAGCATGCTTTTCATGATCTACAAGCACTAAAGCTTTATCATAAACATTTTCAAAAGGATCCTCAGGGACATAACATTCATCCTCCTTTAGTAAGCATGGGGGATAATCAAATAATGTAAGAGATAAAGAGTTACTCTCATTAGAAGGTAGGCATGGGTAGCTAATCCATTCTTCCTCCTTTTGTTCATCACTCTCCTCCTCTTTTTCATCTAATGAGATTTTAGGTTCATCAATTTCTTCTTCCATAGGATCCTGCAAGGCATTAGTCTCTCCCATTTGTGGAAAGCATCTATTAAAATATTCAAGAATATAGCCATTTTCATCCTTGTAATTATCAAAGAAAAATTTAAGTATACCATAAACCACATACTTGTAAGGTGAATCATCAATATTTTCAAGCAAACTAGCAAGTTGAAAAGCACCCTTCCAAGCAATAAATTCTTCAATTTGTTCCGCATCATAAAAGTCATAAATTCCTTTAGCATAAGAAGATATGGTATCATCATCATTATACTCACATTGAAAAGGGAGGTGTTTATATCTCTTTCTGCAACAAGATTCATCACAACAATAAGTAACATTATAAGTAAAGCACACGTTTCTAGCAATGGTATACAATCTATCAATTTGTTCCCATAAGTGTTTCCCTTTTTGTGACAAGCGGTGTTCCTTATAATAATATTTTTGATCTTCTGTGAACCCACCTTGCCAATAAGCTTCAGTTTCAAAGAAACCAACCATTGACAACAAGCATGATAGGGCAAGACAATGACAAACCAACGAAAATAACAACTAGAGTAGGAACTATTTTTTTTGTATTTTTGATAAAGAAACAAGCAAACAAGGAGAAAATAATCTTAGCTTGAACAATAGTGATTCCAAGTGGACTTGATAAATAAAGCTATGCTCCCCGGCAACGGCGCCAGAAAATAGTCTTGATGACCCACAAGTATAGGGGGTGTATCGCAGTATTTTCGAGGGAAGTGAAACCCAATTTATTGATTCGACACGAAGGGAGCCAAAGAATATTTATAAGTCTTAATAACTGAGTTGTCAATTCAGCTGCACCTGGAAACAATCTTGCTCACAACAGTTTAAAAGTAGCAACAGTTTTGTAGTAGGAATAGCAAAGTAACATCAGTAGTAAAGCAAAGACAGCAGTGACAATAGCAGTAACAGTGGGATTCGAGTGCGGTAGGCATAGGGATGGATGGACGGGCGTTGCATGGACAAGACAATTCACATAGCAATCAGAACATAGGGCAATTGCAGATAAATAAGATAAAGCATCCAAGTACTAGACAATCCTAGGCATGTGTTCCATATAGTCATACGTGCTCGCAATGAGAACTTGCAGCGGGGCCTCTAGGGAAATACTGGCAATTAAGGTGCTCCTTTTAATAGAGCACCGGAGAAAAGCATTAACACTCTGTGAACACATGTGATCCTCACATCAAAGCCATTCCCTTCCGGTTATCCTGATTTCTGTCACTTCGGGGCCATTGGTTCCGGACATCAACGTGTGTATACAACTTGTAGATAAGACCAAAAACAATACTATCATAATGAATCAAAAACATGTTCAGATCTGAAATCATGGCACTCGGGCCCTAGTGATAAGCATTAAGCATAACAAGTCGCAACAAAGTCATAAAGCACTAATAAAAGATACTAGGCACCATGCCCTAACAATCTGATGCCATTAGATGAACGATCTCATCCAATCCCTACCATCCTGTAACTACCTCGGTGAATTACGCTCTTAGTTACATGCCTGGATGAGCGAAAGTGGTTAAAATAGTACGGTGGGGCCTAGGGCCACTCACGGTAGACCTTTCAGCCGTCCTAACCACTTTCAGAACATCGGGACAAGAACGAGCGGCGAAATTGGCAGGAGAAGGGATCAACTACATACACAAGTGAGTATGTATGCAAGCCACATACAACAGTTCTCAGAGCCACTCCATCTAAAAGAAATAGGAATATTGCAACGCCATACGGCAAGATTCAAATATCCTAGATAGAGATAATATTTTAGGATAGCTCCTCATACATCAAACATCAGAGTATCAGGCGGAAGCGGAAAACAAGATCCGAGTACGGATAAGAAGCAAATCGGCATAAGATGCCACTAAATAAACACATCCCGCCCACAGATCTCACGGATCCCTGCTCCCGGAATCTCTACACCGAGTGATCGTTGCCAACATCATCCGTCTCCTCCACCCAGTATCCTTCTTGCGAATACACCTGTTCATCTGAATCAAACAATTTATCGTGTGAGACCCTAGGGGTACTCAGCAAGTCTTTATGCCACTAAAGGGGACACAACCTGGGGTGACGCAATTGCAGCAAAAGATAATAACTAACAAGTCTAAAGATACTCGCTAACCATCCGCCTAACCAATGATAGACGGATGTCCGTTAATTAAGAACAACAGTTATAACAGTATAATTAACAAATCCATCCTCCTCCTCGCTTACCAACGAGGAAGCGGACGAACAACCCCCATCCGTTGGCAGTTTTATTAACCATTCCATGAGTATTACACTATTTACTAGTCAGGTACTTAGTCAATTTAAAAGCGGTACTTTAGTTAGACTTGTCTATGATCGAGAAACTGTGCTCCAAGTCGTCCATAACTGCGGACACGGCTTTTAGAAAGATTTACCCTGCAGGGGTGCACAAATAGCAACACACATTCGATCAACCTCGGAAAAACCAACTCAAAACCCAACGAGGCATTCACGACAAAGCGATCACAGGATTTAGAAATATTTCAGGGGGGCCACCCCAATAAGCTAGCCGCAATGAAGTTGGCCGGCTCCGAGACGGACCCAGGGTTTGCGACGACGGCTGTAAACAACTGGGAACCCGAAAATGTGACTGGGCTTGTCGATACCGCGAAAACGTGGCGCAATCCAAACCAGTAACATGGCATAAGTACAGGATAGGAGTAAAGCCCCAAACTAATTGTGGCCCCAAGAAATAAGATTGAATCAAGCTCTGGCTCGGGGGGGTCCATAAGGCCTCCCGGATGTGGATAGTGTGAATAGTCAAGGAAGAGGAATCAAGTACTCGAGGTCCTACGGGACACAAGTGAGCATGAAAAACCAAATAGCAGATATTGCTCACCGGTGACTCTTTCATTAGTTATCCCATTACTACTCAGGTTATGTTGTTTAGGTACCTCGTTATTCATCAAACACCCACATACCCTACACATGCTTTGCTACGACTCGCATGGCTCAAACAACTCCTGTAGTAATGGCTCATGGGATGGAGGAACAAGCTTCGGTGGGGTTTAAAACTAAAGGCTATGCAGTACTTGGGATTCAATTTAATGCAATCGCGACTCGATGATGCAAGAATAAGATAGAGGCAATAGGTACTATATGTATGCAAGCATGTGGTAGTGCTTTCCTGGCAGCTCAGTTGAAGCGAGAGATGGATCTGGGTAGTAATCCTGTGCTTCCTAGTAATTCTCCTGCTAGGCGTCTATTCGACAAAGAACCAAACAAAGAAGGGCCAACATAAATAAAGTGCACAAGCATATGAATTAAAATGCGACAAGCAAACAAGCATGCCATGATGAATGGTGCACAATTTTACATGGCATTCAAGTAGCATGGCATGGTGAGGTGTGGGGTACAAGAATAAAGCATTTTATTAATTATTGAACCAAGTTTTATTGCCATAAACAGTTATGATTTTTAATAATGACATGATGCATGCTTCAATTCAGAATAAGGAATGCATAGATAGAATGGGCTCGTCGCACTGATCGATTTAGACATATTATTTGTCAAATTTGGAGTTGTAGAATTAAAGTTATTAATTTATTAGGAAAAGGGCATTTTATTTGTAATTTTAATCATCTCGAAAATTTAAAGTTTTCAAACATTATTTTGAATAGGATATTTGAATTCCTCACATTTTTCTGATTCAAAAACATATATCATATGCCATATTTGGTTAAGAAAATAAAAAGATAGGAAAAATTTGGTTATAAACAATATTCTGAAACTTTTATCTTATTTGGAAATGGTTCGGGGTATTTGTTACTCAGGCAAACCTACACATAGAGAATGACAAGTGGGGCCACGAGCAGCGGTTCAGTTTTTCCAAAGCGGAGGGGCTTTTCCGGAAAAGGTTATGCTGCAGGGGCCTCGGTTTGCAATTAGCTGTATAACCTCAAGGACCGTTTTGCAAAACAAACTATATCGAGATCTGGGAGGTTTTTCTCACCGAAGTTTTTCCTAGTCCGTGTGACTGATGGGTGGGGACACGATTAGGTGGCGGCCACATGTCCGGGGACGGTCAACACGACCGGAGTTGCTTGACCACGGCTGGACGGCAGGGCTCGCTGGTCGAGGATGCCAAACACGGCACGCAGAGAGCACCAGGGAACGCGTCGTTCCTCGAGGGACAGGATTGGGCGGTGCAGAGTTCACCGGGTGACCAGAGCAGTGCCGACGTGGGGGTGCTGCGACGGCGGGGCACGGGTCAGAGTTGAGAGGCTTTGCGGAAGAGGCGGAAGCTCGTGGGGTGGCTAGAAGGTAGAGCTAGCTCACCTGGAGACCGAGGGGTGGACGACAAGGTTGAGGGAGACGGAGGTGGCCGAATTCGTCAGGTGGAGCTCGTCGGCCGAAGGTGAAGAAAACGACCCTAGCGCCAAATTGGAGCTCCTCAGAGCGGGGGTGGTGGTCCAGGAAGGCCCAGGAGGTGTAGGCGCACGTGTCAGAGTCCTCCCCTGGGACGGGGTGGCCTAGCCTGGTGGCGCCAGGGAGATGCTGCTATGGCGGCGGTGCCAGGGAAAAGTGGTGGCGCTCCCAGAGGAAGGAGAAGAACCTAGGGTTCCTAGGCAGCCCGGGATAAGAAGGAGGCGCTCACGTGCGCGCCGTGAGGGGGCTAGCACGGCAGACGGCACGCCGATGGCCACCTGCTCCTGTCGTCAGAACCGCAGTGAGAGGGAGCCGCGACGGAGAAGAAGAACAGGGGACGGCGTCAAACGGTGAAGGGGTATGGGCCGATGGGCTGGGCATCTGATCCGGCCTAAAAGAGGAAGTACAGATGGATGGTGCCCAACGGGCTGCCGCGCTGGGCTGGGCCAGGTAAGGCTGGGTTGCTGCTGGTGCTCTCTCTCTCTCTCTTATTTATTTCTGTTTTCATTTGTTTAATTGTTTTGGTTTTTGTTTTGTTGCAGTTTTAAACAAGCCCAAAATAACCCTTTTTGGAAGTTTTTGCAAATTTTGATTAAAAGGGAAAAGAGATGGCTATGGAGTGAGGTGAGGCTTGGAGGTTGAGCACAAGTAGATGGTGAGGAAACAAAACAAGAGAGAGAGAGAGAGGGAGAGGAAGAGGGTTTTAACAATCTAAGGGAAAAATCCCACATGAACATGCATGAAGGGAGAAAGGTTTTTTTGTGGGGAACAGGGAATGGTGGAGAGAGGTACAAAAGATCCCACAAAGAAAAATCCACTAAACAAAGAGAAAAAAAGGAGCTAGAGGTGGTGATGATGGTTGCATGGCCCATGCAAAATAATTAAATGCCATGTTTTGTTCTTGTGAAAACAATAATACATAACATGGCATTATTCTTATGCATTCCAAAATATGGAATAAAGGCCAAGCAAAAGGAATTAGAATTGGATCCACCTCAACCCACCTGAGCTAGATTAAATGACAAAAGAAAAATAAAAGCCCATGGTAATTAGGGTGGTGGAATTATAAGGTGGTGGCAAAGAAAGGTGGTGGAGTGGAATAAAAGATATGCCCCCAACTCAATTTGGGCACCCAGCATTTATCAAGAATCAAATACAATTTAACAAGTGCCAAATACCAATAGTAATGCATATGAGAGAAGAACCAAAAGAAAGGGTTTATATGATGCTCAAATGCAAGGTGGCATTATGACATGAGCATGATATAATTATGATGCAACAATTATATATAGGAAGTAGCCATTATATTACTAGACCAGGTAGCATTACAATTGTTAGACAATTGGGATGCTACAACTCTCCCCCACTAAACAGGAATCTCGCCCCGAGATTCTAGGAAGAAGAAGAAGACTCAAAGAGGGTAGGATACTTGGCACGGAGCTCATCTTCACGTTCCCAAGTGGCTTCATCAACGGAATGGTGCGACCACTGCACCTTGCAGAACTTAATGGACTTGTTGCGAGTCCTTCTTTCTGTGACTTCTAGAATTTTTATGGGGTGTTCTTGATAAGACAGATCTTCTTGGAGATTAATGAGTTCATGGTCCACGGTCCTACCGGGATCCTTGAAGCTCTTCTTGAGTTGAGAGATGTGGAAAACATCATGGACCTTGAGTTTTTCAGGGAGCTCAAGAGCATAAGCAACTTCTCCCCTTCTTCCACGAATTTTGAAAGGACCGATGTATCTAGGAGCCAGCTTTCCTTTGATACCAAAGCGGTGCGTGCCTCTCATGGGAGTGACACGAAGGTAAACGAGATCACCTGGGACATACTCCATGTCCATGTGCTTTCTATCATAATTGCTCTTCTGGCGACTTTGAGCAATCTTTAGGTTTTCAAGAATGATGTGAACCTTCTCCTCCGCTTGAGTTACAATGTCGAGGCCAAACAATATTCTTTCACCTGCGCCCGACCAACCAATCGGAGTTCTGCATTTGCGACCATAGAGAGCCTCAAATGGTGCCATCTTTAGACTTTTCTGGAAGCTGTTGTTGTAAGATAATTCAGCATAAGGAAGACATTCTTCCCACTTCATGCCGAACGAGATAACGCAAGCACGAAGCATATCTTCCAGAATCTGATTGATCCTTTCGACTTGTCCTTGCGACTGAGGGTGGTAAGCTGTGCTGAAGTTTAATTTTGTTCCCAAAGCATTTTGGAAACTTCCCCAGAACTTGGAAGTGAAGATGCTTCCACGGTCTGAACTGATCTCAAGAGGAACCCCATACAAAGAGACAATTTTGTTGATATAGAGCTCAACCAACTGAATTGCAGAAATTGTTTCCTTGACGGGAAAGAAGTGAGCTACTTTAGAAAGCTTGTCGATGACAACAAAGATTGCATTGTTGCCCTTCTGCGACCTTGGAAAACCAGTGATGAAGTCCATCTCTACTTTCTCCCATTTCCATTCCGGAGGCTTCAATGGCTGTAGAAGACCGGAAGGTTTCTGATGGACAGCTTTAACTCTGCGGCAGACATCACACTCCGAGACATACTTGGCACAATATCGTTTTAATCCAGGCCACCAATATTGTGTTTTTAAGTCCATGTACATCTTAGTGCTGCCAGGGTGGATAGAAAGAACAGAATCATGCGCCTCCTTGAGAACTTGCTCTCTTAAACCCGGGTAGTTCGGAACAAACATCCGATGTTCAAAGAAAAGAGTGCCTTGGTCGTCGACGTGGAAATACTCATACTTCGGAAGCTGAATGTTGGAGATGATCTTTTTAGTGTAAGGATCACCAAGTTGAATAGAGCGAACTTTTTCTTCCAAGAGCGGTGTTGCTAGAAGGTTCAGAAGATACCCTTGATCCACAATTTCAAGGTTGAGCTTGCGGAATTCCTCGCACAGGAGAGGCTGTTGTTCTTCCACCATGAGGTTGTTGACATAAGCTTTTCGGCTGAGAGCATCGGCCATGACATTAGCTTTGCCCGGAGTGTAGTTGATGGTCAAATCGAAATCATTGATTGTTTCAATCCACCTCCTCTGACGAAGGTTGAGATCAGGCTGTGTGAATATATACTTCAGACTCTTGTGATCAGAAAAGATCTCACAACAGTTGCCAAGCAAGTAATGCCTCCATACTTTCAAAGCAAAGACAACTGCTGCGAGTTCGAGGTCATGTGTAGGATAGTTGATCTCATGCGTCTTCAACTGTCGAGAGGCATAAGCAACAACTTGTTTTTCTTGCATACGGACCGCACCCAATCCTTGCAATGAGGCATCAAAGAATATCTGGAAAGGCTTTGATGTATCTGGAGGAACCAAGACTGGTGTGGAAGTGAGCTTATCTTTGAGTGTTTCAAAGCTTGCTTGACATGCAAGAGTCCAAAGGTATTTCTTGCCTTTCTTGAGGAGATCGGTACGAGGCTTCGCAATCTTCGAGAAGTTTTGAACGAAGCGACGACAGTAACTGGCCAAACCAAGAAAACTCCGGACTTCTTTGACATTTATGTGTGGAAGCTAGTCCATAATTGTCTTAATAGTTTCTGGGTTGACGGCAATGCCCTTGGCAGAGATGACGTGACCAAGGTAAGTGACTTGAGGCAGCCAGAACTCACACTTGGAGAACTTTGCATACAGGCGGTTCTCACGAAGCTTGCTTATGACACACCGAAGGTGTTCTTCATGTTCTTCCTTAGACTTAGAATAGACTAGAATGTCATCCAAATAGACCACAACGAACTTATCAAGATACTCCATGAAAACCGAGTTCATAAGCCTCGAGAAGGTGGCAGGTGCGTTGGTGAGACCGAAAGACATGACCATGTACTCATACAGGCCATAGCGGGTGGTGAAAGCTGTTTTAGGAACATCTTCCTTGCGAATCTTGATTTGATGATATCCACTTCTAAAATCAAGCTTAGAGAATACCACAGCTCCAGCTAGCTGATCGAAGAGATCATTAATCCGCGGAAGAGGATATTTATTCTTGATGGTTTTAGCATTGAGTGCCCGATAGTCAACACAAAGTCTATCAGTCTTGTCTCGCTTCTTCACAAAGATGGTTGGACTACCCCAAGAAGAAGTACTGTGCTGAATGAAACCCAACTTCTCTTGTTCATCCAGCTGACGTTTGAGTTCAGCCAACTCAGCAGGACCCATTTTATAAGGCCGCTTGGAGATAGGAGCGGTACCAGGTTCAAGTTCAATCACAAACTCAACCTCACGATCCAGAGGCATACCTGGAAAATCTTCAGGAAAAACATCTGGAAACTTACAGACCACTGGAACACTCTGAATACCTTCCATAGCGTCATCATTCAGAGCCGCCAAAGAGAAAAGCTGAATTGCAGGAATCAGACTTGGAGAATAGACTATATGGCCTTCAGGAATTTTCAGAGAAACCGAACGTAAGGCACAATCAATCACAGCTGCATTTGTTGTTAACCAATCTATGCCCAAGATAACATCAATATCAGAATTGCCCAGAATAATTAAGGAAGCCGGAAATGAAGAGCCACCAATCTCAATTTGATTGCCATGGCTGATTTTAGAAGCCCTCATGTTTGATCCAGGAGAGTGCACCATGAGGCGAGTTGGTAAAGCATCATAAGGTAACCCATTACTCTCCGCAAACTTGTATGACACGAAAGAATGTGAAGCACCAGAATCAAATAAAACTCATGCAGGAACTGAGTTAACATGAAGCATACCCATGACAATTCCAGGTGCATGCTCAGCTTGAGCGACATTGACACAGTTGGCACGAGCAACCGTAGACCCAGGCTTGGTGTTGATGTTGAGAGCCCGAGGTGGAGGTGCACGAACCATAGAAGAACTTGCCATAGGTCTTGGAGGTGGTGGTGGAAGAGCTTTGTTGTTCATTGGACAATTCCAGTGCTGATGCCCAGTGTTTCCACAAGTGTAACAAGCACCAGGTGCACGTGGAGCAACGTAGCCAGGGACTCCGCCAGGCGCTCCAGGGTAGTTGTGGTTGTAGCCCCTGGGAGCCGCAGTGAAGGAGTTTGGTGGCCTTGCCGCGTAGCTTGACGGTCTTGGTGGAGCCGGGAGCGACGGTGGGGTGTTAGGAACCCAGACACGATGCTTAGAAGGAGCTGTCATAGCAGAAGAGCTTGCTGCATCGTGGCTATGTTTCTTTGACTCCTCAAACACTTGCCTACTTGCTTCTTCCTGCAGAGTTGTGTGTTGGAGTTCCAGAAAAGACACCGGCCTGGCATGAGTGATTGCATATTTAATGGATGCATTGAGGCCTTGCCTAAACCTCTTTTGCTTCTTCTTGTCATCAAAGATCTCATCGCCACCATACCGAGAAAGGTTCATGAAGTTTCTGATGTAGGTATTGACATTGTTAGTGCCCTGCTTGAGGTTGAGAAACACTTCCTTCATCCTTTCCATGACAATTTCTGACAGATACTACTCTTTGAAAGCCCCAGTGAATTGCTCCCAAGTAGGCTGAAAACCAGAGAGGTCTGCCTTGAGGTAATTTTCCCACCACAGAGCTGCATCGCCCTTCAGAAGGTGAGTGGCACATTTGACCCATTCTTGCTCGGGAACATCCGCAGTCATCAGCAACCTTGACACTTCATGCAGCCAATCATCCGCATCAAGTGGCTGATCAGACACCTCAAATTGGCGTGGGTTGAACTTGAGAAACTCTTGATGTCTCCTTGCTTGGGAGGTGGAGGTAGCGGAACAAACTCATTCCTCCTCACGCTTTCTTCAAAGCGCTGCTGGTTCTGCTGCATAGTGCCCAAAGCATTTGCAATACTTGCCAAAGCAGCCGCCAGTTCAGGTGGTATGTCCTCCTCAAAACGGCGTGGTGGTGCCATCCTGTGATTGATATAAAACACAAGTCAGTACTATGATGGAGAATAATAATAATCCAAAATAGTACCAAAATGGAATTAACCAAGATTAAAGGATACAATTCACTGAGATGGTATTAAAATATCAACAAAGTTCAAGACACCTAGAAGATATTAAGCATAACGCACACGACTGAACAAGGAGTGTGGTACACAAGCTAACAAAGAATTTTTTTCGCAAATTTCGGCATTAAAATACCACTATATGCGCAAAACCACTTCACGAATCAAGATTAGTAACTCTACTAGTTCAACATACAAGAGCAAATGGTAAAAGTAGTGGTATGGTCGCGACTCCATCCCGCACTCAAATCATTACTCCGCACATGAATCAGTAAACCACATATCCCAACACCTTCTTCTTAAGATGAACCTAAAGATTAGTAACTACGAAAAAGAACACCCCAACAAGATAACGTCGGAAACAAAGAGTAAGATAGATCGCATCGGTATACAACGAATCAGAATAGATCGCGTCGGTTTACAAAGGCCTGTCGGTATGGAATGTACCAACAGTTGATAACCAAAAGGCAGATAGTGATAACATTTGGATGCAACAAATAGACAAGGAATTCACACAGACACACACACACACACAACCTATGGTACTACGGAACCCAGAACACGTGAATCCTAGTTTGAATTTTAGAAGAGGATTGAAAACGTTACACTTCCTTACCAGAAAAAGGGTGGGTGGGTGGTAAGAAGAAAATTGGAAGCAGTCCTACTCTCACGTTTTGTTTTTCCCTAGTATACATAACTACCAAAAATATTTGCTAGACTTACAACGACCATTTTGGCTGAGACCCTGAAGGGTGGGATGGCTCTAATACCAATTGGAACTACCTCGGTGAATTACGCCCTTAGTTACATGCCTGGATGAGCAAAAGTTGTTAAAATAGTACGGTGGGGCCCAGGGCCACTCACGGTACACCTTTCGGCCGTCCTAACCACTTTCAGAACATTGGGACAAGAACGAGCGGCGTAATCGGCAGGCGAAGGGATCAACTACATACACAAGTTCTCAGAGCCACTCCATCTAAAAGAAATAGGAATATTGCAACGCCATACGGCAAGATTCAAATATCCTAGATAGAGATAATATTTTAGGATAGCTCCTCATACATCAAACATCAGAGTATCAGGCGGAAGCGGAAAACAAGATCCGAGTACGGATAAGAAGCAAATCGGCATAAGATGCCACATAAATAAACACATCCCGCCCACAGATCTCACGGATCCCCGTTCCCGGAATCTCTACACCGAGTGATCGTTGCCAACATCATCCGTCTCCTCCACCCAGTATCCTTCTTGCGAATACACCTGTTCATCTGAATCAAACAATTTATCGTGTGAGACCCTAGGGGTACTCAGCAAGTCTTTATGCCGCTAAAGGGGACACAACCTGGGGTGACCCAATTGCAGCAAAAGATAATAACTAACAAGTCTAAAGATACTCGCTAACCATCCGCCTAACCAATGATAGACGGATGCCCGTTAATTAAGAACAACAGTTATAACAGTATGATTAACAGATCCATCCTCCTCCTCGCTTACCAACGAGGAAGCGGACGAACAACCCCCATCCGTTGGCAGTTTTATTAACCATTCCATGAGTATTACACTATTTACTAGTTAGGTACTTAGTCAATTTAAAAGCCGTACTTTAGTTAGACTTGTCTATGATCGAGAAACTGTGCTCCAAGTCGTCCATAACCGCCGACACGGCTTTCAGAAAGATTTACCCTGCAGGGGTGCACAAATAGCAACACACACTCGATCAACCTCGGAAAAACCAACTCACAACCCAACGAGGCATTCACGACAAAGCGATCACAGGATTCAGAAATATTTCAGGGGGGCACCCCAATAAGCTACCTGCAACAAAGTTGGCCGGCTCCGAGACGGACCCAGGGTTTGCGACAACGGCTGTAAACGACTGGGAACCCGAAAATGTGACTGGGCTTGTCGATACCGCGAAAACGTGGCGTGATCCAAAACAGTACAGGTGCTCCTCGCACAATCTTAAATAAAGAAGTAACATGGCATAAGTACAAGATAGTAGTAAAGCCCCAAACTAATTGTGGCCCCAAGAAATAAGAATTAATCAAGCTCTGGCTCAGGGGGGTCCATAAGGCCTCCCGGATGTGGATAGTGCGAATAGTCAAGGAACAGGAATCAAGTACTCGGGGTCCTATGGGATACAAGTGAGCATGAAAAACCAAATAGCAGATATTGCTCACCGGTGCCTCTTTCATTAGTTATCCCATTACTACTCAGGTTATGTTGTTTAGGTACCTCGTTATTCATCAGACACCCACATACCCTACACATGCTTTGCTACGACTCACATGGCTCAAACAACTCCTGTAGTAATGGCTCATGGGATGGAGGAACAAGCTTCGGTGGGGTTTAAAACTAAAGGCTATGCAGTACTTGGGATTCAATTTAATGCAATCACGACTCGATGATGAAAGAATAAGATAGAGGCAATAGGTACTATATGTATGCAAGCATGTGGTAGTGCTTGCCTGGCAGCTCAGTTGAAGCGAGAGATGGATCTGGGTAGTACTCCTGTGCTTCCTGGTAATTCTCCTGCTGGGCGTCTATTCGACGAAGAACCAAACAAACAAGGGCCAACATAAATAAAGTGCACAAGCATATGATTTAAAATGCGACAAGCAAACAAGCATGCCATGATGAATGGTGCACAATTTTACATGGCATTAAAGTAGCATGGCATGGTGAGGTGTGGGGTACAAGAATAAAGCATTTTATTAATTATTTAACCAAGTTTTATTGCCATAAACAGTTATGATTTTTAATAATGACATGATGCATGCTTCAATTCAGAACAAGGAATGCATAGATAGAACGGGCTCGTCGCGCCGATCGATTTAGACATATTATTTGTCAAATTTGGAGTTGTAGAATTAAAGTTATTAATTTATTAGGAAAAGGGCATTTTATTTATAATTTTAATCATCTCGAAAATTTAAAGTTTTCAAACATTATTTTGAATAGCATATTTGAATTCCTCACATTTTTCTGATTCAAAAACATATATCATATGCCATATTTGGTTAAGAAAATAAAAAGATAGGAAAATTTTGGATATAAACAATATTCTGAAACTTTTATCTTATTTGGAAATGGTTCGGGGTATTTGTTACTCAGGCAAACCTACACGCAGAGAATGACAAGTGGGGCCACGAGCAGCGGTTCAGTTTTTCCAAAGCGGAGGGGCTTTTCCGGAAAAGGTTATGCTGCAGGGGCCTCGGTTTGCAATTAGCTGTATAACCTCAAGGACCGTTTTACAAAACAAACTAGATCGGGATCTGGGAGGTTTTTCTCACCGAGGTTTTTCCTAGCCCGTGTGACTGATGGGTGGGGACACGACGAGGTGGCGGCCACGTGTCCGGGGACGGTCAACACGACCAGAGTTGCTTGACCACGGCTGGACGGCGGCGCTCGCCGGTCGAGGAGGCCAAACACGGCACGCAGAGAGCACCAGGGAACGCGTCGTTCCTCGAGGGACAGGATTGGGCGGCACAGAGTTCACCGGGTGACCAGAGCTGCGCCGACATGGGGGTGCTGCGACGGCGGGGCACGGGTCAGAGTTGAGAGGCTTTGCGGAAGAGGCGGAAGCTCGTGCGGTGGCTAGAAGGTAGAGATAGCTCACCTGGAGACCGAGGGGTGGACGACAAGGTTGAGGGAGACAGAGGCGGCCGAATTCGTTAGGTGGAGCTCGTTGGCCGAAGGTGAAGAAAACAACCGTAGCGCAGAATTGGAGCTCCTCAGAGCGGGGTGGTGGTCTAGGAAGGCCCAGGAGGTGTAGGCGCACGTGTCAGAGTCCTCCCCTGGGACGGGGTGGCCTAGCCTGGTGGCACCAGGGAGATGCTGCTATGGCGGCGGTGCCAGGGAAAAGTGGCGGCGCTCCCAGAGGAAGGAGAAGAACCTAGGGTTCCTAGGCAGCCCGGGATAAGAAGGAGGCGCTCACGTGCGCACAAGTAGATGGTGAGGAAACAAAACAAGAGAGAGAGAGAGAGAGGGAGAGGAAGAGGGTTTTAACAATCTAAGGGAAAAATCACACATGAACATGCATGAAGGGAGAAAGGTTTTTTTGTGGGGAACAGGGAATGGTGGAGAGAGGTAGAAAAGATCCCACAAAGAAAGATCCACTAAACAAAGAGAAAAACAAAGGAGCTAGAGGTGGTGATGATGGTTGCATGGCCCATGCAAAATAATTAAATGCCATGTTTTGTTCTTGTGAAAACAATAATACATAACATGGCATTATTCTTATGCATTCCAAAATATGGAATAAAGGCCAAGCAAAAGGAATTAGAATTGGATCCACCTCAACCCACCTGAGCTAGATTAAATGACAAAAGAAAAATAAAAGCCCATGGTAATTAGGGTGGTGGAATTATAAGGTGGTGGCAAAGAAAGGTGGTGGAGTGGAATAAAAGATATGCCCCCAACTCAATTTGGGCACCAAGAATTTATCAAGAATCAAATACAATTTAACAAGAGCCAAATACCAATAGTAATGCATATGAGAGAAGAACCAAAAGAAAGGGTTTATATGATGCTCAAATGCAAGGTGGCATGATGACATGAGCATGATATAATTATGATGCAACAATTATATATAGGAAGTAGCCATTATATTACTATACCAAGTAGCATTACAATTGTTAGACAATTGGGACGCTACACATCCCCATAGCCTACAGCGGGGGATTACTCACTCATAGATGGGGGAAACATGGATGGTCGATGGAGATGATGGTGGAGATCGATGGAGATGGCTCCGGGGGCACTTCCCCGACCCGGTAGGGTGCCGGAATAGAGACTTTCTGTCTCCCGAATCTCCCCTTCGGTAGTGGTGGCGCTGTGGAACTTCTTCTGGAAAAACGTCGACCCCCCCCCCCCGGAGTTTTTAGGTCAGAAGGCTTCTTATAGGCAAAGATGGAGACCGAGGGGGTGCCTGGGGGCCCCACACCATGCCCTGGCGCAGCCAGGCCCAGCCAGCGCCTGGGGGTGGTGTGGCCATCCCCTGGCTCTTCTCCGTCTCGTATTCTGGCTCCTGGAGTCTTCTGGAAAAATAGGCACTTTGGCTTTTGTCCCGTCCAATTCCGAGAATATTCATTTTCTGACTATCCTGGAACCAAAAATAGTAGAAAACAGGCAGCTGGCACTGTGGCTCTTGTTAATAGGTTAGTCCAAGAAATCATATGAAAAGTACTCCAAAGTGTGTACAAAACACAAGAAAGTGGATAAAACCAAGCATGGAGCATCAAAAATTATAGATACATTCGCAATGTATCACTCCCATCAGCTCATGTTCCCATATGCGTGCTTGTTCCATGAAATGTGTCCTAAGCTATAGCATTACCGTACGAGGGTTGACATTACCCACGACAGGCCACAGCTCGCCCACCATTCCCAAACGCATTGTAACTGAAATGGAGGAGGCCATCTCCCGACGGTGATAGCGGTCTTCCCGCTGCTCTGGGGTCTCTAGGTCAATGGGCTGATCCAAATCCATCTCGTCGAGTATGTAGTCGACCATGTCATTCTCGCTAAGGAGAACGTGGAGACACGCAACCCACATAGAGAAGTTTGATACATCTAGTCTGAGCTTCTCTCCTTCTAACCAATCAATCGTCAACAGGAAAGGTGGCATCGGGGAGAACCTTTTCTACATTTATAATTGCAAAGAGAAATTTAGACTAAGTTTATAATTAAATGAGTTAATAATAACTCCACTCAGAAACACCTATCCCTAAGAGACCCCTTTCAGCCACATCTCCCCCGATCATAACAGCCATCAATGTGGGTTCAAGGGTGGACGCTAAATGTCGGTCACATTATTCATGCGACTCGTGCTCGATCTTTCGACCATCCGCGTTCCGAGGCCACATCTCTGTAACGTGCTAGGCTTGCCAACTCAACCTTAGTGTATTCTCTGTGCAACATGGCTTACACCCGCTGTATGCGAACGTAGATATGTCTGACACCCACTCACAGTGGGTCGCCTCATACCGAAGAACTTTCTTGGTGGTGCACACTAAGGGGGAACACAATCATTGGTAATTTTAACAGGGGTCATCTTATTAGGCTACTGTCGATTATCTAATACTAGCACACAATAATATATACAAACAATAACATTGAATGTAAATGCAATGTGATATGGTCCTTCACGTCGTGATCTCCATCCGTCGTCACCGGATTCCGGTGCCAGGGTTCCTGCGCCGTAGACACAAGGGTACCGGTGTCTTTCCGACGTGGTAGTCCGTCACCTCCATGACTATTTACTACTACGTAACATAAGGTAATCACATTACCTTTGCCACAACCATATCACAAAGAAATGCCCCCTGCAAAACAAAGTTAGACACCTCTACTTTATCTTTGCATGTTTTACGTGGCTGAATGGGCTTTCGCACAAGAACCGTTCTTACCTATGAACTTTCAGCACAATGCTGATCAAGTAGTTGTCTCTACTACACCCCTTTCGGGGCCCTCCGTTGCAAATGGCATACCAACTAATGCGAGAGAGACAGACACCCCCTAAGCCACTTTATACGGTACAAGCCGTATGTCAAGCGTGGACTAGTCTCGCGAATGAACACGTAAAGTCGGTTGGGGGCCGCTTCATCAAGTATTACTGCAGTATACACAAGTACACGTGGGAGGGTAACAACTAAAAGATCAACGCCCACACGCTACATCTCGTGGGTTCTACCCGTACTGGCATTACTACGCATAGATCTTGCTCTGATACCACTTTAGGGGTTCCCCATATGAAAACAATAATTTTTACCTACGCCCCTGAACCCCTGATGTTGCCAGGACCTATCTATTAGTAATGCAGTAACGGTAGGGTTTTTTTGCGAACTTACCCTTGAAGACCGAAAAGCATTGTCAACTCTCAGGAGAGCGTGGTTGTTGTCGACGAGCCGAAGTCGACCTCAAGGTCACGATGAAGTCCTTGCGCTCCTTTGGCTCCAACGACTTGAGTGCCTCAAGTGTGACACCTCACGGGGAGTTACACACATCCGCTGCCTGACGACGACTCCTGCTTCCCCGATCCAGTAGCAGTTGCGGAAGTAGAGCTCCTGGATCCGAATCCCGTAGCGCGACGGCGCTCCACGATGAAGATGTCTCTCGTTCGCGCATTCCGAACTTGGGACCACGGTCACGAGAGAGAGAGAATATCAATTGGAGGTCTTCCCAAAAGTGAGAAGACCTTTATTGAATATTGTGTGTATTTATCTGGCCAAATACCCCCACTATATATAGGGGAAGGGGAGGTACTACCTCCCTCAAAGTCCCGGGTGGGACTAAAGGAGAGGGAGAGAGAGGCGCCGCCAGCCAGCCCTAGTGGGCCCCGCATGGGGGGGGGGGGTATTGGCCCAGCTGGCCACCCCTTGCCCCTTCTCCCCTCTTGCCTTTCCCTAATGGCCCCCCTTCCCTCCGGAATTGGCCCATTAAGCCTTTTAACCTTTTTAATTGATTTTCTCTTTATTAAATAATTATGAATAAATGATTAAATCAATATTTAACATTCATTTACATATTATTCAATCTCGGTGGCTATGGAACACCTTCCACCTCCACTCTGGACATCCTCCGGACTTACCGAAACCCTTCCAGTTTTCTCTCTACTATTCTTCGGTGATTCTTCCGATCCTATAAACAGTCTCTAAGCATCATCAAACCCTTAAGCGTGATACCCTATGGTTCCGGAACACTCCAGACATGGTTGGGACACTCCCGGACCAATGATCAACAGATGGACCTGGATGGCCATGTGACCCCTGTGTGTTCTACGAAGATCTAAGCACTCTTGGGAGACAGTGATTGATATAGCCTCACGGTCTAAGGAATAGTCTACGAGGATCCATTTCTAATCATCATAACTTGAACTTGGTGACATGATTGGGTCACGATGTTTAGGTTAGGTATTGGTTCATCATCTCACTCTCAGAATGAGTTGACTCCATTTCCAACTGGCATAAATGCCACATGATCAGGAAACTTGATCATCTGTTGACCAATGAACCAGTGACTAGAGTTTCACTGGGAACCCCTGGTCACACGTGTATTGATGTTTCCACTCAATACAGTTATAGCATGATATAAAACTTAATCATAAACTTTATGAAATATAATAATAGTCCTTATTACTATTTGTCTCTAGGGCATATTTCCAACACTAAGTAATAGGATACTAAGTCTTTTCTAATCACCGTAACTTGAACTTCGTGACATGATCGGGTCATGATGCTTAGGTTGGATATATCTCATCATCTCATTCTCGCAATGAGGTGATTCTATTGTCAACTGGCATAAATGCCACATGATCAGGAAACCTTGATCATTTGTTGACCAATGAACGAGTGACTAGAGATTCACCTGGAACTCCTGGTTGTTTATATGTCATATGTGTATTGATGTTTCCTTTCAATATAGTTATAGCATGATACAAAATTAATCATAAACTTTATGAAATATATGAAATAATCCATATTATTATTTGTCTCTAGGGCATATTTCCAACACCATCATATCCTCCTCATTGACTCTAGTAAACTCACCACGTACCTGCATGGTGTTAGCAATAATATAAAACAAATAGCGAATAGTAGGATGATCAATTTGGTTTTCGTTGGGTGTGTTTCCATGAATTCTCATTAAATTAAAGTACTCCCAGGGTGACTGCTTTTAAAACAAAAGTGAGGAAGCGTGTGTCGGTGGTGTTATTGGCAAACCCAAAGCATTGAGCCCACTAGTCGAGCGTCAAGGAGTACTCATAGTTTATAAGACGGAAGTTGATGCGATCAACTCCAGTGATTTGATCCTCGAAACAATAGTGAGCACACCCTATGCGTCAAGGTGATGAGGAACACAAGCGTCCAACGGTGGTACGTCTTGACATCTTGGTGGACTTAATTTCTCGAAGCTTGATATGGTTGAAATGGTTAAGCTCAAACTCCTCGGTGAACTCAATTCCAGGTGACTCGGGGGGTCAACGTATCAACGGGTGGTGGGAAGGTTCAGCAACCGTCGCACGTGTATGGCTCCTCATGTTCATCTAAAACAAAATAAATAAAGATTGCTAATTAAAAATTTAGTCCAATAGAAACATAGCATATATGGTCCTCTACACTAATTACAAAAGAAACTCATCTAAAATCAATACTAAGAATGCTCAATATCAAGATTAGATCAACAACAATACCTAAGTCTAGATTGACAATGATGAAAGATTGAGTGAAGCTTTGGTACAAATAAGTTGGGGATCGGAGGAGAATCATACCTTAGATCGATCGGGTGCGAGGAAACAAAGAAAGATTGAGTAAATTTGAAAGAGAAAGATACAATGGCAATATATAAGGGGGTTAGAGGTTGGTAAAACTCACGAGAAACACCAAATTCTCGCCCAAGAAAAGAACCTTAACAAAACAGGGAAAGAAATCACGGATTTGGAGGAGTCCTGCCGCGTAATGACCAACTATACAGGCACGGCCCATATAGTTGGTTCCGGGCAGATATTTCCAAATATCTCGAGTCCAGATGTCTGAGAGTTTAACGACCAACTATACGGCCAAAATATCATCTCTGGTCGTATAGTTGCAACCGTATAGATACAGACACCAAAAATCGAAAGTGTCTGAGAGTTCAACGACCAACTATACGGCCAGAATTTTGTCTCCGATCGTATAGTTGTGACCGTATAGATACAGACATCAAAAATTGAAAGTGTCTGAGAGTTCAACGACCAACTATATGGCTGGAATTTTGTGTCCGGTCGTATAGTTGCGACCGTATAGATACATACATCGAAAACAATTTCACAAAGAAGATATAGAGGGTTTATGACCACCTATACGGTGGGAGATTTTTCTCCGGTCGTATAGTTGCGCCTGTATAGTTGGTAAAAACCTCCAGAAACTTTAGAAAAACACGAGGAATTCAAAGGCAAAACTTTTAGAAGTAAAATCTATGAAAAGAAATCACTTATTTGAGTAAGAACACTTACCTTGAACTTACCGTTTACTTATTTGGGGATGACAAGCTACTCCAACAACAAAGACTTCTTCTCTTTTGGAGGAATTGACCTGAGTTCATTGAATAATTATCGTAAGCGGAAATCGCCAGGACTAAAGTTCCTCTCAGTAATATTGGTGTCTTGCTGGGCAAACATGGACATTGCATCCAACATCTTTATTTCTTGTCTCTGCATAAACTGCAACTCAAATTCTTGAAGTAAAAGAATCCAACGGATCAGTCTTGGCTTATGGTTTTTCTTCTCAAGGAGTTCTTTTAAACCATCACGATCTGTATGAACTCTTACTTCTACATCAAATATATAAGAACGAAATTTATCGCAAGAGAAAAATACAGTAAAAAGTTCCCTTTCTTCCTTCAGATAATTCTCTTGAGCACTATTAAGAGCTCTACTAGCATGATGTATAATATTAAATCTGCGACCTATGTGTTGTACCAGAGTTACTCCTATAGCATCATCACTAGCTTCACATATTAAGTCAAAAGTCATATCCTAGATAGGTGGTTTAATGATAGGAGCATGGAATAAAGCGTATTTAAGTTTATCAAAGGCTACAAGACATTTATTATGGAAATTAAATCTTACTCCCTTTTGTAGAAGGTTAGTCAAAGGTTTAGATATTCTAGAGAAATTCCTAATGAACCTTCTATAAAAACCCACATAACCAAGGAAACTTCTTATACCTTTTATATCCCTAGGTTATGCCATTCTCTCTATGGCCTCAACCTTAGCTCTATCCACTTCACTTCCCTTACCTGATACCTTATGTCCAAGGACTATACCTTCTTTGACCATAAAATGGCACTTATCCTAGTTTAGAACAAGATTGGTTTCTTCGCAACGCTGCAAAACTCTTTTGAGATTATCCAAGCAACTAGTAAATGAAGTTCCATAGACAAAAAAGTTATCCATAAATAATTCCATTATTAGTTCTATAAAATCTGCAAAAATAGCAGTCATGCATCTTTGAAAAGTAGCTGGAGAATTACATAAACCAAAAGGCATACGTCGGTAAGCATGTAAACCATAAGGACTAATGAAAGTTGTTTTAAGTTGGTCATCAGGATGAACAACTATTTGAGAAAACTAGAGTATCCGTCCAAGTAGCAAAAATGAGTGTGGTTTGCTACCCTTTCTAAAGTTTGATCTATGAATGATAAAGGATAGTGATATTTCCTAGTTTCTTTATTCAATTTCCTGAAGTCTATGCACATCCTATGTCCAACAATAGTTCTAGTAGGTATCAATTCATTATTTTCATTAGGAACAACAGTAAAACCACCCTTCTTAGGGACATAATGAACATGACTTACCCATTCACTTTCTTTTACAGGATAAATTATACCTACATCCAGTAGGCGTACAATTTACTTTCTTACCACTTCCTTCATTTCAGGCTTCAATATTCTATTAAATTCCGCAACTAGTTTAACACCTTCTTCCATGAATATTCGATGGACAGTTATCATGGGACTAATGCCCTTCAAATCATCCATTGAGTATCCAAAGGCCTTGCGATGCTCCTTAAGTATTTTCATGAGTTCTTCTTCTTCTCCTGAAATTTTAGCACTAATAATAACAGTGAATTTGTTTGTATCATCTAAAAATTTGTATTTAAGATTATCCGGTAGAGTCTTCAACTCTGGGGTGGTAATTCCTCGTCCCCTCTCTTTTCTGGCTCTTCGAAAGCCTCATTAGTTGGAGGCCTTATAATGGGAAGTGAATAGAATTCATCTTCTAGTTCTTCTAGGTACTTGTCCTCCCTAACTATTTATTCAAAATTTAAGTCTTCATTTGTTTCTTCATTTTGATCACTAAAGAAGAGAGCTGCCATTTCCTCAATAGTTTTCTCTTTCTCTTCTTCTTGTATTTGCTGAGGCCTATCTTTAAATTTGGAAAATTGGAATTCTTTTTTCGCTCCCCCGAGCTTAAGAGACACAATCTCCTTTTTGAAATCAACATGGGCACCTACATCACCCAAAAAGTTTCTTCCAAATATAATTGGGCAAAGAGTGTCAGCTGGTATATCAACAACTACAAAATCGATAGGAAAGTTTTTGTTGCCAATTGTGAAAGTTGCATCTGCAACTACTCCCATTGGAATTCTAAGAGTTTTATTGGCTAACATGATTGTCATATGAGTATTTTAATTTTTAGCCGGTTCTATTTCTTATTTTATTTCTAAATAGAAATCATAATATATAACATTAACTCCGGTGCCAAGGTCGCATAAACCATAATGCAATGTTTTCTTAAATACGCAGGGAAGAATAGGCTTACCCACATCTTTTACCTTTGTTTTACCTTCAACCAATACGGAAGTCTCTTCATCAAGTTCAACTATGTTACAATGTGCATACATAGCCATAATTGCTTCCTTGGTTACCTCTTAATCTTTGGTTTCTTCCAGATGTTCCACGACTTCTGGCATACTTTCCTCTTCCTTCTTCTCCTATACTACTTTGACCTATTCATATTCAAAAATATGCTTATGTATAGTGTTAGGGAAAGGTATATCATATGTTGGTTCTAGGGAGGCCATTGTTGCTTTAACTTCTCTTTTCTTCTCATGTTAGGGTGGTGGATTATACTTGACCAAACCCTCTTTTGGAGCTTTGATGTGTTCTGTAAAAGCTTTAACAACTTGCAACACAAGATCTGAATGCAAATAAAGTTATTTAGATAATTCTTTAACATGACCCTTTTTATTATAGTCATGAATACAATCATGATCTATTTCTACGCCTCCTTCGCTTCCTAGACCAAAATTCCATGAACCTCTATGATCTCGAATTATATTAAGTAAAGCCCAAGATTTAGTTATAGGAAGATTCATAAAGGCTTCTTCCACGAAAGAGTCTAGTTCAATTTTATTAGGTTCAATTAAACCGCCATAAAAGATATGCAATAAATACCATTCGGGCAAATCATGACGAGGACATAGACGTAGTAAATCTTTAAATCTGATATAAGCTCTTACTAGTCATTCATTAGGATGGTTCCTCCAAGTCATTATAAGACGCCTAATTCCAAAGGATTTTGATAATGGATAATATTTTGCTAGAAACTCATAGACTAAATTATCCCAGGTAGTAGTGGCTTCTAGGGGTATAGATCTATACCATGAGAGAGTTGTACTAGTCAAAGTCCGACTAAAAAGTTTAACCCTTACCTCATTAGCAGTATATCCTGTCAATTGAAAAGTGCCACATATATCTTTGAAACATGCAATATGCTCATATGGATCAGGATCTTCTTCATCCCTAGTAAATTGCTTCTTGTGTATAATACCAAGTAATAGAGGATTTATTTCAAACCCCCTTGTCTTCTCATTGGAGTGGTCTCTTTTATAAATATCATAGGGCTTTCCAAAGTGGCTGAGTGGGTTAGCACTAGTCATATGCTCAAACTCCATCATGTTGGTGGAAACCTATAACTCAAAACAAAACTTAGCAAGACAAAAATAAATAAACAAAAACTAAAAGACCTATTGTGCTTAGCTCCCCGGCAACGGCGCCAGAAAATAGCTTGATGACTGCAAGTGCACAGATCATTTGTAGCTAGTTTGAAAATAAAGACATCGGTCCCACATGGAGCAGGAGTCTGAAGTCTAATAACTCTTGAAATAGATACTACAATAGAAATGCTAAATAAAGTTCTAAGTGACAAGATAAAATGCGAGTATTGCGTAAAAAGGTGTTTGGGGTTTTTTTGGTATAAGAGCAACAATAAGTAAAGTAAAACAACTAAACACAGAAAGTAAGTATCGCGTATGTAAGAGAGATTGGAACTGCAATAGGGAAAAAGCGTTCTCCAGGAGTGGCGGATACACCACTAGCATTATAAGGAGTTAAGGTAAATATTATTATCATGAACATTCTCAACTATGTATATGTGGGAGGAACTCCGTATTTGGACAAATAGGCAACAACCACTCCTCACATCATCCTCATAACCACAACAGTCAGCAATCGATATCAATCGAATTACTGCGCTATTAAGGGACGTAATCCCATAGGATGTATCACATGGCATGGATAGTGTCCTATGAGTTTCCTCGGTTCCCAAGTTGATACGTAAGGGGTGACAACAGCTTTATAGTCACTGTAAGTGCTAACACACCTCCGTCTACCAACAAGTAGTTCTCTCCATCAAGTCCCCATGCGAGGCAAATATTGAGAGGTCGACTTCTCTCAACATCAAGATGAAGACAATCTAACACATGGTCACAGTAATGAATATCATAATAAACTTTATCTTATTTTAATCTCATACTAGGGTTTCTCCATCTCCCCAAGAACTAATGATCTACTCAGACATGGAGGCAATCAAAATCATGGCAATAACAATGGAATCTATCATAGATGAATAGTACTTGTATAAATCCACAACGAGTATGGAAATCACAACAAGATATAGACAAGATGTAGATGGGAAGGATGGAGATGGTGGTGATGTAGCGGTTGATGATGAAGATCGATGCCTTAGCCTCTCGGATCTGCGCAGGGCGAAGATGGATCCCTGGTGGACGAGTTCCCCCTCCAGATGCCTTCCGGAGGTAAGGTTTTGGCGATTTCTGGTTGTTCTATATGTCGTCTCTCCGATCCAGTTGCATGGGGTGAAACTATTTGAGGAGGCGGTGGCGGCACCAACTATACGGCAGGAACTATACGGCCAGAAAATTTATTCCCACTGTATAGTTGGTCGTTAAACCATCTATGTGCCTTGATCACTTTAGGTTTTCTAGTATTATTGATATTTCCCAAATAAGTGATTTACATTGTTTTTGACTCCTTTTCTCCTGAGTACAACTGCTCCAAGAATTGTGTCCATTGTATCCATCATCTATCCTGATCTTGGTGAAAACAAACATAAAATACGCGCGCGAGCGCCGTTAAATATCAAGATCCTACATCTACAATGCAAAATAATAATATAAAACATGATGCAAATATGCACTCATCAATTATCTGGCCCGAGCAAAAACTTTGGCCCTGGCCGAACAATCTGGGGGAATATGCGCCCCCATACAACATGACACGCCTTGTCCTTGTTTGGTGATTGGGGCATGGGCGGATAATCCGGCCCTTGATAGGGGCGCATAATCCCCCCCCCCCCCCAAAACTCTTATTTAGCTGGATTTGGGGGAAAATCTGCAGCACTAAACACACAATTAAATAATCCTTAACATTGTTATAACACACGAAACAATAGAGATCATGAAATGTTCTTTGAATCTCCCCCTTTCTGGTGTTAGATGAAAATACTAGGATTTGCAATAGAGCCCTACTAACAACATAATTACAATGATGAAAAATACTCGCCCTAAATGTGTGCATATAACAAGTTTGCATTTGAATACAAATACACACATATAGGTTCAAGACGTTTCATGAATTGGAAACTAATACCAAATGATGAGTTAGGGAAGGATATATCATACCACCCATAATGAAGTCCTCAATACTATAATGATAGACACAGTGTAATAACCCCATACTGAAACTTCCGAGGATAAAACCATTTCAATACAACCATAGAGACAATTCCAGAATTGCATAGTAATAAATCCATAGATAACCATAGTGATAGATCCATACAACATACCATAGTTTCATGACCAACCAACATAGTCTCATGAAACAAACCACATAACAAATAAAAATTTCAACGCTAAAATGGGTACAAGCAATAGCAAGAGAAACTCAAAATGAAAATATGCTTCTACTCGACCTAAAATGGGTACAAGAAATAGCGATAGAAACTCAAGATGCAAATATGCTTGTACCCGACCCATGCAAATCCCCTCGATAGCCTAATAGAGCTACTTCTCCCCCTTTGGCATCAAAATGCCAAAAAGGGAAAATAGCAAAGCTAACGCCCCTGGAGATCACTCGTCCTCGTCCTCTTCTAGTTCCTCATCATCATACTCCTCCTCGTCGTCCTCATCATCAGCAGTAGCTGGGGGAGGTGGTGACGCTCATGCCGGAGCATGGAACAAATGCATCTCCTTGTCGCCATAGTTGATGCCTAGGGTGTTCCACTGAGCATAGGGCGTAGAAGCGGACCGCCGTGGAGGTATAATCCGACCCTCACTGAAATATTCTGTTTACACAAAAATTAGGCAAGCGCATCCCAACAAAACCCTCACATGATTAACAAAATACTTGTGTGCAAGATGGATGTTTGGGGAGGGAAAAAGGCTTAGGTTTAGATAGCTAAACTTGTTGGGGTTCGCATCATAGAAAACAAAAAATTTCCTATGGTGGGAACTATACGCCAAGATCTATCTACTAGATACAAGCAATGGGTGGATATACATCCATAAAAAACTTACCCTCGAAGATAACAAAGCTTTGCTAACGAGTTGGAGCTCGTGGATGATGTAGTCGTACACTTGCCGATCTCAAGATCATGATGAAGTCTAGCAGGTCTGGCTCTAGCATGTCCATCAGATCCAGCTCGAGCAAGTCCAGCACCACCAAGTCCAGCACCACAAAGCAGTGGTGCATCCGTGATCGCACACACGTACGGTACCCCGACAACCTCCGTCCCTCGCTCCAGCTAAGCAGCGGAAGCAGCAACTCCTTTCCAGATAAAGCCACCGGGAACATGTATCTCGCTAATCCGAGACCATGGGGGAAAAAACTAGAGGGGGAGAGATCCTTCACGAGGAGGTGTGAGTGTGAAGGTGTGAGAGGGGGACTTTTATAGGAGGAGGGGAGGGTACCCCTCCCCATGGCCGGCGCCCCAAGGGGCGACCCCTCACCTCCTCATTCATGTGGTGGTAACTCCCTCCACATAAATTTGCCCCTTCACATTCTCTTTTAAAGCCTCCACTATAAATGCATTAAATTTCTCCAAATTTAATGCTCTCTCATTTAATAAAACTCTTTTATTAATTTTATTCAGAATTTTTTTAATTACTTTAATTAACAAACATTCACATAAAACTCCCTGCAACATTTCAATATTACATGCAGAACCAATTTCAGCAATTTCACCCGAAACAGTTTTGGTGTCTATTGAAATAATTCCAGCGCTTTCTTAAATCTTTATCTGAAAAATATTTGCTCCAAATGGTGTCGGTATCGCTTAAGTGTGTCACCCTACGGTTCGTGAATAATGCATACATGATCGAGACCCCTCTCAGATCAATAATCAGAAGCGGGACCTAGAGATCCATACAGACTCCTACACATTCAACGATGACTTTTGTGATCGCGAGAACCTTTAACTCTAGTAACTAAATCCCTTTGTCTCGCGATATATTACATGTCCGAGATTCGATCATTGATATCTCCATACCTAGTTTGATCTCGTTGCCGACATGCACTCTTTTCTTGTTCTCATGATATAACATTCTAGTGATCACATCACTTGCTTACAAGCTATCTTGATGTGATATCACCGAGAGGGCCCAGAGTATATCTATCCGTCATCGGGATTGACAAATTCCACTCTTGATCCATGAGCCTCAACATAACACCTTCGTAGCACTAAACCCACCTTTATAGTCACCTATTACGTTGTGACGTTTGATGTTATCAAGATACTCTTCCGGTGTTAGCAATTAACATGATCTCATGGTCTAAGGACTAAGATTACTTCGTATCATGTTATAGAAATATAAACATAATGACTCTGATCATAATGCTATACTTCGGATGAATGTTCATCACATCATTCCACCAATGTTGTGACCTCGTTATTAACAACATCCAATGTCCATGATCAGAAAACCTTGATCATCTTGTTAATCAACGAGCTAGTTTATATGAGAGGCATTACTAGGAACTTTGTATTTTGTTTATTAAACACACATGTATCAACGTTTCCAATTAATACAATTATAGCATGCAAAATAAACATTTATCATAAAAATGGAATAAGATAATAACCACTTTATTATTGCCTCTCGGGCATATTCCCTACAGTCTCCCACTTGCACTAGAGTCAATAATCTAGTTTGAAAAACTTTGTGTATTGAACACCTATGGCTTTCCGGTGTTGCATATACGCGATTGCTAGTGGTTAACATAATCTCCAGATCTGACAGTTTCAGGTCTGTGTGTATTTGCATGTCTTTGCGTCTCTACGTATCACTCATTCTCAAATGAGATGGCATTGTATAAATTTGGTCCTTTGGTGATACCTTTAGTTTGTTCAGGTTAAAATATGTTGATATTATTGTCATAAAATATATCTTCATAGTATTAGCCCACTTTGAACCACACCTAGTTTGATAACAAACTACTTAACACAAATGCCCTCCATTGCTGGTACTATAGCAGTTATATACTTAGCCTTTTGTTGTAGTATCCGTCACAATGTCTCAACTTTGGAACTCATCCAAATCCATCATGGAACATCATTTCTATTACATTGTGCCACCCATAGTCTAAATTGAGATAAATTTAATTTGTATCTTGTGACAAAACTAGTATCAATGTAACACTTTACAATGAACTACCTTTAACTATTTGTCACTTATACATGATATATTCTTAGTTCTTCCAAAGCTCATAAGAATATCTTTACTATCATCCAATGATCATCTTATGAATCATTCTGGTATGTGCTCATAACATTTAGAGCACAAGACATATCTGGATATATACATATCACGGTATAATCGATCAAAATCTTCATGTGATTTTACTCACCAAGTGTTGAAACACTTGAATCTTGATACAATCCTTTACATGCAGCAAGAACCTTTCTTGTTGTTTCCCTATTGAACCCTTTCAATATCTCATATATGTACGTCTGGCATAACCATATTAGCGCCTCAATCTATCCAGATAGACATTGATGCCAAATATTCCGGTTTTGCCTAAGTCTTTCATCGAAATCCTATTTTAATGAAATTCTTAACTTGTGTCAATAAAAGATACATTATTTCCAATCAACAATATGTACTCTGCATAATGTATTGGAAATTTGTCTCAGAGCTCCCACTTAATTTCTTCCAAATGCAAGCATCTTCATCATCTCCTATGAAATTAAAGTCCTTTAACATTTTTCATCATGGTGAAGGCTCCAACTCCGCTATGCTCACTTCAACTATTGAAGTTTGCATGCCCTTTTAGCATCCTTTGAATTAACAAAACCCTTCGGACCGTGTCATGTACACGTCCTAGGTAACCATTCTATTAGAAGAACCCTGTTTTGTTTATTCAAGCACCATATACCAAATTATATGTAGTGGTTGCTACATTAATCCGTCAAGACTAAATATCGCTATGAAAGATCAAATCTTGTCATAGTCAACTCCTTGAACATTGTCGTAAACTTATTTCCGACATGTCGACTATTT
The DNA here is from genome assembly GCA_910589775.1 of Avena eriantha. NCBI lineage: Eukaryota > Viridiplantae > Streptophyta > Magnoliopsida > Poales > Poaceae > Avena > Avena eriantha. The sequence continues at coordinate 304,434,831 of OU342740.1, read as the reverse complement.
CATAGACGTTAAACATCCATGTCTATTTATTTATAGATCCAAACACGACCGATAGGCTTCACGCCTTTCCGGAGGGTCTTCCAAGTTCAGAAACTTGATTTCTCGTGTATGGATACTATCACAGATTCTATGATTTCTAGTCATTTTATGGAGTCAGGGCCCATCATCGCTTCTTTGCATGTAGTCTATTCATCATTGTCATAACAATAACGACTTGCTTATCAACTCACACTATTTGATTCTTACCGACCCACACGGTTCAATAGGAACTCTAATCTCTGAGATCACACCCTTTGTAATCACGGGAGCCATGAGCATTGTGGCCGCCACCGGGACACTTTCCGGCACTGCGCTACTTAGCACATATAGCTAAGGTTCAACAACCTTATCAAAGTTCTATTGTCCTCCCACTTAACTTTTCACGAAAAATTCCTTCTCAAGAAACTTGACGTTCTAAGCGACAAACTCTTTTGTCCTCGGTGTTATGGAGGAATTCCCAACAAATTCTTTGGGATAACCTACAAAGACGTGCTTATCCGACTTTGGTTGTAAACATTTCTTATGCATAGCATACCAAAATTTAAGAAAAGACAATTCGGGTTTTATCCCAAACCATAACTTATATGGTGTCATTTCAACGGATCACGATGATGCTCTTTTCAGTGTAAAAGCGGTAGTCTCTAAAGCTTCAATCCTTAAAACATAATGGCAGTTTTATAAATGACACCTTTGATCTTACCATGTCAAACATGGTTTGATTTCATCTCTCGAATATGCCATACTCCTATGGTTTATCGGGAAACATAAATCATGGAATAATTCCTCAAATCATAGGTGTTTTGCTAAACATGTAACTCAAATATCTTCCTTTATGATCGAATCATAAACTCTTTATTTTCTTGTTACAATGATTTTTAACTTCATCTGGAAAGTCTCTGAACAATTTTTAAATGTTTCATACTTCTTCCTTATTAAGTAAATATATAGATATATTAACTCAAATTTCTGGAGAAAGCATACGAAGCAAAAAGATCCATCGCATATGGCTACACATAATGGACTATATACATCAACATGCATAATATCCAATAAGTTAGTCATCCGTTCCTCTTTGGCCTATGAACGTAGTTTCAATTATCTCAAGGAAAGTTTCACAAGCGTCAATTGATCAAAATCAAAAGACTCCAAAAATCCATCAACATGGAGTTTCTTCATGTTTACTTTCCAATATAATTTAAACAACGATGTCACTTCATAAGTGATCTTTCAATCATTTGTCTTGCGACATTTTAGCAATAGTGTTTATGGATGTGATTTCTCCCACTAGACTTGTAAAAGTTCATCCATCCTTTATGGAATACGGTAATTATTTGAACAACCATTGTTCTCATAATACCGGAACAAAATAACAATTATTAAAACAAATCTTGAAGGCTAGGTTTGACGACAACGAAAAACACAATAATACTTTATTTGTTTTCGATGAACATCATCACTTATTCTCTTGCCAGTTACTTAGGTCGTTGTAGTTCATGAATTGTGTTGTTCTGTATGATACTTCACACCAACCAATTCGGTATCCAATACTGGTATCCAATACCTAAGAACCACATTGTTTAACAAGCAAGGAATACAGCCATAACATGTATATCTTCTATATACCTAAGTTGGACATCTCCAACCTTTTATTTTCTGCCAAATATTTTATAGATTCTCTTTCAGCAATTCCTTTTCTTTTAAAAGAATCTATCAACATCAATAGTGGTGTCATTCACATGACACATGGTACAAAGTTTGTATATAGTCAAATACTAATACCTTTGGACTTGCACTTTGAAGTGGATCACCATCATCAAATGTTTGGCATCCTTTCAAAAATCCATTCTTTAGTAATGTTTTAGTGTAGTAAACATTTTACTTACATCTTCTATTCATCCTTATCATGACAACTTTCATGATCAAGCTACTATAGCCTATAAGGAAGAATGACGAGTATAATTTTATTTCCCAAAACCTTTTGGGAGATTCGGATGCCTAGCATCTCCATCCTTCACAAATTCTCATACAATATGAGAACATGTATTTTGCTAAATTATACTATATCATAATGCAACCAAAAACATTGTTTCAGATATCACAATATCTTCCACACATGATGGTTTCTGAAACAATTTCAGCTCCTATATAATCTTGATATTAAAACAACTTTTGAATATCAATAATCATGGAGCAAACATGATACTTTAGATAATAACATTGGAATTCTTACTCTTGATTTAATACTACTTATTAAACTTCCTGAAGTAAATAGAGTTTGCTGAAAGTTTGCAATAGGACTTATAAACTTTAAATTGACATTCAAAACAATACGATACCAGTTCATAAAGTAAATATCCAAAATTCTATAGTTCTATTATCTCCATTAAAACTAAGCATAAGGTAGTGAACAGATGCCAATACCTACAACAAATTATGCAAATTCACTTTGATTTAGTTTATGACAAATTGAGTTCGACTAATCCAAATTAGAAATGAACTCCCACTCAAAAACGACATCACTCGTGCCCTTTTGGTGATTACATGAACCAAATCCACTACACCAAGTCCGATCATCACGTGAGTTGGTGTAGCTTCAAAGGCGAGCATCAATATTGCCATCATATCAACATGACTCATGCTTAACGTTTCGGTCCGTGTTTCGAGGCCATGTATGTACATGCTAGGCTCGCCAAGTAAGAACCTTAGTACTCGCATGTGTAAAACTGTCTTACACCCGTTGTATGAAAGCGTAGAGTCGAGTACACCCGATCATCACGTGATGTCTCGAAACACGATCCATAGCATGGTGCATACTTAAGGAAGAACACATTTTATATTGATATTTAAATGAGGGATCATCTTATAATGCTACTAAAACGCCAAACTAGCAATATAAGATGCAAACATCTAATGTGTAAAGTGGGATGATATGGTCCATGCATTTGATCACCATCATATGCATCGTGGTATGATGTCTATCATTCCTTTGTGTGTAAGGCCAATGTCTATGGAACTTACACGTTGAGTGTGTTGTAAGAGTATCTATCATACATCTACTTACAACAATACCATATCAAGACACTAGCCCAGCAACGATCTAAACTAGACGCCTCTAATTTATCAACTGCAACTTTTACGTGGCTTAGGGCTTTCGGAGATAGAACCGGTCTTACCTATGAACATGAACCACAACGAGGATAACCAAGTTATTAGCAACTCGTTGTAAATCAGATATTGACTATAGTAGGAGAGACAGACACCCGCCAGCCACTTATGCAAAACAAGTTGCATGTCAGTCGTGGAACCGGTCTCATGTACGATGACATGTAAGGTTGGTCCGAGCCGCTTCATCCCACTATGCCACCAATATCCAAAATACATAGAAGATGCAATAACATGATCATCATCGCCCACATGTAAACATATGTGTACTACCCGTGCAAAGCACCTACGCATAGATCAGGCTCTGATACCACTGTTGGGGTTCGCATCATAGAAAACAAAAAAATTCCTACGGTGGGAACTATATGCCAAGATCTATCTACTAGATACAAGCAACGGGTGGATATACATCCATAGAGAACTTACCCTCAAAGACAACAAAGCTTTGTTAACAAGTTGGAACTCGTGGATGATGTAGTCATACACTTGCCGATCTCAAGATCGCGATGAAGTCCAGCAGGTCCGGCTCCAGCACGTCCATCAGATCCAGCTCCAGCAAGTCCACCACCACCAAGTCCAGCACCACAAAGAAGTGGTGCATCCATGATCGCACACACGTCCGGTACCCCGACAATCTCCGTCCCTCGCTCCAGCAAAGCAGCGGAACCAGCAACTCCTTTCCAGATAAAGCCACCAGGAACATGTATCTCGCTAATCCGAGACCATGGGGGAAAATACTAGAGGGGGAGAGAGATCCTTCACGAGGAGGTGTGAGTGTGAAGGTGTGAGAGGGGGGCCTTTTATAGGAGGAGGGGAGGGTACCCCTCCCCATGGCCGGCTCCCCAAGGGGTGACCCCTCACCTCCTCATTCATGTGGTGGTAACTCCCTCCATATAAATTTGCCCCTTCACATTCTCTTTTAAAGTCTCCACTTTAATATTAAATTTCTCCAAATTTAATGCTCTCTCATTTAATACAAATCTTTTATTAATTTTATTCAGAATTTTGTTAATTACTTTAATTAACAAACATTCACATAAAACCCCCTACAACATTTCAATATTACATGCAGAATCAATTTCAACAATTTCACCTGAAACAGTTTCGGTGTCTATTGAAATAATTCCAGCGCTTTCTTAAATCTTTATCTGAAACATATTTGCTCCAAATGGTGTCGGTATCCCTTAAGTGTGTCACCCTACGGTTCGCGAATAATGTAGACATGATCGAGACCCCTCTCAGATCAATAATCAGAAGCGGGACCTGGAGATCCATACTGACTCCTACACATTCAACGATGACTTTTGTGATCGCGAGAACCTTTAACGCTAGTAGCTAAATCCCTTTGTCTCGCGATATATTACATGTTCGAGATTCGATCATCGATATCTCCATACCTATTTTGATCTCGTTGCCGACATGCACTCTTTTCTTGTTCCCATGATATAACATTCTAGTGATCACATCACTTGCTTGCAAGCTATCTTAATGTGATATCATCGAGAGGGCCCAAAGTATATCTATCCGTCATCGAGATTGAAAGATTCCACTCTTGATCCATGAGCCTCAACATAACACCTTCGTAGAACTGAACCCACCTTTATAGTCACCCTATTACGGTGTGACGTTTGATGTTATCAAGATACTCTTTCGGTGTTAGCAATTAACATGATCTCATGGTCTAAGGACTAAGATTACTTCGTATCATGTTATAGCAATATAAACATAATGACTCTAATCGTAATGCTATACTTCGGATGAATGTTCATCACATCATTCCACCAATGTGTGACCTCGTTATTAACAACATCCAATGTCCATGATCAGGAAACCTTGATCATCTTGTTAATCAACGAGCTAGTTTATATGAGAGGCATTACTAGGAACTTTGTATTTTGTTTATTAAACACACATGTATCAACATTTCCAATTATTACAACTATAGCATGCAAAATAAACATTTATCATAAACATGGAATAAGATAATAACCACTTTATTATTGCCTCTCGGGCATATTCCCTTCAAAATTGAGATGGGACTACACACCCGAAATTGCAAGAGTCAAAACATAGAAATGTCAATATTGGGTGTGTTTTCCATAAGAACACGAGATAGTTAAATAAAAACCAAAGAAGATCCACAAAGACCCAACTCTCCACCAAGAAGAGAGTGGCAACTAAAGCCACCATGTAGGAGTGTATCGTATGACACCGCGAAGATGTATCTTGGGTTCATGACCAATAATTATCAATAAGATTACATATCACAAAATGATATTAAGGTAAATGACTTGTCTCGCTTTCGGCATTATGGAGGAGGGTTAGCCCGATAGTTAGGACCACACTCCCTGTCAACACCCGGATTTTTAATCCCAGATGCATGTTATGCCATACATCACAATCACAGGATTACCATTTTTGCGAGACGTAACAAATTGGATATCATAGTACATCATCCATTACAAACCATAAAAAGGTCTTACAACAAAATAAAGGATCTCATGATCCAGTCTTAGTACAATCAAGTAGCGGATTAAATAGCGTAGCGGTGGGGTCCATCTTTAGAGTCACAGGCAATGCTGATGATGGAAGATAGTCCTAGTTATCATAGCCGTCCTGTTGTCCTTCATCTTGGTAGTGTCCTTCATAGTCTGGCCATAGGAATAGCCAGGGACAAAAGCCATGAGTACTCTTTAAGTACTCGCAAACTATCACTAATCAAGGAGTATAGTTCTAGTAGGAAAAGATAACTCTAAGTGTACTTGTAAAGTTAAGTTTGAAACCTAAGCTGAGTTCCGAAACAAAGAAAGATAAAAGAAGTTTTGAAAACACCTAAGTGGGAACTTAATTCTCATAGTCACAACTCTGTTGTGGTCAAGTCATGTCACAATTCATTTCACAAGTTATTTTGAAAACATCTGACAACGGAACAGTATGGCCACTCCAACTGTCCATAACAGCGGACGCGGCTATTCGAATAGTTTGACACTCTGTAGAGGTGGTACACTTTCACCACAAGATTCGATACATCTGTCAGGGATAACCCTGAATCATCATACTTAGTATGCAGATAATCAAACATAACCGTTCCTTTACACATCCTAGTATAAGCACCTCTCCTATGAGCATGGCCTCCCAACCATGACCATCTGTCATCTTGGGCACTGCATAGGTGGACAACATCGAGAGGTAGCCTCATCTCAAACCTCTCCCGCGAGGGAACTAATACTAATGCATATAAACTTCCGGCTAAGCCTTAACCAATTCAGATATTTTGGTTGTACGGTAAAATTGGAATGGTATCGCATCCGAACCCAACCATCCGTTGTGTAAAAGGGCTAAGGCTCATGCCTCAACATTTTCATCATCATAAACCATTTGTGTTTCTCAACACATGTCAAAACATCTCAATAGAATGACTCATCATTCCAAGGTTTTCATAAATCATTTCCACCAAGGATTCCCATCTAAAGTGAGTCAAGTTTTTGTTTAGCTCTAAACTACTAAGTTAAGAGTGTTCACTAATGTGGGATGCTAATTTCAATCTCATGCCATAGAATGACATCCAAGTCTAACTAGATATGTCAAGTTTTATACTCTGTATGCTACCTTCAAACAAGTAAATGACTTTAGTAAAGAAAAGAAAGTAAAGCTTGTAAATAAAACTTGGGGTAGGTAATAGTCAAAGGTATAACCAAAGCATGCCTATTGCATCTTGCTTAGGTTATCTAGCTTGCAAGGTTTAGCTTACATTGTTAATGATGGATTGCTAGTATAATACTTGCAAGTGTTAACTTGTTAACAATAGCTTGCCTTGATTGGTGCAGTGGTTGAAGTTTTCTTCCTCCTCCTCTTGGTAGAACTCCTCCTCCTCGTAAGCTTGGTCGGTACTATCGTTTATAAATACATACGGGATACACGATCACCACACAATACTTAACTACTCTACTTAGCATACTAAAGCACACATTTGATGATCTATTATCATCACAAGCATCACAAGGTTTAATTAACTAGCTTCATTCTTTTTATTTGAGAAAAGTAATTTCTATTCATTGAAATTAACTAATATTTAATATTCTCCAATTAAAATATGGGATCATGTGGACACATGTCATCACCACATATTCTAACATATGGGAATGTGATTTATAGGTTGGATCACATCTTATTAAGTTTAAGTTTATTAATTAATGATTTAAAGTGACTAGAAATGCCTATATAGCATTATTTTGGTACTAGTCCAAAGTCACTGCATGTAAACCTTAATATTATTACATATTCAGATAGGTATAGTTAAATGTGATTTTTGAGAGTTGGAATCAACTCAAAAGATATTAGGGTTGATTTTATAAAAATGTTTGAATGTGCAAAAGCTTATGTCTTGTTATTTTTGCTAGGAGAGATCTCTAACTCTAAATGAATTAAATCCAACGGGCCTGGATATATCTTTTCAGAAGCTTTCCAACAAAACTGGAATCACTGAATTTGGATTTGTAAATCTTCCTGAATTGATTTTTAAACTAAGGAACATAATTGATTCTAAATCTAAATAGAAAAACCTATATTTGAATTACGGGGTCAACGCGGGAAAAGAAATGGGCCGGCCCAGTGACGCTCAGCAGTGCAAAGGGCGGCTGACAGGTTCGTCCCGCTTGTCAGCGAGACTTAAAACCCAAAACGGTATCTAGCGATCTGGGCCACACGATTATAACGCGGATCAACAGCTCACAGTCGTCATCGACGACGGACTCGTCGCCGGCGAGACCAAACCCTAAACGGCCAGTGGGGGTACGGTGAGGGCATACCAGGGCTCCAGCTAGTGCGGCGAGGCAGGCGATTGAACTGGACGGCGACGGCGGACTCAGGCGAGGTAGCATCAGGGGCTGCGGTGGACGGAATGAACGGCAACATCTCCTCCTCTGCAGTGGGCTCCTCTGGTGCAATTCTGGCGAACTACGGCTCGAGCGGCTCCGGCGAGAGAGGGGAAATGTTCATGGGAGAGAGGGGAGTGGAATGGTGTGGAGAATGAGGCTGGGGGTGGCCTCCTTATATAGGCTCGACGGTGAGACCGAGAGGTGTGGGCGGAGCTCGTCGGTGACGACGGCACAGGGGGCTACCGGCGTGGTTGAGGTAGGCAGACGGTGGGCGGTTTCCTGGCGGTGCTCTACGGTGTAATGGCGATGCTAGGGGCGGTGGCATTTGGTCGGGAGCATCACGCGCTCTGGGAGACAGAGGCGGCGCTCGGCGACTGTGGGTCACATGGCGGTGCACGGCTGTGTCTGGCGGGGTGTTGGGGTCGAGGCGGAGTGGCATGCGCGATATGGTGTCAAGGCGCGGTCTGCTACGTGCTGGCAGTGATCGCGCTCTGGCAGCGTGCAGAGAGAAAGGGCAGCGGTGCTGGGAGTGGTCCAGGGGCTGGGGTCGATCGAGGGGTGGACCGTGGGCGGCGGTGAGGTCACGCCGTGCTTCCTGGAGCGGCGGAGAGGGGCTGGTGGTCTGCTACGGCGTTGGCAAGGTTGGCCGGCGAGCATGGCATCAGGGCGGCATGGTACTGTTGCCCTAGGCCGTTGGGTAGGTCTTTGATGGCTTGGTTGGGTCTGGGGCAGACAAGGGACTTGAATTGGTTTCAAATGGCTTGACCAAATTTGATAAAAAACAGTATAAGTTAGGCCATTTTGATTCTGCCTTCCAGGTGTTCGACACAATGGCCGCAAGAAACTTTTATTTGAATTTTGGGCTGATTTATGGTGGATGCTTTGATCTGATCCTTGGTAGACTATGGTTGCTAGGATTTGCCAAATGGAATTCATTTGAGTGGTTTTTGAATAAGTGTGATCTATACATATGAACTACATTCAAATTTCAAATGTCATTTAAATTTAGTGTTTGAATGTTTTTGGGATGAAGCAAAGTGGGCCTTGGCACATCACTACTTGTACTAGCAAGGGGTGCAAACAACCATAATTGTTTCTGTTAAGATTTGTGTTCTAGGAATAGCCAAAGTAGGCTAGTTAGTTAAAATGGCACAAATGACCATTTCCTTATTTTATTCTTTTTGATTTCTTTTTCTTTGGGATTTGTTTTGGAATGATCTAGATGATGTTTAATTCACCTTAGAATCATTTTACAATCAATGGGTCATGCAAACATGGCAATTCAAAACAACTCCTAAATTATGTGCACACACATATGAATGCTTAATCATTTTTAAATAGAAAAGTTTTTGTTAACCCTAAATTAGGTAGATTTGATCTTGATAAACTTTGTATTAAGTTTTGGAATGTTACAAACCTTCCCCCCTTAAACAAAATCTCGTCCCGATATTTAAGAAAGAAAACTAGGAACTAAAGAGATCTGGGAACTCGGTCCTAATGTAATCTTCTCGCTCCCAAGTGGCTTCCTCTTCGGTATGATTGCTCCATTGGATCTTGAGAAATTTGATACTCCTGGTCCTGGTGGTTCTGTAGGCTTCCTCCAGGATACGAATGGGCACTTCACGATACGTCAGGTCCTTGTTGATATCAATAGCTCGGTGATCGATATTCTTGAAAACTTCGGTCTTCTCTGGCACTTCTAAACATTTGCGCAGTAACGAGATATGGAACACATTGTGGATGGCTAACATCTCTTTAGGCAGTTCCAGCTGATAAGATACTTCTCCTCGGCGATTCAGAATCTTGAAGGGTCCGATATATCTGGGGGCTAACTTTCCTTTCAGACTAAAACTTTGGGTTCCCTTCAATGGCGAAACCTTGAGATATACAAAATCTCCGACATTGAAAGTCAGGTCTCTCCTTCTCTTGTCAGCATAACTCTTCTGTCTGGATTGGGCGGTCTTGAGGTGCTCACAGACTTTGTGAACCTTCTCTTCGGCTTCTCGGAGAAGTCGGGTCCAAAGATCTGACTCTCTCCTACTTGCGACCAGTTCAAAGGGGTGCGACACTTTCTTCTGTATAGGAACTCAAATGGTGCCATTTGCAAACAAGCTTGATAACTATTGTTATAGGAGAATTCTTCGAAAGGCAGACAATCTTCCCATTTTGATCCATACTCTAAGACACAAGCTCTCAACATATCCTCAAGGATTTGGTTGACTCTTTCAGTCTGTCCATCAGTTTGCGGGTGATAAGCGGTGCTGAAGTTCAATTTGGTTCCTAAGCCTTCCTGGACTTTCTGCCAAAATCTCGAGGTAAATTGGGTTCCTCAATCTGATACTATGGTCTTGGGGGTTCCATGCAGACTAACAATTCTCGCAATGTACAACTCCGCTAGCTTCGACCTCTGGTAGGTTGTCTTGACAGGTATAAAGTGAGCTACTTTAGACAGTCTATCAACGATGACCCAGATTGAGTCATTTCCCCTACTAGAAGTAGGCAAACCGGTGATAAAGTCCATTCCGACAGAATCCCATTTCCATTCTAACCCAGATTGAATCCACGATATTTAGCTCATTCCTCAAATAACAAAATCTTGCATCATCAAGTGATTTCATGAAAATATCATCAAGTTGATTCTTCGTTCTCACAAAGGATAAATCAATATCACCACGAGCAACATGATCCCAAATAAAGTGGTTACGAATCTTAATGTGCTTCGTTCTTGTATGTTGCAGTGGATTGTAAGCAATCTTGATTGCACTTTCATTGTCACACAAAAGAGGCACTTTGTCAGAGTTGATACCATATTCCATTGAAGTTTTCCTCATCCATAACAACTATGTGCAAGCACTTGCAGCAGCAACATATTCAGCTTCGGCGGCGGAGAGAAATATACAATTTTGTTTCTTCGATGACCAACATACCAAGGATCTTCCCAAAAATTGACAAGCTCTAGAAGTTTATTTCCTATCATCCTTATCACCAGCCCAATCAGAATCCGTGTATCCACATAAAGAGAAATTCGAGCCCTTGGGATACCATAGACCAAAGTTAGGGGAATGAAGCAAATATTGGAAGATTCTCTTGACCATCACTAAGTGGCTTTATTTAGGAGCCACTTGATACCTTGCACACACTCCTACACTTAACACAATATCGGGTCTAGATGCACAAAGGTAAAGAAAAGAGCCAATCATGGACTGGTATACCTTTTGATCCAAATCTTTACCCCTGGGATTTAACTCAAGATGACACTTCGTTTGCATTGGTGTAGCAATGCCATTAAGATCAGTAATATTGAATCTCTTGAGCATGTCTTGTATGTATAATGAAGGTTCCTTCTCTTAGTTGCTTGATCTCGAATCCAAGAAAGAACCTTAATTATCCCATCATAGACATCTCAAACCTGTCAGTCATAAGCTTTGAAAATTCATCATTAAAAGCTTGGTTAGTAGAGCCAAAAATAATGGCATCTACATATAATTGGCATACGAAAAGATCCCCATTAACCTTCTTAGTAAAAGAGTGGGGTCAATCTTCCCAACCTCGAAACCACGGTCTAACAATAACTCTTTAAGATGTGTATACCACACACATGGGGATTGTTTAAGGCCATAGAGCGCCTTATAGAGTTTGTAGACGTGGTTAGGAAAGTTGGGTTCCTCGAAGCTCGGGGGTTGCTTAACATATACCAAGTAATGAAATGGACCATTAAGAAAGGAACTTTTAACATCCATTTGTTGTAATATAAAATTATGATGAGCTGCATAAGCAAGAAGGATACTGATGGACTCAAGGCGAGCCACTAGAGCATAAGTATCGCCAAAGTCGATGCCTTCCACTTGGGAAAAACCTTGTGCAACTAGTCTTGTATTGTTCCTCACAACAATTCCATTCTCATCTTGCTTATTCTTAAATATCCACTTTGTGTCAATAACATTGCGACATAATTTTGGGCTTCTCAACTAGCTTCTAGACTTTGTTGCGCTCGAAATTATTGAGCTCTTCATGCATAGCCACAACCCAGTACGGATCTTCAAGTGCTTCAAAAACCTTCTTGGGTTCCACCATGGACATATGGGCTTGATGATCGCAGAAACATGCTAGCTCATCCCTTATGGACACCCTTCTTCTTTGATAACCCACCACTTTATCAAGTGCCCTCTGAGTTCAAGATTTCTTTAAGCTCGAGCTTTGCATCGAGTTTCAATTTACTTATTGTTTCTTGGAGGAATTTCTTCACAATTCAGGTCCTCGTCTTGACTAGTAGCTTGACCTTGATCAACAAATTGTTCAACATTGATAGTTGATGGAGAGACTTACCCTTGATTCTAATCTACAACCATATCTAGAGGTTGCTGCTCTGGGCTTGTAGGGTCGGATAATCCGGCCAAGGGAGGGGCCAGATAATCTAGCCTAGGAACTTCAGTTTCTTCTTGATCATCTCTACAACGTGAGGGAGATGTAGGGCCGGATAATCTGGCCTAGGACTTCCAGTAGGATCAGGTGATGGTTGTTCTTTAGAAGTATGTTACGAAGGTGTAGTAGTAGCTTCAGCAAGTGGAGTTTGTCAATCTTGTGAAGATAAGGGCTCTACTTGATTAGAGCATTGTCCTTCTTGATCCGCCACAATGGGTTACTCAATGGGGCGGTAGAATCCCACACCCATTCTTCTTATGGAATCTTGGGGTATTTCAACATCTGTATCATAAACATCAACTTGCCCCACATGGGAGCCGTCATTTTCCTCAAACACCACACTACAAGATTCTACAAAAATTCCGGAGGTCTTGTTGTAGACTCTATAAGTGTGGGATTCGACACCATAACCAACAAAAATACCTTCTAGAGCCTTAGACTCAAATTTAGACAAACAAACTCCTTTAATGAGAAAAAACACTTACAAAAAAATACTCGGAAGTAAGATATGTTGGGCTTGTTATCGGTAAGTATTTCATAAGGGGTCTTATCCAAGATCTTGTGGAGGTAAATCCGATTTGCGAATGACATGCGATGGATATAGTTTCAGCCTAGAAATTGTATGGGGACTTGAATTCAGCCAACATAGACCTTGCCATATCCATCAAAGTCTGATTTTTCCTCTCGGCTATACCATTTTGTTGAGGGGTGTACGCATCGAAATATTGATGTCTTATCCCTTCTTCGCTTAGAAATTCATTCAATGTGTAGTTCTTGAACTCAGAGTCATTGTCGATTCTTATTGCCAAAATAGGGATGTTGTGTTGACATTGAACCTCATTGGCAAAGTCGATGATGATTTTTTGAATCTCACTCTTCTGCTTGAAGAAGTAGACCCATGTGTACCTTGAATAGTCATTAACAATGACAAGACAATACTTTTTCCCACCAAGACTTGCATGAGATGGAGGACCAAAAAGATCCACACGACGGAGCTCTAAGATCCTCTTTGATGATATAGTTGTCTTCCTTCGATGGGGAGAGTCGTGCATCTTTCCTTCAACACAAGCCCTGTAAACACAATCTTTAGCAAAGGAAACATTTTCTTTTAGTCCAAGGATGTGGCCACCCTTATGAATACTTTGAAAAGTTCTCATGTTGACATGGAATAGATGGCGATGTCATAACCATCCTGCATCGGCCTTTTCGAATAAGCACATCAGACCTGTAGTGGTTTTCCCCAAAAAGTCCACCACATACAAGTCATTTTAGACATACCCAACGAAAGTGACCTTTTGAGACCTGCTCCACAAGAGTACCACAATATCATCGTCAATAAAATTAGCAAAGCCAATCTTACCAAGGGCATGAACATAAAGTAAATTTTACCCAAGGGTCTAAACAAGCATGACGTCCACGAGAGAGATATCATGAGCAACCACAACCTTGCCAAGACCCAATACCTTTGACTTAGACTTATCACCATAGGAGACAGTTATTTGATCACGATTAGGCCTCATCTACGTGATGATCTCCTTGCTTTTGGTCATGTGACTTGTGCATCCACTATCAAGCACTCATTTTGACCCACCGGAAGCATAGCCCTACAAGAAAATTAATTCTTGGTTTTAGGTACCCATTTTTCAATGGGTCCTCTCATGTTACTAACAAGGGTATTTGGAACCCAAATAGACCAAGCAATATAATTATCATGAGGACCAATATAACTAGCATAAACATCACCATAATAATCATGAAATAACTCATAATGAGGATTAGTAGGTCCTACAAAACCATCATAGCCAGTTTTGTTCTTCGTGATGTTGTTTTATATGGTGCTTGTCTTTGCTTTAGCATTCTTGGCCTTCTTATTCTTGTTCTTCTTCTTGGTCTTGGGGACATAGCCAAGTCCTTCCTTTCCATTATTTGTCCATTGCTTGTTCAAGATCTCATCAAAAACTTCCTTACCTTTTGGAAGACATGACTTGTCAAGCTCATCTTTCAATCTAACATTTTCTTCAAAAATATCTCCATGATTGCACATGGAAGTGGAGGTGCTAAGAACATCATATTTGGCTAGTCGAGTTTCGAGTTGATCATGAGACTCATTGAGAATAGGGTGTTCACTCTCCAAAGCCTTGTGAGCAATGTCAAGTGTCTCTAGCTTCTTGGAAAGTCTAGCATGAGCAGCCCCAAATTCGACCTTCTCCTTTTTAGGCATCTTTGCCTTAGCAATACCATTATCATGTTCCTTCATAAGTTTGGCCACAAGTTCATCATGTGACTCCTCAATGGACTCAAGCCTCTACTCAAGATATGCCTGAATCTCCTCTTCTTCTTATAGAGCATTTTTCAAGGATGTTATGTCCATTGCATCCTCTCTTTCAATTCTGCCCTTTTCTGTAAGGAGCTATTTTGAGTGAACAGGTTGGCCCATTAGGGCCTCAAAATGAATCTTGTGCTCACCTTGCAAGTTAGTTATAAAATGGTCTAAAGCAATAACTTCTTACTTCACTTTAAGACTAGTAGGATCATACATATCATCATTTATAGTAGTCTTAGGAAAGGAAGAGGTGGAAGGTGATACATCGGAACCTTTTGCCATGAGGCAAGTGACGTTCTTGTTGAAGGAGTTCTCATTGGGAGAGTCAAAGAGCGAAGAGATTGGTGTATGTGTGGTAGCTATGGCTACCACCTCTCTTGGGCTTTCATCATCCTCTTTGTCTTTGCTTGCGGATGAGTACTCTTCTTGGGCCACCAACACAATATTTGGCTGCTTCTTGTAAGACACATTTTTCTTGTGGAATTGTTTCTTGCGAGGAGCTTTTGACTTATCCTTGAGAATCAATCTACCCCCATGGTCTTCTCTATTTTGATAGGGGTACTCAAAACAACAAAATGGAAATGGTCTCCACAATTGTAGCAAGATCTCAGTTTTGGACCGTTTTCCTTTCTTCCACTAAATCCATTCTTGTGTTCAAGCTCAGACTTTGGCATAACTGGATCTTTCCAAAACTTTCTTGCATAGAACGCCATGTACTCACCATGAGCTCATTTGACTTCCTCGGGGCGACTCATGGTAGTGCTGCCAATGTTTCTATCATCTTCTTATTTCTCAACAATGTGGGCCTTCAAGACAACATTTACACCTTTTTGCATTCCAATTTCTGGCGCACGAGCACCTTCAGCATTCTTGGCCACGACCTTGAATATAGCCATTTCTTGCATAACTTTGTCGAAAGTCATTTGTCGATAATTATTTCTTTCTTAGAGTCTATTCAAGTCAGTGGGTTCAAAAGACATGAGAGTACTAACGTATTTCCTCTTGATCCATGCATCATCAATATGTGTGGCACCATGATTTATGAAAGTGGTGGCAATGGTCTTGAGTCTTCCATACATGTATTCATGGTCTTCACCATCCAACATGCATAACCCTTCTGCCTGATTACTTAGAGCATCATAACAGTTTCTCCTCATGATCTCATTCCCGATGAACAACTCGATGTGGGCATCCCAAGCTTCCTTTGCGGTGTTGAGATGTTCAATGTGTGGCATGTCCTTGGGACCTACACCAAGCTGAATCATGTGCAAGGCCATTGCAATGAGTTGACTATCGATAACTTCTCTTCTTGTCAAATTGGTTGGATCCCCAATGTGGAGACCACCCTTGATGATCTTCCATAACTCAATAGATGAGCTGCACACATGAGATTTCATAAAAAATTGCCATTGATTGAAAGAAGATGCACTGAGCTTGGGTGGATCACCCCTATTGTTTATATGAGGGCGAGGGATAGGTGGATCAGGTGAGTATAAGTGAGAGACCTCACTATAATCCTCCTTACCACTTCCCTTTTTCAAAGAGGAACTCTTCTTTTTATCGTCACCCTCCAACTCTTCTTTAGTGGAGTTAGCCTTAGCTGTGTCCTTTGAACTAGGAGTTGTAGCCTCAGTGGAAGATGAAGGAGTGGCTGTGGGTGGCGAGAGACGTGCTATCATTTCACGCATCTCTTGCATTTGGGCCTCCATGGTTTTAATCAAGGTTGTTTACAACATCTTGAAATCATCCATGGTGACCTTATCCACAGCCTCACCACCATCCTTATACCCATACTCGCTTAGGTAGTAAAGCCTGAATAAAGAGCCGAGGCACTGATACCAATTGAAATGGATCGTATAGGCACCTAGAGGAGTGGTGAATAGGTGCTACTACTCCAATTTTTAACTCTTTTTCAATTTTAGGCTTGACACAAGGGTAAATTCTCTAGTATGCAACTAAGATGAATTTCCCTATATGCCAACCTATCTACTAAGCGAGTAAAGGTGATGAGAGGAACGAGGTAACCGTAGTAGAGCATGCGGAGACACATGATTTTTTTGTACCGCGGTTACTTCTTTGTTAAGGGAAGAGCATCTGCGTTGGAGGGGTGGGAGGTACTAAGGCCACCATGCCACAATATGCCTCACCCTGTTCTCCGATGGATCTCGCCACGAGAGGCTTGATCCACCTTTTCACTATTTGTTACCCTTCGAGGCGGGAACCAGTGCCTTTACAACACTACCGAGGCACACATCCACAACTAAACTGGAGGTTCCCAAGATGACAACAAGTTGCCACAAGAAAAAAGTTTATAAATAAACGAAACCAAGATCTAGATATTTGTAAGAAACTCTAGATCAAGAATCCCCCAAGTGAATGGAGGGGAAATGAAGATCTTGATTGGTGCCGATGTGGATCAATGCATCCTGCTTCAATTCCCCAAAGATCGGAGCCTTCGAGTGGTTAAAGGTGGAGATCCTGCAAGGATTGGTATGAAGAACATTGCACTTTTTCATAGTATCCAAGAGAGCTAGAATGAAGATCTGATGGGGTATAAATACCCCATCCAAAAACATTGTCGTTGGAGAAACTGGGGCCGGATAATCTGTCCGGTCCAAAACATCTGGCCCAGGTCGGAAAAACCGGGGAAATATATGCCCCCTATACAGCCTGACGTGCCTTGGCACCCTTTGCAAAAAACCTTAGAGGAGGGAGGGAATATCCGGCCCCTTGAGGGGAGCAGATTATCTATTCGGGGCACAATGTCCGACCTTAGTCGGATAATCCAGGGGAATTCTTCGCCCCCACTCTTCATGACGTGCCTTGGTTGCTTGTCGAAAAATCCCTAGGGGCAGATTATCCACCCCCCTAGAGGGGTGGATTATCTGGCTCGGGCAAAAACTTCGGCCCTGGCCAGACAATCTGGGGGAATATCCACCCCATGGGCAGATAATCCGGCACTTGACATGGGGCGGCTAATCTGTCCCCCAAAACTCTTGTTTAGCTACATTTGTGGGAAAATAATCTACAATACTAAACACACAATTAAATAATCCTTGACACCGTTATCTAACACACAAAATAATAGAGATCATGAAATGTTCCTCTAGCATGTTGCATCGACAAGTACAAACAAAAATAAGGATGAGATGAATACCGATAAAAGGACCTATAAGACCATCATGAAGAAGGCCAGGAAGAAGAGAGGAGACATCTATGAGGATGACTCTAACTCGGCCAACGAGGAGGTGTTCATAGATCAGTTGGAGGCAGAAGGAGATGAGTGTGACGTGGACCCGTGGGACTACTAGGAGGAGGATGATGACTCCGACGAGAAGAGGGTGCACATCTATGAGGAGGGAGTCAGTTATGAGTCATCAGAGGAGGACACCGACATTGGCGATTGCAAGGACCATGATGAGGACAAAGACGACGACGACCTGGAGGATGATGATGAGGACTTCTTCAACCATGTCTTTCTATAATATTGGGTTGTGAATACTGTAAGTATTTCGTCAAACTATGACCACGAAGCGCACGGAGCACGCCTAGCGCACGCACTCAGCATCGACCGACACCAGACGGAGCGCACCCAAAGCGCGCACTTGGCATCGACTGGCAACGCATGGAGCACGAAGTGGTCATGCTTACTGCCAAAACCATGCATCCATCCTTGGATTTTTCCAAAGCTGGGCACATATCTCCCTCTTGGCAAACCAAACAACTTCTACAACTAGAGATTACGGTGTCCTTTGAAGAAAACATTTTCCATTTTTGAATCCAAAAAACCTTAGTTTTCTTGTTTTTTATAAAAGAGGTGCAAGAATTGAGCGTGTACAAGGACTCGAGGAAATTTTCACGCATGCTACATCATGATGGATGGCCATTCCTGGGAGGTGGGTATTTATCTTGTGGTGCAAGCATATAATGTATTTTCTTGAGTTGGGCCTTGGTAATGGCGGTTTCTAACTGTAGGTAACCTAAAAATACACTATTTTTTCTAGGAAAAATGGTTTGGGGTTCCCCATAGGCTACCTAGGAGCGATACATACTTGGGTTCAAGATTACACAGACCCTTGGATGGTTGTGCATGCCGGCAAGTTGTCCAATTTATTGAACAGTACCAAACAAAATTCAAAAAAATCATAAAATTCGGAAACCTGCGCATGGAGTCTTCATATGTGACCCACTTACTATTAAAAATCATATAAAAGACATACTGGTACTTTTGAAATGCTAGGCATCACCCAAATGTCTATCGAGTAGGAGTTGACTTGGCTAGTAAAAGGAAAACCTAGCAAGGTCATACCTTTGGGACTAGTAGAAGGAAAACCTAGCAAGGAAAACCTAGCAAGGCCATAACTTTGCCTTGCGCATCCCACTTGATCTTGATGGCAATGCTTCAAGCTCCATCCAAGATGGAATGCTTCACTTGATCATTATTGCTTTGTGAAGACTCATAATTTTCTCCCCATACACCACTATGGCATAGCTTCATTAAGGCACGTCTTCACATGTCCATTATCACTAATATGGACAACAATGTTCAACTATATGATCTTCTTGAGATGCTAATATTGAACTTGCACTTCTCATCCTTGATGATGCTCATCACTTGATGTCATCCTCTCATAGGCTATATGAAATCTTCACTTTTGATGCATGCACATGGAAAGATACCTAGCCCATATAGAAAACTCAGAGGCACATATATAATTGGTTAGTTCATGAAGCATAATTTCCAACACTTACCGTACCACAAGAACCATGTGGTACATTCTTTATGCTTCATTTGTTGACCAACTTGAATTCACTCTTCACTCTTTGTATTGGTCATTCTTATATGCTCTTATGCTCTATCTCAATATCTTGAGGTACATAAATAATTCTTTATTTGATTGCATGTTCTAAATCTTAGTCAACCATAGCTCAACTCTCGAGGCTATCATGACACCGCTTAGAGCCATATCTTGAATTCTTTACCTTGAGATAAAACTCACAGTATCTTGATCATATCATATTATTATGTTCAACTCGATGGACTTTATGCCAATACTTCAAGGTATATCTTTATCTTCATGGCATCCATACTCGAATCCAACACATAAACTACAAGCATGATGGAATATTCCTATATATAAAACTTAATGAAAACATTAGACCATAGAGATTGTCATTAATTACCAAAACCACACATAGGAATAATTACCCTTACAAACCCATTCAGGAATAATGTCATCAATTTATAGAGTGATATAAGTGTTAGGATTTTTCCTATGCAGACTATGGGCATGAACAATAAACAATGCTAGTTTTAGAATATGTATGCTAGTAACACACTTGGTTTCTCCAATTCGTATGTTGTAGGAAATGTGGACATGACATTCGTAATCCCAGTAGCTTCGCCGAATGATCGGCTAAGTGTGTGATTCCTTGCTCGATCGGCTAACAACAAACACTTGACGATCATAAGTATGGTGGATGGCATGGGGGTTGCCCATGGCCAAGATCCTTAAGTCATCCCCTACGCTGAAAATGCGACCAACCTATGCCAGTATCTTACCACTCGTGTCTATTATTTTGAACATGACACTAGTTTTCTTGGACCTGCAAGGGTCTTTGTTTCAAGCACTGTGCTTTGTTGATGAGCGCTAGCATGTTGGCGTGGGACTACGAGTATTGTGGGAAATCCCTCATGGATATCGTGGAAGAGCTTCGTCCTTTGACATCACTGGAAGACCTTGTGAAATTTCTGGAGGCTATCCACAACATTCAGTCCTATGAATTGCTCGTTGAAGTCTGTGCACCCCTAGCGGATTTTAGGGTTACATTCTAGAGGGAAGCTGAATGCAGTCATGTGATCAAGGAATCCCCCGTTATTTTCCTAGTCATGTGGGTTATCTTCACATGGTGGTACCTAGGTTGGGGTGCCTCAGAGTCCTCTGAGTTACCATTTTTGACGAAGCTGACCTTTGATGCTCTACGGCGATGGGATTGGGGATGCGAGATAGTGAAGGAGCTACTAGATGGCCTCAACAGTGAGATCGTGAAGATCTTTCCTCTGAGAGATAGCTGGTGTCTATCATTGGTTGCATGGTTGAAGGATCCTTCGCATGTGCCGAAGGTCCTCTCTGTTGAGTTGCTTGTGCAGGAATTGATAATGTCCGATGGCGCGCTGCAGTCACCATTTGAGAGGGAACTTCCTATGTTCAAGCAGCATGATTATGCATGTTTAACATGTGCTCCACCACAAGAATAACACTAGAAGATATGATCATTTGTTTGACATCTCCCCTATGTCGCTCGGAAGGGTCGACGTCACATGGCATGCTCCTTTTCGTGATGGTGGCCACAACTTCTATGGCTCAATGGGCCGGGGAGGGGGTCTGGTTCTGCATAATTTTAGGTACTAATGCATTTGCACTGAATCCACTCCACTGTATGTAATGGAGATGAAGGGATTGGTGACGATGATGGAGTGACAACGGTTGATGATGATGATGATGCATAGGCCTTCAAGGATCTTTCCTATGTCGTTTTGAAGGGTCGACGACACATGGCTTGGTCCTATTTGTGATGGCGACCACAACTTCTATGGCTCAATGGGCTGGGCAGGGGGTCTGGTTCTGCCTAATTTTAGGTACTAATGCATTTGCACTAAATTTGCTCCATTTTATGTGATTGAGATGAAGTGTTTGGTGACGATTATGGAGTGGTACCGGTTGATGATGATGCATAGGCCTCCAAGGATAGTTGTAGCAGTGAGGATCGAATCCCGTATGCATGCCCCCTCCAGATACCTTCCAAAGATGAGGTTTCTACGAACTATGGTGTCTCTAAATGTTGGATCTTAGACCCATCTGCATGGGATGGAAGTATTTGACTAGGCAGCTTCAAAGGCACATGGTATGGGCGCATGGTACGGACCGGCTCTGCCCATACCGGTGCTTGTTAAAGCATCTGAGTACCTCCTACGGTTTGGCTCTTCCTCGCAAGCGTGTGGGTCAATGTTTGGAAGGTCTTTGCTGCCTCCGATTGTCATATTTATGCCCAAAAACAAATGCTTCAATTGACTTGTCCATCAACTCCTTTAATTCTGGTATCCTGGTGAAACAAGCATAAAAGGAGCACTCGAGCGTGGTAAAATACCAAAATCCTGTTGGGTTCGCGGCGTAGAAATTTTTTTCCTACGATGAGAACTATACGCCAAGATATATCTACTAGATACACGCAACAGGTGGATATAAATCCATATAGAACTTACCCTCGAAGACAACAAAGTATTGTTAACGAGTTGGAACTCGTGGATGATGTAGTCGTACGCTTGCCGATCTCAGCAGCGCATCCGTCCTCGCACACACGTTCAGGCCACCGAACAACCCCCACCTCCTCGCTCCAGCGAATCAGCGGAAGCAGGAACTCCTTCCAGACGCAAGGCCACTCGGAGCATGTATCTCGCTAATCTGAGACCATGGGGGAATATATCTAGAGGGGGAGAGAGATCCTTCACGAGGAGGTGTGCTTTGTGAGGGAGGAGAGAGGGGAATTTTTTAGGAGAGGGGGGCTCCTCCCCTACCATGGCTGGCACCCATGGGGGTGCCCCCACCTCTTCCTCATTCATGTGGTGGAAGCTCCACTCACATCAATTTAGCCTCCACCCAAAGTTCCTCTCACATGCATTAAATTTCCACCAAATTAATGCAACTCTCATTTAATAAAACTATTTTATTTAGTTTATTCAGAATTTTGTTAATTACTTTAATTAACAAAAATTCACATAAAACCCCTTGTAACATTTCAATATCACATGCAGAACCAGTTTCTGCAATTTCACCCGAAACAATTCCGGTTTCCATCGAAATATTTCCAGCGCTTTGCAATTCTTTTGTCTGAAACATATGTGCTCCAAAATGGTGTTTGGCAACCCTTAAGTGTGTCACCCTACGGTTTGCGAATAATGCAGACATGATTGAGACTCCTCTCAAATCAATAATCAGAAGCGGGACCTAGAGATCCATACTGACTCCTGCACATTCAACGATGACTTCTGTGATCGTGAGAACCTTCATCGCTAGTAATCTAATCCCTTTGTCTAATGATATATTATATGTCCGAGATTCGATCATCGGTATCCAAATACCTTGTTTGATCTCGTTGCCGACATGCACTCTTTTCTCGTTCCCGTGATATAAAATCTAGTGATCACATCACTTGCTTGCAAGCTATCTTAAGGTGATATCACCGAGAGGGCCTATAGTATATCTATCCGTCGTTGGGATTGACAAATTCCACTCTTGATCCATGAGCCTCAACATGACATCTTCGGAGTATCTAAACCCACCTTTATAGTCACCCTTTTATGGTGTGACGTTTGATGTTATCAAGTTACTCTTCTGATGTCAACAATTAACATGATCTCATGGTCTAAGGATAAATATTACTTCGTATGATGTTATAGAAATATAAACATAATGACTTTGATCATAATGCTATACTTCGGATTAGTGTTCATCACATCATTTCACAGATGTTGTGACCTCGTTATTAACAACATCCAATGTCCATGATCAGGAAACTTTGATCATCTTTTTAATCAACGAGCTAGTCTATAAGAGAGGCATAAATAGGAACCTTTTATTTGTTTATTAAACACACATGTATTGACGTTTCCTATCAATACAATAATAGCATGCAAAATAAACATCTATCATATACAACGAATACATAATAACAACTTTATTATTGCCTCTCAGGGCATATTTCCTTCAGTCTCCCACTTGCACTAGAGACAATAATCTAGTTCATATAGTGATAAATCTAACACCCATGGAGTTCTGGTGTTGATCATGTTTTTCCCTGGGGAGAACTTTAGTCAACGGATCTGCTACATTTAGGTCTGTGTGTACTTTACAAATATTTATATCCCCATCCTTGACATGCTCACGGATGGAGTGAAACCGGCGCTTAATGTGCTTGGAATTCTTGTGAGACCTTGATTCCTTGGCGTTGGCTATGGCTCCATTAATGTCATAATAGATCACCATTGGGTCCAATGCACTAGGAACCACACCTAGTTCCGTTATGAACTTCTTTATCCAAACCGCTTCTTGCGCCGCTTCTGAAGCAGCAACATATTCCGCCTCCATCGTTGATCCAGCCACCACACGTTGTTTGGAACTCTCCAACTAACTGCTGCTCTGTTCAAGAGAAATACATATCCAGATTGAGACTTGGAGTCATCCGGATCGGTGTCAATGCTAGCATCAACATAACACTTAGCGACTATCTCTTCTTCACCTCCGTATACAAGAAACATATCATTAGTTCTTCTTAAGTACTTAAGGATATTCTTGACCGTTATCTAGTGTTCCGAACGTTGATCAGATTGGTACCTACTAGTCAAACTAATAGCATGTGCCACATCTGGTCTTGTACATAGCATGGCGTACATTATAGAACCTATGGCTGAGGCATAGGGGATATTATCCATTATCTCTCTTTCTTCCGTTGTAGCCGCACTTTGAGTCTTACTCAATGTCTTGCCTTGCAACATAGGTAAGAACCCCTTCTTACTTTCATCCATATTAAACTTCTTTAATATCTTATCAAGGTATGTACTTTGCGATAGCCCAATTAGGCGTCTAGATCTATCTCTATAGATTTTAATGCCTAATATATATGAAGCTTCACCAAGATCCTTCATCGAAAATTTGCTGTTTAGATAACTTGTAACACTATTTAAAAGATCTATATCATTTCCAATCAATAATATGTCATCCACATATAATATCAGAAATGCCACATTGCTCCCACTCACTTTCTTGTAAGTACAAGCCTCTCCATAAGTTTGGACAAATCCAAACTCTTTGGTCACCTCATCAAAGCGGAGATTCCAACTTCGGCATGCTTGCTTCAGCCCATAGATGAATCGCTGAAGCTTGCATACCTTATCAGCATCCTTAGGATTGAGAAAACCCTTAGGTTGTATTATATACAGCCCTTCTTCAATATTACCATTGAGGAACGAAGTTTTGACATTCATCTGCCATATTTCATAATCGAAATATGTAGCAATTGCTAACATAATCCTAACCGACTTTAGCATCGCCACGGGAGAGAATGTCTCATCGTAGTCAACTCCTTGAATTTGTCTAAACCCCTTTGCGACAAGTCGAGCTTTATAGATGGTCACATTACCATCAGCATCAGTTTTTCTTTTGAAAATCCATTTATTCTCAACGGCCTTTCGATCATGAGGTAAGTCCACCAAGATCCAAACCTGGTTTTCGTACATGGATTCCATCTCGGATTTCATGGCTTCTAGCTAGTTGTTGGAATTCGGGCTCATCATCGCTTCTTCATACGTCACAGGGTCATCTATTTCATCAATCATGAAATTCATAACAGGATTACCGTAGAGTTCAGGAGTTGCACGTGTCCTGCTTGACCTGCGAGGTTCGGTAGTGTCCTCTTTCGGAGTTTCATGATCATTATCATTAGCTCTCTCTTCATCAGGTGAAGTCAACTCCGAAACAATTTCCGGTGTTGCGCTACTCGCCATTTCATGAAGAGAAGGTTCAGTAACCTCTTCGAGTTCTACCTTCCGACTACTCACACCTTTCGTGAGAAACTCCTTCTCAGGAAAGGATCCATTCTTGGCAACAAAACCATGCCCTCGGATCTATGATAGAAGGTATACCCAATCATTTCCTTAGGGTATCCTATGAAGATGCTTTTTTCCGCTTTGGGTTCGAGTTTATCCGGCTGAAGTTTCTTCACATAAACATCGCATCCCCAAACTTTAAGAAAAGACAGCTTAGGTTTGTTTCCAAACCATAATTCATACGGTGTCATTTCAACGGATTTAGATGGTGCCCGATTTAAAGTGAATGCAGCGGTTTCCAGTGCATAACCCCAAAATGACAGTGGCAAGCCAGTCAGAGACATCATAGATCGAACCATATCTAATAAAGTACGATTACGACGTTCTGACACACCATTACGTTGTGGTGTTCTGGCAGGCGTGAGTTGTGAAACTATTCCACAGTCTTTCATATGTGTGCTAAACTCGCAACTAAGATACTCTCCTCCATGATCGGACCGCAGAAATTTGATCCTTTTGTTACAATGATTTTCCACTTCATTCTGAAATTCTTTGGACTTTTCAAAGGTTTCAGACTTATGTTTCATCAAATAGATATACCTGTATCTACTCAAATCATCCGTGAAAGTAACAAAATAACGATATCCACCTCGCGCCGACACACTCATTGGTCCACACACATCAGTATGTATGATTTCCAATAAATCTGTCGCCCGTTCCATTGAACCGGAAAACGGCGTTCTAGTCATCTTGCCTATAAGGCATGGCTCACATGTGTCAAATGATTCAAAATCAAGTGATTCCAAAAGTCCATCAGAATGGAGTTTCTTCATGCGTTTAACGCCAATATGACTTTTTTGACAGTGCCACATATATGCAGATATATCATTATCAAGTTTAATCCTTTTAGCATCAACATTATGAATATGCGTAATACTACTATCGAGATCCAACAGAAATAAACCATTCATCACAGGTGCATGACCATAAAAGATATCATTCATATAAATCGAACAACCATTGTTTTTAGTTTTAAAGGAATAACCACTTTGCATCAAACACGATCCAGATACAATGTTCATGCTCAGTGCAGGCACCAAATAACAATTATTTAGATTTATCACTAATCCCGACAGCATTTGGAGAGGCAGCGTTCTGACGGCGATCACATCAACTCTTGATCCATTGCCGACCCGCATCATGACCTCATCCCTTGCTAGCTGTCGCTTGTTCCGCAGCCCCTGAATCGAGTTGCGTATATTATCAACCGATCCCGTATCAAATACCAGGTGCTACTGCGAGTACTAGTCAAGTACACATCTATAACATGTATATCACATATACCTTTGTTTGCCTTGCCGGCCTTCTTGTCCGCCAAATACTTGGGGCAGTTGCGCTTCCAATGGCCAGTCCCCTTGCAATAGTAGCACTCAGTATCAGACTTAGGGCCAGCTCAGGATTTCTTCTCAGGTGTGGCAAGAGATTTGCCGCCCTTCTTTCCCTTCTGCTTGCCATTCTTGTCTTTCTTGAAACCGGTGGTCTTATTGATCATCAACACTTGATTTTCTTTCCTAATCTCCACTTATGCAGTTTTAAGCATTAACAGAAGCTCGGGAAGAGACTTCTTCATGCCCTGCATGTTATAGTTCATCACGAAGCTCGGGTAGCTAGGTGGCAGAGATTGGAGAACACGATGTATGCCTAGGTCAATGGGAATCGTTATTCCCAAGGACACTAGCTTATCGACGTACCCAGACATTTTGAGTACGTGCTCACTAACAGAGCTATTCTCCTCAATCATGCAGCTAAAGAACTTTTTAGAAGCATTATAACACTCTATGGCAGCATGGGTATCAAAAATCATTTTCAATTCTTGCATGGTATCAAAAGCATTGCCATTTTCGAAACGCTTTCGAAGTTCTGGCTCTAGCCCATATAGTATGTCGCAATGAACTAACTTGTGGTCCTCCTAATGAGTTATAAAGACATTCTTTTCCTCGTTAAGGGCATTAGGAGCTGGTGGGGGGCCTAGCGGCGCCTCTAGCACATATTGCTTTTGTGCAGCAGTGAGGAGAATCCTCAAATTCATAGCCCAATTGGTGAAGTTGCTACCATTCGCAGCAAGTCTCTCTTTCTCCATGAACACATTGAAATTAAAAGCAGGTAGTGCCATCTACAATAGAATTTGTAAAGTTTATTTAGACTAAGTTTATGATAGATTCAGTTCAACTAATCCAAATTACTAAAGAACTCCCACTCAAAAACAACATCCCTCATGTCTTTTTGGTGATTACATGAACCAAATCCACTACACCAAGTCCCATCATCACGTGAGTTGGTGTAGCTTCAAAGGCGAGCATCTATATGGGCATCATATCAACTATATTACTCATGCTTAACCTTTCGGTCCGTGTTCCGAGGTTATGTCTATACATGCTAGGCTCGCCAAGTAAGAACCTTAGTATTCGCGTGTGTAAAACTGTCTTACACCCGTTGTATGAAAGCGTAGAGTCGAGAACACCCGATCATCACGTGATGCCTCAAAACACAATCCACAAAACGGTGCATACTTAAGGAAGAACACATTTTATCTTGATATTTAAATGAGGGATCATCTTACAATGCTACTAAAAGCGCCAAACTAGCAATATAAAATGCGAACATCTAATGTGTAAAGCAGGATGATATGGTCCATGCATTTGATCTCTATCATATGCATTGTGGCATGATCTCTATCATTCCTTTGTGTGTAAGGCCAAGGTCTATGGAACTTACACGTTGAGTGTGTTGTAAGAGTATCTATCATACATCTACTTACAACATTACCATATCAAGACACTGGCCCAACAACGATCTAAACTAGACGCCTCTAATTTATCCATTGCAAGTATTACGTGGCTTAGGGCTTTCGGAGATAGAACCGGTCTTACCTACGAAAATGGAACCACAACAAGGATAACCAAGTTATTAGCAACTCGTTGTAAATCATATATTGACTATAGTAGGAGAGACAGACACCCGCCAGCCACTTATGCAAAACTAGTTGCATGTCAGTCGTGGAACTGGTCTCATGTGCGATGACATGTAAGGTTGGTCCGGGCCGCTTCATCCTACTATGCCACCAATATCCAAAATACATGAAAGAAGCAATAACATGATCATCATCGCCCACATATATACATATGTGTACTACCCGTGCAAAGCACCTACGCATAGATCAGGCTCTGATACCACTGTTGGGTTCGCAACATAGAAAACAAAAAAATTCCTACGATGAGAACTATACGCCAAGATCTATCTACTAGATACAAACAACGGGTGGATATACATCCATAGAGAACTTACCCTCGAAGACAACAAAGTTTTGTTAACGAGTTGGAACTCATGGATGATGTAGTCGTATGCTTGCCGATCTCAAGATCGTGTGGAAGTCCTAACGCCACAAATCAGCAGCGCATCCGTCCTCGCACACACGTTCAGGCCACCGAACAACCTCCACCTCCTAGCTCCAGCGAATCAGCGGAAGCAGCAACTGTTGGGGATATACTTTCCGAGTATCCTCATAGTTCCTCGTTGACCAGGGTGGCCCACTTTGGATTAGAGCTTTGCTTCACGGGCGGCCTAGTCAGGGAGAAGAGACGGAGTCCAGTCCGGCTACGAGAAGGCCCAGAAGACTTACCGACTTAGGCCCATAGTGTTACTTGTAGTTCAAGATGTACTCTGTAACCGACTCTTAGTCGTAGCCGGATAGATCTCTCTTCTAAGCCCTAGGCCGGATATCTATATAAGCCGTCCTAGGGAGAGCCTTTAGGGCACATCTCAATAGTCTACAATCTCAACTCACACAGGCGAACCCTTGTAACCCATATTCCGGCTCTGCTGGATTGCTAGCAGGAGTAGGATCTGTCCAAAGCCGGCGGATTCGAACCTGGGTAAACTTGTGTGCTCACCGTCCGGAAACACTATACGTCTCACAACCCTCTCTTCCGCACGCCTCGAGGACCCCCTCATGGCATACTTGTTATCAATCCGACGATAGTTGGCGCCCACTGTGGGGCAAGTGAGCTTCGGATCTGTGTTCCGAGCGGAATCTGCAAGAATCGGAATCGGCAAGACTATTGTCGTCAGTCGCATCCTCTATGCCAGCGACGTCCCTCTCATCATCCTCGATGAGACTTGGATTCCGCTAGGGAAGCCGTGACCGCCTATACCATCATGTCTTTCGGCGAGATCGATGTTTACATCGGTTTTGTTGAACCTATCCCACCCACCCCAGCGGTGATTATAGAGGCAGAAGAATCTTCTGGGTCCCCTTTGTCCGCAGAGGCGGCAGAGTTCTGGATCTCGGAAAACCCTAATCCCACCCAGCCCGCACCAGTCGCGGAGATAGTGGAGAAATCCGAGCCTGAAGTAGACCTAGCGGTCCAGGTCGAATCTGGAGTGGATCTCCTTGGAGAAACTGAATCCCAGATTGACCCACCCATTGAAGTCAAAATCTAGGAGGAGCATAGCAACGACACTGTTTCCGGCTCTGATGACACCAGGATAGACATGCCTTTCCTAAGGTACACGCTGCGACGTATGATAATGAAAAACTCAGGCGCAGATGCAATTCTTGAGACCATTAGAAGTTTTGACGAAGCTGATCGTGAGAGCCACAGGTACCTCAGGAAGCACGCGTCGCACTTCATCGGATACGTGGGATCCAGATCCAGCTCTGCCGATGCTGGAGACAACACCGACTCTGTGCTGGAGGCAATTGGAACAAACACTGACATACCCGCATCCTCGGATGAATTAATGACGTCAGCAGATTTCTGAAAGTTCTCCGCGGAATATGAAGAGGAGTATAACTCCAAAGCTGCAAAAGAAGGAGAAGCCATGGATGAAGGATCCGGGGAACACTCTCCCAAAGCGCATGATGACATGGAAGTCGGAGATAATCCCGAGGTCCAGATGTCCGAAAGTACCGATCAGAGCTTGACTCCGGGAAACGGACCCAAAGCCGTCTTTGCTACCGGCGCTGCCAAGAAGGCAAAGAAGAATAACAAGAAGAACAAGACCCTGGCAAAAGATCCTCTAGCAGAGAAGGTGATTGCTGAGGAATACGAAGAAGACTCAGATGGAGCGCTTATCCCAGACGAGCCCAAAAAAGAAAAATCGATGGATGGACACGTGATAACTGAAGGTGCGCGTAAACTCATCGATGCTGCATTAACCACACCTATTCCTACAGCTGCAGAACTTACTGCAAAAGAACTGGACGAGAGGGCGCAGGCCCTAGAAGCGCGTCGTCAAGTACTCCTCGATGAAGCCAAAAACATTGAGGAGGAAAAGAAACGCATAGCATCTATGGGGAAGTACAACTCCATGCAATACCAGAAGACCAGGAAGCGTCATACTAATGACAACCAATTCCCGCAGATTCACGCCATCCTTTTCGGAGAAGAAATGGGGAAGCCTCAGAAAGATAGCAAAGGGGATTGGGTATATCCAACCCCAGGACAGAACACCATGGCGGCCCGAGAAATTTTATCGGCTAATCCAGGCCCGGAGGAGATCTGGTTGGGAATCGAACTACTCAACAAGGGACTGGAGCAGCAAAAGGTCGCCATGTCCGGGAGTCAACTGGTCTCTGGTTCCGACCAATGTCACACAGATCCGGCATGGGCTGACGTAAGACCCCAGCGCATACCGGAGCAGCACCACCGCCCCAATCGGTGGGAAGACAATTACTCAAGAACCGGATCTTCAGGACAGCACCACAAAGCTGCCCGTGACTGGCGTAATGTTAACCCAGCTGCGGAGCAAGAGGCAATTGCTGCACTGAATCCGAGGAACCTGCCCCGGCGAGAGTCGAAAGACCGCAGGGACGATGATAAAGAGAAACGTCGGGAGGAGGACCGACAAAGAATGCCACCTCCTAGACATGAAAGCCGTCCGGATGACGGACGAAGGAATGACAGACACCGTGCTAGGACAAGCCGACAGGGGGCTCGTTACGATGAAGACCCTTCCTGGAACCGGAATAATGATGCTCTGGACGGAGGATGGCGATCAGCCGAAAAAAACACAGCTGCTCCACCCTCTCCACCAAGCAGCCATCATAACGGCTCTCAAGGGGGCCAGGAAGGGCGTCGTGGTGGAGGAGGTGGTGGCAGAAGCCGAAGTCCGGCTCCAAGGCACCGCAGCCATAGCCGACACTCGGGACGATCTCTATCCCCGAATGATGCAAGGCACAAGATCAACTCCAATATAGAGGCGCGGCGCTACAAAAATGATGATATATACGTGGGACCAAAGTGCTTCGGACCACGCATAAGAGCTACAAGATTCCCAGAAGGATTTTCTATCTCACGACATTTCCAGGCCTACGACGGTATTGCTCGGCCAGATACCTGGCTATAGGATTTCTTCCAAGCTTGCTGCATCGCCAAAGGCGGAAACAGCCTTGTCACAACCCGATATCTCCCACTCATGTTGCGGAAGACGGCACGATCATGGCTCAATGAACTTCCGAAGAACACCATCCACAACTGGTATGACATGCAAAGTGCATTCTTTCAGAATTTCGAAGCCACATATCGGAGGCCCAGTACGGTTGGAGACCTACAGCGTTGCACCCAGAAAGCCGGAGAAACTTGCCGAGATTGCCTTGAACGATGGATCCACACCAAGAACTCATGTGAAGGAGTAAATGATCAAACTGCGATTGAAGCTTTCGTTGCAGGTCTCCCAATTGGTTTACTACGTCATCGCTTGAAGTGCGACAAAGTCACTGATTTGGGAGAAATGATAGAAACATCGAGCAAGTATGCAGATGCTGACGACGACACAGAGGGATTACTCAACGCCCTAGTTGTGCCACAGTCGGCAAAACAACCAAACAAACAAGCTCAGAAGCACAAAAACACCTCGGAAGAGAAACCCAACACGGAAACGGCAGTGGTCACTACTACTTTCGGGTATAGAGGACGAGGAGGACGTGGCGGAGGCCGCGGACACGGTCGTGGGACTTCAAGAGTCCAAGGTAGAGGATACCAGCAACCAGGCAAAACCTACCGACATTGCCAATAACCCATGTGTGCATCACTTAGACGCCAATGGGGGCTCGTCCCACACAAAGGCCGAGTGTCATTTCAACGACGACATTAAGAGAGATAACACCGCTGGCTACAAAGCTAAGCGAAAGAAGGGAAAGAAGAATCCCGAAAACGATAAAGAGACCAAGGAAGATTCCGACATGGAGGAAGCCGATGCTTCAAATCCCAAGTCGAAAGGGAAGAAAAAATTTACGACCAAGAAAGACACTTACGTCACCTTCCTCGGATCTCAACCAGCAAAGGTCAAGAAAGCAGTTCTACATGAACTCAACGCAACAGTTCCGGCTGTCTCCCAATTCTTGGACTGGTCAGAGGTGGCAATCACATTTGACCGCGCTGATCATCTGCCTAAGCTACACAGGCAAGGAAAATACGCCTTAATTGTCAATATACTTATTGACGGTTATGGTTTCTCCAAGACTCTCATGGACGGTGGTAGCAGTATTAATATTCTTTATGTCGAAATTCTACGCCGGATGAAGATCTCGGAGACCTAGATGAACCATAGCTCTGTGATCTTTCACAGAGTTATCCTAGGAAGACAAGCTAATTCCCTGGGAGAAATCACTTTGGATGTTACCTTTGGAACTCCAAAGAACTATCGGACGGAGGCACTTTCCTTCAAAGTGGTCCCGTTCAAGAGCGCGTACCATGCTATATTCGGATGTCTGGCTTATTGGGATTTTATGGCTCGTTCGTGATACATTTACAATATGATGAAAATTCCAGGTCCCAACAGCGTAATCACCATAAGGACGAGAGTGCAAGGATGGAATGCCGCCTTTGCTGAAGCCGTGCTGCATGCCCAGGAGTACCAGGAGATCAAGAAGAGCATAGATCCGTCCGAGATGCCCGCAACAAAGAAGGAGGTGACGAAGCCGAATCCGGAGTTCAAGGCATTAGAAGAGACGAAGAAGATGCCGTTGAAGGATGATGACCCCTCCAAGGTGACCCAGATAGGCGTAGGCCTAGATAGCACATAGGAAAGCGTGCTCGTCAAGTTCCTCAAAGCAAATCAAGATATCTTTGCATGGCAGCCATCTGACATGACCGGAGTACCTAGGGAACTTGTCGAGCACTCTCTAAATGTAAACCCGAATGCTAAACCCGTCAAACAGTCCTTACGGCGTTTCGGCGATGAAAAGCATAAGGCAATAGCTAAGGAACTAGCACGGCTCGAGTTAGCCAGATTCATAGAAGAGGTCATCCACACTGAGTGGTCGGCCAATCCTGTAATGGTCCCTAAAAAGGACACCACTGATTTAAGGATATGTGTTGATTATACTGCCTTGAACAAGGCTTGTCCAAAAGATATGTTCGCTCTGCCTAGGATTGATCAAGTTATCGATTCTACGGCAGGCTCGGAACTCCTCTGTTTTCTCGACGCATATTCCGGTTATCACCAAATCCGGATGAAAGAGTCTGACAAAGTCAAAACTTCATTCATAACCCCCTTCAGAACCTTTTGTTTTGTTACGATGCCCTTTGGGGTGAAGAACGCAGGAGCTACGTACCAGCGCACGATGCAGCGTTGCCTCCACGACCAACTCGGACGTAATGTACATGCATACGTGGATGATATTGCGGTGATGTCCAAGAAGAAGGAGACGATGATTTCCGACTTGGAGGGAACGTTCACCAATCTAAGAAAATACAACATCATGCTTAATCCGAAGAAATGCTTCTTTGGAATTCCAGCCAGAAAATTGTTAGGATTCATCGTGTCTCAAAGAGGCATAGAGGTGAACCGAGACAAAATCAAGGCTATACTCAATATTTCCAGGCCAACTCGCCTGAAGGACGTACAAAGACTAACTGGTTGCATTGCTGCAGTCAGTCGGTTTGTAAGCCGGCTTGGTGAAAGAGCCGCACCATTATACAAACTCCTGAAAAAGACTAAGGATTTTGTGTGGACCGACGAAGCTGAAGCTGCGTTACAAGACTTGAAGAAAGTACTCTCATCTGCTCCTATCCTCGCCGCACCGGAACCTCAGGAACCGATGTTGCTTTATCTTACCGCGACTAACAAAGTTGTCAGTATCGTCATGGCACTGGAGAGACCAGAGGAAAATCAGGAACACTTGGTGCAGTGTCCGACTTACTTTGTCAGCGAGGTCCTAACAGAATCAAAACAGCGGTATCCACACTATCAAAAGCTGGCTTACGGTGTTTTCGTAGCATCTCGTAAGCTACGACACTATTTTCAGGAGCATC
The DNA here is from genome assembly GCA_910589775.1 of Avena eriantha. Lineage (NCBI taxonomy): Eukaryota > Viridiplantae > Streptophyta > Magnoliopsida > Poales > Poaceae > Avena > Avena eriantha. The sequence goes on along the minus strand of OU342740.1, from coordinate 304,400,088 downwards.
CAATTACCATGGTGAGCACAGCTCCCATGAGAGATATAATCAACAACAGTTGAAAGGGAAATGGACGTCTCCTAGAGGGGGGGTGAATAGGCGTTTTAAAATTATTACGGTTTAGGCTCTAATAAATGCGGAATAAAACTTAACGTTTAATTTATCAAGCCAAAACCTATATCCACTAGTTTCACTAAGTGCACCAACAACCTATGCTAAGCAAGACAAGCAACAAGGTGATAGCAAGATAATATACTTCAAGCACGAAGGCTATCACAATGTAAATTGCATAAGTAAAGGGCTCGGTTGAGAGATAACCGATGGACGCGGAGACGATGATTTGTTTCCTGAAGTTCACTTCCAAAGAAGCTACGTCTTCATTGGAGAGGTGCGGGGGCGCAATGTACTTGGAACGCCACAAATGGCTCACCTCGAGGTGTGGTGGCTCGATGCTCACCCAACGCCACAGAAGGCCTCACCAAGGATGCGAAGCCACGCAACTCACCGACGCCACAAAAGGCTCACCCTATTCTCCCGTGAGCTCACCACAAAGGCCTACTCATGTTCCACTATGGGACACTTGAGGGCGGTCACCGAACCCGTACAAGGCTTGGGGCAATCTCCACAACTCAATTGGAGGGCTCCGAAGAAACGCCACAAAGGCTCCACAATGCCACAAAAGGCCAACAAGCTTGGGGAACCTCCACAACTCAATTGGAGCCCCAAGAACACACCACAACTCCACACAACCGTCTAGGGTTCTAAGAACCCAAGAGAAACAAGCCTAAGGGCTTGAACTCGCCGAATCTCCGAGGAGAACTCAAACCTATGCACCAAATGCAAGAGGCAAGTCCTTCTCTCTCAAATTCCACCAAAGCTACAAAAGCTATTGGGGGAATAAGGGAGGAAGAACACAAGAGGAGAACACAAAACTCTCCAAGATCTAGATCCCAAGGATTCCTTCACAAAGAAGGGATTTTGCTTGGTGGGGCTTGTAGATGTAGATCTCCTCTCTCAAATCCCTCAAAAAGATGTAAGAATCATAGGAGGGATAAGGGGAGAGGGCAAGCTCTTCAAGGTCAATAATGGAGGAGAGAGAAAGCCAAAAACCAAGAAGAACAAATTGGGGCCGAAGGGGAAAGAGAAAGCCAAAAACCAAGCTCTTAAAGGGCTCCCCGATCTGCCCGTTACCCACAGAATCGCGCACGGCCGGTAGTACCGGTGGGTGGCCGGTACTACCGGTGGCACTCAGCCAACGGTCCAAAAACACGGTGCAAACAAACACAAAAACGAGGCCGGCCGGTACTACCGGTGGGTCACCGGTACTACCGCCTGGGCCGGTACAACCGCCCAAGATTCCGACCGAAGTTCCGTCAAATAGCACAGACCAGGCAGAGAGCATACTGAACCAAAAATGGGTTCACCGGAAGTTGGGTCGGTATTAACACCGGTACTACCGGCGGCATTTCTGCCCGATTGGTACTTCCGGCGTCTGGCCGGTACTTCCGGTCAGAGAAACTTCAGAACCAGAAATGCCACAACTTTTGCATCCGAACTCCAAACGAGATGAAACCAATGGAAAGATAACGACGTGTAGAATCCAACAACAAGGGAGAAAATACCATGAATATATATGTGAGATACCTCCCAAGGTGTGGAGCCGGAAAATCCGCCAGATCAAAAACGCAATGAGATATGCATGGGAAATCCGTTTTTGATGAGCTAGAGCTTGTTATGAAGATAACCACAAGCTCTAGATCCTCACATGGACAAGAACCAAACAACAACCAAGAAAGGTGATGCTATGTATGCAAAGGTTTGAGCTCTCTCCGAAACATACGAACGAGTCACCCACTTGAGAGCCCCTCTTGATAGTACGGCTATCTATCCTAAAACTGGTCTCCCAACACTCCAAGAGACCGGTAAAATAGAAACCCTATCAAGATCATACCTTTGCCTTGAGCATCCCACTTGAGCTTGATGTAGACGATCTTGTCACCTTCAAGATGGAACACCTTTCTTGATTGCACTTGCTTGCACTTGCTTGATGAAGTCTTGAGACATGCTCCCCCATACTCCATGGGGAAGCCTCTTCTTCAAACTTGTCTTCATCATTCCATGATTGCCGAGGATGGAAAGCTTCAAGCATGAGATCTTCTAGAGATGACGCAACTTGAGCTTGCACTTCAATTCTTGATGATGTCTTGAAGATAGCCATGAGGAACTCCATCTTCTTCTTCTTCTTCAAGACAAACTTGATCTTCTTATTCTTCATCTACTTGATTCCAATAGGCACAAAGCCCTTGGACAATGCTTCTTCTTTTTCATCCTTGAAACCAACACATGGTCCAAGCGATGTCAATGGACAAACCTACAAGTGAAACTCAATTTGCACATTAGTCCATAGGGATTGTCATTAATTACCAAAACCACACATGGGGCATACATGCCCTTTCAACAGTGACGCCACATGACACGTCGCCAAATGGGGCATAGAGCTCTCAGCTTTTGATATTGAGTATAAACCCCGGACAGCAATCAAATCCCAGATCCTTGCCGACTTTGTTGCTGATTGGACAGAGACGAAGGAGAATATGACCCTCCCTAAGTCAGAATATTGGACCCTATACTTCGATGGGTATAAGGCTCGAGGGGGCTCGGGGGCTGGCGTGGTGCTCAAATCGCCCCAAGGAGATAAACTTTTATACGTGTTGCAGATCCACTACACAGCGACAAATAATATTGCCGAGTATGAAGCACTGCTGCATGGAATCTGGATTGCTAAAGATATTGGCATCCGACGTTTGATGTGTTACGGAGATTCGGATCTTGTTGCTCATCAAGTTTCGGATATTTGTAATGCAAATAAACACATGGCAGCATATAAAGCTGTCGTGGATGATTTATCTAAATCGTTCGAAGGGTTTGAGGTTCAACACATCCCTCGAGCAGAAAACGAGGAAGCAGATGCACTATCTCGAATAGGCTCTACATGGAACGAGGTCCTGGTTGGAGCTTTTTTAGAGCACCTCAAAGTTCCCTCAATAAAGGGAGTAGATGAGGAATATCCGACCAAATCTGACTCGCCTCTAGTAGCAGTTCTGGCTATAATTCCTAGCTGGACTCAACCCTACCTCGATTATTTGGTAGATGGCAAATTACCCGAAGACAAGGTGCTGAGCCGGCAGATCGTCCTACGAGCAAAAACCTATACTATGGTTGGTGGTGAGCTCTATAAGCGGACTGTGTCTGGGGTCTTTCAGTGATGCGTATCTCTGGAAGGAGTGGAAATCTTAAGAGAAATCCACGAAGGCGAGTGTGGTCATCACGTTGTAGCCAAATCTTTAGTGGCAAAATCTTTCAGACACGGTTTTTTTCTGGCTTACAGCCAAGCCAGATGCCAAACGGCTAGTCAACATGTGCAAGGGCTGCCAAAAGTACGCCAAACAAGCTCATGTTCCGGCTGATCAGTTGCGAACAATACCTATAACATGGCCTTTCGCGATCTGGGGGCTTGACATGGTAGGACCGTTTAAACGAGCTCCAAGTGGATTTACTCACCTCTTAGTGATGGTGGATAAGTTCACCAAATGGATTGAGGCTAAACCCATCACTAGTTGTGATGGAGCAACAGCCAAAAGATTTGTCGAGGATCTTATAATTTGGTATGGTTATCCACATAGTATTATCACGGACAACGGGAGTAATTTTTCTATGGGAGAGCTTGCTGAGTTCCGCGTTAGTCGCACATCCACAAGATAATGGACAGGTTGAAAGAGGAAATGGTTTAATCCTACAAGGCCTAAAACCGAGACTCGAAGCACCACTATGACGTGATGCGGGGGCTTGGGCAGAGGAATTACCCTCTGTAATTTGGAGTTTACGAACAACTCCGAATAGGTCAACCGGATACACACCTTTCTTCTTGGTCTATGGTGCAGAAGCAGTTCTTCCTAGTGATTTGATTCACACTTCTCCTAGAGTGGCCGCGTATATCGAAGAAGATGCCGAGATTTCTCGACAAAATGATCTCGACTTAGTCGAAGAAGTTCGTGTCGTTGCTGAAATGAGATCAACAGCCTATCGGCAGAAGTTACGCAAGTATCATAGCCAGAGAGTCAGAAACCGGTCTTTCAATAAGGGCGATTTGGTTCTCCGGCTTGTGCAACAAAGAAAGCACAAACTTTCCCCAGTATGGGAAGGGCCATTTTTAGTTAGTCGAGTATTACACAATGGTTCGTATTACTTAACTAATATGAGGCCAGTCAAAGAAAGACCTGCTACTAAGAAAATAAAGAGAGTTAGAGGCGGTACAAGTCCGGAGGAGTTAGACAGACCGTGGAATATTGCTCAGCTACGTCCCTTTTATTCTTAGTTTATCCTTCTTTGTAATCATATATGTGTACATGCTCTGTGAGAAATAAAAGTTTTGGTTGCCTCAAGATTTTTTCTGAGAAATTTTTGCCATCTTATTTCCGAATGATCAGGTCACAGTCGAAAATCCCAGAATAGTTGAAAGTATTTATGCTCATGATTGTTCTGGTTTAGATTTCCGATTCTAAAAATGCTACCTTCGGGTATAACTTTAAAGTTTCTAAGTCTACACTTTGGTTATTTGTCTGATTATCGGATGCGGGTATTTTCCGAGTAGTGAATTGTTGGTACTGGAAGCCGGCTTTGTTTCCGAGTTTAAACTGGTTTATCAGTTGAGCTCCGTTGCTCGGCAAAGTTTCCATGTAGAAGGTTTAGCTGGCTCACGAAAGGGACGAGGCAGAAAGCCAGATAAACGATAAGTATAGATGAACAAGTATAAGTGCTTATGTAAAACATTTCAGGCACACAAAAATTTAAAGCCAAAAGTGCTGAATAGATCAAAAGCTTAGCACTAGCAAAATTATAAGTACTGCATATTTACAGACCCATAAATGTTTCTCGGAATAATACATTTGTTTCTGGTAATTTATGATGCAGGAGAGGATGCAGGAGCTGCCGGCTCACTGGATGCATCGGCGTCGGTTTGATAACGATCCGAGACGTTTAGATCCGATACGGTTTGTTCATCGTTGGAAACTTCAGCTGCTTCTTCCGGAGACGGAGGCGGTGTGTCCACGCGGGTGAAGAAAGGAGTATCATAGCTCGTTAAGTCAGCTACATGACACCCGTATCCGGCGCAGGAGTCCATGATGGCCTTGATATCCTGCTCCTGGCCGTCTTCATCCACCTTGCAGTACCCTCTGGTCACTTGCCATATCTCCATCTTTCCATGGTGGCTCATGACGATGGTGAGAGCGTTCTGCGCAACAGATCATGCGTAGGACATGTTCCAGTCCTAGACAAGCTACGGTATCTCCTTGGCCTTGTCGCGCACCTGAAAGTCGGACATGCTATGCATGTCCGGAACCCTGAGAGCTTCACCAATATCCTCAATGGATTGGCGAAAGTCATGGAGCAAATCACCGACTTGGGTAAGCCGGTGGGTGCGGGGTTCGGAAGAGGTGGAATCTGTCAAGTTTAGAGGACCTATAAATATAACGCAAAATGGTTAAGTAAATCCGACATTCGAAAAGTCGAAGAACGTAGACAGGGAAAAGGAAAATACCAAGGATGACGTCGTCAACTTTGGATCTCTCTTCGCGAAGACTTTGGAGTTCAGCCCGGAGCGCAGTGGACATATCCTTTTCTCTGCAAAGCTAGTCGTTGAGATCCAAGATTCTCTGATCTTGAATCGCAATCTTACGATCACGTTCATCAGTGGCCATGGAGGTGGATTCAAGAATTTGAGCGATGCTCTTCTCGTGATTTGCCTTGAGCGTGTCCAGCTCTTGGCAAAGTTCTTTGTTCTCCACCACCAAGGTTTTGTGGTTCTCGGCCTCTTCAATCATAGCGCAGGACTGTTTTACCAGTGTTGTATGTCAAAAAAGAACAACAGTTCAACAAAAATATTCGACTATGAAGACACAAAAGACAAGGTTTGAGTCTCGGAAAATTTACATTCGGCCTCATCCTTGGAGACCTTTAGCTCAGCATTTTCAATTCGGAGAGCTTTGATCTCTCTCCGCTTGTTGCAGATGTTCTTCAACAAATCCTGGTTATATGAATTAACTTTCTATAAGTCAGAATACCCAGAGTCAGAAGTCTATTGAAGAATCGGGCTAATATTGTTACTAATATCAGCACGAGCCTTGGGGGCTACACTAGTTCATTCTTTGGCATCCTAAGGAAGCATAAACCCGGATTGTATATCCTACTTCATGCTTGGGGGCTAGAGGATATGATATGAAATGCAATAAAGAAAATCATGAGTTGGAATTCTGACTTACATGATGTTCATGTGTGAGCTTGCTCAGACACATGTTCACCTCGGTAGTAACCTTCTCGGCGAGGGTGAGTGGAATAACCGGAGGTGGTGGAGTACTTGATGTCTTCCGCCTCTTGTGCTTCTTCTTCGGCAGAGAGATTTCTCTTCTCCGGGCATTGCCGGGCCAGAAGCTGGATTTCTTCTACATATTTCCGGGATAGGCCAAATTTGGCAAGTCCCGGATTATTCAGGAGATTTTCGGCAAAGGTCTCTGCTGAGGGATCATTACCCGAAGAGGGTTCACCCTTATCTAAACCTGAGCCTCCCATGGTGGCGTCAGTCTGCGACTCAATGGCCGCTAGCTCCGTTGAAGGAGCCGGATCTTCTATGGCAACCGACATTGGTGTGATCACCGGCGTTGCAGAGGGTTTTGGGGCAGGACTCCGAGGAGCTATGGCAGGAGAAGCAATAGTCAGCTTCGTCTGCCGAAAGGGCTTCGAAGAAGGTCCCTTCCCCTTGCCCTTGATGAGTTGCTTAGCTCTAAGAATGTAATAAGAATGGAAAGCATTACATCTCGGAAGTAAAATTCGAGTAAGGAACAAAGGCGGAAGTTGTGTGGAAAGTTACCTCTTCACAACGGGCACCTTCTTTGTGTCGACGGCTACTGTCGAAGCCTTGTGCTTCTTGGGCACAATGTCTGGCAGTGGGACCAGTTCTGCCTTCTGAGAAAACTCTGGAGGATATCCCTCGAGGGGAGCTAGCTCCGACTCGGGGAGGTCGTCAAGCTGAAAAGAAGAAAATATCTCAGCATTGTAAAATAAAAGGTGAAACACATAAAAGGATTTATTATTGAAGCTTACCGGAACCACAGGGTCTTCGGCTGTATGCATATCTAGAGACAAGTCTGGAATCTTCCTTTCAATCCGCTCCTTGATCAGCCATTTGATCTGGCTTATGTAATCATGTGGCTTTAAACCCTTAGGAATGATGCAGAGGGAATCATTCTTCGACGCCGTGATGGAGTGCATCAGACGGTCGCCGTGGTATGTGAGAGGCTGGATCCGGCGTGCGACCCAGCATTGGACTAGGTCGGATCCTTTCAAGCCCTTGTGTTTTATCAGATATTTGATCCACCTCGTAGCGAGGATTAGATCGTCACTGAGAGCCGGAGAGGCCTCATCCTAGGACGGTTGGGCTGTGGCAGCTTCGTCGATGAAAGCCGGCAAAGCAGAGGCTTTGCTAGGAGCAGGAATATCCTTATGATAGAAGAAAGTGGCCGGCCATTGTTTGACCGACTCACTGGAAGAAATGCGAGGATAGCTACGCCTTGCGTCTAAGAGAAAGGCTAATAGTGCCGGTAATGTAGGGATTACCGGCAGTAATGGAGTTTCTGCGAACATGGAAGTAGAAACAAAAAAAAGTAAGACTCGGCCTAATGCCGAGAAACCCCTCGCACAGAGCTGCGTAGGAACTCATCTCTAAGATGGAGTTCGGGGGAAGATGTGGAGTTGTACACCGTAATGCTATCACCTCGGAAAAGAATTCCGAGGGAGGGAACGACAAACCTCTGTCGAGGTGGGTGCCAAAGTGGACCCGCTCGCCGGCGCGTGGGTAGGGAATGGTTTCGCCGAAACCGCTCTGCCAGTCGCCAGCGTGGAGGAGGCCTTCATTCTCCATGCCTTGGAGCTTCTTGTCGTCGAGGAGGCATGGGATCCAGACTCCCCGGTTGCTCTCCTTCTCTGCCACAGCCATCGCCGCCGCCACTGCTGCTGCCAAACCGGAAGAGGAAGAAGAAGCCATTTATCCAGTGCGCCGGTGACCTTGGATGGGCGGCGCTAGGAAATTTGGGAGACGAGAGGGCTCTGTGCGCTAGGGAGATGTGGAGGAGAAGGAACGGTGAAGGGAACAGGTGAAGAGGAGAAAAGGAAAATCCTCACCCCTTATAATCACCTACCTGCGCCAAGATTCGTGCAAATCGCACTGTGTAACCGCCACGCGTCGTGGAAGAAACTGGGAAGGACCCACGCAATGATTACGTTGCCTCGATCTCCGTGTACGCATTGAAATGGCGCCTCGGTTCCGCGAACGGCGGACCCACCAACGGTCGTGTTGACAGGATGTTTGTTAGATGACGTGACTTGACCATGACCAGTGTCAGGTGACGTCAGAGACCAAGTTCCGGCTTAGTTTGAAAATCAAGCTGGAAAATCCGAATAACATGTTGATAGGTCTGACTTATTTTTAAGACCCGGATCATATTTGTTGTGAAGTTTCAGGAACCCTTCAAGATTCTGCAAGCCGAAGATCAAGCTAGACGATGATGAATCCGACTTTGGATCTCGGAGACTTCCGGGGGCTGCTGTTGGGGATATACTTTCCGGGTATCCTCACAGTTCCTCGCTGACCAGGGTGGCTGTAACATCCCAAAACTTCAATCCAAGCTTATCAAGATCAAATCAATCAAAAATGGGGTTAACAAAAACTTTTCCAAATTTAAAATGAAAGCATTCATATATGTGTGCATTTAAAGTAGGAGTTGTTTTGAATTGCCATGATTGAGTTATCCAATGCTTGTAAAATGTTACTTAGGTGATTTATACATCATCTACATCATTCCCAAACTTTTCCTAAAGAAAATCAAATCAAAAGAATTAAAAAGGAGGAATGGTCATTTTGGCCATTTTAATCCACTACACTACTTTGAGTGTTCCTAGCACTCATTTATTAACAGAAACAATTCTTGATCTTTATACCCCTTGGTAGTACACATAATGAGGTACCAAGGCCCACCTTTGGATCTGCTAAAAACATTCTTTTAATAATTTTAAATGACAGTTTAAAACTGAATCTAGTGCATATGCATAGATCACCCCTATTTCAAAACCCATCTTTTTGAGCTCCACTTTCAAAACCCTAGCAACTAAAGACTACCTAGCACTAGTGGAGATCACTCAAAAAATTTGAAACCAAAATTCAAAACTTTTTCTCTTTCGGCCATTTTGTCAAACACCTTGTTAGCAAGATCATTAAGGCCTAACTATTACTGTTTTGGGCTGATTTTGTCTAGCAATTCTGTAGTGCTTTGATCATCTTGTCCCCCCTCAAGCCAGACCAGACCAACCCCAACCTCTCCCCTACCTCCTAGCGTCACTGCACTGCCATGCCGAGCACCCTCTCGCTGGCCGACCGTGCACTCGCCACAACAACCCTCTCCCGCCTCTTTCTCCATGTCTAGGAGATAGCTCACACCTCACCGCCCCTCTCTGTCCCCTGCCCGAGCCAAGTGCTGATGTGGACCACCGAGGAAAGCCCATGCCCAGTGCCACCGCTCCATGCCAGTGCCGCCCCCAGAGCGTGCTCTGTCCCCGCTCGACTAGACCGCCCCTTGGCAGCAGCCCGTGCCCGCCGCTCCGCCTCGACCTAAAGAACACCCCAGACATCCCCACTGGCCGCCCAACGCCTCACAGCCACCGCTCGCCGTGGACACCGCCGCCTCTGCCGCTCAGAGCGCCACCTCGCCTAGATCGCATGCCACTACCCCTATGGCTGCATTCAATGCCTAGAGCACCGCTAGGGAACCGCACGTCGATCACCACCCGCAGCCATGCCTCTACCCCGCCGTAGCCATGTCGCCACCGTCACCTGCCCATCCCGCTCGGTCTCACCGTCGGGCCTATAAAAGGAGCCCTCCCCAGCCTCTTCTCTCCACACCATTACACTCCCCTCACCTCTCTGAACCTCACTCACCTCTCGCTGGAGCAAGGCAAGCTCTGCCTCTCCGGAATTGGAGTCGGAGCAGCCGCGGCAGGAGGAGAAGGGCGCCGCTGATTGCGACCACCCCAAGCTCCGCCGCAACCGTGCCTCGCCTCGCTGTCGTCTTCCACTTCGTTTGCCCGCCTCGCCGACCCTGCTGGAGCCCTAGTACGTCCCCAGCAGACCCCCCCCACCGAGCCGCTAGGGTTCAAGCTCGCCGGCGACCTGTTCGTCGTTGACGACGACCCTCAGCCGTAGATCTCGCTTCTAATCCTATGGTCCACAGCGCGCGTGCCGTTTCACGTGTTAAGTGACGCTGACCAGAGGGACCCCCCTGTCAGCTGAGCCCCGCGCCGCGGAGCGCCACTGGGCCGGCCCAAGTCTTTTCCCGCACTAGCCCACCCATTCAAATCTGGATTTTTCTTTTTTAAAAATCTTGTTTCTGTCCACTATTTTAAAATTCAATTCTGGGAGTTTTACAAATCCAAATTACATAAAACTATTTTTTCCTGAAAGGTATTAAGATGATCTATCCAAGCCTGTTGGATTTAATTCAATTAGAGTTATAGATCTCTCCTAATAAAAATAAGAAGACAGAAGCATTTGCAATTTCCAACATTTTTATAAAATCAACCAAGTTAGCTTTTGAGTTGATTCCAACTCTCAAAAATCACATTTCATTATATCTACCTAAATATGTAATAATATGAAGGTTTACATGCAGTGACTTTGGACTAGTACCAAAATAATGCTATATAGGCATTTCTAGTCACTTTAAATCATTAAATAATGAACTAAGACCAAAGTAATATTGATCCAACCCTTAATTCTCATTCCCATGTGTTAGAATATGTGGTGATGACATGTGTCAACATGATCCCATATTTTAGGTGGTGAATATTAAATCTTAGTTAATTTTTCAATGAGTAGAAATTACTTTTCTAAAATAAAAAGAATGAAACTATGGAATTAAACTTGTGATGCTTGTGATGATAATAGATCATCAAATGTGTGTCTTAGAATGCTACTTAGCTTAGTTAAGTATCGTTTGGTGATTGTGCACTCCCTATGTATTTATAGACGATAGTACCGACCAAGCTTTCGAGGAGGAGGAGGAGTTCTACCAAGAAGAAGAAGAAGAAAACTTCAACCACTGCACCAACCAAGGCAAGCCACCATTAACAATGCAAGCTAACACTTGCAAGTTTAGTGTTTAACAGGCTAGGATCAACTAGATGGTTTAGTTAAGATGCCTTAGGCATGCCTTGATCACCCCCTTTTACTATTGGTACCCCAAGTCTTAGTTACAAGTTTTACCCTCTTAGTTTATACAAAGTTCTTTACTTGTTTAGAAGGTAGCATAAAAAGTATAAAACTTGACCTATTTAGAACCCTTTAGATGTCATTCTATGGCATGAGATTGAACCCATCTATTCCACCTTAGTGAACACACTTAACTTAGTAGTTTAGCGTAGATCAAAAACTTGAGTCACTTTAGATGGGAACACTTGGTGAAAGTGAATTATGAAAACCTTGGAATGATGAGTCATTCTATTAAGATGTTTTGACATGTGTTGTGAAACACAAATGGTTGATGATGATGAAAATATTGATGCATGAGCCTTAACCCTTTCATAAATCTGATGGTTGGATTCGGATGCGATACTATTCCAAATTTACCGTACAACCACATTACCTGAATTGGGTAAGGCTTAGCTGGAAATTTATATGCGTTAGTATTAGTTCCCTCACGGGAGAGGTCTGAGCTGAGGCTACATCTCATGATGTCCACCTATGCAGTGCCCAAGATGACTGATGGTCATGGTTGGGAGGCCATGCTCATAGGAGAGGTGCTTATACTAGGGTGTGTAAAGGGAAGGTTATGTTTGATTATCTGCATACTAAGTATGATGATTCAGGGTTATCCCTGACAGATGTATTGAATCTTGTGGTGAAAGTGTACCACCTCTGCAGAGTGTCAAACTATTCGAATAGCCGCGTCCGCGGTTATGGACAGTTGGAATGGCCATACTGTTTCGTTGTCAGATGTTTTCTAAATACTTTGAAATGAATGATGAATCTTGACTTGACCACAACAGGGTTGTGTTCATGACAATAGTTTCCCCAACTTAAGTGATTCTAGAGTTTTACTTTATCTTTCTTTGCTTCAGAACTCAACTTAGTTTTCAAACTTAACTTTATAGTTAAGCATAGATTTAGCACTTTAACTTAGATTCATAATACTTGTTAGTGGTAGTTTGTGAGTACTTAAAGAGTACTCACGGTTTTTGTCCCTGGCTATTATCATGGCCAGACTATGAAGGAGACTATCAAGATGATGGCCAACAGGACGACTATGATAACTAGGACTATCTGCCTTCGTCAGCATTGCATGTGCCCCTGAAGATGGACCCCACCCCTACGCTTATCTTTTATTTCCGCTGCTTGTTGTATTAAGACTGGATCATGAGATCCTTATTTGTGTAAGACCTTATGTATGGTTTGTAATGGATGATGTACTGTGATATCCAATCCGTTATGTCTCGCAAAAATGGTAATCCTAGGATTGCGAGGTATGGCATAACGGGCATCTGGGATTAAAAATCCGGGTGTTGACAAGTTGGTATCAGAGCCATCCAGACCATAGGAGACCCTAGTTAGAATGGACGTCAAATAAAAACTTAGTTTCAAAACCAAAGTGGGTATTTATGAAAAACTATCTCCTCTCTTACCCTTGAGGATTCTTTCTCAAAAATTCATGTTCCTCAAAATTTTTCCACTACTACTTAAAATTTGACACACGTGATCACTTCACTAACTTCCTCATCCTTAATTCTTGTAGATGGAGACTCAGTTCAGCAAGTTTTACCAGTTGGGAAACGGAGGTCAGCTGATCTTCGAGAGGGATCTGGATTCACTGTAAGAGTTACTGGGACATCCGCACCCAGAGTTTCTTGGAGCTCAACTTCCAGGACCCCCAGGAGGAGACTTACAGTGGCTAGTCACCGCAGATCTTAGAGGAAGCATTGAAGCACCAACTTCTGGGAGAATTCAGTTCTCCGTGAGAGAGAACAACTGGCTAGATGGATTAGCCAGGGCAATGCATGAAGCTCTCGCACGTCTATGTGCCCTCAGCATCAACAAGACCCAAGGAACCCGTTTTGCCCACTATGCAAGACGTGATTTCATGGGAATGCCAATGGAGATGTCGGGCCACCCCGAGTTGAGGCGTCAAGTGGAGAACCTTGACTTCTTGCTTCACGACAGACAGCAGGAACTAGACAATGCTAGAGAGTTAGCCAACCATAACCGTGCCATTGCCGACTAGAAGGCCTAGACTTTAGCACTGCTTGTCCAAGACTGTCAGTATCTTCGCCGCCAGCGTGCCAAGAAGGATAGCACCATCGCCCGTCTTCGCAAGAAGGTGGCCGACCTCGAGAAGACCGTCAAGGAGCAGGAAGCTCAGCTTGCAGCAAACGAAGAAGAAGAAGATGAGGGTGAAGATATCCAGGGAAACATGGACTCTTACCTCAGCAACGATGATGATTTTTAGCAGAGGATGCCGTAGACTTCTACACTGACGATGATGACTCCGACTTCATCGACGATGAGTAGATGCACTAGAGCACTGTCGTGGCATGAGATGTATCGATCTCACTGTAGCTTAGCTTGCAGAATGGTTCTTCAAACCATCTGTTTTCCCTTTGATTGTTGTGGTGTGTGTTGTATCGTGTGCTTGCTTGCATGAATGAAAATGAAGTTAGTGAAAAACCTGAGTCTAACTCAAAGTTTTAGCTTTGAAAACCCAAAACCATGAACCTTAGAATTTCCCTCTTACCCCTATATCTCAATCTTCAGATGACTCGTGGAAACCAAGGAGGGAGCAGCTCGTCGCAAGACCCAATGCTGCAGATCTTGCAGAATCTCATAGCGGACCATGAAGCAAGCCATGCAGAACACCAAGCCAACCTAGCAACACTTCAACAGATCGCCCAGATGGCTCTCAACAACCAAGGACATGGAAATCAGGATCACCAGGGATCCAAACTCAAAAAAATTCAGAACACCAATCCCCCAATCTTCAACCAATCTGAAAACCCATTAGATGATGATGACTGGTTACAGACCATGGAAAACAACTTAGAAGTTGCCAGAGTTGATGAAAATGAGAAAGTTCTCTTCGCCACCCACTACCTAGCAGGAGATGCACGAGCTTGGTGGAATAGCATCCGCAATATGAACCATGGTCAAGTGATGACATGGGAAGCATTCAAAGTCAAGTTCAGCCGCACCCACGTGCCGCAAGGTCTAGTCAACAGAATGAGAGATGAATTCCGTGAATTGAAGCAAGGAAGAATGACTGTGGTGGAGTACCGTGACAGATTCCTGTCACTTGCCAGATATGCACCTGATGAGATCAACACGGAGACCAAGAAGAAGGAGAGATTCTTGAACGGACTACATGATGAGATGCAGACGGTCCTCGTCAACATCCGTTTCCAGGATCTCGAAGAGCTAGTCAAATCTGCCATCCAGATGGAAGGGAAGATTAACCAGGCAAACGACAACCGCAAGCGTCGTATGATGAAGTAGTCTGGATCCAATAGTCACCAGAAGTACCATCCTAACCCGTCACCAGGATATGCACCAAGGAACAACCGACCCCCAAATTCTCGCCCAAGCTACCCCAACCGTAGCGGAGGCAATGTGAAGTCCGGAGGAAACAATCACAACTCCGGTAATGCCAACAATTTCAACCGTGCCCCTCCCAAGAACCACCACAACAACAACAACAACAACAACAACACTGCACCCAGAACCGGCAGCAATGTTGTGCCTGTCGTAGTCAAGGACAAGTCCTAGATCACTTGTTTCGAGTGTGGAGTGAAGGGTCACTACTCCAATGAGTGTCCCAAGAAGACTGCAGCCAATGCCAATGTGAATGCCCCAGCTCAACAACAATGTCGAAGGGATCAACTACATACACAAATGAGTATGTATGCAAGCCACATACAACAGTCCTCAGAGCCATTCCATCTAAAAAGAAATAGAAATATTGCAACGCCATACGGCAAGATTCAAATATCCTAGATGGAGATAATAATTTAGGATAGCTCCTCATACAACAAACATTAGAGTATCAGGCGGGAGCGGAAAACACGATCCGAGTACGGATAAGAAGCAAATCGGCATAAGATGCCACATAAATAAACACATCCCGCCCACAGATCTCACGGATCCCCGTTCCCGGAATCTCTACACCGAGTGATCATTGCCAACATCATCTGTCTCCTCCACCCAGTATCCTTCTTGCGAATATACCTGTTCATCTGAATCAAACAATTTATCGTGTGAGACCCTAGGGGTACTCAGCAAGTCTTTATGCCGCTGAAGGGGACACAACCTGGGGTGACGCAATTGCAGCAAAAGATTATATCCAGCAATTCTATAGATACTCGCTAACCATCCGCCTAACCAATGATAGACGGATGTCCGTTATTTAGGAACAACAGTTATAACAGTATAATTAACAGATCCATCCTCCTCCTCGCTTACCAACGAGGAAGCGGACGAACAACCCCCATCATCCGTTGGCAGTTTTATTAACCATTCCATGGGTATTGCACTATTTACTAATCAAGTACTTAGTCAATTTAAAAGCGGCACTTTAGTTATACTTGTCTATGATCGAGAAACTGTGCTCCAAGTCGTCCATAACCGTGGACACGGCTTTCAGAAAGATTTACCCTGCAGGGGTGCACGAATAGCAACACACACTCGATCAACCTCGGAAAAACCAATTCAAAACCCAACGAGGCATTCACGACAAAGCAATCACAGGATTCAGAAATATTTCAGGGGCCACCCCATTAAGCTACCCACAACGAAGTTGGCCGGCTCCGAGACGGACCCAGGGTTTGTGCCAATGGCTGTAAACGACTGGGAACCCGAAAATGTGACTGGGCTTGTCGATACCGCGAAAACACTCCGCACTTCTTAAACAGTACAGGTGCTCCTCGCACAATCTTAAATAAAACAGTAACATGGCATAAGTACAGGATAGTAATAAAGCCCCAAACTACTTGTGGCCCCAAGAAATAAGAATGAATCAAGCTCTGGCTCAGGGAGGTCCATAAGGCCTCCCGGATGTGGATAGTGCGAATAGTCAAGGAACAGGAATCAAGTACTCGGGGTCCTACGGGACACAAGTGAGCAGGAAAAACCAAATAGCAGATATTGCTCACCGGTGCCTCTTTCATTAGTTATCCCATTACTACTCAGGTTAAGTTGTTTAGGTACCTCGTTATTCATCAGACACTCACATACACTACACATGCTTTTCTACGACTCGCATGGCTCAAACAACTCCTGTAGTAATGGCTCATGGGATGGAGGAACAAGCTTTGGTGGGGTTTAAAAGTAAAGGCTATGCAGTACTTAGGATTCAATTTAATGCAATCGCGACTCAATGATGCAAGAATAAGATAGAGGCAATAGGTACTATATGTATGCAAGCATGTGGTAGTGCTTGCCTGGCAGCTCAGTTGAAGCGAGAGATGGATCTAGGTAGTACTCCTGTGATTCCTGGTAATTCTCCTGCTGGGCGTCTATTCGAAGAAGAACCAAGCAAACAAGGGCCAACATAAATAAAGTGCACAAGCATATGAATTAAAATGCGACAAGCAAACAAGCATGCCATGATGAATGGTGCACCATTTACATGGCATTAAAGTAGCATGGCAAGGGTGAGGTGTGGATACAAGAAATAAAGCATTTTATTATTTATTTAACCAAGTTTTATTGTCATAAACAGTTCATATTTTTAATAACGACATGATGCATGCCTCAATTCAGAACAAGGACTGCATAGATAGAACGGGCTCGTCGCGCTGATCGATTTAGACATATTATTTGCCAAATTTGGAGTTGTAGAATTAAAGTTATTAATTTATTAAGAAAAGGGCATTTTATTTGTAATTTTAATCAACTCGAAATTTTAAAGTTCTCAAATAACATTTTGAATGGCATATTTGAATTCCTCACATTTTTCTGATTTAAAAACATATATTATTTGTATTATTTGGATTTATAATATGAAAGTTATTTAAAATCTGATTTGAATTTGAATTTAAACAATTTTGAAATTGTTTTGTCAAAACAGATAAGTGGCCAGACTTTTTACACACAGGCAGAGCCAGACGCAGTCACTGAGGAGTGGGCCACTGCTGACTGGGGCCACGCGCGTGGAAATTCTTTTGCTACCGCGGGCTTAGCTAGCCTCTACGATTGATAGGTGGGCCAGCGACTGGAGGCCCACGTGCCAGCGAACGAACGCGCAGAGACTGCTAGGTGGGACCGAGCTGGAGCGCGGGTGAAGGTTAATAAAATTGTGGGGCGTTTTTGTAAAGTGGACAGGGAGGCTGACTGGTGGGGCTAGCGAGTACCGCGGGTTAAGCATCAAAAGATCTGGGGGGGTTTGAGCAAAAAGGACCGCGTGCACTGTTCTTCTTTCTCCTCTGTCTGACGCCTGACGGAAAACAACGCGCGGCACGGGGCGGTGACTCGAACCGTGGATCTGGCGTGCGCGCTAAGAGGCGGAACAAGTGCGGCTGGGCTAGGGGAGTTGACAGGAGGGTGGTTGGGGCGTAGGTAAGGTTCTACGTGACGCGGGAGCGAGCCAACGCGGTGACTGACGGCGCGCGCAGCGTGCTCGACGAAACGAACGGCGGATCTAGACGGCGACAACGAGCGTGAGGATGTCAGCGAGGAAGAGGGGCTCACCGAGGAGAGGTCGGTGGTGGAGGAACGGAGAGAGGTGCGGCGGATCATCCACGGAGCTGGCGGCCGAAAAACTAGGGTTTCGGCGGAGCGGCGAGGGTACTGGCGATCCTGGGGGTCCTCTTCCTCGATGGCGCGTCCAGGACGAAGCAGGGGGCTGTTCTTGGTCTCCTCGATCACCTCCACGATGAGCATGGTGGCAGGAACGAGAGGTAGACGGCGGTACTGGCGGCGGTCGGCGAGAGACGGGCGTCGTCGTTGGAGAGGAAGGAGAGGAGAGGAAGGGCTCTGGGCGGATCTGGGAGAGGCAGAGGAGCCGTGGAGAAGGAGGAAAAGAGGAGGGGAAGATGTTGTGGGGCTCAGTAGAGGGGGAAAGATAAAGGTGGCTTCGGCCACCTTTCTCCTTCTCGCTCACGTGCTTGTCGTGCACGGCCAGGCAGGGCAGGCTAGGGTGGAGCTGCCAAGTGGGGACGGCGTGGTGGAGCACCTGGGTGGGGCTAGCTCGGCAGATAGAGAAAGAGAAAGGAGAGGGAAGGCTCGGGTGAGCTAGGGTTAGCTTAGAGAGGCGGCTCGGGTTAGGGTTTTGTTAGGGTTGGGGTAGGGGTTAGCAGAGGTGGGCCATGCATGGCAGGGAGAGGGTGGCTAGGTGGGCCATCATGGTAGAGAGAGAGGGGATAAGGGTTAGGGTTTAGTTAAGAAAATAGGGTTTGAGGAGAGAGAGTGGTGTTAGGGTTTGATTTAGAATTTTAGGGTTTTTTAACACATGCTTAAGATCAAGCCTAGATGGAAGGAGGGCTTTGCCTAAGGTGAGGTGAAGGTGAAGGTGAAACTAAAGAAAGAGAGAGGAATGGGGAGTAGGGAAGAAGGCCTCATTTGATCATGCATGAAGAAAAATAAAATGGTATTGAGGAGAATATGGGGATGGTGGAGAGAGGGATGGAGAGGATCCACCAAGAAAAGAACCAATAAAACCAAGAGGAATCAAATGGGCTAAAGGTGGTGGTGCTCTTGCATGGCCCATGCAAAAATAATAAATGCCATGTTTTATTTTGTGAAAACAATAATAATAATATGGCATTATTCTTATGCATTCCCAAGAAGTGGAAATAAAGGCCAAGCAAAAAAATAGAATTGGCTGCATCCTAACCCACATGAGCTAGAATAATACCAAAAGAAAATGAAATCCCATGGGTAAGTAGAATGGTGGAGTAATAAGGTGGTGAAAAGAGAGGTGATGGATTGGAATAAAAGATATGCCCCCAACTCAACTTGGGCATTTAAACAATATATCAATAACCAAATACAATATCAAGAGGCAATACAATTAATAATGCATATGAGAGAAGAACCAAAGGAAGAGGGTTTTATATGATGCTCAAATGCAAGGTGGCATGATGACATGGGCATGATATAATTATGATGCAACAATTGTATATAGGAAGTAGCCATTATATTACTAGACCAAGTAGCATTACAATTGTTAGACAATTGGGATGCTACAACTCTCCCCCACTAAACAGGAATCTCGCCCCGAGATTCTAGGAAGAAGAAGAAGACTCAAAGAGGGTAGGATACTTGGCACGGAGCTCATCTTCACGTTCCCAAGTGGCTTCATCAACGGGATGGTGCGACCACTGCACCTTGCAGAACTTAATGGACTTGTTGCGAGTCCTTCTTTTTGCGACTTCAAGAATTTTTATGGGGTGTTCTTCATAAGACAGATCTTCTTGGAGATTGATGAGTTCATGGTCCACGGTCCTGCCGGGATCCTTGAAGCACTTCTTGAGTTGAGAGATGTGGAAAACATCTGGAAAGGCTTTGATGTATCTGGAGGAACCAAGACTGGTGTGGAAGTGAGCTTCTCTTTGAGTGTTTCAAAGCTTGCTTGACATGCAGGAGTCCAAAGGTATTTCTTGCCTTTCTTGAGGAGATCGGTAAGAGGCTTCGCAATCTTTGAGAAGTTTTGAACGAATCGACGGCAGTAACTGGTCAAACCAAGGAAACTCCGGACTTCTTTGACATTTATGGGTGGAAGCCAGTCCATAATTGTCTTAATAGTTTCTGGGTTGACGGCAATACCCTTGGCAGAGATGATGTTACCCAGGTAGGTGACTTGAGGCAGCCAGAATTCACACTTGGAGAACTTTGCATACAGGCGGTTCTCACGAAGCTTGTTTAGGACACATCGAAGGTGTTCTTCATGTTCGTCTTTTGACTTAGAATAGACTAGAATGTCATCCAGATAGACCACAACGAACTTATCAAGATACTCCATGAAAACCGAGTTCATAAGCCTTGAGAAGGTGGCAGGTGCATTGGTGAGACCGAAAGACATGACCGTGTACTCATACAGGCCATAACGGGTGGTGAAAGCTGTTTTAGGAACATCTTCCTTGCGGATCTTGATTTGATGATAACCACTTCTCAAATCAAGCTTAGAGAATACCACAGCTCCAGCTAGCTGATCGAAGAGATCATTAATCCGCAGAAGGGGATATTTATTCTTGATTGTTTTAGCATTGAGTGCCCGATAGTCAACACAAAGTCTATCGGTCTTGTCTCGCTTCTTCACAAAGATGGTTGGACTACCCCAAGAAGAAGTACTGTGCTGAATGAAACCCAACTTCTCTTGTTCATCCAACTGACGTTTGAGTTCAGCCAACTCAGCAGGACCCATTTTATAAGGCCGCTTGGAGATAGGAGCGGTACTAGGTTCAAGTTCAATGACAAACTCGACCTCACGATCCGGAGGCATACCTGGCAACTCTTCAGGAAAGACATCTGGAAACTCACAGACTACAGGAACACTCTGAATACCTTCCATAGCATCATCATTCAGAACCGCCAAAGAGTAAAGCTGAATTGCAGGAGCCAGACTTGGAGAATAGACTATATGGCCTTCAGGAATTTTCAGAGATACCGAACGTTCAGCACAATCAATCACAGCTGCATTTGCTGTTAACCAATCCATGCCCAAGATAACATCAATATCAGAATTTCCCAGAATAATTAAGGAAGCCGGAAACGAAGAACCACCAATCTCAATTTGATTGTTATGGCTGATTTTAGAAGATGACATTGTTGCTCCAGGAGAAAGGACCATTAAATGCTTGGGAAGAGGATCCATAGATAACCCATTCCTATCAGCAAAACTCGTAGAGACAAAAGAATGCGATGCGCCAGAATCAAACAACACTCGTGCAGAAACTGAGTTAACAGGAAGCATACTCATCACAACTCCAGATGCATGCTCAGCTTGAGCGACGTTGACACAGTTGGCACGAGCAACCGTAGACCCAGGCTTGGTGTTAATGTTGAGAGCCCGAGGTGGAGGTGCACGAATCATAGGAGAACTTGCTGCAGGTCTTGGAGGTGGTGGTGGAAGAGCATTGTTGTTCATTGGACAATTCCGGTGCTGATGCCCAGTGTTTCCACAAGTATAGCAAGCACCAGGTGGACGTGGAGCAACGTAGCCAGGGACTCCGCCAGGTGCTCTAGGGTAGTTGTGGTTGTAGCCCCTGGGAGCCGCAATGAAGGAGTTTGGTAGCCTTGGTGCGTAGCTTGACGGTCTTGGTGGAGCCGGGAGCGACGGTGGGGTGTTAGGAACCCAGACACGACGCTTAGAAGGAGCTGTCATAGCAGAAGAGCTTGCTATATCACGGCTGTGTTTCTTTGACTCCTCAAACACTTGCCTACTTGCTTCTTCCTACAGAGCTGTGTGTTGAAGTTCCAGAAAAGATGTCGGCCTTGCATGAGTGATTGCATATTTGATGGAAGCTTTGAGGCCTTGCCTAAACCTCTTTTGCTTGTTCTTGTCATCAGAGATCTCATTGCCACCATAACGAGAAAGGTTCATGAAGTTTCTGATGTAGGTATTGACATTGTCAGTGCCCTGCTTGAGGTTGAGAAACACTTCCTTCATCCTTTCCATGACAATTTCTGACAGATATTGCTCTTTGAAAGCAGCAGCGAATTGCTCCCAGGTAGGCTGAAAACCAGAGAGATCTGCCTTGAGGTAATTTTCCCACCAGAGAGCTGCATCTCCCTTCAGAAGGTGAGTGGCACATTTGACCCAGTCTTGCTCGGGAACATCCGCAGTCATCAGAAACCTTGACACTTCACGAAGCCAATCATCCGCATCAAGTGGCTGATTAGACACCTCAAATTGGCGTGGGTTGAACTTGAGAAAACTCTTGATGTCTCCTCGCTTGGGAGGTGGAGGTAGCGGAACAAACTCATTCCTCCTCACGCTTTCCTCGAAGCGTTGCCGGTTCTGCTGCATAGTGCCCAAAGCATTTGCAATACTTGCCACAGCAGCCCCCAGTTCAGGTGGTATGTCCTCCTCAGAACGGCGTGGTGGTGCCATCCTGTGATTGATATAAAACACAAGTCAGTACTATAATGGAGAATGATAATAATCCAAAATAGTACCAAAAAGGAATTAATCAAGATTAAAGGATGCAATTCACTGAGATGATATTAAAATATCAACAAAGTTCAAGGCAACTAGAAGATATTAAGCATAACGCACACGACTAAACAAGGAGTGTGGTACACAAACTAACAAAGAAAATCTTTCCACAAATTTCGGCATTAAAATACCACTATATGCGTAAAAACCACTTCACGAATCAAGATTAGTAACTCTACTAGTTCAACATACAAGAGCAAATGATAAAAGTAGTGGTATGGTCGCGACTCCATCCCGCACTCAAATCATTACTCCGCACATGAATCAGTAAAACACATATCCCAACACCTTCTTCTTAAGATGAACCTAAAGATTGGTAACTACGAAAAAGAACACCCCAACAAGATAACGTTGGATAACAAAGAGTAAGATAGATCGCATCGGTATACAATGAATCAGATAGATCGCGTCGGTTTACAAAGGCCTGTCGGTATGGAATATACCAACAGTTGATAACCAAAAGGCAGATAGTGATAACATTTGGATGCAACAGATAGACAAGGAATTCACACACACACACAACCTATGGTACTACGGAACCCAGTACACGTGAATCCTAGTTTGAATTTTAGAAGAGGATTGAAAACGTTACCCTTCCTTACCAGAAAAAGGGTGGGTGGGTGGGTAAGAAGAAAAATGGAAGCATTCCTACTCTCACGTTTTGTTTTTCCCTAGTATACATAACTACCAAAAATATCTGCTAGACTGACAACGACCATTTTTGCTGAGACCCTGAAGGGCGGGATGGCTCTGATACCAATTGTAACTACCTCGGTGAATTACGCTCTTAGTTACATGCCTGGATGAACGGAAGTGGTTAAAATAGTATGGTGGGGCCCAGGGCCACTCACGGTAGACCTTTCGGCCGTCCTAACCACTTTCAGATCATCGGGACAAGATAGAGCGGCGTAATCGGCAGGCGAAGGGATCAACTACATACACAAATGAGTATGTATGCAAGCCACATACAACAGTCCTCAGAGCCATTCCATCTAAAAAGAAATAGAAATATTGCAACGCCATACGGCAAGATTCAAATATCCTAGATAGAGATAATATTTTAGGATAGCTCCTCATACAACAAACATCAGAGTATCAGGCGGGAGCGGAAAACAAGATCCGAGTAGGGATAAGAAGCAAATCGGCATAAGATTCCACATAAATAAACACATCCCGCCCACAGATCTCACGGATCCCCGTTCCCGGAATCTCTACACCGAGTGATCGTTGCAAACATCATCTGTCTCCTCCACCCAGTATCCTTCTTGCGAATATACCTGTTCATCTGAATCAAACAATTTATCGTGTGAGACCCTAGGGGTACTTAGCAGGTCTTTATGTCGCTGAAGGGGACACAACCTGGGGTGACGCAATTGCAGCAAAAGATAATATCCAGCAATTCTATAGATACTCGCTAACCATCCGCCTAACCAATGATAGACAGATGTCCGTTATTTAGGAACAATAGTTATAACAGTATAATTAACCGATCCATCCTCCTCCTCGCTTACCAACGAGGAAGCGGACGAATAACCCCCATCATCCGTTGGCAGTTTTATTAACCATTCCATGGGTATTGCACTATTTACTAATCAAGTACTTAGTCAATTTAAAAGCGGCACTTTAGTTATACTTGTCTATGATCGAGAAACTGTGCTCCAAGTCGTCCATAACCGTGGACACGGCTTTCAGAAAGATTTCCCTGCAGGGGTGCACGAATAGCAACACACACTCGATCAACCTCGGAAAAACCAATTCAAAACCCAACGAGGCATTCACGACAAAGCAATCACAGGATTCAGAAATATTTCAGGGGGCCACCCCATTAAGCTACCCACAACGAAGTTGGCCGGCTCCGAGACGGACCCAGGGTTTGTGCCAATGGCTGTAAACGACTGGGAACCCGAAAATGTGACTGGGCTTGTCGATACCGCGAAAACACTCCGCACTTCTTAAACAGTACAGGTGCTCCTCGCACAATCTTAAATAAAACAGTAACATGGCATAAGTACAGGATAGTAATAAAGCCCCAAACTACTTGTGGCCCCAAGAAATAAGAATGAATCAAGCTCTGGCTCAGGGAGGTCCATAAGGCCTCCCAGATGTGGATAGTGCGAATAGTCAAGGAACAGGAATCAAGTACTCGGGGTCCTACGGGACACAAGTGAGCAGGAAAAACCAAATAGCAGATATTGCTCACCGGTGCCTCTTTCATTAGTTATCCCATTACTACTCAGGTTAAGTTGTTTAGGTACCTCGTTATTCATCAGACACTCACATACACTACACATGCTTTTCTACGACTCGCATGGCTCAAACAACTCCTGTAGTAATGGCTCATGGGATGGAGGAACAAGCTTTGGTGGGGTTTAAAAGTAAAGGCTATGCAGTACTTAGGATTCAATTTAATGCAATCGCGACTCAATGATGCAAGAATAAGATAGAGGCAATAGGTACTATATGTATGCAAGCATGTGGTAGTGCTTGCCTGGCAGCTCAGTTGAAGCGAGAGATGGATCTGGGTAGTACTCCTGTGATTCCTGGTAATTCTCCTGCTGGGCTTCTATTCGAAGAAGAACCAAGCAAACAAGGGCCAACATAAATAAAGTGCACAAGCATATGAATTAAAATGCGACAAGCAAACAAGCATGCCATGATGAATGGTGCACCATTTACATGGCATTAAAGTAGCATGGCAAGGGTGAGGTGTGGATACAAGAAATAAAGCATTTTATTATTTATTTAACCAAGTTTTATTGTCATAAACAGTTCATATTTTTAATAACGACATGATGCATGCCTCAATTCAGAACAAGGACTGCATAGATAGAACGGGCTCGTCGCGCTGATCGATTTAGACATATTATTTGCCAAATTTGGAGTTGTAGAATTAAAGTTATTAATTTATTAAGAAAAGGGCATTTTATTTGTAATTTTAATCAACTCGAAATTTTAAAGTTCTCAAATAACATTTTGAATGGCATATTTGAATTCCTCACATTTTTCTGATTTAAAAACATATATTATTTGTATTATTTGGATTTATAATATGAAAGTTATTTAAAATCTGATTTGAATTTGAATTTAAACAATTTTGAAATTGTTTTGTCAAAACAGATAAGTGGCCAGACTTTTTACACACAGGCAGAGCCAGACGCAGTCACTGAGGAGTGGGCCACTGCTGACTGGGGCCACGCGCGCGGAAATTCTTTTGCTACCACGGGCTTAGCTAGCCTCTACGATTGATAGGTGGGCCAGCGACTGGAGGCCCATGTGCCAGCGAACGAACGCGCAGAGACTGCCAGGTGGGGCCGAGCTGGAGCGCGGGTTAAGGTCAATAAAATTGTGGGGCGTTTTTGTAAAGTGGACAGGGAGGCTGACTGGTGGGGCTAGCGAGTACCGCGGGTTAAGCAGCAAAAGATCTGGGGGGGTTTGAGCAAAAAGGACCGCGTGCACTGTTCTTCTTTCTCCTCTGTCTGATGCCTGACGAAAAACAACGCGCGGCGCGGGGCGGTGACTCGAACTGTGGATCTGGCGTGCGCGCTAATAGGCGGAACCAGTGCGGCTGGGCTAGGGGAGTTGACAAGTGGGTGCTTGGGGCATAGGTAAGGTTCTGCGCGACGCGGGAGCGAGCCAACGCGGTGACTGACGGCGCGCGCAGCGTGCTCGACGAAACGAACGGCAGATCTAGACGGTGACAGCGAGCGTGAGGATGTCAGCGAGGAAGAGGGGCTCACCGAGGAGAGGTCGATGGTGGAGGAACGGAGAGAGGTGCGGCGGATCGTCGACGGAGCTGGCGGCCGGAAAACTAGAGTTTCGGCGGAGCGGCGAGGGTACTGGCGATCCTAGGGGTCCTCTTCCTCGATGGCGCGTCCAGGGCGAAGCAGGGGGCTATTCTTGGTCTCCTCGATCACCTCCACGACGAGCACGGTGGCAGGAATGAGAGGTAGACGGTGGTACTGGCGGCGGCCGGCAAGAGACGGGCATCGTCGTTGGAGAGGAAGGGGAGGAGAGGCAGGGCTCTGGGCGGATCTGGGAGAGGCAGAGGAGCCGTGGAGAAGGAGGAAAAGAGGAGGGGAAGATGTTGTGGGGCTCAGTAGAGGGGGAAAGATAAAGGTGGCTTCGGCCACCTTTCTCCTTCTCGCTCACGTGCTTGTCGTGCACGGCCAGGCAGGGCAGGCTAGGGTGGATTTGCCAGGTGGGGACGGCGTGGTGGAGCAGCTGGGTGGGGCTAGCTCGGCAGAGAGAGAAAGAGAAAGGAGACGGAAGGCTCGGGTGAGCTAGGGTTAGCTTAGAGAGGGGGCTCGGGTTAGGGTTTTGTTAGGGTTGGGGTAGGGGTTAGCTGAGGTGGGCCATGCATGGCAGGGAGAGGGTAGCTAGGTGGGCCATCATGGTAGAGAGAGAGAGGGGGGGGATAAGGGTTAGGGTTTAGTTAAGAAGAAAATAGGGTTTGAGGAGAGAGAGTGGTGTTAGGGTTTGATTTAGAATTTTAGGGTTTTTTAACACATGCTTAAGATCAAGCCTAGATGGAAGGAGGGCTTTGGTTTAGCCTAAGGTGAGGTGAAGGTGAAGGTGAAACTCAAGAAAGAGAGAGGAATGGGGAGTAGGGAAGAAGGCCTCATTTGATCATGCATGAAGAAAAATAAAATGGTATTGAGGAGAATATGGGGATGGTGGAGAGAGGGATGGAGAGGATCCACCAAGAAAAGAACCAATAAAACCAAGAGGAATCAAATGGGCTAAAGGTGGTGGTGCTCTTGCATGGCCCATGCAAAAATAATAAATGCCATGTTTTATTTTGTGAAAACAATAATAATAATATGGCATTATTCTTATGCATTCCCAAGAAGTGGAAATAAAGGCCAAGCAAAAAAAATAGAATTGGCTCCATCCTAACCCACATGAGCTAGAATAATACCAAAAGAAAATGAAAGCCCATGGGTAAGTAGAATGGTGGAATAATAAGGTGGTGAAAAGAGAGGTGATGGATTGGAATAAAAGATATGCCCCCAACTCAACTTGGTCATTTAAACAATATATCAATAACCAAATACAATATCAAGAGGCAATACAATTAATAATGCATATGAGAGAAGAACCAAAGGAAGAGGGTTTTATATGATGCTCAAATGCAAGGTGGCATGATGACATGGACATGATATAATTATGATGCAACAATTGTATATAGGAAGTATCCATTATATTACTAGACCAAGTAGCATTACAATTGTTAGACAATTGGGATGCTACAGTAATCTAATCCCTTTGTCTCATGATATATTACATGTCCGAGATTCAATCATCAGTATCCAAATACCTAGTTTGATCTCGTTTCCAACATGCACTCTTTTCTCGTTCCCGTGATATAACATTCTAGTGATCACATCACTTGCTTGCAAGCTATCTTAATGTGATATCACCGAGAGGGCCCAGAGTATATCTTTCCGTCATCGGTATTGACAAATTCCACTCTTGATCCATGAGCCTCAACATGACATCTTCGGAGTATCTGAATCCACCTTTATAGTCACCCTTTTACGGTGTGACGTTTGATGTTATCAAGTTACTCTTCTGATGTCAGCAATTAACATGATCTCAAGGTCTAAGGATAAAGATTACTTCGTATGATGTTATAGCAATATAAACATAATGACTTTGATCGTAATGCTATACTTCGGATGAGTGTTCATCACATCATTTCATAAATGTTGTGATCTCGTTATTAACAACATCCAATGTCCATGATCAGGAAACTTTGATCATCTTGTTAATCAACGAGCTAGTCTATAAGAGAGGCATAACTAGGAACCTTTTCTTTGTTTATTAAACACAGATGTATTGACGTTTCCTATCAATACAATTATAGTATGCAAAATAAACATCTATCATATACAAGGAATACATAATAACAACTTCATTATTGCCTCTTAGGGCATATTTCCTTCAAATCCTATCATTACTAGTACAAAAAACACAAGGTAAAATGCTGCAAAAATGCGCTCATCAACTTTCCCAAGCTTAGATCTCGCTTGTCGTTGAGCAAGATAGCATCTTAATGGACAAGGTTATCATATTCATAAAGCGTGGGTCGTTAAAATAAATGAGACATTATAGCAAGTAGTTATGATAAAAAATATATAATCATCTTCTCGGTTTAATCACACTTCTACACATCAAAATGACTTAGAAGGCTCTCACACCTTTAGTACTAACCGTCAATATGATGATTAATAGATAATATGACATAAAGTAATTAGTTCAACCGAATTAATCCAGCCATGGCGTGCATAGCGCTCCTGAGATCGAACTTGAACAACAACCAGCACAGAGGAGCGCAACATAGGACCTCCAAGCCATGTCACCAAACGCGAAGATCCCAAAAGAGGAACGACGTCGAGGATGTCACCATCACGCTGATCCTAATCCGGACCTCGGCTTTCGCTCGGGGAAATCTACCAAACCAAATGAGAATGAGTGGGGTGCCGACACACTTGACGATGCCTCTAAGGAGGGGACGACACTTGCGGGCACCATCGTCGTTGTCACCGACCGGAGATGGGCAAGACTTCTGTCCGTATTCACCGCATACCTCCCTCGTAGCCCACCAACTATGCTTGCTCACACTGCCGCCATCACCGCAACACCTCATCATCGTTGTCGGAGCGTCGTGGTTCATCCACGACCCGTACGGCCGAGAACAGACCTTCTCCATGTAGCCCTCTCGTTTCTTTCACCTCCATCCCAATCGAAGAGTCTTTGCGCTGCAGCTGTCCCTCCGAATGGTAGTGTAACGCCGTAGACCTCAGACCCAGATGGGGCTCGGATGGGCCTAGATCTGGGTCGCGCCGCCACTAGCCGTGATGCCCGCGCTGCTCCTCCGCAGTCTGCCGCCTCCAGGATGAGCGCTAGGAGCCCCGCTACAGTGCCACCGGTCCTTCCCCATGGTTGGGCGACGCCTAGGTCCGGATCGCTGCCGTAGTGTTGTTGCCTCCACAAACCATCGCCTCGCTCCAAGCTGCTCCATCGCCCCCCGCCTCTAGCTCATCATGCGCCACCACCACTCCACCACCGTGCGTGGTGACGTCCTCTTCCATGCGGAATTAGCCCATCAGGGTGCGCTCTCTCCTCCTTGCCGCCTTCGACGACCGGGTGCCGGCGGCGGTGGCCGGGAGAGGGGGGGCTCGAAGAGGAGGGGTGGTTTGGCGCTAGGGTTTGCCCCCTCTGGTCGCCCGCTCGTGCGACCTAGGAGTGAGGCGAGAAGGGATTAACTTTGTGAATGAAATACGTAAATGAGATACTGCTATTTTCTTGCAGGGGGTGTCGTTTTGTTTCGAAATATGCGGTTATCAACACTCCGAAGAGATGCATGTCTGCCATTTCTCGATGAAGTGGAAGTCTGAACATGCGGACTCCTTTTCGGCGCGGACCTGGCTGGTGGTTCACAATATATGGTACTTTTGTTATGTCATCGGGTGCCTTTTAGAAAGATTCGCCAATATTTTATCTAGCCTAGCATTTCGTTTCTTCAGACGTGAATCTAGTTGGACTTGAAAGAAATTGAATAATTGGTTCGGGGGCGAGATTAACAAATGTGGGATGGTGAGTGGGGCTAGATCATTTATTTTCCATATTCATTTCAAAAGAGGTAAGCATATGTGGGCCCGACGCATTGTTTCTAGATCGAGCGTGCCGGATATCTGGGTCTGCCTGCCTCATAGATCCCGTCGTGTCACATTTTAAATCATATTACTTTTTTAGGAGCCCACATTTGTAATCATCAGACCACTTTCCATCAACTTGGCTGCCTGATTTGTCTACTACTGTCTTCTTTTATTGGTGCGAGAAATTTTCCTGTTCGTCGAATCAGGCATTCGCACGGCTATATTAATATAGCAAACCATCGATACATACGAGTTCACTGCTGAGGAAAACAACACAAGGCAAGCCTAAAAAAATAAAAAAAGAAGAAGAGAAAACAATGCCGACAATGACGGCTCGACGAAAACAACGATGTCGTGCAACCGCTGCACCCACCAGAGGATGACCACCACGCTCCTCGCACTCCGACACGACACGTACCAAGCAACACCTCCAAGAAGGAAAGCGATGATGACGACGTTGTTGCCCGGACTAGTCCTAGGGTTTTCCCCGGTACGCTACGGAGGTAGGGAAAGGGAACACCCGACCCCCTTCAGGAAGGATGGTGGCACCTGCAGGCGTTACCGTGTCGGGGCCGACATGGATTTCGCCCGACCCCAAAACCACAACCCCGGGCGAGCCGGAGCACACCACCAACCACGCCACCCACCAACATGAGCCACCACGGTCTTGCCATCATCATCGTCGTCTCACCACGACACCCGCTGCGAGGTCGGACGGACAGAAAGGAAACAACCGAGGGCAAGGGTTAGCGGAACCATCACCATGTGGGAGGGAGCGACCTCCACCGCCAGAAACAGTAACCGATCGGACGCTACAGTCCGAGCACACCAAACCACAAGCAACCGGAGGGCGGCAGAAGCTGAGCCACCCGGAGGACTTCCTCCACCGCCAATGACGGGTGCCGACCGGACGCAGCCGCAAGGACACACCAGGCTGAGCCCTGGAAGGGCTCGTAAAGTCCTCGCCGCCATGCTGTAGCACGTAGGGCACCGCCGCCGCTACCCTCGAAGAAGCCATAGGTCTGACCCGGCCAGAAGGGCACGTGAAGCTTCCACCGCCGTGCTGCAGAAGGCGTGGTATCATCACCGCAAGCCCCTGCCCAAGGCGCTCCTCAGTCCACCGGAGACACAACCGCCCGAACCAGCCCGCTCAGACCCAGATCGCCGGCCACCGCGGCTGCCCCGCTGGCAAGGGCAGCGACCCCCGCCACAATGTCGCCCCAGCCACCGCCGAGACCGCCATCGACCGACCTGCACCACCGCCAGCAACCTCCCCCGGCAGAGGCTCTCGCGCGCGAGAGAAGAACCACCGCCTCCGGCGGCACACCACGCGCGCCGCCTGGACGGCGTGAGAGGAGGACGAGGAGGGGGAAGCTAGAGCAGAGCGTCGACGGGAGAGCCCTGGCCGCCGCGCTCAGGATGGCGGCGCAGGCGGAGGAGGGGTAGTCGCCTCACCCGCTCCTCACTTTTTTGGGGGGTTGGGGGAGAGTCTCCATTGCAAGAAATTTTCTCTGTGTAAATATTTCGTGTTGTTAACTTACCCTTTCTCAAAGTTTTGCTTCGCTGGATTAATTTTGGATGGTTTTTGATGTTTTTTACAAGGAAGTTTGTCCTAACAATATCTATCACGACTGATACGTCTTCGACAACAGTGATTTCGTACTCTCTGCGCTCATCGATCAGACTGTTTGGTTTGTCTTTCTAAAAATATTGGTATTGATACTCTTAACGATGTCGCTTGATTATTTTAACATGGTCTTGATACTGTGACTCCAAATCAAAATTACGGAGGGCCAACATGACGGCGTCTGGTGGCGACCGCGCCAAAGTCACGACCGAAGAAGCATGAGGCACCGTCCAAGCAGATTCATCCCTATTGTTAAAGTAATAGCCTTTCAGGCGAAGTAGCTGATGTTTTGAGTATGCGAGGTTAGCAATGTAAACCTGTCAAATTTGTTGAAGTGACGTTTCTTTGAAGTGCAACAATAATAGTAATTGTTTTTGATGAATGTTTTTTAATTCGGGGAGTTTTTCCAGCTATGAAGGTTTCTTAAAAGCATAATTGAAATGGTCTATTTCAAAGTCAAATGCGTTCACAACAATTTTATGTTCTCATATTAGGTACTAGTTCTTCCATTTTACTTTGTTGATCAGATAGTTCAGAAAAGCCTTGAGCTTCCAACCCATATTAGAGCGAAATACAAATGACTTGCTACGCACGGTGGTGGCCTACCACCACAAAATGACACATGTGCATGTCGGTTGAACAAAATTATTCTTTAAAAATGCGAAGATGATATCAGTAAAGCGGATAAGGATATTTTATGATGATTTAAAATTTGGAAATGTCGTTTTCCATCAAATTCAGCTCACAACTCAAAAAAGTAGTTTATTGTGTTCATAACAATTCTATGCCAGCAACACCATATCAAATAGTCCTAGATGTGTATGTGGTAACACGGTCCATCCTAGAATTTGAATTGAAATTGAAATATAGGTTCAAATTAGACGAAGATACAGTCGAATTGAGTAGATTTCAAAGTCAAGTATGTTTTGACAACAATTGTATGCATCCATGTCACAAATATCTATATTCGTATGCGGTAACGCGTCGAATCTCAGTAAAATAGAGTAGGATCGTATCCCCTTGCATTCATGAGCCCACACCCAACATGTTCATTAACACTTCCGTAGTGCATCTGTAGTTATTTTTAGGAACCACAAGATCATGTACTATGCTGGTTTCATGTGATAAAGGGCCCCTATAAAATTTCAACAACCATTGGCAAGCCACAAAATATCTATAGATATTTATCGTTTCCTATAAAGTGGCGAGGCTTTTGAAGAGAAGGTGAAAAGAGAGTTTGCAACATTCCGTAGGCAACCAAATTTTTGATAACAAACCAAACATGAACCATTGTAACTGTAACTTTGGGTGAGTTTGAGTTCTCCGCTAGGTAGATCCCACACGTGAGACTTTGAGTCTCACGGAGTTAGGCTAGGCCTAGTGGGAGTATCATAAGGAGTATCAAGCATGCCACCTTGGCAAAAATCTGATGTGGCACCACAATTAATGAAGAGAGATATCGTATCATAGCACGTGAAACTAGGTAATTTAATGACCAATACATCTCATACACACAATTGCATTGAGATTGTAGAAAAATTAAATACAATAATATTATGATACTACTAGATGATACTAACCACTAGAGAGGTAGTATCATACACTAGTATCATATGCATGATACTAGTAATATGGTACCCCACTATGACCAGCCTTAGTCAATCCGTGCCTCAAAATATCATAGGCTACCAACAGTTTGGAGAGGAAATTTAGGCATAAGCCAGTCATACCATAGGTTTGCTTTCCTAATCACCGGTGGCGAATCCAGGATAAAAATGAAGGGTAGGCTCAAATCCTATCGCAGGGAGCTAAGCCTAGAAAAAAGACGAATATAACGTCGCTAATACAAATTATAATTCATATAAAAGAAGAAATGTATAAAATAGAACTAATCACTAAAAATACACAGATACCTTGAGACCATGTCTAGAAAATGTGCCAATCTACCAGCATCAGGCCACCAACTATCTGTACGCAATAGCAATATTAGTGAGAAAGTATTGTACGGTTAGTATAACTACTATCGTTGAAAATAAATGAGACTTACTAGTGAGGCTGAGGCACTACAACTCTATCTCTAGGCAAATGTCCTTTGCGATTTGTCATAGCTTGGAAGCGTTTCAAGATTTTATCATCATCAATACTTTTAAATACCTCTCGCTCGGTGTAACACACCATTAAATCATTTAACCACTTGTTTGATAGCTTGTTGCGCAAATCTGCCTTGATAATTTTCATTGTGGAGAATATTCGTTCAACAGACGCCGTTGCCACGAGAATGATCAATATCAACTCAATGAGGCGATATACCAATGGGAATGTCCTGTCTTTCCTTGTTTCAACCATTAACTGTGCAAGCTCTTTAATATCACCACATCCATGGAATTCCTCACTTCTTCTAATAATAAAAGTTTGGAGCTGATTTCTTAACAACATATGATCAGCCATGGTGAAGTCCTCATTATATATCTCAACAAGTCGAACAAGTTTATTAGGATCAAACTTAGAGAAAGAGTTAGCTGGATCAAAACAAGTCATGCATACCAATAACTCAGACGAGACTTCATTGAAGCGGTGATTCATCTCTATGATAGTTGCATCAATTGCAACATTAAAAATGTTGACTTTGAAGTAGTGATGTTGAGTTATTTTATGTTTGGTGCGTGTAGATTGACCCATAGGTCGAACAAGATCTTCTATATTTGGCACGTCAATAGCATATCCCTCACAAAAGCTTTTGACTTGATCGAGTAATGGCTCATACCCATTGTCCCTCATATGTTGCAAGCGATCCTTCACATCCAAGATCAATCCGCTAGCTTCAACAATGTCTTGATCCTTTCTTTGTAGTGCTTTTGATAGCTCATCCGTGATGCTCAACAAACCTATTAAGAAATGTAAGATGAATACAAATTCAAAGCATTCCATCTTTTTTATCAAACCACCTGCTCCACCATGGCTTGAGTGTTCACAAGCATCTCCATTAACAACGACTAGCATGGCCACCACTTCCTCCCACATTTGATATATACGGAGCAAGGGTTTGAGATGTGAGCCCCATCGAGTATCTCCTGGTCTAGCTAGGCCAGATTCTTGATGCAACCCTGTTCCAGCTGAAATCGTACCCTTCTCTAACTTATCCAATAAGACATCTTGATACTTTGCAAGCAATGCATCTTTCCTCTTGCAAGATGCACTCACTTGAGTCACTATTAAAGGGATTTGGTTGAAGAACTCAGTAATACAGCTACTGCATTGGGCAATGGTGACAACCACCAACTGTAACTGGTGAGCGAAACAGTGAACATAGAAAGCATATGGACTATCATCACGAATCAGTTTTTGCAAACCATTGAACTCTCCTCTCATATTGGAAGCTCCATTGTACCCCTGTCCACGTAGCCTTGAAATAGGCAAATCATGTTTAACAAGAATATGAACTAGAGCTTCCTTCAATGCAACGGATGTACAGTCTGAGATATGGTGAATTGCAAGAAACCTTTCCATGACCTTCCCTCTATTATTCACAAATCTCCATCCAACAAACTAGCAAAGTTAGTACAACACAAATACAAGTAGACAACATGTAACACCCTCGAATCGGTCCTATGCAAGTTTTAGCCCTTTCCGCCAAACCCGCATATAAACGATTCAAGGACGCCCACCAGGCACTTGCGTGTGGGTAGAAAACGAAGTAATACCATTACACAACAGTCCTCGATGGGACCCACAAAACAGATATATATACAACAGCGACTCAACGAGTCAAGAACACAGATATACAATACAAAGATCCAAATCACCTTGAAAACGTTACAGCGTCCGAGTACGGACAAGATGCAAATGGGGCTAAGAGCCCTGAAGAATTACCAATGGCGTCCATAACCCTGCCCAGGCCAAGCCGGAAGGGTAACCCTGCTAACGACGTCGATCTCAAACCTGCTAAACCAAAAGGAGTGCCGACAAAGGGCAAAGGAAAAAGAGGAGCGTCAGTACTCAGGCCAGTACACGGCGAGGCTAGAATTCGGCGGCTCTCGCCTACATAGGTATGGTGGACTGAAGCAGAAGCGCAGCAACACTAACAACCTATAGAGACTCAATAAAATTGGCGGCTATTAGAGAGGGATAAGAAAGACCTATTCGGATCCAACCTGATACTAACACCAAACATACCCATCCTGGCATTTCCCCCTCGATACCAAACGAGAAAGTCAAAACCGAGGAACTCACACGGTTGGCAGTTTTATTCATTCCATTATAGTTGAAGCTCTTACTAATCAGATATAGATATCATGAGTCATCCTGATAGCATAAGTAGTGGGCAGTTTTAGTTAACCATTTAGTGGTAGTTGCAGTACTTACTAGTCAGATACAATTAGCATGTGACATCCCAAACCCAGCAGTTGTTGGCACTTTTATTATCCATTCCATTAAAGTTGAAGCTGATTACTAGTCACATATAAAGTCAAATTTATAGCACTACTTTAATTATGCTTGTCTATGATCGAGATACTGTGCTCCAAGTCGTCCATAACCACGGACACGGCTTTCGGAAAGATTTACCCTGCAAGGGTGCACAAATAGCAACACACACACGATCAACCTCGGAAAAACCAAATCAAAACCCAACGAGACTTTCACGACAAAGCAATCACAGGATTCATAAAATATTTCAGGGGGTCACCCCACTAAGATACCCGCAACGAAGTTGGCCGGCAACGGAACGGACCCAGGGTTTGTGACGACGGTTGTAAACGACTGGGAACCCGAAAGTGTGACTAGGCTTGTCGATACCGCGAAAACATGGCACGATCCAAAATAGTACAGGTGCTCCACGCACAATCTTAAATAAAGTAGTAAAACATGGCATAGGTACAGGATAGTAATAAAGCCCTGATATGTCCATTTTGCATCACTATTCTATGTCTTAATTCACTATTATTCATTGATATATTTCGTATTGAGAGGTGATACTTATGTTATTTCATCTGTTTTTGCATGGTTGATGACTTTTGGAGCATGGACCGCTGCAGCCAGGATTCTGATGGAAAAGGTGTTGTTTTGAGACAAAATTCGCGAAGATCAGAAAATCCGGAAAAATATACGGAAAATCCTATTTTTCCAGAAGATTAAGGATGCCAGAAGATGGAGTGGAGATGGGCCACAGGGGGGCCACACCACTCCATGGCGCGGGCAGGCCTAGGCCACGCCAGGGAGTGGTGTGGCCATCCTGGCCCACTCCAGCCTCTCCCCTCTAGCGTATATCTTCCTCCCGAAACCCTAAGACTTGGGGAGGGACCACAGAAAGATTCCGCCGCCTCTGCGGGGCGAAAAACACCGAGAGAGAAAGATCTCTACGGCAGACAGATTTCTGCTAGGGGAATTTCTTCCCGGAGAGGGGAGATCATCGCCATCAACACCACCATCAAGCTGGACTTCATCGGGATCATCATCATCACCACCATCATCACCATCAGCACCCTCATCACCATCTCCATATTGCTGTAACAATTGCGTTGAATCTTGCATAGTTCATATGGGAAACTTTCCCGGTGTTGATTACTCTTTGTAGTTGATGCAATTGAGTGAACCATTGAATTATTGTTTATGTTCAGATTGTTATACATCATTATTCCATCTCTGATCATGATCCATATGATGTCTTGTGAGTAGTTCGTTTTGTTCTTGAGGACATGGGAGAAGTCTTATTGTTAGTAGTGGAGTTGCGTTGAGAAAGATTCAATAGATTGTTATTTAAGTTGTGGTGTACTTCTTCTAGTGGTGTCATGTGAACGTCGACTACATGACACTTCACCTATATGGGCCTAGGGGAATACATTGTGTATTTGGCTACTAATCGTAGGGGTTGCCGGAGTGACAGAAACTTGAACCCCCGTTAGGAAACCATTGCACAAGGGACGTAAGGGTCTTAGAGTTTAAAGTTGTGGTTAGGTTTCTACCTTAATTACTTTCTTGTACTTACGTGTGGCATCCCGCTAAAACCACTACTAGAAAATCGCGTTGTTTTTGTGCATTGCATCGTCATGACCGCATGCTCATGTCGTCATGCCACCTTGCATTTGAGCATCGTCATGTCATCTTGCATTTGTTTGCATAAAACTATTTTCGAAAAGCCTGTTTTTGTTTTCTAAACGCCCCGTCTTTATTTCAAATTAAAACCCGGGTCTCCGGATTATTTTGCTTTGTCTACCAACGGATTTCAAAAGCCTTTGTTTTAAATAGTAAAATATTTTCTTTTATTTTTAGGAGGCAGCCCGCCAGGCCCGAAAGCCTAGCCGGCCACCTCCAGATAAAATCCTACCTACCCCAGGAACACCCAAAACCTATTCTACCAAATAACCCACCCAGCCTATTCTACCCAGCCCCTCCACCTCACCCCCTCCAATCCCATGTCGCCACCTCAGCCCCGCTGGTCCCACCCAGCCTCCACCTACTCCCTTCCCTCACCCAGCCGCACCCACCACACCCCACCGGACCACTCACACCCGGCCACGTCGCCCCAGCCCCCACGCGGACACCGCGCCCCACCCCACCTGCCCCGCTTCCCCTGCCGACAGCCCGCCTCGGGATCCCGCCCCGCCCGCGTCACCTGGCCCCACCACTCCCCCCCCCCCCACCGACGCTCGCCTCCTCTCGCTACCCCGCCGTCGTCCCCGCCGCCAGAAACGGCCGTGCCCGCCCGGCGCCTCGTCGCTGCCGCCTCTGCCCTCTTCCCCTGCGTCTTCCTCCCCTCCGCCGCTCGGCCCCTCCAAGTCCGGCCGCCTCCTCTTCGCCGTCCTCCTCCCCGCGGCCTCCCTCGTCCTCGAGATTCCCGCCGCCGACCGCGACCATTCCGCCCCCGCTTGCCAAGACCTCCGCCGCCACGGGCGTGCTCGGCAGCAGCCCGGCCTCCTCCCTCCGGCCTTCCCCCGCCGGCCGCCATCGCCTACCCCGCCGCCAGCATCCCTCTCCTCTGCCCTAACGCCACCGACCTAGGCGACCCCGCCGCCCTGCCTGCCGGCCCTGCGCCGAGCCTCGCCGCCAGGGCCAAAGCCACCGTCGGCCACCGCCCTCTTCCCCGTGCTCGACCCGGCCGCCGGCCTCCGCCTCCACCTCGATGCCGCTGCCAACCAAGCTTGCCGGCTCACCTCCTGACGGCGCCCAGTACTGCGCCCTCACCTGCCTGCTTGTGGTCAAGCATGTGCTTGTGTGCTGACCGTGAAAAAAAAACCTAACAGTCACCCTGATGCTTTCA
Source organism: Avena eriantha (assembly GCA_910589775.1). Taxonomy (NCBI): domain Eukaryota; kingdom Viridiplantae; phylum Streptophyta; class Magnoliopsida; order Poales; family Poaceae; genus Avena; species Avena eriantha. The sequence goes on along the minus strand of OU342740.1, from coordinate 304,361,253 downwards.
TCTCGTGTTGTGTGGGGTCAGTACGATGCCCTTTTGCTGATGATACTAGTTGCCGCGACAACATCTCGACAAGTGTCCATCGCCACTCAAGACCGACCCCGTGACGAGTGCATCGACCCCCACCACGACCTTCGCCGCGGAAACCCAAGACCGTCGACATGGAACCGAAGGACGTCAAGCTCTTCATCCCGGCACGCCAAGTTCTCCCTCTCGGATCCGCGGACCCCGAATACCCCGGATGCGACAAGACCTTCTCCCCAGATGCGATGCCGAGAACCCGAACGCCAAGATCTACCAGCGACCCGACCAAGATCCGAAGACCAATCCCGGAGTTTGAAGACCGATCCCGGAGTTTGAAGACCGATCCCGTCGAAGATCGAACCTTGGCGCGCCAAGTTCTTCGACCTCGAGGACCGATCCATCGGAACGCCAAGACCTTCTTCCGAACCCGAGTTCTTCGTCACAGGCGTCCAGATCTCCTGCACAGACCCGAAGACCCCCGGTACCCGATCCACTCAAGCTCGCCATCAACGACGAGATCGACACCGACCAGGTCGAATCCGATGCACCCCCGATGCCAAACCAAGTCCTTCTTCTCGGATGCGACAAGATCTACTTCTGTTGTCCGAGACTGATCCCATCGAGCCGTTTCCGCCCCTGTCGAACCCTGTCGAACCCCGAACCCCTCGGAGCCCAAGTTCGTCGAACCCTAATGTGATTCCCTATCCGAGACCCCATTAATTTAAAATATGACATTATCACTTGTTGCATATTAATTGTTCATCTCGCATGCATATCACAATCATGCGGGATCTTCTGCCGTAGTATTAAATATTACATCCGGTGTTTCTTTTAGTGCTTTGCTTCTTGGCGGATTAGCCTGATGAGTGGATGCGAGTATTGACAAGTTCTCCGGATATGAACCTTCGGCAGTGTTTTCCCAGGCGAGCATCTCTTCCCCTTCTACCTATTTTGCATTTATAGTCTTTATTTCCTTCTGGTTATCTATTGCTATCCGTGTCACAATGCTTTAGTTTCCGTGCACCAGTTATATCCCGTGCAGCCTCTATATTGCCATGGACACCTCCTAATACCTGTTGTTTGGTCGATAGCTGGCCTTGCGAGTCGTAGTTGCTTGCTCAGGTGCGATCTCGTGTTGTCGAGTACCACAGTTGTTGGAATGGTGGTTTTGTTTATTGTTGGAGATGTTTATGGTGGATATGATCATGACTTTATATACAACTATTAAAATGCTAGCTAAAACTAATGCAGAGGCATCGGTGGGCAATAGATGTTATTTGGTTCTTCCACGCTCACTTGTGTCCTGTAGGACCCCGAGTACTTGATACCTGTTCCTTGATTTTTCGCACTATCCACATCCGGGAGGCCTTATGGACCCCCCTGAGCCAGAGCTTGATTCATTCTTATTTCTTGGGGCCACAATTAGTTTGGGGCTTTATTACTATCCTGTACTTATGCCATGTTACTGCTTTATTAAGATTGTGCGAGGAGCACCTGTACTATTTTGGATCGTGACACGTTTTCGCTGTATCGACAAGCCCAGTCACACTTTCGGGTTCCCAGTCGTTTACAGCCGTCCACACAAACCCTAGGTCCGTTCCGGACCCGGCCAACTTCGTTGCGGGTAGCTTAGTGGGGTGGCCCCCTGAAATATTTCTGAATCCTGTGATCGCTTTGTCGTGAATGCCTCGTTGGGTTTTGAGTTGGTTTTTCCGAGGTTGATCGAGTGTGTGTTGCTATTTGTGCACCCCTGCAGGGTAAAACTTTCTGAAAGCCGTGTCCGCGGTTATGGACGACTTGGAGCACAGTATCTCGATCATAGACAAGCATAACTAAAGTAGTGCTATAAATTTGACTTAATATGTGACTAGTAATCAGAAGCAACTATAACGGAATGGATATTAAAAATGCCAACCACTGGTGGACCTAGATTGTTTTGTTATATCTGCCTAGTAAGTATTGCAACTCCAATGGAATGAGATAAAAGTGCCAACAACTGCTGGGTTTTGGGATTCCTCAGAACTATTATATCTGACTAGTAAATGTTCCAACTACAACGGAATAGCGATTAAAACTGTCCACTACTTATGCTTCAGGATGACTCATGCTATCTATACCTGACTAGTAAGTGCTTCAACTATAACCGAATGAATAAAACTGCCAACTGTGTGGGTTCCTTGGTCCGACTTCCTCGTTTGGTCTCGAGGGGGAATTACCAGGATGGGTTTGTTTGGTGTTAGCTTCAGGTTGGATCCGAATAGGTCTTTCTTATCTCTCTCTGATAACCGCCAGTTGTATCGAGTCTCTATAGGTTGTTTAGTGCCGCTGCGCTGCCGCTTCAGCCCACCATACCTATGTAGGCGAGAGCCGCCGAATTCTAGCCTCACCGTGTACTGGCCTCAGTACTGACGCTCCTCTTTTTTCCTTTGCCCTTTGTCGGCACCCCTTTTGTTTTAGCAGGTTTGCGATCGACGCCGTTAGTAGGGTTACCCTTCCGGCTTGGCCTGGGCAGGGTTATGGACGCCATTGGTTATTCTTCAGGGCTCTTAGCCCCATTTGCATCTTGTCCGTAGTCGGACGCTCTATCGTTTTCAAGGTGATTTGGATCTTCGTATATTATATCTGTATTCCTGACTCATGGAGTTGTTGTTGTATATATATGATCTGTGGGTCCCATCGATGACTGATGTGTAATGGTATTACTTCATTTTCCACCCGCACGAAAGTGCTTGGTGGGCGTCCTTGAATCGTTTCTATGCGGGTTTGGCGGGAAGCGCTAAAACTTGCATAGGGCCGATTTGAGGGTGTTACAGAGTGGTATCAGAGCCCAGCAGTTGCGATACCCCACAAGTCCAGCCTGTAGGATAACCTAGCTAACGGCCGAAGTAAAGTGTCAAAAATATTTTCAAAATCGGTTGGATAGATCTGGTTAGGTCTGCTTTTACTCCTTACCCCTCTGTTATTCTCCTCTTACCTCTGTGTGTTTTGAATCTGTTCTCTTCTCTTTCTTCGAGTCCAGGAATTCTCGTGGTTGGGTTTCTGTCGTACCTTCAGGGTTTCGCTTCCTCCTTTGGTAACGGTGCTTCCACATCCGGTCTTTATGCTATCTGAGTAATCCTTCACCTGTTGGACTTCTCTCTGTTCCTTGTTGTGCTTTCCGGTGTTTTCCGACGCGACGACATCATCTACGCCAGATTCGATGCAGAGTCTGCATCACTCCTTTGTTTCCGAACCTTGCTTGTCGAGATCTTCAGTCTGAATTCCGAGAGTTGGTTGCATAATTCTCCTATTCATGTGCAAAGTAATGCTTTGAGTGCGGGATGGAGTAGCTACCATAGCACTACTCTTATCATTTGCTTTGTACATTGAATCGGTGGATCCAGCAATTTTACTCCCTCCAAGGAAGCAAGAGGTGGCTTTATTTTGTTGATACCTCCATCTTTGCCTTTTGTTCCTGGAGTGTTCTCTCGACGATCACGGACAACGACCTCTTGTTAGTGGTGTCGCGAGGATCTACACGAAGCGAGAAGATGCAGATCGTCGACCTTCTTTCTGGTACCATGAGGCGGATCTCGAGGGCGAGATCCCTTGTTAGTGGTGTCGAATTGTGGCATCCCGCAAAAACCACTACTAGAAAATCGCGTTGTTTTTGTGCATTGCATCGTCATGACCGCATGCTCATGTCGTCATGCCACCTTGCATTTGAGCATCGTCATGTCATCTTGCATTTGTTTGCATAAAACTATTTTCGAAAGGCCTGTTTTTGTTTTCTAAACGCCCCGTCTTTATTTCGAATTAAAACCCGGGTCTCCGGATTATTTTGCTTTGTCTACCAACGGATTTCAAAAGCCGTTGTTTTAAATAATAAAATATTTTCTTTTATTTTTAGGAGGCAGCCCGCCAGGCCCGAAAGCCTAGCCGGCCACCTCCAGATAAAATCCTACCTACCCCAGGAACACCCAAAACCTATTCTACCAAATAACCCACCCAGCCTATTCTACCCAGCCCCTCCACCTCACCCCCTCCAATCCCATGTCGCCACCTCAGCCCCGCTGGTCCCACCCAGCCTCCACCTACTCCCTTCCCTCACCCAGCCGCACCCACCACACCCCACCGGACCACTCACACCTGGCCACGTCGCCCCAGCCCCACGCGGACACCGCGCCCCACCCCACCTGCCCCGCTTCCCCTGCCAACAGCCCGCCTCGGGATCCCGCCCCGCCCACGTCACCTGGCCCCACCACTCTCCCGCGTCCCCCCCCCCCCACCGACGCTCGCCTCCTCTCGCTACCCCGCCATCGTCCCCGCCGCCAGCAACGGCCGCGCCCGCCCGGCGCCTCGTCGCCGCCGCCTCTGCCCTCTTCCCCCGCGTCTTCCTCCCCGCCGCCAGATCCCGCCGCCGCTCGGCCCCTCCAAGTCCGGCCGCCTCCTCTTTGTCGTCCTCCTCCCCGCGGCCTCCCTCGTCCTCGAGCTTCCCGGCGTCGACCGTGACCACTCCGCCCCCGCTTGCCAAGACCTCCGCCGCCACGGGCGTGCTCGGCAGCAGCCCGGCCTCCTCCCTCCGGCCTTCCCCTGCCGGCTGCCATCGCCTACCCTGCCTCCAGCATCCCTCTCCTCTGCCCCAACGCCACCGACTTGGGCGACCCCGCCGCCCCGCCTGCCGGCCCTGCGCCGAGCCCCGCCGCCAGGGCCGAAGCCACCGTCGGCCACCGCCCTCTTCCCCGTGCTCGACACGGCCGCCGGCCTCCGCCTCCACCTCGACGCTGCCGCTAGCCAAGCTTGCCGGCTCTCCTCCTGACGGCGCCCAGTACTGCGCCCTCACCTGCCTGCTCGTCGTCAAGCATGTGCTTGTGTGCTGACCGTGAAAAAAACCTAACAGTCACCCTGATGCTTTCATCTTGTGTTGTGTGGGGTCAGTACGATGCCCTTTTGCTGATGATACTAGTTGCCGCGACAACATCTCGACAAGTGTCCATCGCCACTCAAGACCGACCCCGTGACGAGTGCATCGACCCCCACCACGACCTTCGCCGCGGAAACCCAAGACCGTCGACATGGAACCGAAGGACGTCAAGCTCTTCATCCCGGCACGCCAAGTTCTCCCTCTCGGATCCGCGGACCCCGAAGACCCCGGATGCGACAAGACCTTCTTCCTAGATGCGATGTCGAGAACCCGAACGCCAAGATCTACCAGCGACCCGACCAAGATCCGAAGACCGATCCCGGAGTTTGAAGACCGATCCCGGAGTTTGAAGACCGATCCCGTCGAAGATCGAACCTTGGCGCGCCAAGTTCTTCGACCTCGAGGACCGATCCATCGGAACGCCAAGACCTTCTTCCGAACCCGAGTTCTTCGTCACAGCCGTCCAGATCTCCTGCACGGACCCGAAGACCCCCGGTACCCGATCCACTCAAGCTCGCCATCAACGACGAGATCGACACCGACCAAGTCGAATCCGATGCGCCCCCGACGCCAAACCAAGTCCTTCTTCTCGGATGCGACAAGATCTACTTCTGTTGTCCGAGACCGATCCCGTCGAGCCGTTTCCGCCCCTGTCGAACCCTGTCGAACCCCGAACCCCTCGGAGCCCAAGTTCGCCGAACCCTAATGTGATTCCCTATCCGAGACCCCATTAATTTAAAATATGACATTATCACTTGTTGCATATTAATTGTTCATCTCGCATGCATATCACAATCATGCCGGATCTTCTGCCGTAGTATTAAATATTGCATCCGGTGTTTCTTTTAGTGCTTTGCTTCTTCGCGGATTAGCCTGATGAGTGGATGCGAGTATCGACAAGTTCTCCGGATATGAACCTTCGGCAGTGTTTTCCCAGGCGAGCATCTCTTCCCCTTCTACCTATTTTGCATTTATAGTCTTTATTTCCTTCTGGTTATCTATTGCTATCCGTGTCGCGATGCTTTAGTTTCCATGCACCAGTTATATCCCGTGCAGCCTCTATATTGCCATGGACACCTCCTAATACCTGTTGTTTGGTTGATAGCTGGCCTTGCGAGTCGTAGTTGCTTGCTCAGGTGCGATCTCGTGTTGTCGAGTACCACAGTTGTTGGAATGGTGGCAATGTTTATTGGTGGAGATGTTTATGGTGGATATGATCATGACTTTATATACAACTATTAAAATGCTAGCTAAAACTAATGCAGAGGCATCGGTGGGCAATAGATGTTATTTGGTTCTTCCACGCTCACTTGTGTCCCGTAGGACCCCGAGTACTTGATACCTGTTCCTTGATTTTTCGCACTATCCACATCCGGGAGGCCTTATGGACCCCTGAGCCAGAGCTTGATTCATTCTTATTTCTTGGGGCCACAATTAGTTTGGGGCTTTATTACTATCCTGTACTTATGCCATGTTACTGCTTTATTAAGATTGTGCGAGGAGCACCTGTACTATTTTGGATCGTGACACGTTTTCGCTGTATCGACAAGCCCAGTCACACTTTCGGGTTCCCAGTCGTTTACAGCCGTCCACACAAACCCTAGGTCCGTTCCGGACCCGGCCAACTTCGTTGCGGGTAGCTTAGTGGGGTGGCCCCCTGAAATATTTCTGAATCCTGTGATCGCTTTGTCGTGAATGCCTCGTTGGGTTTTGAGTTGGTTTTTCCGAGGTTGATCGAGTGTGTGTTGCTATTTGTGCACCCCTGCAGGGTAAAACTTTCTGAAAGCCGTGTCCGCGGTTATGGACGACTTGGAGCACAGTATCTCGATCATAGACAAGCATAACTAAAGTAGTGCTATAAATTTGACTTAATATGTGACTAGTAATCAGAAGCAACTATAACGGAATGGATATTAAAAATGCCAACCACTGGTGGACCTAGATTGTTTTGTTATATCTGCCTAGTAAGTATTGCAACTCCAATGGAATGAGATAAAAGTGCCAACAACTGCTGGGTTTTGGGATTCCTCAGAACTATTATATCTGACTAGTAAATGTTCCAACTACAACGGAATAGCGATTAAAACTGTCCACTACTTATGCTTCAGGATGACTCATGCTATCTATACCTGACTAGTAAGTGCTTCAACTATAACCGAATGAATAAAACTGCCAACTGTGTGGGTTCCTTGGTCCGACTTCCTCGTTTGGTCTCGAGGGGGAATTACCAGGATGGGTTTGTTTGGTGTTAGCTTCAGGTTGGATCCGAATAGGTCTTTCTTATCTCTCTCTGATAACCGCCAGTTGTATCGAGTCTCTATAGGTTGTTTAGTGCCGCTGCGCTGCCGCTTCAGCCCACCATACCTATGTAGGCGAGAGCCGCCGAATTCTAGCCTCGCCGTGTACTGGCCTCAGTACTGACGCTCCTCTTTTTCCTTTGCCCTTTGTCGGCACCCCTTTTGTTTTAGCAGGTTTGCGATCGACGCCGTTAGCAGGGTTACCCTTCCGGCTTGGCCTGGGCAGGGTTATGGACGCCATTGGTTATTCTTCAGGGCTCTTAGCCCCATTTGCATCTTGTCCGTAGTCGGACGCTCTATCGTTTTCAAGGTGATTTGGATCTTCGTATATTATATCTGTATTCCTGACTCATGGAGTCGTTGTTGTATATATATGATCTGTGGGTCCCATCGATGACTGATGTGTAATGGTATTACTTCGTTTTCCATCCGCACGAAAGTGCCTGGTGGGCGTCCTTGAATCGTTTCTATGCGGGTTTGGCGGGAAGCGCTAAAACTTGCATAGGGCCGATTTGAGGGTGTTACATTACGGATGTTTGCAAGGGGGTTTAATCACAAGTATGTATTAAGTCTTGGATGGGACGGTACATTAACACAGGTTCACCCACACAACACTTAGCAAGCTAGAGAAGATTAATCGACTATATGAAGCGAAAGCACTTGACAGTCTTCCCATGTGTCCTCGAGAACGTTTGGTCATCTATAGAAATACAACCGGCTTGTCCTTTGCTGCATAAAGGATTGGGCCACTTGCTGCATTTATTCCTACTGTCTTTTATTTACTCGTACTTTGTTTACTTGCTTTATCGAAAACCCCTAAAAATCCGTTTGCTAAGTATTTGCAGAGAATTCCTGATCCATACCACTAGCCAGCACCTTCTGCTCCTCGTTGGATTCGACACTCTTACTTATCGAAAATACTGCGATACACCCCCTATACTTGTGGGTCATCAAGACTATTTTCTGGCGCCGTTGCCGGGGAGTGAAGCGCTATTGGGGAGTGGAACTGGTAAAGGAAACTTCTACTATGAGTATTGTTTACTTCTGCTAGTTGCTTTATTTTCGTTATGGATAATTCACTAAGTTTCTTATTTGGTAATGCTACTACCACTACTAAGGTAGTAGATAAGCCACCACATGCTGAGAAAGATGTTTTCAAAATACCTACAAGAATTATTGATCGTGTTATGGATAACTACTATGTTGGGGATGGAACTGTCCATCCCGGTGATCATTTGCTCTTTATACACGAATTATGCGGGTTGTTCAAGTGTGCAGGTATTACTACAGATCAAGTTAAGAAGAAGTTATTCTCATTATCACTGAAAGGAAGAGCTGAGGAATGGTATAAGCTGCTGAAGAATGGTCAAGCTCTAGAATGGGAGGAAATAGTGCCTCTCTTTTATTTAAAGTTTTATCCTCCTAGTGAAATTCATAAAGATCGGAATCAAATATACAACTTTTGGCCTCTTGATGGAGAGAATACTGCTCAAGCTTGGGGGAGACTCAAGTTACTAATGCTCAAATGTCCCATTCATGAGCTCCCCAACAATATTATTATCAATAACTTTTATGCAAGGCTCCCTCTACATGACAAGGATTTATTGGACGCTTCTTGTGCTGGATCATTCACTCGTATGGAAGAAGAAGTTAAATGGGACCTTCTGGACCGTATTCAAGACAATGCTGAAGCTTGGGAGAACGACAAAGGTAGAAACTCAGGTATAAATTATGATTATGAATGCATTGAATCTTTTATGGGAACTAATGACTTTCAAAATATTAAAAATGCTTATGGTCTAGACTCTCAAGCTATTGCTTCTTATTTTAAGGCTTTTGCTTCTTATATTGAAGTGTCTAAAAAGAAGTGGAATAAGTATCATGAACCTTATAAAGATATTGCTAAGAGTGTTCCTGCAAGAAATACTGAAGTTTATACTGCTAGTCATGTTTTACCTAAACCTTATATTGAGAAAATGCCTTTCCCAGTTAAGGTAAAGGAGCATTCTATGATAGCTAGTATGGTTAATGAAAGTATGAGTAGGGCTGCTGAACCTGATAAACAAATGATTGATGAACCTATTGTAGCAAATGTGAAAGACTTTGTTGCTAAATATGAAAAAGAGGGACACACTATCCTTTGTAAGGATACCTCTAATATTGTTTCGCATAGTAGTGTTATGAGAGCTAGTATTCCTGTGTTTTCTATTAGAATAAGTGATCACTGCTATGATAGTCCTTGTGATAGCTATATTGTTAAGTTTATGCATGATACTGAAAGCTATTATGAGAGAGGGAAAAGTGTTCTTGTGCATCTCAATAATATCAAGTTTCCTCGTTTTATGCTGAAAGTTTTTATGTTGCACTTCTTTTGCCTTCTTATGCAAGTTGCTTTGGTTCCAATAACTTGTTTGTTTACAAAATTCCCTTGCATAGGAAGTGGGTTAGACTTAAATGTGCGTGTGTTTTTGCTTCTTAATGCTCTCTTTCACTTCAAATCATATCCCTATGAGAGCTTCTTCAAAATTATCATGCCCATCTTAATGGCTATAAAGAAAGAGCTTTATGGGAGACAGCCCAATTTGTTTTTGCTTTCAGTTTGTTTTTGTTTCTTTGAGTATTGGAAGTTATTACTTCGGTAATAATCGCTCCTTATCCGTTTTGTTTAGTTTTTGTGTCAAGATCAACCTCTAATGAGAGAGAAGTAAGATTTGGGGAAGTTGCTGTCCCGAAACAGAATTTGTGCTTCACCGTAAAAATTCGTGAGATATCTCTATATATCGGATTGAGCTGTAATTTTTTTTGCTTATGCCCCAGATTGTTATTTAACTTTCGTTAGTTTTGCACTTTTTGATTTGAGCAATAGAAGATTTTTGTATAAATTGATCTTTACCTGTTGGTCTGTTTTGACAGACTTTGCCAATCTTGCATTTGCTTCTTTATTCGATTTCCTTTTTGAATTCTTTTTGGGTTTTCGAAAGGAGTTGCTACAGTAACTTTTGTTTTGATGGTTTTCAGTCAAAGTTGGACTCAAAAGGTTTTATCACTTCACTTATACTAATGTTGCTAATAAGAACTATGTGAAGTTTTGTGTGAAAGAAATTTCCAGGAAGTGGAGATAATGGTGTAACAAGGAAGAGAAAGGTTTTATGACTCGAGTAATAAGTATATGAAGATGAAGATATCGATGATATTCAAGTGATGACTCCGGAAGGATCCACTCAATACCAAATTCAGAGACCTGCAGAGTCCGTTTCCAACTAGGTAACAGTTCTGGTAAGAAAAGTTCCGCGAAAATACAATCCAACTATATTTTTGCAGTTTTCAGTCAATAAGGAAAGCTATGAAGCGAAAAAGGGACGGAACCGGAGCCAGGGTGGCCCACACCACCCCATGGCGTGGGCCCACGCCTGGCGGCGCCACCAGGTGGTGAGGCCACCCAGGACTCCGTCTCCGACCCGTTTTCTCCCAGTACCTTCCTTTTGATATGAAATGTCGTAATATATAACCCCCCGGATCTTTCGAGGTTCGTATATCGTGTTTTTGTTGTGTTTTTGTTTCGATCTGTTTCTGCCAGGTGTAATCTCAGATTTGGAGCCACAATGTCTTCCCCTGGAACATCCAAGGGAGATCCCTTAGAAGATATCATCAACCCATATATGAGAGAATTGAAGATTCATCCCAAGGAGTTGTTGCTCGAAGGTGGGGAGGTCCGGATTAAGGAGGTTCAAGGCCCTAAAGGTGAAGGAAATCTGGAGGACAGGGTGGAAGCATTGGAGCAAGAAGTCTTTAGGTACAGGAAGATGGCGGAGCGCGAAGTGGACATCATCCACAAGATTTGTTCCGAACTCATCGCCGAGCACCAAAAGGAGACTTCTGAACTCAAAGATGAAGTCTTTTCACTCCGCCAAACAACCAACAAACAGCAAGCACAGTTCTATGATGTTCAAAATCAAAACTGTGAGTATGAGGCTAGATTTAAACGCATAAGTGCTGCTGCAAGTTTCAGGATGTTGGAAATCACGATGTCCTTTGTTGATGGGAAGCCTTTACCCTAGAAGACGGACGAAGATGAGAAGATACCACCACCACCTAAGGAGTAATTCGTCATCAGGTTTGGCATCCCCTTGGTTTGTTCCAAGCTTGGGGGAGTGTCGCGGTATCATATCACTATCTTCTATCTTTTTACCTTATTAGTAGAATAATATCATGAATAGAGGAGTTATTGTGTAGTATGGTTTGCATTATGGAAGTGTCCCCTCTCTCGTTAGATATGTATCCCTTGGTGTGAGTTTCCATTATGGAATATTAATGAGAAGTTCTATCATTCACTCTTTTGCTTAGCTTATGTTAGTTTTCAACTCGTGGTTATATGATTGATCTTGTTATTAGTATTGGTAGCACTTTTGGATCATTGAGTTAATTTAGTTGGTTTTGGCAAACCTGGCTCGGTCAGTAGCAACACCTTTTTGAGAGTTGAAAAGAAAAAGATAGAAGTACTCTAGAAGAAAATAATTTCATCATCTTTCTTTCTTGATTTGCTCATAAGTCTAGTTTTCTCTAGTTAAGATCTTTTGTGCTTCCAAGGAAGATTACATGTTTGTCTTTACCATTTGTATGTTTGTTTGTTTCCTTCAACTCTTATACTTGCTACCCAGCCTTGCTAGCCAAAAACCTGTACTGAGAGGGTATTCTTCTCGTGCATCCACCTCCTTTAAACCAAAACCTTTGCCATTTGTGTCCACCATACCTACCTAGTAGCATTATTGTTGTTCCAAGTAAATTCCTGTTTTATCTACCTCCCAAATTAAACTTGTTATGTGAAAATTAGTGATTAAAGCTCTCACGAACTTGATGACACACTTTATTTTCTTGCATTTAATAAACTTGGACCATTGGGTCCTTCTTTGTTGCGTATATGCTTGCACTTTATGAGTTGAAGTTAGCCGAACCATGTATCATGGGGACCGCTTTCAACACTTCATTGGTACTTGTACCTAGTTGACATCATGTTCTTTTGCTTATGGATCCCGGCGGTGTGAAATAAAAGTGGAATTTGTAAGATCATGGAGTTTATATGTGTGTTATAGAAACGCCTAGGCCGCTAGCCTAAGCCATGCCTAATCATGGTGGAAACTTGCAGCATAACTATAGTGAGCATTCTATGAAGCATCCTAAATAAAAACCTATGCAAATAGCAAATAAAAAGATCGCTGAGATGCTCACTGTCTGCTTGCCTTGTCATTTTGATTATGGGATAGCTCCTGTGTCATGTGCAAGGGATACCCAGTTGGCGGTTCTCAATGATACGCATGTATTTACAATGACAAGAGCTTGCTCGTGACTGAAGTTGAGTAGCATGAGGATCGGTACTCATAAGTAAGGGGCTTGAGATTTCAACTTATAACTTGTCAAGCATATCCTCTTAGTTGTGTCACTTTAACCTTAATCACCTAAAGATGCCTATGATAGGGGCAATGAGAGCTGAAAGCTAGTAAGTATCATAATTTTTTGGGAGCTCTGTAGCATCCCAATTGTCTAACAATTGTAATGCTACTTGGTTTAGTAATATAATGGCTACTTCCTACTTAGAATTGTTCCATCATAATTATATCATGCTCATGTCATCATGCCACCTTGCATTTGAGCATCATATAAAACCCTTTTCATTTGGTTCTTCTCTCATATGCATTATTAATTGTATTGGCTCTTGATATATTGTATTTAAATCTTGATAAATGCTTGATGCCCAAGTTGAGTTGGGGGCATATCTTTTATTCCACTTCATCACCTTTCTTAGTCACCACCTCATAATTCCACCACCCTTCTTTTGGGTCCATCCATCATCTCCACCATCTTAATTATATATGAGCCCATGTTCTTCTTTTGGTATCTATTCTAGCTCATAAATAATTGAGGATGGTTCCCTCTACTCTCTACATGCTTCCATATCATGGCTATAATTGTTTTCACAATATTGTGTATGGTAGCATGTTTGCCACCTTTTTATACCATTTGTGTTGAAAGGCTCCCATAACCAAATTTGGGGAAGTAACCCAAACTTGAATTCTTATTAAAACTAGTTGTTTACACAACTAGAAACAATGCATTTAATGCATGCATGCCCCATGCAAGGATTGCACTCCTTTTATCCCTAACCTTTTTATTTTTCTTTTAGTTGTTTTGAATGATCTTTGGATGGATCAAATTCTTATAAAATCAAATGGAAAAGAAAGTAAAGAAACCTACACCTAGCTACACCACACCCACCAAAAACCCTAAGACCCTACCTACCCTCTCTCTTTACTTTTTCCTCTCAAACCCTAAACCTCCTTTCTCTTTCTCTCTATCTAACTCGAGCCTCACCTCACCATTTGGCCTCACCATGTCGAGCCCCTCTTCCTCACTGCCCATGGGGACCTACCCCATGCTAGCTACCCTCTTTAACCTAACCCTAACCCCAAGTCTTCCCCCTAACCTAGCCGAGGCTAACCCGAGCCTCCCCTCTCCTTCTCCCTTTCTCTCTCTCTGCCACAAAGGGGCCACCTGAGCCATCATCGCCTTGTCCTCACCCTGGTCCACCTCCAGCTGCCTGCCTGGCCTCCCATGCTCAGCACGTGAGAAAGGAGGGAAGGTGGCACCCGAGCCACCTTTTTCTTGTTCTCCACCACGAGCCCCACAACATCCCCCTCTCTCTCCCGTCCCTAACTACTCCCTCTCCCTCGTCTGGTAGTAGCCTCAGATCCCCAGGGCCTCGCCCTTTTTCTCCCCACCACCTGCCTGCCGCCGATCCTCTCCAACTCCGACTGCCGTCGGCCTCACCTTCCCCTCCTTGCTCAAGCCGGTGGCGTGGAGTTTGGGGCGTCGAGGAAGTGCAAGTCGAGCCCCTGCAACGCCCCTGTACCCGCAGACAAGGAGGAGGAGCCCCAGGCCGCGCTGCACCCCGACGCGCCGCCGAAACCCTAGCTCCGGTCGGCTGTCTGCCTCGTCGACGCTCTGCTGCTCCCTAAGCCGATCCGACGCCACCGTCTTCCCCGCGGTGAGCCACCCGTCCCCGCTGACACCCTCTCTCTCTCCATCGCGGCCTAGCCTCGCCGGACCACAGGACGAACGCTCTCTGGGCGCGTCTACGTCTGCACGTCCGCGCGCCGCACCACGTTAACTAGCCGCCCATCCCCCTCCTAACAACGTCCCCCGCCTACCGCAGTGGCTACCGCCTCCGAGCGCGAGCCCTAGGTCCCCGGTTCGAGCCGTACCGCGCCGCGATTTTCCGCCGCCAGCCTCGTCAGAACATGGAGAAGATCCACAGTAGCCGCGGCGGCCACTTTGCACAAACCCCCCTCTTTTATTTTTCCCTCGAGCCGCGGTACACCGAGCCCCACCGGTCAGCATCCCCGGTGCTTTTTACAAAAAGGCACCCGCTTTTCTGCACACTCAACCCACGCTCCAGTCCGTACCCACCTGTCAGCCTCTGCGGGCTCAGCCACTGGCACGTGGGCCCATAGCCGCTGGCCCCACCTGTCATTCGCAGAGGCTAGGTAAACCCGCGGTGTACAAAGCTTTCTGCGCGCTGCGTTGCCCAGTCAGGCTGGTCCCATCCGTCCGCGACTGGGGCTGGAGTAGGGCTGGGTAACAAAAGTATTTCCGTTTATCTGTTTTAATAAAACAAATTCAAAAATGTTTAAATACCAATTCAAATCTGATTTTAAATAACTTTTAAATTATAAATCCAAATAATACAAATGATATATGTTTTTGAATCAGAAAAATGTGAGGAATTCAAATATGCTATTCAAAATAATGTTTGAACACTTTAAATTTTCGAGATGATTAAAATTACAATAAAATGCCCTTTTCTTAATAAATTAATAACTTTATTTCTACAACTCCGAATTCGACAAATAATATGTCTAAATCGATCAGCACGACAAGCCCGTTCTATCTATGTAGTCCTGATTCTGAATTGAAGCATGCATCATGCCATATTTAAAAATCAGAACTGATTATGGCAATAAAACTTGACTAAACAAATAATAAAATGCTTTATTCTTGTACCCCACACCTCACCATGCCATGCTTTGTTAAAGCCAGGTAAATCGTGCATCATTCATCATGGCATGCTTGTTTGCTTGTCGCATTTAATTTATATGCTTGTGCACTTTATTTATGTTGGCCCTTGTTTGTTTGGTTCTTCTTCGAATAGACGCCCAGCAGGAGAATTATCAGGAATCACAGGAGTTCTACCTAGATCCATCTCTCGCTTCAACTGAGCTACCAGGCAAGCACTACCACATGCTTGCATACATATACTACCTATTGCCTCTATCTTATTCTTGCATCATGGAGTTGCGATTGCATTAAATTGAATCCCAAGTACTGCATAGCCTTTACTTTTAAACCCCACCGAAGCTTGTCCCTCCATCCCATGAGCCAATACTACAGGAGTTGTTTGAGCCATGCGAGTCGTAGAAAAGCATGTGTAGGGTATGTGAGTGTCTGAAGGATAACGAGTACCTAAACAACTTAACCTGAGTAGTAATGGGATAACTAATGAAAGAGGCACCGGTGAGCAATATCTGCTATTTGGTTTTTCATGCTCACTTGTGTCCCGTAGGACCCCGAGTACTTGATTCATGTTCCTTGACTATTCGCACTATCCACATCCGGGAGGCCTTATGGACCCCCCTAAGCCAGAGCTTGATTCATTCTTATTTCTTGGGGCCACAAAGTAGTTTGGGGCTTTATTACTATCATGTACTTATGCCATGTTACTGCTTTATTAAGATTGTGCATGGGGCACCTGTACTGTTTTGGAACATGGAATGTTTTTGCGGTATCGACAAGCCCAGTCACACTTTCGGGTTCCCAGTCATTTACAGCCATTGACACAAACCTTGGATCCGTCTCGGATCCGGCCAACTTCGTTGCGGGTAGCTTAATGGGGTGGCCCCCTGAAATATCTCTGAATCCTGTGATCGCTTTGTCGTGAATGCCTCGTTGGGTTTTGAGTTGGTTTTTCCGAGGTTGATCGAGTGTGTGTTGCTATTCATGCACCCCTACAGGTAAATCTTTCTGAAAGTCGTGTCCGCGGTTATGGACGACTTGGAGCACAGTTTCTCGTTCATAGACAAGTCTAACTAAAGTACCGCTTTTAAATTGACTAAGTACCTGACTAGTAAATAGTGCAATGCTCATGGAATGATTAATAAAACTGCCAACGGATGGGGGTTGTTCGTCCGCTTCCTCGTTGGTAAGCGAGGAGGAGGATGGATCTGTTAATTATACTGCTATAACTGTTGTTCTTAATTCACGGACATCCGTGTTTCATTGGTTAGGCGGATGGTTAGCGAGTATCTATAGACTTGTTAGGTATTATCTTTTGCTGCAATTGCGTCACCCCAGGTTGTGTCCCCTTTAGAGGCATAAAGACTTGCTGAGTACCCCTAGGGTCTCACACGATAAATTGTTTGATTCAGATGAACAGGTGTACCCGCAAGATGGATACTGGGTGGAGGAGACGGATGATGTTGGCAACGATCACTCGGTGTAGAGATTCCGGGAACGGGGATCCGTGAGATCTGTGGGCGGGATGTGTTTATTTATGTGGCATCTTATGCCGATTTGCTTCTTATCCGTACTCGGATCTTGTTTTCCGCTTCCGCCTGATACTCTGATGTTTGATGTATGAGGATCTATCCTAAAATATTATCTCTATCTAGGATATTTGAATCTTGCCATATGGCTTCACAATATTTCTATTTCTTTTAGATGGAATGGCTCTGAGAACTGTATTATGTGGCTTGCATACATACTCACTTGTGTATGTAGTTGATCCCTTCGCCTGCCGATTACACCGCTCGTTCTTGTCCTGATGCTCTGAAAGTGGTTAGGACGGCCGAAAGGTCTACCGTGAGTGGCCCCGGGCCCCACCGTACTATTTTAACCACTTTCGCTCATCCAGGCATGTAACTAAGAGCGTAATTCACCGAGGTAGTTACAATTGGTATCAGAGCCATCCCGCCCTTCAGGGTCTCAGCCAAAATGGTCGTTGTTAGTCGAGCAAATATTTTGGTAGTTATGTATACTAGGGAAAAACAAACGTGAGAGTATGACTGCTTCCATTTTTCTTCTTACCCACTCACCCACCCTTTTCTGGTAAGGAAGTGTAACGTTTTCAATCCTCTTCTAAAATTCAAACTAGGATTCACGTGTTCTGGGTTCCGTAGTACCATAGGTTGTGTGTGTGTGTGTGGTGTGTGTGAATTCTTTGTCTATCTGTTGCATCCAATGTTATCGCTATCTGCCTTTTGGTTATCAACTGTTGGTACATTCCATACCGACAGGCCTTTGTAAACCGACGCGATCTATCTGATTCATGGTATATCGGTGTGATATGTCTTACTCTTTGTTATCCGACGTTATCTTGTTTGGGGTGTTCGTTTCCGTAGTTACTAATCTTTAGGTTCATCTTAAGAAGAAGGTGTTGGGATATGTGTTTTACTGATTCATGTGCGGAGTAATGATTTGAGTGTGGGATGGAGTCGCGACCATACCACTACTTTTATCATTCGCTCTTGTATATTGAATTAGTAGAGTTACTAATCTTGATTCGTTAGGTGGTTTTGCGCATATAGTGGTATTTTAATACTGAAATTTGCGAGAATTTTTTCTTTGTTAGCTTGTGTACCACACTCCTTGTTCAGTCGTGTGCGTTATGCTTAATATCTTCTAGGTGCCTTGAACTTTGTTGATATTTTAATATCATCTCAGTGAATTGTATCCTTTAATCTTGGTTAATTCCATTTTGGTACTATTTTGGATTATTATTATTCTCCATGATAGTACTGACTTGTGTTTTATATCAATCACAGGATGGCACCTCCACGCCGTTCTGAGGAGGACATACCACCTGAACTGGGAGCTGCTTTGGCAAGTATTGCAAATGCCTTGGGAACTATGCAGCAGAACCAGCAGCGCTTCGAAGAAAGCGTGAGGAGGAATGAGTTTGTTCCGCTTCCTCCACCTCCCAAGCGTGGAGACATCAAGAGTTTTTTGAAGTTCAACCCACGCCAATTTGAGGTGTCTGATCAGCCACTTGATGCTGATGATTGGCTGCGTGAAATATCAAGGTTGCTAATGACTGCGGATGGTCCCGAGCAAGAATGGGTCAAATGTGCCACTCACCTTCTGAAGGGAGATGCAGCTCTGTGGTGGGAAAATTACCTCAAGGCAGACCTCTCTGGTTTTCAGCCTACTTGGGAGCAATTCACTGCGGCTTTCAAAGAGCAATATCTGTCAGAAATTGTCATGGAAAGGATGAAGGAAGTGTTTCTTAACCTGAAGCAGGGCAATGACAATGTCAATACCTACATCAGAAACTTCATGAACCTTTCTCGGTATGGTGGCGATGAGATCTCTGATGACAAGAAGAAGCAAAAGAGGTTTAGGCAAGGACTCAATGCTTCCATCAAATATGCAATCACTCATGCAAGATCGGGGTCTTTTCTGGAACTCCAACATACAGCTCTGCAGGAAGAAGCAAGTAGGCAAGTGTTTGAGGAGTCAAAGAAACACAGCCACGATGCAGCAAGCTCTTCAGCTATGACAGCTCCTTCTAAGCGTCGTGTCTGGGTTCCTAACACCCCACCGTCGCTCCCGGCTCCACCAAGACCGTCAAGCTACGCGGCAAGGCCACCAAACTCCTTTACTGC
Organism: Avena eriantha; assembly: GCA_910589775.1. Taxonomy (NCBI): domain Eukaryota; kingdom Viridiplantae; phylum Streptophyta; class Magnoliopsida; order Poales; family Poaceae; genus Avena; species Avena eriantha. Next base: position 304,342,321 of record OU342740.1, on the reverse strand, counting down.
GGCTCCCAGGGGCTACAACCACAACTACCTTGGAGCGCCTGGCGGAGTCCCTGGCTACATTGCTCCACGTCCACCTGGTGCTTGCTACACTTGTGGAAACACTGGGCATCAGCACTGGAATTGTCCTATGAACAACAAAGCTCTTCCTCCACCACCTCCAAGACCTGCGACAAGCTCTTCTATGGTTCGTGCACCTCCACCTCGGGCTCTCAACATCAACACCAAGCCCGGGTCTACGGTTGCTCGTGCCAACTGTGTCAACGTCGCTCAAGCTGAGCATGCACCTGGAGTTGTGATGGGTATGCTTCCTGTTAACTCAGTTCCTGCACGAGTTTTGTTTGATTCTGGTGCATCGCATTCTTTTGTGTCTCACAAATTTGCAAATGAGCATGAGCTTGTTATAGACCAGCTGGATAAAAAGTTAATGGTTCTTTCTCCCGGGGCAAGATTTTTATCTACCAAGATCAGCCATGGCAATCAAATTGAGATAGGTGGCTCTTCGTTTCCGGCTTCCTTAATTATTCTGGGCAATTCTGACATTGATGTTATCTTGGGCATGGATTGGTTAACAGAAAATGCAGCTGTGATTGATTATGCTGAACGTTCGGTTTCTCTGAAAATTCTTGAAGGCCATATAGTCTATTCTCCAAGTCTGACTCCTGCAATTCAACTTTACTCTTTGGCGGCTCTGAATGATGATGCTATGGAAGGTATTCAGAGTGTTCCGGTAGTATGTGAGTCCCCAGATGTCTTTCCTGAAGAGTTGCCAGGTATGCCTCCGGATCGTGAGGTTGAGTTTGTGATTGAACTTGAACCTGGTACCGTTCCTATCTCCAAGCGGCCTTATAAAATGGGTCCTGCTGAGTTGGCTGAACTCAAACGCCAGCTTGATGAACAAGAGAAGTTGGGTTTCATTCAGCACAGTACTTCTTCTTGGGGTAGCCCAACCATGTTTGTGAAGAAGCGAGACAAGACCGGTAGACTTTGTGTTGACTATCGGGCACTCAATGCTAAAACCATTAAGAATAAATATCCCCTTCCGTGGATTAATGATCTCTTCGATCAGCTAGCTGGAGCTGTGGTATTCTCTAAGCTTGATTTGAGAAGTGGATATCATCAAATCAAGATTCGCAAGGAAGATGTTCCCAAAACAGCTTTCACCACTCGCTATGGCCTGTATGAGTACACGGTCATGTCTTCCGGTCTCACCAATGCACCTGCCACCTTCTCGAGGCTTATGAACTCGGTTTTCATGGAGTATCTTGATAAGTTCGTTGTGGTCTATCTGGATGACATTCTAGTCTATTCTAAGTCAAAAGAAGAACATGAAGAACACCTTCGGTGTGTCCTAAACAAGCTTCGTGAGAACCGCCTGTATGCAAAGTTCTCCAAGTGTGAGTTCTGGCTGCCTCAAGTCACCTACCTTGGTCACGTCATCTCTGCCAAGGGCATTGCCGTCAACCCAGAAACTATTAAGCCAATTATGGACTGGCTTCCACCCATAAATGTCAAAGAAGTCCGGAGTTTCCTTGGTTTGGCTAGTTACTGTCGTCGCTTCGTTCAAAACTTCTCGAAGATTGCGAAGCCTCTTACCGATCTCCTCAAGAAAGGCAAGAAATACCTTTGGACTCCTGCATGTCAAGCAAGCTTTGAAACACTCAAAGAGAAGCTCACTTCCACACCAGTTTTGGTTCCTCCAGATACATCAAAGCCTTTCTAGATATTCTGTGACGCCTCATTACAAGGATTGGGTGCGGTCCTTATGCAAGAAAAACAAGTTGTTGCTTATGCCTCTCGACAGTTGAAGACGCATGAGATCAACTATCCTACACATGACCTCGAACTCGTAGCAGTTGTCTTTGCTTTGAAAGTATGGAGGCATTACTTGCTTGGCAATCGTTGTGAGATCTTTTCTAATCACAAGAGTCTGAAGTATATCTTCACACAGCCTGATCTCAACCTTCGTCAGAGGAGGTGGATTGAAGCAATAAATGATTTCGATTTAACCATCAACTACACTCCGGGCAAAGCTAATGTCATGGCCGATGCTCTCAGCCGAAAAGCTTATGTCAACAACCTCATGGTGGAAGAACAACAGCCTCTCTTGTGCGAGGAATTCCGCAAGCTCAACCTTGAAATTGTGGATCAAGGGTATCTTCTGAACCTTCTGGCAACCCCACTCTTGGAAGAAAAAGTCCGCTCCATTCAACTTGGTGATCCTTACACTAAAAAGATCATCTCCAACATTCAGCTTCCGAAGTATGAGTCCTTCCATGTCGACGACCAAGGCACTCTTTTATTTGAACACCGGATGTTTGTTCCGAACTACCTGGGTTTAAGAGACCAAGTTCTCAAGGAGGCGCATGATTCTGTTCTTTCTATCCACCCTGGCAGCACTAAGATGTACATGGACTTGAAAACACAATATTGGTGGCCTGGGTTGAAACGATATTGTGCCAAGTATGTCTCGGAGTGTGATGCCTGCCGCAGAGTTAAAGTTGTCCATCAGAAACCTTCCGGTCTTTTACAACCATTGAAGCCTCCGGAATGGAAATGGGAGAAAGTAGAGATGGACTTCATCACTGGTTTTCCAAGGTCGCAGAAGGGCAACAATGCAATCTTTGTTGTCATTGACAGGCTTTCTAAAGTAGCTCACTTCTTCCCAGTCAAGGAAACAATTTCTGCAATTCAGTTGGCTGAGCTCTATATCAACAGAATTGTCTCTCTGTATGGGGTTCCTCTTGAGATCAGTTCAGACCGTGGAAGCATCTTCACTTCCAAGTTCTGGGAAAGTTTCCAAAATGCTTTGGGAACAAAATTGAACTTCAGCACAACTTACCACCCTCAGTCCCAAGGACAAGTTGAAAGGATCAATCAGATTCTGGAAGATATGCTCCGTGCTTGCGTTATCTCTTTCGGCATGAAGTGGGAAGAATGTCTTCCTTATGCTGAATTCTCTTACAACAACAGCTTCCAGAAAAGTCTAAAGATGGCGCCATTTGAGGCTCTCTATGGTAGAAAATGCAGAACTCCGATTGGTTGGTCGAGCGCAGGTGAAAGAATATTGTTTGGCCCTGACATTGTAACTCAAGCAGAGGAGAAGGTTCACATCATTCTTGAAAATCTGAAGATTGCTCAAAGTCGCCAGAAGAGCAACTATGACAGAAAGCACACGGACATGGAGTATGTCCCTGGTGATCTCGTTTACCTTCGTGTCACTCCCATGAGAGGCACACACTGTTTTGGTATCAAAGGAAAGCTGGCTCATAGATACATTGGTCCTTTCAAAATTCGTGGAAGAAGAGGAGAAGTTGCTTATGCTCTTTAGCTCCCTGAAAAACTCAAGGTCCATGATGTTTTCCATATCTCTCAACTCAAGAAGTGCTTCAAGGATCCCGGCAGGACCGTGAACCATGAACTCATCAATCTCTAAGAAGATCTGTCTTATCAAGAACACCCCATAAAAATTCTAGAAGTCGCGGAAAGAAAGACTCGCAACAAGTCCATCAAGTTCTGCAAGGTGCAATGGTCGCACCATTCCGTTGATGAAGCCACTTGGGAACGTGAAGATGAGCTCCGTGCCAAGTATCCTACCCTCTTCGTGTCTTCTTCTTCTTCCTAGAATCTCGGGGCGAGATTCCTGTTTAGTGGGGGAGAGTTGTAGCATCCCAATTGTCTAACAATTGTAATGCTACTTGGTTTAGTAATATAATGGCTACTTCCTACTTAGAATTGTTGCATCATAATTATATCATGCTCATGTCATCATGCCACCTTGCATTTGAGCATCATATAAAACCCTTTTCATTTGGTTCTTCTCTCATGTGCATTATTAATTGTATTGGCTCTTGATATATTGTATTTGAATCTTGATAAATGCTTGATGCCCAAGTTGAGTTGGGGGCATATCTTTTATTCCACTTCATCACCTTTCTTAGTCACCACCTCATAATTCCACCACCCTTCTTTTGGGTCCATCCATCATCTCCACCATCTTAATTATATATGAGCCCATGTTCTTCTTTTGGTATCTATTCTAGCTCATAAATAATTGAGGATGGTTCCCTCTACTCTCTACATGCTTCCATATCATGGCTATAATTGTTTTCACAATATTGTGTATGGTAGCATGTTTGCCACCTTTTTATACCATTTGTGTTGAAAGGCTCCCATAACCAAATTTGGGGAAGTAACCCAAACTTGAATTCTTATTAAAACTAGTTGTTTACACAACTAGAAACAATGCATTTAATGCATGCATGCCCCATGCAAGGATTGCACTCCTTTTATCCCTAACCTTTTTATTTTTCTTTTAGTTGTTTTGAATGATCTTTGGATGGATCAAATTCTTATAAAATCAAATGGAAAAGAAAGTAAAGAAACCTACACCTAGCTACACCACACCCACCAAAAACCCTAAGACCCTACCTACCCTCTCTCTTTACTTTTTCCTCTCAAACCCTAAACCTCCTTTCTCTTTCTCTCTATCTAACTCGAGCCTCACCTCACCATTTGGCCTCACCATGTCGAGCCCCTCTTCCTCACTGCCCATGGGGACCTACCCCATGCTAGCTACCCTCTTTAACCTAACCCTAACCCCAAGTCTTCCCCCTAACCTAGCCGAGGCTAACCCGAGCCTCCCCTCTCCTTCTCCCTTTCTCTCTCTCTGCCACAAAGGGGCCACCTGAGCCGGCATCGCCTTGTCCTCACCCTGGTCCACCTCCAGCTGCCTGCCTGGCCTCCCATGCTCAGCACGTGAGAAAGGAGGGAAGGTGGCACCCGAGCCACCTTTTTCTTGTTCTCCACCACGAGCCCCACAACATCCCCCTCTCTCTCCCGTCCCTAACTACTCCCTCTCCCTCGTCTGGTAGTAGCCTCAGATCCCCAGGGCCTCGCCCTTTTTCTCCCCACCACCTGCCTGCCGCCGATCCTCTCCAACTCCGACTGCCGTCGGCCTCACCTTCCCCTCCTCGCTCAAGCCGGTGGCGTGGAGTTTGGGGCGTCGAGGAAGTGCAAGTCGAGCCCCTGCAACGCCCCTGTACCCGCAGACAAGGAGGAGGAGCCCCAGGCCGCGCTGCACCCCGACGCGCCGCCGAAACCCTAGCTCCGGTCGGCTGTCTGCCTCGTCGACGCTCTGCTGCTCCCTAAGCCGATCCGACGCCACCGTCTTCCCCGCGGTGAGCCACCCGTCCCCGCTGACACCCTCTCTCTCTCCATCGCGGCCTAGCCTCGCCGGACCACAGGACGAACGCTCTCTGGGCGCGTCTGCGTCTGCACGTCCGCGCGCCGCACCGCGTTAACTAGCCGCCCATCCCCCTCCTAACAACGTCCCCCGCCTACCGCAGTGGCTACCGCCTCTTTGTTGATTACTCTTTGTAGTTGATGCTATTGAGTGAACCATTGAATTATTATTTATGTTCAGATTGTTATACATCATTATTCCATCTCTGATCATGATCCATATGATGTCTTGTGAGTAGTTTGTTTTGTTCTTGAGGACATGGGAAAAGTCTTGTTGTTAGTAGTGGAGTTGCGTTGGGAAAGATTCAATAGATTGTTATTTAAGTTGTGGTGTACTTCTTCTAGTGGTGTCATGTGAACGTCGACTACATGACACTTCACCTATATGGGCCTAGGGGGATGCATTGTGTATTTGGCTACTAATCGTAGGGGTTGCCAGAGTGACAGAAACCTGAATCCCTGTTAGGAAACCATTGCACAAGGGATGTAAGGGTCTTAGAGTTTAAAGCTGTGGTTAGGTTTCTAACTTAATTACTTTCTTGTACTTACGGATGTTTGCAAGGGGGTTTAATCGCAAGTATGTATTAAGTCTTGGATGGGACGGTACATTAGCACAGGTTCACCCACACAACACTTAGCAAGCTAGAGAAGATTAATCGACTATATGAAGCGAAAGCACTTGATAGTCTTCCCATGTGTCCTCGAGAACGTTTGGTCATCTATAGAAATACAACCGACTTGTCCTTTGCTGCATAAAGGATTGTCCTTTGCTGCATTTATTCCTACTGTATTTTATTTACTCGTACTTTGTTTACTTGCTTTATCGAAAACCCCTAAAAATCCGTTTGTTAAGTATTTGCAGAGAATTCCTGATACATACCACTAGCCAGCACCTTCTGCTCCTCGTTGGGTTTGACACTCTTACTTATTGAAAATACTGCGATACACCCCCTATACTTGTGGGTCATCAAGCCCCAAACTAGTTTGTGGCCCCAAGAAATAAGAAATGAATCAAGCTTTGGCTAAGGGGAATTCATAGACTCTCCCGGATGTGGATAGTGCGAATAGTCAAGGAACAGGTATCAAGTACTCGGGGCCTACGGGACACAAGTGGACATAAAAACCAAATAGCATATATTGCCCACCGGTGCCTCTTTCATTAGTTATCCCAACAATTTAATAGTTGTATTTAAAGTCATGATCAACTCCACTTTAAAGCATATGACAACATTCCAACAACTGTTTGGTACTTCACGACATCGGATAACACCTGAGCAAGCGACTATGACTCGCAAGGCCATCTATCTACCAACTACAGGTAATAGGAGGTGTCCAAGGCAATATAAAGGCTGCAGGGAATATATCTGGTACGGAACACTAAAGCATCGCGACACGGATAGCAATAGATCAACAGGAGGAAATAAAGACTATAAATGCAAAATAGATAGAAAGGGGGAGAATGCTCGCCTGGGAAACACTTCTAGAGATTCATCCGGAGAACTTGTCGATATTCGCATCCACTCATCGGCCTAGTCCGCGAAGAAGCAAACACTAGAAGAAACACCGGATGCAATATTTAATGCTACGGCAGAAGAATCGGCATGCTTATGATATGATGCATGGCATGGCACAGATGCGGTGCAATTAGGCAGTATTAAGCAGAACCGGGGTCCCGACAAATAATTATATGGTTCAAGTTATTTACCTACCCCGCAAATTAAATGTTGTATTGACAAGACAAAACACGGCATCGGTTCACTACACCAATTTAAATGGAGTCCGGAATAAGATAAAGATATCCTGCAGATGGACTCCATATTTAATTGTGAGGTGAATCGGCATAATGCCCCCAACCCACGTGATATGCATGCGAGATGAACAATTAATATGCGAAAGTGACAATATCATATTATGAAAATAGGGGTCTCGGATAGGGGTTATACATTGGCGTTCGGCGCTCTTGGTTTCGGAGGGGTTTGGGCGCCGGGATCGGTCTTCGAGGTCGGTCTTCCAATCCGGGTTCCTTGGGTCCGAGAGGAAGATGTCCTCAGGGTCTCGATCATCGGGTCCATGTCGACGGTCATGGCGTTTCGGGATGGAGAACTTGGGATTCGGGGCTTGATTGCCGGTGTCGGTCTAAGGAAGGGTCGAAGATCTTGTCGAGCTGGGTCTGGGAAGATAGTTGTGGCGCGCACGCCAGCCCGCAACTTGACAGAGAATGACGAGCAAACCATCGCTTAGTAGACCACGGAAAAACACACAAGCACAGTACACACACGCGCCTATGCGGATGTGTACAGGAGCAGTGTCGCGAGGAACCAGACTGGACGGCGACCAACAAAGAACTGCTCTTGGCCCGCAGGGTCGCACATATAGAGGCGACATCGCAGAACTAGAGCGAGGCCGCGCAAGGTCGGGTGGAAGCTTTTAGGTGTTGATCGATACGCTGCAGGGCGACGAGGGCGGCTAGGACGCGGGGCTCGCTCGTGGCAGCGCGGTGCAGAGCGGCCGGTGGTCGCGTGCGTCCAGGAGGCGAGGTGGAGGCGCTCACGTGGCGGCAGGGCAGAGGAACACCAGGAGAGGCGGTGGTGGCCGGGCTTGGTGGCTCCGCGCGATGACGGAAGATGGCAACTCGGTCGAGGACGAAGGCGGGCCCATGGCGGAATCGACCGCGGCGGCGACATCTAGGGATGATGTGGGTCGGGGAGGTCGTCCGCGGGCATGCGGTAGGTGATGGTGCTCGAGCAGCGACGGGGACGTGCAGAGCTTGGTGACGGGCCTGCAGGCGAAGACGCGAGCAACAGGGGAAGGCGAGCTCGTTGAGGACGGGTGGCGCCGGTCGAGGCGGTGCTAGATAGCAAACGGCAAGGAAGACGAGGGGCTCGCAGCGCTCTGCCAGCGGAGAGAGGCGGCGCCCGGGGCGAGGGCAGAAGCCGCGCAGGGGGAGGACGAGGGCGGCCGTCTGCTTGAGGCGGAGGGCGAAGGTGGCGTCTGGCAGAGAGGACGACGGCGGGTGGACAAGCGTCCTGTAGACCGGAGGCAAGGAGAACGTGTGGCCACGGGCGGGCGGCGCGGCTCGAACTTGAACGACGGCAGGCTCGAGGGTAGGTGGCGACGCGTGTGGGGCGGGAGGGGTTGGCGAGGGCGAGGTACATCGGCGGTAGCGTGCGTTGCAGACGGGGCCCGCGCCGGCGGCGAAGCGGGAGAAGCAGGAAGGAGAGGGGCGGCCGACAGGTGGTTGGGTGCTGGGAATCGAGGGGCTCGGGCAGGGAGCGCGTCAAGTGGTAGGTGGCGAGACAAGAGAGGTAGGGTGGGGATCGATATGGGGATCGGGTAGAGCGGGGGTTGGTGGGGTCTCCGGGGTGGGCCAAGGTCTTGTCGGGGAGCGTACGCGGGGGGTGGGACACGCGAGGCGTGCCGCGTGCGACACGGAACGCTGGGCGGTTGTCGACACGCATGGGAGCGTGCGATGCAGCGAGGTCGCGCATACGCTGGGCTGCTGCGTGCAGCGAGGGATGGTTGGCGGGGTGGTCGTTTGGAGGCGGGTGGAGGCGCGGTAGTTGGCGGCCAGGACGGGAGAATGGCAGGTGGCAGGTGGGGTTGCACACCCAGGTGGCGGCGGCTGGAAGGGAAAAAGGAGGGAGGAGGGTTAGGGCAGGATAGGATTTAGGTTAGGAAGGAGGTGGCCGGCTGGGCTTTGGGCCTGGCTGGCTGCCTCCAAAAAAACAACTTAAACTTTTATTTATTTAAAACGGGGCTTTTGCAAACCGTTTTTAGACAAAACAAAATATTCCAGAGACCCGGGTTTTTAGTTTGAAAGAAAGGCGGGGTATTTAGAAAACCAAAACTAGGCTTTTCGAAGATAGTTTTAGACAAAACCATGCATGATGATGACGATGCTCAAGTGCAATGTGGCATGATGACATGAGCATCCGGACATGATGATGCAATGCACAAAAACACCGCGATTTTCTAGTAGTGGTTTTAGCGGGGCGCCACAATTCGACACCACTAACAATGGATCTCGCCCTCGAGATCCGCCTCGTGGTACCGAAAGAAGGCTGGCGATCTGAATCTTCTCGCTTTACGTAGATCCTCGCGACACCACTAACAAGGGTGCTTACTCCATCTTGGAATCGTCAACACCACCAACAAGGAGTCATTGTTCACGTCTGTCGAGAGAACACTCCGAAGAAACAAGGACGAAGATAGAGGTATCGAAAGATAAGGCCACCTTTAACTTCCGTGGAAGGAGTAAAACTACATAGATCCGCCAATTCAATGTGCAGAGCGAATGATAAGAGTAGTGGTATGGTCATGACTCCATCCCACACTCAAAGCATTACTTTGCACATGAATAGAAGAATTATACAACCAACTCTCGGAATTCGGACTAAAGATCTCGACAAGCGAGGTTCGGAAACAAAGGATGATGCAGGGTTTCATCGGATCTGATGTAGATGAGGTCGTCGTGTTAGGGACCACCGGAAGATACAAAGAAACATCATACGAAAAGACACAATGATCAGGTTTTGCGACGGTTCCATTGGCATGAACAACACATGCTCAAGGTATACTCCAACTTCACCAATGCTCATCCTTCTCATATGCTTTTCAACAATACAGATATCTGGCAAGGGGCACATACGGATAAAGAGTTCAAGGACAAAAGATTAGATGAAGATACAACAGCCGAGAAGCAGATTGATGATTGTAGAACCACCGTTATAAAGGGAGGAAGCAAAACCCTGAAGGTACGACATAAACCCAACCACGAGAATTCCTATACTCGAAGAAAAGATGAGAGAGCAGATTTAAAACACACAAAGGTGAGAGGAGAATAACATAGGGGTAAGGAGTAAAAGCAGACCTAATGAGACCTATCCAACCAATTTTGCAAAATAGTTTTGACACTCTATATCAGCCGTTAGCTAGATTATCCTACAGGCTGGACCAGTGGGGGTATCGCAACTACTGAGCTCTGATACCACTCTGTAACACCCTCGAATCAGCCCTATGCAAGTTTTAGCCCTTTCCACCAAACCCGCATAGAAACGATTCAAGGATGCCCACCAGGCACTTTCGTGCGGGTGGAAAACAAAGTAATACCATTACACAACAGTCCTCGATGGGACCCACAAAACATATATATATACAACAGCGACTCAACGAGTCAAGAACACATATATACAATACAAAGATCCAAATCACCTTGAAAACGTTACAACGTTCGAGTACGGACAAGATGCAAATGGGGCTAAGAGCCCTGAAGAATAACCAATGGCGTCAATAACCCTGCCAAGGCCAAGCCGGAAGGGTAACCCTACTAACGACGTCGATCTCAAACCTGCTAAACCAAAAGGAGTGCCGACAAAGGGCAAAGGAAAAAGAGGAGCGTCAGTACTGAGGCCAGTACACGGCAAGGCTTGAATTCGGCGGCTCTCGCCTACATAGGTATGGTGGACTGAAGCGGCAGCGCAGCAACACTAACAACCTATGGAGACTCAATAAAACTGGCGGCTATTAGAGAGAGATAACAAAGACCTATTCGGATCCAACCTGATACTAACACCAAACATACCCATCCTGGCATTTCCCCCTCGATACCAAACGAGGAAGTCAAAACCGAGGAACTCACACGGTTGGCAGTTTTATTCATTCCATTATAGTTGAAGCTCTTACTAATCAGATATAGATATCATGAGTCATCCTGATAGCATAAGTAGTGGGCAGTTTTAGTTAACCATTCAGTGGTAGTTGCAGTACTTACTAGTCAGATACAATTAGCATGTGACATCCCAAACCCAGCAGATGTTGGCACTTTTATTATCCATTCCATTAAAGTTGAAGCTGATTACTAGTCACATATTAAGTCAAATTTATAGCACTACTTTAGTTATGCTTGTCTATGATCGAGATACTGTGCTCCAAGTCATCCATAACCGCGGACACGGCTTTCAGAAAGATTTACCCTGCAGGGGTGCACAAATAGCAACACACACACGATCAACCTCGGAAAAACCAAATCAAAACCCAACGAGGCTTTCACGCAAAGCAATCACAGGATTCATAAAATACTTCAGGGGGCCACCCCACTAAGCTACCCGCAACGAAGTTGGCCGGCTCCGGAACGGACCCAGGGTTTGTGACGACGGCTGTAAACGACTGGGAACCCGAAAGTGTGTCTGGGCTTGTCGATACCGCGAAAACGTGGCACGATCCAAAACAGTACAGGTGCTCCACGCACAATCTTAAATAAAGTAGTAAAACATGGCATAGGTACATGATAGTAATAAATCCCCAAACTAGTTTGTGGCCCCAAGAAATAAGAAATGAATCAAGCTTTGGCTAAGGGGAATTCATAGACTCTCCCGGATGTGGATAGTGCGAATAGTCAAGGAACAAGTATCAAGTACTCAGGGCCTACGGGAAACAAGTGGACATAAAAACCAAATAGCATATATTTCCCACCGGTGCCTCTTTCATTAGTTATCCCAATAATTTAATAGTTGTATTTAAAGTCATGATCAACTCCACCGTAAAGCATATGACAACATTCCAACAACTTTGTGGTACTTCACGACATCGGATCACACCTGAGCAAGCGACTACGACACGCAAGGCCATCTATCTACCAACAACAAGTAATAGGAGGTGTCCAAGACAATATAAAGGCTGCAGGGAATATATCTGGTACGGAACACTAAAGCATCACGACACGGATAGCAATAGATCAACAGGAGGAAATAAAGACTATAAATGCAAAATAGGTATAAAGGGGGAGAATACTCGCCTAGGAAACACTGCCGGAGATTCATCCGGAGAACTTGTTGAAGGAAATTTTCCCTGAGAGGCAATAATAAAGTTGTTATTATATATTTCTTGTATATGATAGATGTTTATTTTGCATGCTATAATTGTATTGATAGGAAACATCAATACATGTGTGTTTAATAAACAAAAAGGGTTCCTAGTTATGCCTCTCTTATAGACTAGCTTGTTGATTAACAAGATGATCAAAGTTTCCTGATCATGGACATTGGATGTTGTTAATAACAAGGTCACAGCATTTGTGAAATGATGTGATGAACATTCATCCGAAGTATAGCATTACAATCAATTCATTATGTTTATATTGCTATAACGTCATACAAAGTAGTCTTAGTCCTTAGACCATGAGATCATGTTAATTGCTAACACCGGAAGAGTATCTTGATAACATCAAACGTCACACCGTAACAGGGTGACTATAAAGATGGGTTCAGTACTACGAAGGTGTTATGTTGAGGCTCATGGATCAAGAGTGGAATTTGTCAATCCAGATGACGGATAGATATACTCTGGGCCCTCTCGGTGATATCACATTAAGATAGCTTGCAAGCAAGTGATGTGATCACTAGAATGTTGTATCACGGGAACGAGAAAAGAGTGCATGTCGGTAACGAGATCAAACTAGGTATTTGGATACCAATGATCGAATCTCGGATATGTATTATATCATGAGACAAAGGGATTAAATTTCTGACGTTAAAGGTTCTCACGATCACAGAAGTCATCGTTGAATGTGCAGGAGTCAGTATGGATCTCTAGGTCCCGCTTCTGATTATTGATCTGAGAGGAGTCTCAATCATGTCTGCATTATTCGCGAACTGTAGGGTGACACACTTAAGGGTTGCCGGACACCATTTAGGAGCACATATGTTCCAGACAAAAGGTTTGCAAAGCGCAGGAAATGTTTCGATAGAAACAGGAATTGTTTCGATAGAAACCTGAATTGTTTCGGGTGAAATTGCAGAAAGTGGTTCTGCATGTGATATTGAAATGTTGCAAGGGGTTTTATGTGAATGTTTGTTAATTAAAGTAATTAACAAAATTCTGAATAAAATAAATAAAGGAGTTTTATTAAATGAGAGAGCATTAAATTTGGAGAAATTTAATGCATTTAAAGTGGAGACTTTAAAAGAGAATGTTAAGGGGGCATTTTAATGTGGAGGAGTTACCACCATATGAATGGGGGAGGTGAGGAGTCACCCCCCCCCATGCGCTGGCCATGGAGTGAGGGGGCACCCCCCTCCTCCTATAAAAGGCCATCCATTCCCTCCTTCATCCACACACCTCCTCGTGAAGGATCTCTCTCCCCCTCTAGATATTCCCCATGGTCTCGGATTAGCGAGATACATGTTCCCGGTGGCCTTGCGTCTGGAAGGAGTTGCTGCTTCCGCTGATTCGCTGGAGCGAGGAGGTGGAGGTTGTCCGGTGGCTTGAACGTGTGTGCGAGGACGGAGGCGCTGCTGATTTGCGGCGCTCGGACTTCCACACGATCTTGAGATCGGCAAGCGTACGACTACATCAACCACGAGTTCCTACTCGTTAACAAAACTCGTTGTCTTCAAGGGTAAGTTCTCCATGGATGTATGTCCACCCGTTGCTCTGTATCTAGTAGATAGATCTTGGCGTATAGTTCTCATCGTAGGAATTTTTTGTTTTCTATGCTACGGACCCAACAGTGGTATCAGAGCCTGATCTATGCATAGGTGCTTTGCACGGGTAGTACACATATGTTTATATGTGGGCGATGATGATCATGTTATTGCATCTTCTATGTACTTTGGATATTGGTGGCATAGTGGGATGAAGCGGCCCGGACCAACCTTACATGTCATCGTACATGAGACCGATTCCACGACTGACATGCAACTTGTTTTGCATAAGTGGCTGGCGGGTGTCTGTCTCTCCTACTATAGTCAATATCTGATTTACAACGAGTTGCTAATAACTTGGTTATCCTCGTTGTGGTTCATGTTCGTAGGTAGGACCGGTTCTATCTCTGAAAGCCCTAAGCCACGTAAAACTTGCAATTGATAAATTAGAGGCGTCTAGTTTAGATCATTGCTGGGCTAGTGTCTTGATATGGTATTGTTGTAAGTAGATGTATGATAGATACTCTTACAACTCACTTAACGTGTAAGTTCCATAGACCTTGGCCTTACACACAAAGGAATGATAGAGATCATACCACGATGCAAATGATAGAGATCAAATGCATGGACCATATCACCTCACTTCACACATTAGATGTTAGCATCTTATATTGCTAGTTTGGCGCTTTTGGTAGCATTATAAGATGATACCTCATTTAGATATCAAGATAAAATGTGTTCTTCCTTAAGTATGCACCGTTTTGTGGATTGTGTTTTGAGGCATCACGTGATGATCGGGTGTTCTCGACTCTACGCTTTCATACAACGGGTGTAAGACAGTTTTACACACGCGAATACTAAGGTTCTTACTTGACGAGCCTAGCATGTACAGACATGGCCTCGGAACACGGACCGAAAGGTTAAGCATGAGTCATATAGTTGATATGATGCCTATATAGATACTCGCCTTTGAAGCTACACCGACTCACGTGATGATCGGACTTGGTGTAGTGGATTTGGTTCATGTAATCACCAAAAGGACACGAGGGATGTCGTTTTTTAGTGGGAGTTCATTAGTAATTTGGATGAGTTGAACTCAATCTATCATAAACTTAGTCTAAATATATTTTACAAATTCTGTTGTAGATGGCACCACCTGCTTTTAATTTCAATGTGTTCAAGGAGAAAGAGAAGCTTGCTGCGAATGGTAGCAACTTCACCAACTGGGCTATGAATTTGAGGATTCTCCTCACTGCTGCACAAAAGCAATATGTGCTAGAGGCGCCGCTAGGCCCCCCACCAGCTCCTGATGCCCCTGACGAGGAAAAGAACGTCTATATAACTCGTCAGGAGGACCACAACTTAGTTCATTGCGGCATACTGTATGGGCTAGAACCAGAACTTCGAAAACGTTTCGAAAATGGCAATGCCTTTGATACCATGGGAGAATTGAAAATGATTTTCAATACCCATGCTGCCGTAGAGAGTTATAATGCTTCTGAAAAGTTCTTTAGTTGCATGATGGAAGAGAACAGCTCCGTTAGTGAGCACGTACTCAAAATGTCTGGGTACGCCGATAAGCTTGTGTCCTTGGGAATAACGATTCCCATTGACTTAGGCATACATCGTGTTCTCCAATCTCTGCCACCTAGCTACAAGAGCTTCGTGATGAACTATAATATGCAGGGCATGAAGAAGTCTCTTCCCGAGCTTCTGTCAATGCTTAAGCCTGCAGAAGTGGAGATTAGGAAAGAACATCAAGTGTTGATGATCAATAAGACCACCGGTTTCAAGAAGGACAAGAAAGGCAAGCAGAAGGGAAAGAAGGGCGGCAAATCTATTGCCGCGCCTGAAAAGAAACCCCGAGCTGGCCCTAAGTCTAACACCGAGTGCTACTATTGCAAGGGGACTGGCCATTGGAAGCGCAACTGCCCCAAGTATTTGGCGGACAAAAAGGCCGGCAAGGCAAACAAAGGTATATATGATATACATGTTATTGATGTGTACTTGACTAGTACTCGCAGTAGCACCTCGGTATTTGATACGGGATCGGTTGCTAATATATGTAACTCGGTTCAGGGGCTGCGGAACAAGCGACAACTAGCAAGGGATGAGGTCACGATGCGGGTCGGCAATGGATCAAGAGTTGATGTGATCGCCGTCAGAACGCTGCCTCTCCATATGCCGTCGGGATTAGTTATAAACCTGAATAATTGTTATTTGGTGCCTCCACTGAGCATGAACATTGTATCCGGATCATGTTTCATGCAAAGTGGTTATTCGTTTAAATCTGAAAACAATGATTGTTTGATTTATATGAATAATATCTTTTATGGTCATGCACCCGTGTTGAATGGTTTATTTCTATTGGATCTCGATAGTAGTATTACGCATATTCATAATGTTGATGCTAAAAGGATTAAACTTGATAATGATATATCTGCATATATGTGGCACTGCCGTCTAGGTCATATTGGCATTAAACGCATGAAGAAACTCCATTCTGATGGACTTTTGGAATCACTTGATTTTGAATCATTTGATACATGTGAGCCATGCCTTATGGGCAAGATGACTAGAACGCCGTTTTCCGGTTCAATGGAACGGGCGACAGATTTATTGGAAATCATACATACTGATGTGTGTGGACCAATGAGTGTGTCGGCGCGAGGTGGATATCGTTATTTTGTTACTTTCACGGATGATTTGAGTAGATACGGGTATATCTATTTGATGAAACACAAGTTTGAAACTTTTGAAAAGTTCAAAGAATTTCAGAATGAAGTGGAAAATCATCGTAATAGAAAGATCAAATTTCTACGGTCTGACCGTGGAGGAGAGTATCTTAGTTACGAGTTTAGCACACACATGAAAGAGTGTGGAATAGTTTCACAACTCACGCCTGCCGGAACACCACACCGTAATGGTGTGTCAGAACGTCGTAATCGTACTTTATTGGATATGGTTCGGTCTATGATGTCTCTGACTGACTTGCCACTGTCATTTTGGGGTTATGCACTGGAAACCACTACATTCACTTTAAATAGGGCACCATCTAAATCCGTTGAAAAGACACCGTATGAATTATGGTTTGGAAACAAACCTAAGCTGTCATTTCTTAAAGTTTGGGGATGTGATGTTTATGTGAAGAAACTTTAACCGGATAAACTCGAACCCAAAGCGGAAAAATGCGTCTTCATAGGATACCCTAAGGAAACGATTGGGTATACCTTCTATCACAGATCTGAAGGCAAGGTCTTTGTTGCCAAGAATGGATCCTTTCTTGAGAAGGAGTTTCTCGCGAAAGGTGTGAGTAGTCGGAAGGTAGAACTCGAAGAGGTTATTGAACCTTCTCTTCATGAAATGGCGAGTAGCGCAGCACCGGAAGTTGTTTCGGAGTTGACTTCACCTAATGAAGAGAGAGCTAATGATATTGATCATGAAACTCCGAAAGAGGACACTACCGAACCTCGCAGGTCAAGCAGGACACGTGCAACTCTTGAACTGTACGGCAATCCTGTTATGAATTTCATGATTGATGAAATAGATGACCCTGCGACGTATGAAGAAGCGATGATGAGCCCTGATTCCAACAAATGGCTAGAAGCCATGAAATCCGAGATGGAATCCATGTACGAAAACCAGGTTTGGACCTTGGTGGACTTACCTCACGATCGAAAGGCCGTTGAGAATAAATGGATTTTCAAAAGAAAAACTGATGCTGATGGTAATGTAACCATCTATAAGGCTCGACTTGTCGCAAAGGGGTTTCGACAAATTCAAGGAGTTGACTACGATGAGACATTCTCTCCCGTAGCGATGCTTAAGTCGGTTAGGATTATGTTAGCAATTGCTGCATATTTCGATTATGAAATATGGCAGATGGATGTCAAAACTGCGTTCCTCAATGGTAATATTGAAGAAGAGTTGTATATGATACAACCAAAGGGTTTTGTCGATCCTAAGGATGCTAATAAGGTGTGCAAACTTCAGCGATCCATCTATGGACTGAAGCAAGCATCCCGGAGTTGGAATCTCCGCTTTGATGAGGTGATCAAAGAGTTTGGATTTGTCCAAACTTATGGAGAGGCTTGTATTTACAAGAAAGTGAGTGGGAGCAATGTGGCATTTCTGATATTATATGTGGATGACATATTATTGATTGGAAATGATATAGATCTTTTAAACAGTGTTAAAAGTTATCTAAACAACAAATTTTCGATGAAGGACCTTGGTGAAGCTTCATATATATTAGGCATTAAAATCTATAGAGATAGATCAAGACGCCTAATTGGGTTATCGCAGAGTATATACCTTGGTAAGATATTAAAGAAGTTTAATATGGACGAAAGTAAGAAGGGGTTCTTACCTATATTGCAAGGCAAGACATTGAGTAAGACTCAAAGTCTGGCTACGGCGGAAGAAAGAGAGATGATGGATAAGATCCCCTATGCCTCGGCCATAGGCCCTATTATGTATGCCATGCTATGTACAAGACCGGATGTGGCACATGCTATTAGTTTGACTAGTAGGTACCAACATGATCCAGGTTCGGAACACTGGATAGCGGTAAAGAACATCCTCAAGTACTTGAGAAGAACTAAGGATATGTTTCTTATATACGGAGGTGAAGAAGAGCTAGTCGCTAAGTGTTATGTCGATGCTAGCTTTGACACCGATCCGGATGACTCTAAGTCTCAATTCGGATACGTATTTCTCTTGAATGGAGCAGCAGTTAGTTGGAGGAGTTACAAACAACCTGTGGTGGCTGGATCAACAACGGAGGCGGAATATGTTGCTGCTTCAGAAGCGGCGCAGGAGGCAGTTTGGATGAAAGAGTTCATTACAGAACTGGGTGTGGTTCCCAGTGCGTTGGACCCGATGGTGATCTATTGTGACAACAATGGAGCCATAGCCAGCACAAAGGAACCAAGGTCTCACAAGAATTCCAAACATATTAAGCGCCGGTTTCACTCCATCCGCGAGCATGTCAAGGATGGAGATATAAAGATTTGTAAAGTGCACACGGACCTAAATGTAGCAGATCCATTGACTAAAGTACTCCCTAGGGCAAAACATGATCAACACCAGAACCCCATGGGTGTTAGATTTATCACTGTGTAAACTAGATTATTGTCTCTAGTGCAAGTGGGAGACTGAAGGAAATATGCCCTAAGAGGCAATAATAAAGTTGTTATTATATATTTCTTGTATATGATAGATGTTTATTTTGCATGCTATAATTGTATTGATAGGAAACATCAATACATGTGTGTTTAATAAACAAAAAGGGTTCCTAGTTATGCCTCTCTTATAGACTAGCTTGTTGATTAACAAGATGATCAAAGTTTTCTGATCATGGACATTGGATGTTGTTAATAACAAGGTCACGGCATTTGTGAAATGATGTGATGAACATTCATCGAAGTATAGCATTACGATCAAGTCATTATGTTTATATTGCTATAACATCATACAAAGTAGTCTTAGTCCTTAGACCATGAGATCATGTTAATTGCTAACACCGGAAGAGTATCTTGATAACATCAAACGTCACACCATAACAAGGTGACTATAAAGATGGGTTCAGTACTACGAAGGTGTTATGTTGAGGCTCATGGATCAAGAGTGGAATTTGTCAATCCAGATGACGGATAGATATACTCTAGGCCCTCTCGGTGATATCACATTAAGATAGCTTGCAAGCAAGTGATGTGATCACTAGAATGTTGTATCACGGGAACGAGAAAAGAGTGCAGGTCGGTAACGAGATCAAACTAGGTATTTGGATACCGATGATCGAATCTCGGACATGTATTATATCATGAGACAAAGGGATTAAATGGCTGACGTTAAAGGTTCTCACGATCACAGAAGTCATCGTTGAATGTGCAGGAGTCAATATGGATCTCTAGGTCCCGCTTCTGATTATTGATCTGAGAGGAGTCTCAATCATGTCTGCATTATTCGCAAACCGTAGGTTGACACACTTAAGGGTTGCCGGACACCATTTAGGAGCACATATGTTCCAGACAAAAGGTTTGCAAAGCGCAGGAAATGTTTCGATAGAAACAGGAATTGTTTCGATAGAAACCGGAATTGTTTCAGGTGAAATTGCAGAAAGTGGTTCTGCATGTGATATTGAAATGTTGCAAGGGGTTTTATGTGAATGTTTGTTAATTAAAGTAATTAACAAAATTCTGAATAAAATAAATAAAAGAGTTTTATTAAATGAGAGAGCATTAAATTTGGAGAAATTTAATGCATTTAAAGTGGAGACTTTAAAAGAGAATGTTAAGGGGGCATTTTAATGTGGAGGAGTTACCACCACATGAATGGGGGAGGTGAGGAGTCACCCCCCATGCGCCGGCCATGGAGTGAGGGGGCACCCCCCCTCCTCCTATAAAAGGCCACCCATTCCCTCCTTCATCCACACACCTCCTCGTGAAGGATCTCTCTCCCCCTCTAGATATTCCCCATGGTCTCGGATTAGCGAGATACATGTTCCCGGTGGCCTTGCGTCTGGAAGGAGTTGCTGCTTCCGCTAATTCGCTGGAGCGAGGAGGTGGAGGTTGTCCGGTGGCTTGAACGTGTGTGCGAGGACGGATGCGCTGCTGATTTGCGGCGCTCGGACTTCCACACGATCTTGAGATCGGCAAGCGTACGACTACATCAACCATGAGTTCCTACTCGTTAACAAAACTCGTTGTCTTCGAGGGTAAGTTCTCCATGGATGTATGTCCATCCGTTGCTCTGTATCTAGTAGATAGATCTTGGCGTATAGTTCTCATCGTAGGAAATTTTTTGTTTTCTATGTTGCGGACCCAACACTTGTCGATACTCGCATCCACTCATCGGCCTAGTCCGCGAAGAAGCAAACACTAGAAGAAACACCGGATGCAATATTTAATGCTACGGCAGAAGAATCGGCATGCTTATGATATGATGCATGGCATGGCACAGATGCGGTGCAATTAGGCAGTATTAAGCAGAACCGGGGTCCCGATAAATAATTATATGGTTCAAGTTATTTACCTACCCCGCAAATTAAATGTTGTATTGACAAGACAAAACACGGCATCGGTTCACTACACCAATTTAAATGGAGTCCGGAATAAGATAAAGATATCCCGCAGATGGACTCCATATTTAATTGTGAGGTGAATCAGCATAATGCCCCCAACCCACATGATATGCATGCGAGATGAACAATTAATATGCGACAGTGACAATATCATATTATGAAAATAGGGGTCTCGGATAGGGGTTATACATTGGCGTTCGGCGCTCTTGGTTTCGGAGGGGTTCGGGCGCCGGGATCGGTCTTCGAGGTCGGTCTTCGGATCCGGGTTCCTTGGGTCCGAGAGGAAGATGTCCTCAGGGTCTCGATCATCGGGTCCATGTCGACGGTCATGGCGTTTCGGGATGGAGAACTTGGGATTCGGGGCTTGATTGCCGGTGTCGGTCTAAAGAAGGGTCGAAGATCTTGTCGAGCTGGGTCTGGGAAGATAGTTGTGGCGCGCACGCCAGCCCGCAACTTGACAGAGAACGACGGGCAAACCATCGCTTAGTAGACCACGGAAAAACACACAAGCACAGTACATACACGCGCATATGCGGATGTGTACATGAGCAGTGCCGCGAGGAACCAGACTGGGCGGCGACCAACAGAGAACTGCTCTTGGCCAGCAGGGTCGCACATACAGAGGCGACATTGCAGAACTAGAGCGAGGCCGCGCATGGTCGGGTGGAAGCTTTTAGGTGCTGATCAATACGCTGCAGGGCGACGAGGGCGGCCAGGACGCGGGGCTCGCTCGCGGCAGCGCGGTGCAGAGCGGCCGGTGGTCGCGTGCGTCCAGGAGGCGAGGTCGAGGCGCTCACGTGGCGGCAGGGCAGAGGAACACCAGGAGAGGCGGTGGTGGCCGGGCTTGGTGGCTCCGCGCGATGACGGAAGATGGCAACTCGGTCGAGGATGAAGGCGGGCCCATGGCAGAATCGACCGCGGCGGCGACATCTAGGGATGATGTGGGTCGGGGAGGTCGTCCGCGGGCGTGCGGTAGGTGATGGTGCTCGAGCAGCGACGGGGACGTGCAGAGCTTGGTGACGGGCCTGCAGGCGAAGACGCGAGCAACAGGGGAAGGCGAGCTCATTGAGGACGGGTGGCGCTGGTCGAGGCGGTGCTAGATAGCAAACGGCGAGGAAGACGAGGGACTCGCAGCGCTCTGCCAGCGGAGAGAGGCGGCGCCCGGGGCTAGGGCAGGAGCCGCGCAGGGGAAGGACGAGCGCGGCCGTCTGCTTGAGGCGGAGGGCGACGGTGGCGTCTGGCAGAGAGGACGACGGCGGGCGGACAAGCGTCCTGCAGACCGGAGGCAAGGAGAACGCGTGGCCACGCGCGGGCGACGCGGCTCGAACTTGAACGACAGCGGGCTCGAGGGTAGGTGGCGATGCGCGTGGGGCGAAAGGGGTTGGCGAGGGCGAGGTACATCGACGGTAGTGTGCATTGCAGACGGGGCCCGCGCCGGCGGCGAAGCGGGAGAAGCAAGAAGGAGAGGGGCGGCCGGCAGGTGGTTGGGTGCTGGGAATCGAGGGGCTCGGGCAGGGAGCACATCACGTGGTAGGTGGCGAGACGAGAGAGGTAGGGTGGGGATCGATATGGGGATCGGGTAGAGCGGGGGTTGGTGGGGTCTACGGTGTGGGCCAAGGTCTTGTCGGGGAGCGTACGCGGGGGCCGGGACACGCGAGGCGTGCCGCATGCGACACGGAACGTTGGGCGGTTGTCGACACGCACGGGAGCGTAAGATGCAGCGAGGTGGCGCGTACGCTGGGCTGCTACGTGCAGCGAGGGGTGGTTGGCGGGGTGGTCGGTTGGAGGCGGGTGGAGGCGCGGTAGTTGGCGGCCAGGGCGGGAGAACGGCAGGTGGCAGGTGGGGTTGCGCGCCCAGGTGGCGGCGACCGGAAGGGAAAAAGGAGGGAGGAGGGTTTGGGCAGGATAGGATTTATGTTAGGAAGGAGGTGGCCGGCTGGGCTTTGGGCCTGGCTGTCTGCCTCCAAAAAAACAACTTAAACTTTTATTTATTTAAAACGGGGCTTTTGCAAACCGTTTTTAGACAAACCAAAATATTCCGGAGACCCGGGTTTTTAGTTTGAAAGAAAGACGGGTATTTAGAAAACCCAAACTAGGCTTTTCGAAGATAGTTTTAGACAAAACCATGCATGATGATGACTATGCTCAAATGCAATGTGGCATGATGACATGAGCATGCGGTCATGATGATGCAATGCACAAAAACACCGCGATTTTCTAGTAGTGGTTTTAGCGGGGTGCCACACAACAAATATTGTATCACGGTAGTACTAATGCACAAAAAATTACAACTAACCTCACAATCACTGCCATCTGCTCTTTTATAGATGAATCTCTAGCCTCATCAATAAGCACAGCGAAATTCCTCTCTCCAATCTCACCCATAATCACTGTTGTAACTTCCCCTGCACAACGTTGTGCAAGATCCTTTTGGATATCTGGACAAATCATAAGACAATTGCCAGGAGCTCTTTCAAATGCCTCCTTCACATCATTATTTTTACTTTTGTACCGGTCCAACAACTCTTTAAAATTCCCCTTATTGATTGAAGTAGACGATTCATCATGTCCACGAAAAGCTTCCTCTTGTGCTATGAGATATCTTGCACAATCTAATGATGCAGTCAAACGGATTTTGTATGTAATTTCTGCTTCCTTAGAGTGCTTATAAATTTTACAAGACACACTTGATCGTTGATTCTTTAAATCCTCACACTCACCTCTTGCAATATTGTGGAAGCTATTAGGACCACCAACATGCTTTTTAAACGCAGCAAGAGTTGTCTTCCAACGTCTATGAATACATCATTTCCAAATGTGTTGGCTTGTACTGAATTCTTGAAAAGAAAACAATAGAAACAAAAAGCAGCATCCTTTTCCACACTGTATTCCAACCAATCAAATGTATCGAACCATTGCGGTTGACATGATCTATGTATACCTGCATCATGTGTTTGTGGGAAGAGATGACCGGCTGCTCGGGTTGGACCATTAGATAAATATTGCCTCCTAACTCGATCTCTAACTTCATTAGGATATTCATCTATTTGTTTTCGGCATGTTGGATCACCAAATATCTGAGTATGATCAAATTCTATGCGAGGCCTCTTTGGTTGACTTGTGCTCGGATCAACATCGACCGTTGGCGTTGGGGAATCAGTGGGGCGCTCGATATCCTCGATCTGATTAGGTGAAGGATCAATGGGGCGCTCAATATCCTCGGTCAGATTAGCTGAAGGATCAACTTGGACTGTATTATTTGAACAGCTTGGATAAAATCTACGGAGGTTTTACTTGCTCATCACTGTTCAGAAATTAAAAATCATCACTGTTCATCAGTCTGTCAATACTGAAGAATCGACAATTACAAGAAGCAATTTTCAATCTAAAAATTATAATCTACGAATTACATACCTCTGTTTTTCTGGCCTTCTCTCCTACTTACTCCCTCCGGCCAACATCGTTTGTGTCGTTGCCGGCCGCTTGTCGTGTCCCCGCTGGCCGCCGTCGGCATCAGCGCCTCCTTCGTTGGTTGGCTCATCGCCGTCCGCCATCACTCCTTTCCTATGGTCGTCTACCGGCTGAGCGTCGTGCTGCCGTCCGCCGCGTGAGTGCCGTCCTGAAGTCGTGGCCAGCGGCGATCGTGGCACGGCGGCAGGAAACAGCGGACAAGAAACCTAGGAAGCGGTGGAATCGATCTAGAGAACTCCTTGGCTGATCGTGTGCCGTCTCTGCTAGTTTATTTTTTTTCTACATTACCTCTTCCGATTCTCCCATGGGCCAAGTACACAGACGCAAGCTAGCTGGGCCTTTTAAGCCAAAATTCTCTTCGGACGCTGAAGGACACAAGGACACAATACGGGTCTGTTTAACGTTGGAAAAAGTGATTTTTTTACCTCTCCCTTGATCGTATACGTATAGACTAGCACAAATGTCCGTGCGTTGCAACGGGATAAGTAGCTTGCTCTAATTATAGCAAGTCCAACGGAACGTCAAAATATACTTCCTCCATCTCAAAATAGATGTTTCGGGTCTCTCAAATTTGGATGAATTTGTATAGTAAATAGTGTATAGATTGATCTAAATTTTGGCAAATCAGCGATATTTATTTTGAGACTGAGGGAGTATCAACTTGGAAAGTTCTCAATAAAATTTGCCACTTCCGTTTATACAGATCTTAATTCGTACTGATGTTTCCACGGACTCTACAATTTCCACTCTCCAAATTTCATCGGTACCTATTTCCACGGAATGTTCAAATGTACTTCCTAACAGAAACGGAGCAAGGTGCACTTCTCCCGGTATTTTCAGAGATATGCAGCAACCATGAATTTTTGCTCCCAAACAGAAATTTCTACATATTAGAGGAACACACAACTTAACTACTGAGAACTGAAAAAACATTCTAACACCAACTTAAGTCGAAGCATGTACAGGGTGTCATAAATGTCGAAGGTAAATGAAGAATGCTGGCAAGTGATAAGAAATGATTAGAAGCAACATATTTCCCAAAGCACCCGCATCAACAGATGCTAGAATGGTGAAACCGTGTTTTTTACTAATATTTAAACAAAAGGTACTCTAATGAGATGTCAATTTCTGAGAATAAACTACAGTACAACAAAGCTTTCTAAGAATTGCTTACAACCAGGTAAAGCACCAAGGCTTTAATTTCTCGTGCTTTCATTGAACTACCTAATTACAAAAGCACTTAGCTTACTCAAGGGAATATCACTTGACTTGTGTACATATAATCTACTGCAAATTCTCTGCAGGTGGATGTTTCCTAATAACCGGTAAGGCATGTATTTTATAACCCATTAAATTAGCAGACTGTACAGGGATATGAATATCTGAAACGCCCAAAGCTTCACGGTCTCTACACTTGATAAAATTTGGTTTTCACCAAAACATCCAGATCAAGTAATGGCAAGAAACGAGGCCAAAATGCAGTACCCAACAAACTTTAACCTTTCATAGAGGACAGTTAGGCTCCTGTAAATTCTGCATGCAGCAAACTATACCTGATTGGATGCCCTATTCTTGCAATTGAGCTTCAAATTCATCCTGTTGTACAATCCACCCGTTGTACAATCCACTGTAATTGCCAACTCTGAATAATTTAACATGCAGTGGGAAGCGGTGGAGAGAAAGGAGATTACAGCAAAAGGGTTCAACTTAATGAACTCATTGGTGAAAGGCTTCCATTTGTTCTCCCATGATTCAGCGACATAAGTTGCAGAAGAATCTGTATAATAATCATTAGATTAACCACAACTAACACCATGGGGTTGGAAAGTACCTGATGCCGGAATTTGTACCCAGGCATGTTCCTAATCTGATTTACTTCTGGAATGTTATAGTAGTATTTTATTTTCCATGATATGAACTGATTTACTTCTGGACATTCATGAGTCAGGACATGCATAACATTGAATTATTACTTTGTTCTGAGTAGTAATATATTTTCGCTACAATAGTTAGAAGAAAATACTGTTTCTCTTATAATCAAATAAGGCACTTCTCGCAGCTTCTACATTTTATAAAAAGTATGGAGAGGGTAAGTTTCTCTGAAATTCTCATCATAGCATGGAATTCAACCGACTGCTAGAACGACAAGGGGTCATCAACTAATAAGTTATGGGTCATATCACCTATTCTGAACTGAAAAAGTACAAACTATTCTCAACCGAGGAAAAAGTACATTAGATCAATTAAACACACAATTTCACGATATTGTGTGTGCGGTGCTGATACATGGTGCATGCGCCTTGCTGCTGCTGAACCTACTGGCTGGTGGCTTTGTGGATGAAGGTAATGGAGCTTGTAGGAGATGGGGACGTGTAGACATACAGAGAGCAGAGAACCACCGCGAGCTCGCCTTGAAACCTCCACTGCTCGTTGTTCCAACCTGCTGCTACAGAGCGAGCGAGGACAGTGGAGAGGGCACATCCCAGAGTAGAGTGGGAACTGCGGGTGGGAGAGGGGAGTACTCAAGCAGCACGAGCAATCGCGTCCTGCCTTGCTCTCTCCTTCCTCCTCTCACTCTCAGACTGGCGGAAGCAAGGGGCGGTGAAGACAGAACAGAAGCGCCTCCTCTCCAAGTTCGTCGGGCACGTCCCTACTCCCTACCATAGGTGTGTCGAGCCTTCCCGGCGGCGGTGGAACCCACGGAGGACAAAGCAGTGGGAGGAAACGTAGGGAAATGGGCGCCGCCTTCGTGTTCGGCCTGGAGATTCTCCCCTCGTTCCCGCGCGACCAGGGCCTCGGGAAGCACCGGTTGTGGGCGCCACCTTCATGACCGGCCTCGAGCTTCTCCCCTCGTTGTCGTCGGCTGCCTTCTGATGCTAGATCCCCAGGCAACCTTCAAACGACATGCGGGATCTTCCCCTCCCGCATGTGAGCACCATGGAAGCCTCACGAGAGCAACACGGCGGCACCTATCTGCCCCATCCTAGCACGCCCCGAGCTCATCACCCACCAACAACCTCCCTCACCGCCCGCTTCTCTACGTCCCACCTCGCCGCAATCCAGCCAGACGCATCCGGAGATCGGGGCACATCTGGGTAGGTGGAGATGACGAGGAAGGTGGCATCGGGAGAGCCAGAGTTGGGGACAGGGCAAGAAAATAAACAGAGGGTACGTGACTTATCAGTGTCACGGTGGATAATATCTCTAAAAAGTTAGGGGCAAAATCGTCTAACAAAAAGCTGGTTGACATAAGCGTTGCGTTTTTTATTATTACTAGCAAAAGCGTCCGTGCGTTTGCACCGGGTTTATAAATAATAATCAGTACATGGAAGAAATAAAATAAAAATTTGTTCTCCTGGACGTGATAATGAGATTTGGGGTGCTTTAGTGCATGATATAATAAGATTGGGGGCTCAAGTGACAGATGCAGGATCTTTTTTGTAATATAATAAGTGCATGGACTAAAATGAAAAAGTGACAAAGAGATATCGTCCAGGTGGAGCAGCACCAAACAGGTGCCATGGCAACATAGCTAGAGAGTCGTGCCCGTCGAGAGAGTCATGCCGCAATTCATTCCAAACCCCCCTCCTCGTTCCGTACGGCCTCTCCTCTGTCGTTTCAGATGTCATCTCTCTCTCAAGCCAGCTATGGTCCGTCCCTATCTAGGCGGTTTGCCCTCGTTGGCCACATGTGGATTTAGTCCCTCCCCATCTAGGGGGTTTGCCCTCCCTTTATATCAGTTGATTGCTGTGGTGCTCCTTATTGATTCCCAGCCAGCTTGCTGATTGAAGGCACCTGGAGAACCCATATAAACTGGTCGAATGCAATACTAATGCGCGATGTGGGACTATTCTTACTTTCATCGATGGGTACAGAATAACAGTTGGCTACTATAGACACTTGGGCAAACGAGTTGGGCCTAGCCCAAGTACACACACGCCACCACAAGGGGGCACGGGCAGGCATGCTGCGTTCCACTTCCACCAGAACCAACACACGTTCTTAAAAATAGGAACCAACGGACGCAGTACACGCCTCTCTCCTTATGTCTCTCAGTTTTCTTCTGCTGGCACGTGCCCACGATGCGGTGCCGCCATCGCTCTCCCCAGCAAGCTCCTAGTCCTCGCCCTGCTTCTCTGTCGTGCGCGCTGCTAGGAGCCAGATCTCCGCCGCCAAACGTACATCCTTGACCTTAACGACCTCCTCCATCAAGCTCTGCCCTCCGGCCATGCAGCGCCGCCTCTAGGAGGCCTGCTGAAACATGTCGGTCCGTGTCGTTCTCCACGAGTCTGTCGTCCTCCTCTGGCCGTGTGCGGCTTCCTGTCCACGTCCTGCACCGTCTCGGGCCTACTCTTCTTGTGGCCAAGCTTGCTCCCTGCCGGAACCTCCACGCATGACCTCGCCACTGTTTCAGCTCGCCATCGTCAGCCATGAGCTCCGGCCGCCCTTCCGGTCCTTCTCCCATCTCCGGCAATGGCCGCCCTTTCGGTCCTTCTCCCATCTCCGGCAACTCAAGTGCCTTGCCGCTTCTCCCCGTCGATGTCCGCACGTGTCGCGATGTGCACGCCCTCCCGCTTCGTTCATGTACGGGCGCGTGGCTAGCAGTCGATATGCGAAATAAACATAATGAAACATTGTTTTTTTAACTTATAAGCGGTGGCAGTGTTTGAATTACACCGAAATCTAGGGGTAAAAACGTCTACAAAAGAGTTGGATCGGAAGAAACAATCCGTCTTTTATTATTAGGTATAGATTAGGTATAGATATAGAAGCATATATACGAGTAAAATGCATTATTAGTCCCGCATCTTACAGGCGAAGTCTGAAACCGTCTAGAACACAAGAACTGCAATATTGACGTCCTCAAACTTGTTTAGGATGTCCAGATATGGTCCTGAGTACACGGTCGCCGTATTTCCATGACGTGGCCACGAAGCGGGCCCACCAGAACTTGTCTGAACCGTATTATTCTTTCCTCTATTCTGCCGGTCTTCATTGTAAATCCAGATCGAGGAATTCCCCAACTGCGCGCGGGGTTGTGAGCGAGTGATGACTGCTGAAGCTCGTCGACGATGTCTGCAGCTCGTCGGCGAAGGAAGAAAGTGTGGGGCGACTGCTGGAGCGCAGACTTTACATCCTCGTTGTCTGCCAGTTCGTCTCTTTTTGCTCATAGGCGACTATGGCAGCTCGCCGGAAGAAATTCGTCGGCGATTGTGAAGTGCAAGGACTGGCCCACTAATCGTGCGGCCCAATGTTTCCAAGACAGGAGAGAATCACCTCCGCCATTTCTACAAATGCATTGAGTAAATCTCAGTGCATCGGCCACATGCACTGAATGAAATAACACGAGGAAGCAGGAAAACAAGAATATGTTAGCTTGGCAAAACTCCATTTTATTCAGTCATAATTCAAACCTTGCCAAGCTAACATATTGTTCCTCACAACCTCGCGCGCAGTTGGGGAATTCCTCGATCTGGATTTACAATGAAGACCGGCAGAATAGAGGAAAGAATAATACGGTTCAGACAAGTTCTGGTGGGCCCGCTTCGTGGCCACGTCATGGAAATATGGCGACCGTGTACTCAGGACCGTATCTGGACATCCTAAACAAGTTTGAGGATGTCAATATTGCAGTTCCTGTGTTCTAGGACGGTTTCAGACTTCGCATGTAAGATGCGGGACTAATGATGCATTTAACTCGCATATATACTCAAAGTTTTTTTTATAAAATCGGAGGTAGGCTTGAGCCTGTCCAGCCTACCCCATGAATTCGCCCCTGCTAATCACAACCACTGAACCACAGCTTCAAACTTATTTTATGGAGTGCAGAAAGAATGAAAATGTGGGTTTTATGGGTTGAACTGAACGGGCGAACGACAACCTCGTGACAAAAGGGCCCTGCGTGTCAGAGACTCCTCCCGTCACACTGAGGGCGAGGGGAACAAGCGTTCAAAACCTCACGTCCCCTCATTTTCAAAACTCAAACCCTCCCCTCCTCCCTCCGCGATTCCCCAATCTCCGCTAGGGTTTCCCACTCCACAATGGCAAGGGTCAGCAAGACGACGCCCGCCGCCGCGGCCTCGTCGAGCACCAATGTGACGGCTCCGGCGTCGACCGCGCCCAAGTCGCGGACGAAGAAGACGAAGACGACTCCGGCGTCCGCACCGCCCGCCCCGCCGCCGGCGCCGGCGCCGACCACGCAGATGGCACCGCCGGCCGCGCGCAAGCCGCGGATAAGGAAAACCCCGCTGGCCACCACGCCACCGGCGCCGGGAAAGCAGACGGTACCGCCGGGGGCTGAGGTGATCGAGATCCCCGATGGCCCCACCCCCTCGGTGGCCTCCGGGAGGAAGAAGGGGGAACGGAAGAGGGCGGCGTCGAGCCCCTCCTCGCCGATCGACGTAGACGAGATCGAGATGTGGACGCCGCGGCAGAAGATCCGCATCGACGAGGACTGCTGCATCCTGTCCGCGGACCCCCTGGCGGCCGTCAAAGCCCCACCCGTAGTCGTCCCCGCCGCCGCCGACGACGAAGACTTCGTGGTTCTCGCCGAGCGCGGCCAGGTACGGAAGCCACTGCAGGATTTTTCTTTCCCCTCTCTGAGCCATTTCTTCCCCAAAATGAGCCGCGGTTTCTGCGATTTTGATTTGTGTTTACAGGTGGCCTGCAGAGATTTTCCTCACGCGAGGTATGCCTGCGCCAAGTACCCGTTTGCCAGTACCGCTCACGAGAGCTACTGCGAGCAGGTACCATTTCACATCGCGCCATTTTCGCCTGTGTTATTCATTCAGACTGCAGTCATATAGTACACTTCAGATAAACCTATCTTTCAAGTCTGAAAATGGAAATGGTCGTCATATCTGCG
The DNA here is from genome assembly GCA_910589775.1 of Avena eriantha. Taxonomy (NCBI): domain Eukaryota; kingdom Viridiplantae; phylum Streptophyta; class Magnoliopsida; order Poales; family Poaceae; genus Avena; species Avena eriantha. The sequence continues at coordinate 304,311,240 of OU342740.1, read as the reverse complement.
ATGCTGTTATCACCTGCCTGCTAGATTATCACTGCATTGTGTTTCTATTGTGCTGCAGTGTTACTGCTATGTATGCGACATCGCGGCTCCATGTAAGACTTGGAAAGGGCATACCAATTATGGCCATTGCCATGCTTCGGACAAGGACAAGTTTTGGATGACGATGCGAGGAGTGGCAAGGGCAAAGCTGCACAAAACCTAGTGATGATTGACCATTTTGCAATCATCCGCTGGCTTGTCCTGGATGTTGGTTACTTTGCGGCATAGTAACTTGTATAGGGTTGGATTAGCAGGGAACCTGATATAATCGCTGTCTGAAGACTCAGTGCGTGTGTGCAAAACATATTGGAAACTGGCAGCCTATATATATAATATATCTTTCTGGCAGTTGCAATCAGTTATAATATTCCATCCATTTTAGCATCTACTTATGTTCCATGACTTCTTGTTCTTATCCTGCAATTTACTTACAGATAGTAGTTCTTCTACTTAATTTAAACCCCCTTAGACAGCAGATGCATGCAGATTCACTATTTCCATATTCTGTTTGAGATAAGTTTCATTTGTGAATTTTCGTGAGAGCCCTTTGATTCCCGCATGAGGCTCCTCGTTCCCTCTCCTCCACTTCTGTGTCTATGAAATTTGTAGTATTAGTTATTCTTTTATATTTGTTGTTTTGTGCTTGCTGGTTGTAGAACCAGGAAGGAGGATGAAAAGACCATGATGTGGAGAAATGGAGGAATTGGAGAAGAAAAGCAACAATTTTGCTAGCGTAGTCTTTGTTGCTGATGTTAGACCAAGACTCGTCCGTTATTTCGTCAGTTCCTTGGTCACTTGTAAGTCTTCAGGAAACTATACGATGCACCATTACAAACAGCAGATATGGTAGGCAGGGATGGTAGAGCTTTGCCTTGCTGATTCTTAAAGCTGCCAAATTTATGTCCTGGGCTTGTCACAGAACTTGCGTTCAATGCTTGCTTTAGATAGCACTGGGATGACAAACTTAAGTATTTTGATGGTCTTTCATTAAAATGTTGAATACTTACTTCAGATAGCACTAGGATGACAAACACAAACTTAATTATTTTTGTGGTTTGTCATTAAAATGTTTTTTTTGTTTATTTCCTCACCACACGCAATTTTTTTGCACTCACAGGATTATATTTTATACTCCCTCCGTCCCAAATTAAACTGACTTGCTTAATCTGGGACAGAGGGAATACATATTTATGGTAAGGCAGCAAGTTTATTCTTTGCATGTATAAGAAAATTCTAGTATCAATTATGGAGTAAAGTGATATGGATCTTCAGGTCCGGGATGTTGTTGATTTGAAGCCCACTTTCTGCAGATCTGTTGGCCAGGCTGTGATGAATTTGCTTATTCTGGTTAGAAACTGTGTTTTAACTGATAATGCTGATATGAACCCTCAGGCATTTATTCGACTCGATTCTTTTACCAAATAGTTAATTTTGGGGGATTTCAGTTCAGGATAGTGCTGTGCTTTGGAAATTCCACATTCCTTTGAAGACCCATATATTTGTTTGACTTTTGGCTCATTATAAAAATTTGACTAAAGATGATTTGGGTAAATGTAGACCTGTTAATGATCCAACTTGTTTATTTGGTGGCGAGCTTGCAACTGTTGTGCATCGATTCTTTGATGATTGTGTGGTGGATAAAAAGATTTAGGGTCTGATTTCTGAGATTTCTGAATCTGACAGTCCTAAATCTGTTGGTGAGATGTGTCGTTGCTGGCACAGTGCTAAAAGTAACTCTATACGAAACATGTTCAGTTCTGCAGCTCTATGGACCTTATGGAATGAATTCCGTTTTGAGGGCTCCCGCAGCTGGAGAAAGGGTGAAGTTCATCTGGGACAGGATGAAGGACGTTGCTAGGACAATGGGAGCCGCTCGGCAAGAAAGCAGTGCCTGCTTTTCCTAGACCGTTGTGGGGAGCTACTTCGTATCGCCTGGGACTGACCATGCCGGTGGGAGCTACAGATGAAGTTCATCCTTAGTTCTTGCTCATTCACACCCACTACCAATTGCTTCTATGGTTGTCAGGCTGACAAATTATCCTTGCTTCTACTGTAACCATGACTGGGATGGCCGCGGTGTTGGTATCTGGGCTTGAAAACAAGTAGGTACTTGTAATTGTACTTGCAACCTTTTGTTTCATTTTAACAAAAAATGTGGAGTACAGCCCTGGATGTCGTAGGTCTTATATTTCACGCGTAGTGTGTCCTGTGCATGGAAACCCAATATAAATCTTCGATTGCATCAGGTGTTTGTCTGATTTCACAGGATTGTGTTTCACACGTATTTTATTGTAAGGCAGCAAGTTTATTCATTGCATGTAAAATTCTACCAGTTGTGGAGTACAACAATATGGATCTTGGGGTCAGGGATGGTGTTGATTTGAGGCTCATTTTCTGCAGATCTGTTGACCAGTCTGTGATGAATTACTGGAATGAGTTGCTGCTTCTGGTTAGAAACTGTTTTAACTGATAATGCTGATAAACCAATATGGTGAAATGAACCTTCAGGCATATTCGACCCGATCATGTTACCAAATATTTAATTTTGGGGTGATCTCTATGCAGGACAGTGCTGTACCTTGGAAGTTCCACATCACGCTGGAAGATCCATATATTTGTTTGGCTTTTGAATCATAACAAAATCTGGACCAGAGATAATTTGGGTACACGTGGACCTGTTAATGATCCAACTTGTTTAGTATTTTTGTGGTGAGTTTGGAGCTGCTGTGCATCCATTCTTTGATTCAGTGGTGGTTAAACAGATTTGGGATCTGATTAGCTGAGATCTTTTAATCTGCTGGTGAGATGTATCGTTGGTGGCAGAGCGCTAGAAGCAACTCTGTCAGAAACATGTTCAGTTCTGCAGCTCTACGGACTTTATGGACCTTACGAAATGAATGAATCTTGTTTCGAGGGTCGCAGCTTGAGAAATGCGAAATGCGTCCGAGACAGGAGGATGTCGCCGTTCTGCAAGGAAAAAGAGTCTTTCTGCTGGACCAGTGTCGTGTGCGGAGCTACTTCGTATCGCCCGGGCCTGACAATGGGAGCTACGGATGAAGATCATCGTCGGTTCTTACGCATTCACACCAACTACCAACTGGTTCTGCGATTGAGAAAGCATTACCCTTGCTTCTACCGGAACTGTAACTGGGATGGCCGCGCTGTCGGCATCCTGGCTTGAAGAACTTGGAACCTCTGCTGAATTTTAATGAAAATAAAACAGGGAGCGTTGCTCTTTTATGTTTCTAAAATTGTGGAGTATAAATCTTCGATTTCATAGTGCTGGTCTGCTTCATTTAGCTCCTTGAGATCAATCTTTGATTATTATTACTACCGCGGTCCGCGGGGCTTCCCCGGTTTACTCCTTGATATCAGCAGAGGCATGCAAAAATTGCAGGTTCGTATGTGTCCATAATAAAAACCCATTTGAAACTGGAGAAGTCTTTGTTGCATTTATGACAGTGAGCCCCTTCGATTCCCACCAGAGGCTCCTCGTTCACCGGTGTGCCGTTTGGGATTCTGCAGCGTGTTTTCCATAGGGCTGATAATAATAACATAAGGCCTGCTATCTGCTGTATACAAAAGGACACCCACGCTCTAGTGTGGCAGTCACACCCATTCATTCACCCATCCGAGCAGAGAAAGGAGAAGCTCCATCCGTCAGGGGAGCACGATGGTGAAGATACTGGAGATCGGGTGTCCGCCCGATGCCGAGGAAGAAGACGACGACTGCTGCGAGATCGGCCTCGCCGAGTTCGCCAAGAAGGTGAACCTCAAAGCAGCAGATGACGATGTGGTTGTGGTCGCTGCCAAGGGCCCGGTAGGTTCTTCTCATTCTTTCTTCGTTTCATCTTCCTTTTTTTTACCGTTTCCATGCATGTCTGTCCGGTTAAAAATTTACCATCTGAGTCTAGATTGTTTGTTCGGTTAAGTTTGTTTTCGAATTTTGTTAACTCATCAGTAGCTGTATGTGTATGTGAAGACACATCATCAAATGAAAAACAAATACCATGTCTAAAGAAACTTCGCATATTTGATTTGTTAACCGTAGTCATCGTGTTCTAAGATTCATTGAACCACCGGAGCATCTTTTCTTCCTGTCACATGGCCTGTAGATCAAAGACAAGGACATTCGCAGAAAAAAGATCAAAGTCAAGGTGGAAGTAGATCAGCCGGGTGACTGTTCGGACACCAGTGGCAACCTGCATGAACACGCTGCTGGTGATTGCGTCGATAACCCGTATGAGATCGTAGAGGATGAAACCACTATCCATCGGAAGGAATCTGTTCAGGCCAAGCCTGGTGTCAAATGCGACATCAAGTCACCGGTGAAGCGCGAGTCTGAACCCTTTGTGGAGGTCGCTGCTGACATGTTGCCGGTCAAGTGCGAACCTGAAGAAGGTAACGGTGCAGATGAACTCTTCGTGAATTGCGAATCTGAAAGCTTCGAGGAAGTTGTTGCTGACATGTCGCCGGCGAAGAGCGAACATGAGGACGGCACTAGTGCCGACGAACACTTTGAGGAAGTCATCCCTGACATGTCCCTTCTGAAGTTCGGATCTGTACGCTTTGAGGCAGTCAACCAACACGGCAATGATCACTTCGAGGAAGTCATTCCTGATCCTGACATGTTCCTTCTGAAATGTGAACCTGGATGCTTTGAGGAGGTCATTCCAGACATGTCTGCGGTGAAGTGCGAACCTGAAGAAGGCAGCAGTGCCGACCTGCTCTTTGAGCCGGCGATTCCTGACATGTCACCGGTGAAGAGCGAATCCGAATCCTTCGAGGAAGTCACTGCTGACATGTCACCGGCGATCTGTGAACCTGAAGAAGGAAACGGTGCCGATGAACAATTTGAGGAGGTCATTCCTGGCATGCCCCTGCTGAAGTTTGGGTCCTTATGCTTTGACGAAGTCACTGCTGAGATGTCACAGGTGAAATGCGCTCCTGAAGGCAGCAAGGGTGTCCAAGTCGAGGATGCATATGACCACCTTCCTGAGATGGATATTGGAGGAAGAGTGGTCGATGAAGAAGACGATGGCGACTTCGTTGTCGTGGGGAGAGAGGCTCTCTGAGCTGCCTTTTATTTCCTTTGCCAATTTAGTTCCCATTTCATGGGTTCCAGCAATGTATTAAGTGCACTGAGTATGTTTGCAATTTGAGAAACCATGTACTCCAAAGCTCCTTGAATCAGAGTACTGCCAAGTATACAACTATTGCAAATTTCTTGTGGCATGAACTGTTTCATCCTTTTATGATAACGAACACATGTAAACCGGACAAAATCTCTGATATTTGCTCCATGAATTCGTGCTAGGTGGCGCTAAGAGATTTTCCTCATCCCAGGCACCTGTGTGCGAATCACCCATTTGATACTACTCCTCACGAGAGCTGTTGCGGCAAGGTAAAACCTGACTTACACATCCATAGCTCTTTCCTTGATCTATCTTCTTACAAACGAATGAGAAACCTTTTCCAGTACCACTTATTGGCTCTTCTGCACAATGCAGTGTTATTGCTCCTTGTGTGAGGTGCCTGCCTCCAGCTGTCTAGAGTGGAAAGGAACTGAAGGGCACTGCCATGCTACCAAGTGAATTCAGTATTGTCCATTCCTCACTTGGTCACACCAATGGTCAGATTGTAAGTTCGAACCTGTGTTAAGTGCCAATGCTGTTATATTTGAGTATTTTGACAGACACCCCAGATCAAATCTCAAGAGGTTCACAATGGCATTACTATACTGAATGACAGACTTAAATCGATAAAATTGCACCGAATTATTTGTAATAATAGTGCATAGTTCTACAGATACATAACCATCATCATCTACCCCAGAATGTAGTAATCTTACGGGGGGCTGCTGACATGGCACCCCTCATTCCATTGGAATGAATGAAATGTTGGCAGATCAATGGTTGGGGTCGAATTTTTTGAATAAATTCTTACCCCCAACTACTTTCGACACAAATTATAATACTTCTATATTATCTGCTGCAATACAGATAAATCATTGGCCTTTATTTGAAGCCATTCACTGTGGGCGCCGTGCTTATTTCACCTCTGTTCTTCTTGACATATGCAGTATATTCACCGTAGTGCATGGTGTACAGGGTGCTCTGGTAGCGGGTGACGTGGATTTTGTTCCTCAAAGTCTCAGTTATGGTGCCATTGTAGCCTGCCTTCCTCATGAGGGAGTCAATAGTCTCTAGTACTGTCCAACCTGCCAGATGATCATGCCTAGGTTATAAATAGCCAATTGAAATGGGAATGTACTGTTAAAAGCTTTGATATGTTCTGTCAGGAATGTACTGATTAAAAGCTTTGATATGTTTTGCCATTGTCTTATTTCTTTTGTTTCAGCCAGAATTAGCTATATTGTGATCTCATGAAGCTGACATGTGCAGCACTTGAGGCTTTCCTCTTACACTAACTTCCTATCTATATTCATCATGGCTGGAATACTAGATATCTAAACAGGGTACATGCTGGACAGTTCGTTTTGCTAGACAATTAGAAGACTCCACATAGCGATTCACAAATCAAATACCTAGGGAAATGGAACCAAATATCTCAACAAAATAGTGTCACTGTCAGAAAATTATGATTTTTCAATGGGTTTTGATTGATACCATCTTATATGTAGCAGTGTTAGTAAACTACAGAATTCTCGAGGGAAATTTAGGTGTACTCACCTTCATGGGCAGCAACCTCAGGTAAATAAGTTGCACTGTGTCTTACATTGTAGTCTGGGTCAGTGAACTCAATAATTAATCCATGCTTTCCAACCTGCATCACATACGAAAATAACTTTGATGCCTGTAACCATACATACCAACAGAATCAAGAGATAGTATCTTGCTGAGGCATACCTCCCAATCAAGGTGGTTGAGTGCAGTTTCATATTCAGTCAATATAGATACTGTGCACTCCAGATATGGCAGCTCTTTCGGCTGTATCGGAGAAAAGCGCCTATCTCTCAGTGCACTACAAGAGAGAGTTCATCAAGTCATGTAACCCACCAATACAAAGTTGCATCATTGACTGGTGCTGCACAAGGAAATCTTCTGGCAAACCTGATGCCAAGCACATGTATTGTAATTCATACACATGGAAATCCAGAGTCAACACAATTGTTACCTGGTCAGCGCATAATCCTTAAAGCCGCTTACAATCTGACGGGGCTCCAAGGTTCCAATGCACCCCCTTAGGCGTGGTTCAGAACCATTGGTAGCCTTCTTCCAGGTGACAAACAGTGGGCTGAAGTTAAAAAGTTGACCCAATGAGTTCAGACATTGTATATGTTTCAACAACATAAACACTACAACATTTTCCAGAAATTGCAATCTATAATAATCTAAACAGCCTTTAAAACAAATATTCTGATGGAACTTGAACAAAAATTCCTGAATGGCAGGACACGAGCTAAGTTGGAATGGCAAACAAGGCAAAACATCCCCTGTCCCCTACATCCAAACTAAGGCCAAAAAATATTTCTTCTCGAAATAATTCCTCTTCTCTCTTTTAGATAATCTCTGCATCCGCGATTAACCCACATAAATGGTAAATCAAAGCCAAAAACGCCCAAAACAACTCTTGCCGCCGTGAAGGCACACCCTTTCCCCAAATCTAACGGGGAATCGACCCGAAACCACACAGAAAACGCCTTAAGCGCCCATCTTTTCCGGCATGGAGAGAAGAGGCCGATCGCGACCAGGAGGATTAGATGGTGGCTTACTGGACGCCCTCCTCGAAGGCGGGCGGGGGTGGCTGCTCGTCGTTGTAGTGCGCGATGAGGGTGTCGAAGCAGTAGACCGCCATTTCCTCCGTGGCAACCACCATCGTCGATCGCCGCCGCCGCGACCTCGGTCGTCGTCACCCCGAGCGGAAGGCGAGGCGGCCGCCGCTGCGGGTGCGAGATGGCGCGGTGGTGGGGGAGGGTACGGAGGTTGGAGAGAGGAGGAAGCGAGCGGCGCGTTTGTTTCGTGTTGCTGGATTCCGGAGTCAAGTAGAGGAGGGCTGCGTCCACGTGAGGTTTTTCTTTTTTTTTTCTTATTAAGGGTCCATTTTGCCCCTAGCTGTTGTTGTATTCTCAGGCAGGAAATAGTGGTGGTACCAGGGGCATAATCGTTATTTACTTATGGCTTTTGCAATATCAGGAGAACCAAATTGTTACTGATGGGTTCGTAGCATGGAAAACTACCGCAAGAACGAACAAAATCCAGATCTAATCTAGATAAAAGCCAAGATCTAATATATTAGACATGTGCAACGAGATAGATCTGTATTAACCCTCGTAGATCCGAAAGCGTTACGAGATTGGATCGCGTGGTTGATGTAGTCGATCACTTGCCGATCTCAAGATCGTGTGGACGATCCTTCCGGCGCCGCGTTCCGGCAGCGCTTCCGCAGTCGGTCACACGTGCGGAGTCGAAGCAGACCTTCCTCTCCTCGTTCCAGCGAGCAGCGGAGGTAGTAGATCTTCTCCACGGAATCCCAGCAGCACGACGGCGTGGTGGTGGTGGTGGAGTAGAGATTGTGTTCTACTCGTGCAACAGATCTACGCATAGATACGGCTCTGATACCACTGATGGGTTCGTAGAATGGAAAACAAAAAATTTCTACCGCAAGAACGAACAAAACCTAGATCTAATCTAGATAAAAGCCAAGATCTAATCTATTAGACATGAGCAACGAGATAGATAGGAACTAACCCTCGTAGATCCGAAAGCGTTAACGAGATTAGATCTCGTGGTTGATGTAGTCGATCACTTGCCAATCTCAAGATTGTGTGGATGATCCTTCCGGCGTCGCGTTCCAGCAGCGCTTCCGCAGTCGGTCAAGCGGACGATCCTTCCGGCGCCGCGATTTGGCAGCGCTTCCGTAATCGGTCACACGTGCGGAGTCGAAGCAGACCTTCCTCTCCCCGTTCCAGCGAGCAGCGAAGGTAGTAGATCTTCTCCACGGAATCCCAGCAGCACGACGGCGTGGTGGTGGTGGTGGAGTAGAGAATTCTGCAGGGCTTCGCCTATGCCTGTGCAGAAGAAGGTGGAGGAGAGAGGCGGCAGAGATTGGGTGTTATGGGAGCAAGGGAGGAGGGGGCGCCCCTGCCCTTCTATTTAAGGAGGGGAGGGCGCCTTGGGGAGGGGAGTCCTTGTAGGACTCCCCATCCTCTATGGCCGGCGGGTTGGGGAGTGGGGGGAGGAGTCCTCCTCCCCCACGACTCCTAGTCTTGACCCACCAGGACTCCTTGATCCCTATCTTGATTTTCAAGCAAACTCCAAGATATCTTCTAGAACCTTCCGGAACATTCCAAAACCTTCTAGAATCCTCATACAAACACTCCAGAACATTTCCTAACTCAGAAAATGATCCCCTATATATGAATCTTATTCTCCGGACCATTCCGGATCTCCTCGTGATGTCCCGAATCCAATCCGAGACTCCGAACAACATTCGGTCTCCAACTCACATTCCATATCTACTTAAAACAACTTCGAACCTTAAGTGTGTCACCCTACGGTTCGTGAATATGCAGACATGATGGAGACACCTCTCCTATCAATAACCATCAGCGGGACCTGGAGATCCATAACGGTTCCCACATACTCAACGATGACTTCGTGATCGATAGATCCATTAACATACGAAACCAATTCCCTTTGTCACGCGATACTATACTTATCCGAGGTTTGATCGTCGGTATCTCCATACCTAGTTCTACCTCGTTACTGATAAGTACTCTTTACTCGTTCCATGTTATGTCATCCCTTGTGACCCAGTCACATGCTTGCAAGATAATTAGATGACATTCCACCGAGAGGGCCCAGAGCATATCTATCCGTCATATGGATGGACAAATCCCAATCTTGGTCCATGCGCTTCAACACATACTTTCAGAATACCCAATGACACCTTTATGGCCACCCAGTTACGAAGCGGTGTTTGATGTCATCAAAGTACCCATCCGGTGATGGTGATTTAACATAACCTCGTGGTCGAAGGATTAGGTTACTATGTATTTTAAAGCTTATAGCAAACGAACTTAATGACTTGATCTTATGCTATGCTTACTACGGGTGTGTGTCCATCACATCATTCTCCTATTGATATGATCTTGTTATTAACGACATCCAATGTCCATGATCAAGAAACCATGACCATCCATTAATCAACAAGCTAGTTTAACAAGAGGCTTACTAGGGACTCTTTTATGTTTACAAAACACACAAGTATTAATGTTTCCGGTTAATACAATTATAGCATGGGATGTAAACATTTATCATAAACATAAAGATATAATAATAACCACTTTATTATTGCCTCTTGGGCATATCTCCAACAGTTACATGGTGAGATTTTTGCCACATTGATCCGGATCCACATTAACTTAGAGCAACACTTCAATCCTGTAAATCCGTCCGACTCTTAAAATTGCTCGTTTACAATTTTTCACGAAAAACGGCGCCTAGCACACCCAGTAAATCCGACCGCTCCTTAATTTTTTTATGGGTAACTAAAAATCTAGCGTCCTGACCCCTACATACGTAGGCTACGTGGCCAAACCGAGTACAACCCGTACTCGTTCAGAGATTCACGCGGAAGGGACATTTCAGTTCGCCACATTCCTGCTTATGCGCCGCCGATGTTGATCTATTACTCCCACGCTCTCCGGCGCCGCTGCGTCCATTAATCGAAGGCATGGATCTTACCGAGCTTACTCTTGCCGGCGGCGAGGTCGCGGGCCCTCAACTGCCGCCTCCTGCCACTCTTGCGGCTTCAGGGTCTTGCGCGGGTGCTCTATCCGCCAGCGCGGTTGCTCATAGCATAAGCCGTCGCTGGGGCAAGAAGAGGAAGCGCGCCAACACACACGTCGTCTCGCAAGACTCCCTAGTCGTCGCTGCCGCCTCTGCTGGCCAGCCGGAAGAGCCAATCGACGTCGCTGCTCCAGCTCCCAAGCCGCCTCCTCGTGTGCAGAAGATGTCGAGGGTGATGCCGAAGAAGCATGTCGTGCTCCCAAGCCACAACAACTTCCCTCCCTCACTCCTTCTCCAGCCGTCAGCGGCATTCACAATACAACCACCATGATGCCGGCGGTTGGGTTCACAACATAGAAAACAAAAAATTCATACGATGGAAACTACTAAGCACCAAGATCTATCTACTAGATACATTCAATGGGTGGATATACATTCATAAAGAACATACCCTTGTAGACGGACAAAGTGTAACGAGGTTGAACTCGTGGATGATGTAGTCGAACGCTTACCGATCTCGGGATCGAGAAGAAGTCCAGCGCCGCAACTCAGCAGCGCATCCGTGATCACACACGTCCGGTCCACCGAACAACCTCCACCTCCTTGCTCCAATGATGCAGCGGAAGCAGCAACTTCTTCCAGATGAAATGTCACCGAGAACATGTATCTCGCTAATCCGAGACCATGGAAAAATAATTCTAGAGGAGGAGAAAGATCCTTCACGAGGAGGTGTACTTTGTGAGGGAGGAGAGGGGGGCAACCCCTCCCATGGCCGACGGCCAAGAGGAGGTTCCCCCACCTCTTCCACATTCATGTGGTGGAGCTCCCACTCACATAAATTATCCTCCACTCAAAGTTCCCCTCACATGCATTAAATTTTCACCTAATTTAATGCAACTCTCATTTAATAAAACTCTTTTATTTATTTTATTCAGAATTTTGTTAATTAAAACCCTAAACATGGTGGAGCTCCCACTCACATAAATTAACCCTAAACATTCACATAAAACCCCCTGCAATATTTCAATATCACATGCATAACCAATTTCAGCAATTTCACCCGAAACAATTTCGGTGTCCATTGAAATAATTCCAGCGCTTTGCAATTCTTTCGTTTGGAACACATTTGCTCCAAATGGTGTTGGTATTCCTTAAGTGTGTCACCCTGCGATTCACGAATAATGCAGACATGATCGAGATCCCTCTCCGATCAATAATCAGTAGCGGGACCTGGAGATCCATACTGACTCCCACATATTCAATGATGACTTCTATGATCGTGAGAACCTTTAACACTAGTAACTAAATCCCTTTGTCTCGCGATATATTACATGTTCGAGATTCGATCATCGGTATCTTCATACCTAGTTTGATATCGTTGCCGACATGCATTATTTTCTTGTTCCCGTGATATAACATTCTAGTGATCACATCACTTGCTTGCAAGCTATCTCAGTGTGATATCACTGAGAGGGTCCGGAGTATATCTATCCGTCATCGGGATGGACAAATCCCACTCTTAATACATGAGCCTCTACATAACACCTTCATAGCACTGAACCCACCTTGATAGTCACTGTCATGGTGTGACGTTTGATATTATCAAGATACTCTTCTAGTGTTAGTGATTGACATGATGTCATGGTCTAAGGACTAGGATTACTTCATATGATATTATAGCAATATAAACACATTGACTTTGATCATGATGCTATACTTCGAATGAATGTTCATCACATCATTCCACCAATGTTGTGACCTCGTTATTAACAACATCTGATGTCCATGATCAGGAAACCTTGATCATCTTATTAATCAACGAGCTAGTTTATAAAAGAGGCATAACTAGGAACCTTCTATTTGTTTATTAAACACACATGTATTAACGTTTCCAAATTAATACAATTATAGCATGCAAAATAAATATATATCATATACTTGGAATACATATAGTAACAACTTTATTATTGCCTCTCAGGGCATATTCCCTTCAATCTCCCACTTGCGCTAGAGACAATAATCTAGTTACATAGTGATAAATCTAACACCCATGGAGTTCTGGTGTTGATCATGTTTTTCCCTAGGGAGAACTTTAGTCAACGGAGCTGCTACATCGAGATCCGTGTGTACTTTACAAATCTTTATATCTCCATCTTTGACATGCTCGCGGATGGAGTGAAACTGACGCTTAATATGCTTGGAATTCTTGTGAGACATTGGTTCCTTGGCATTGGCTATGGCTCCATTGTTGTCACAATAGATCACCATTGGGTCCAACGCACTAGGAACCACACCTAGTTCAATTATGAACTCCTTCATCCAAATCGCTTCCTGCGGTGCTTCTGAAGTAGAAATGTATTAGAAATGCAACATTGCTCCCACTAACTTTCTTGTAAATACAAGACTCTCCATAAGTTTGGACAAATCCAAACTCTTTGATCACCTCATCAAAGCGGAGATTCCAACTCCGGGATGCTTGCTTCAGTGCATAGATGGATCGCTGAAGCTTGCATACCTTGTCAACATCCTTAGGATCGACAAAACCCTTTGGTTGTATCATCTACAACTCTTCTTCAATATTACCATTAAGGAACGCAGTTTTGACATCCATCTGCCATATCTCATAATCGAAATATGCATCAATTACTAACATAATTCTAACTGACTTTAGGATCGCTACGGGAGAGAATGTCTCATCGTAGTTAGATCCTTGAATTTGTCGAAACCCCTTTGTGACAAGTCGAGCTTTATAGATGGTCACATTACCATCAGCATCGGTTTTTCTTTTGAAAATCCATTATTCTCAACGGCCTTTCGGTCATGAGGTAAGTCCACCAAGGTCCAAACCTGGTTTTCATACATGGATTCCATCTCGTATTTCATGGCTTCTAGCCATTTGTTGGAATCCGGGCCTATCATCGCTTCTTCATGTGCCACATGGTCATCTATTTCATCAACCATGAAATTCATAACATGACTTCTATACAGTTCAGGAGCTGCACATGTCCTTTTTGACCTACGAGGTTCGGTAGTGTCCTCTTTCGAAGTTTCATGATCATTATCATTAGTTCCTTCTTCATTCGGTGAAGTCAACTCCGGAACAATTTCCGGCGTCGCGCCACTCGCCGTTTCATAAGGAGAAGGTTCAATAACCTCTCCGAGTTCTACCTTCCGACTACTCACACCTTTCACGAGAAACTCTTTCTCTAGAAAGGATCCATTCTTGGCATTGAAAACCTTGCCCTCAGATCTGTGATAGAAGGATTACCCAATTGTTTCTTTAGGGTATCTTATGAAGACACATTTTTCAGCTTTGGGTTCGAGTTTATCAGGCTGAAGTTTCTTCACATAAACATCACATCCCCAAACTTTAAGAAATGACAACTTAGGTTTGTTTCCAAACCACAATTCATACGGTGTCTTTTCAACGGATTTAGATGGTACCCGATTTAAAGTGAATGCAGCAGTTTCCAGTACATAACCCCAAAATGATAGTGGCAAGTCAGTCAGAGACATCATAGATCGAATAATATCTAATAAAGTACGATTACGATGTTCCGACACACCATTACGCTGTGGTGTTTCGGCAGGTGTGAGTTGTGAAACTATTCCACACTCTCTCATGTGTGTGCCAAACTCGTAACTTAGATACTCACCTCCACGGTCGGACCGTGGAAATTAGATCTTTCTATCGCGATTATTTTCCACTTCACTCTGAAATTCCTTGAACTTTTCAAAAGTTTCAGACTTGTGTTTCATCAAAAAGATATACCCGTATCTACTCAATCATCCGTGAAAGTAACAAAATAACGATATCCACCTCACGCCGACACACTCATTGGACCACATACATCAGTATCTATGATTTCCAATAAATCGGTCGCCCGCTCCATTGTACCAGAGAACGGGGTTCTAGTCATGTTGCCCATAAGGCATGGCTCACATGTATCAAATGATTCAAAATCAAGTGATTCCAAAAGTCCATCAGAATGGAGTTTCTTCATGCATTTTATGCCAATATGACCTAGACCGTAGTGCAAAATATATGCAGATATATCATTATCAAGTTTAATCCTTTTAGCATCAACATTATGAATATGTGTATCACTACTATCGAGATTAAACATAAATAAACCATTCATCACAGGTGCATGACCATAAAATATATTATCCATATAACTCGAACAACCATTGTTTTCGGATTTAAACGAATAACCACTTCGCAATAAACACAATCCGGATACAATGCTCATGCTCAGTGCAGGCACCAAATAACAATTATTTAGATTTATCACTAATCCCGACGACATATGGAGAGGCAACTTTCCGACGGTGATTACATCAACTCTTGATCCATTGCTGACATTCATCGTGACCTCATCCCTTACTAGCTATCGCTTGTTCCGCAACCCCTGATTCGAGTTACATATATTAGCAACTAAACCAGTATCAAATACCTAGGTGCTACTTCGAGTACTAGTCAAGTACACATCAATAACATGTATATCACATATGTTGGGCTCGCAGCATAGAAAACAAAAATTCCTATGATGTGAACTACTAAGCGCCGAGATCTATCTACTAGATACAAGCAATGGGTGGATATACATCCATAGAGATCATATCCTTGAAGACCGCATAGTGTAACGAGATTTGACTCGTGGATGATGTAGTCGATCAATTGCCGATCTCAAAATCGAGAGGAAGTCCTAGCGCCACAAATCAACAGCGCATCCATGCTCGCACACACGTCCGGTCCACCGAACAACCTCCACCTCCACGCTCTAGTGATGCAGTGGAAGCAGCAACTCCTTCCAGAAGAAAAGCCACTGGGAACATGTATTTCGCTAATCCGAGACCATGGGGAAATAATTCTAGAGGGGGAGAGATATCCTTCACGAGGAGGTGTGAGTGAGAAGGAGGGAGAGGAGGATTTTATAGGGAGATGGGGGCAGCCCGTCCCCATGGCCGTCGGCCATGGTGGGTGCCCCCACCTCTTCCTCAATCATGTGGTGGAAGCTCCACTCGCATAAATTTCGGCCCTCCATTTTCTCCACTCAAAATCCCACTCAAAATGCATTAAATTTCCACCAAATTTAATACAACTCTCATTTAATAAAACTCTTTTTATTTATTTTATTCAGAATTTTTTTAATTACTTTAAGTAACAAACATTCACATAAAACCCCTGCAACATTTCAATATCACATGCAGAACCAGTTTCTACAACCTATCTGAAAAAATTCCGGCATCTATTGAAATAATTCCAGCACTTTACAATTCTTTTCTCTAGAACATATTTGCTCCAAATGGTGTCGGTATCCCTTAAATGTGTCACCCTACAGTTCATGAATAATGCAGACATGATCGAGATCCTTCTTCGATCAATAATCAGTAGCGGGACCTGAAGATTCATACTGACTCCCACATATTCAACGATGACTTCTGTGATCGTGAGAACCTTTTACGTATGTAACTCAACCCCTTGTATCGCAATATATTACATGTCCGAGATTCGATCATTGGTATCTCCATACCTAGTTTGATCTTGTTACCGACATGCACTCTTTTCTCGTTCCCGTGATCACATCACTTGCTTGCAAGCTAACTAATGTGATATCACAGAGAGGGACCAGAGTATATATATCCGTCATCAGGATGTAAAATTCCACTCTTGATCCATGAGCCTCTACATAACACCTTCGGAGTATATGAACCCACCTTTATAGTCACCCTATTACGGTGTGACGTTTGATGTTATCAGGTTACTCTTTTAGTGTTAGTGATTGGCATGATCTCATGGTTTAAGGACTAGAATTACTTCGTAAGATGTTATAGCAATTTAAACACAATGACTTTGATCGTATTGCTATACTTCGGATGAATGTTCATCACATCATTTCACAAATGATGTGACCTTGTTATTCATAACATCCAATGTCCATGATCAGGAAACTTTGATTATCTTGTTAATCAGCGAGCTAGTTTATAAGAGAGGCATAACTAGGAACCCTTTATTTGTTTATTAAACACACATGTATTAACATTTCCAATGAATACAATTATAGCATGCAAAATAAACATCTATCATATACTTGGAATAGGATAATAACAACTTTATTATTGCCTCTCAGGGCATATTCCCTTCAGTCTCCCACTTGCACTAGACACAATAATCTAGTTACATAGTGATAAATCTAACACCCATGTAGTTTTGGTGCTGATCATGTTTTGCCCTAGGGAGAACTTTAGTCAATGAATCTGCTACATTTAGATCCGTATGTACTTTACAAATCTTTATATCTCCATCTTTGACATGCTTGCAGATGGAGTGAAACCGGTGCTTAATATGCTTTGAATTCTTGTGTGACCTTGGTTCCTTGGTGTTGGATATGGCTCCATTGTTGTCACAACAGATCACCATTGGGTCCAACGCACTAGGAACCGCACCTAGTTCCGTTATGAACTCCTTCATCCAAACCGCTTCCTGTGCCGCTTCTGAAGCAGCAACATATTCCGCCTCCGTTGTTGATCCCGCTACCACAGGTTGTTTGGAGCTCCTCCAACTAACTGTTGCTCCGTTCATGATAAATACGTATCTGGATTGATACTTAGAGTCATCCGGACCGATGTCAAAGCTAGCATCGACATAACACTTAGCGACCAGCTCTTCTTCACCTCCGTACACAAGAAACATTTCCTTAGTCCTTCTCAAGTACTTAAGGATATTCTTGACCGCTATCCACTGTTCCACACCTGGATCAGATTGGTACCTACTAGTCAAACTAATAGCATGTGCCACATCCAGTCTTGTACACAACATGGCGTACATAATAGAGCCTATGTCTGAGGCATGGGGGATCTTATCCATTTCCTCTATATCTTTTGCCGTAGCCGGACTTTGAGTCTTACTCAATGTCTTGCCTTGCAACATAGGTAAGAACCCCTTCTTACTTCTGTCCATTGTAAACTTCTTTAAAATCTTATCAAGGTATGTACTTTGTGATAGCCCTATTAGGCGCATTGTTCTATCTCTATAGATCTTCATGCCTAATATATATGATGCTTCACCAAGGTACTTCATCGAAAATTTGCTGTTTAGATAACTTTTAACACTATTTAAAAGATTTATATCATTTCCAATCAGTAATATGTCATCCACATATGGTATTAAAATGCCACATTGCTCCTACTCACTTTCTTGTAAATACAAGCCTCTCAGTAAGTTTGGACAAATCCAAACTCTTTGATCACTTCATCAAAGCGGAGATTCCAACTCTGGGATGCTTGCTTCAGTCCATATATGGATCGCTAAAGTTTGCAAACCTTGTCAGCATCCTTAGGATCAACAAAACCCTTTGGTTGTATCATGTACAACTCTTCTTCAATATTACCATTGAGTAACACGGTTTTGACATCCATCTGCCATATCTCATAATCGAAATATGTAGCAACTGCTAACATAGTCCTAACCGGCTTTAGCATCGCTACAGGAGAGAATGTCTCATCATAGTCAACTCCTTGAATTTGTTGAAACCCCTTTGCAACAAGTCGAGCTTTATAGATGGTCACATTACCACCAGCATCAGTTTTCTTCTTGAAGATCCACTTATTCTCAACGGCCTTTCGGTCATGAGGTAAGTCCACCAAGGTTCAAACCTGGTTTTCATACATGGATCCCATCTCAGATTGCATGGCTTCTAGCCATTTGTTGGAATCTGGGCCCATCATTGTTTCTTCATATGTTACAAGGTCATCAATTCCATCTACCATGAAATTCGTAACAGGATTTCCGAACAGTTCATGAGCTGCACGTGTCCTGCCTAACCTGCGAGGTTCGGTAGTATCCTCTTTTGGAGTTTCATAATCATTATCATTAGCTCTCTCCTCATTCGGTGAATTCAATTCCGGAACAACTTCCAATGTTGTGACACTCGCCTTTCATGAAGAGAAGGTTCAATAACCTCTTCGAGTTCTACCTTCCGACTACTCACACCTTTCACGAGAAACTCCTTCTCAAGAAAGGATCCATTCTTGGCAACAAAAACCTTGCCCTCGGATCTGTGATAGATGGTATACCCAATTATTTCTTTAGGGTATCCTATGAAGACACATTTTTCCGTTTTAGGTTCGAGTTTATCCAGCTGAAGTTTCTTCACATAAACATCGCATCCCCAAACTTTAAGAAATGACAACTGAGGTTTGTTTCCAAACCATAATTCATACGGTGTCATTTCAACATATTTAGATGGTGCCTAATTTAAAGTGAATGTAGTGGTTTCCAGTGCATAAATGGCAGTGGAAAGTCAGTCAGAGACATCATAGATCGAACCATATCCAATAAAGTACGATTACAACGTTCCGACACACCATTACGTTGTGGTGTTCCGGCAGGCGTGAGTTGCGAAAATATTCCACACTCTCCCATGTGTGCACTAAACTCATAACTTAGATACTCTCCTCCACGATTAGATCGCAGAAATTTGGTCTTTCTATTACGATGATTTTCCACTTCACTCTAAAATTCCTTGAACTTTTCAAAGGTTCCAGACTTGTGTTTCATCAAATAGATATACCCATATCTACTCAAATAATCCGTGAAAGTAACAAAATAACGATATCCACCTCGCGCCGACACACTCATTGGACCACATACATTAGTATGTATGACTTCCAATAAATCTGACGCCCGCTCCATTGTACCACAAAACGTGGTTCTAGTCATCTTGCCCAAAGGCATGGCTCACATGTATCAAATGATTCAAAATTAAGTGATTCCAAAAGTCCATCAGGATGGAGCTTCTTCATGTGTTTTACGCCAATATGACCTAGACGACAGTGCCACATACATGCAGATATATCATTATCAAGTTTAATCCTTTTAGCATCAACATTATGAATATGTGTAACACTATTATCGAGATCCAATAGAAATAAACCAATCATTACAGGTGCATGACCATAAAAGTTATTATTCATATAAATCGAACAACCATTGTTTTCAGATTTAAATAAATAACCACTTCGCATCAAACATGATCCGGATACAATGTTCATGCTTAGTGTAGGCATCAAATAACAATTATTTATATTTATCACTAATCTCGACGGTAGGTGGAGAGGTAGCGTTCTGACGGCGATCACATCAACTCTTGATCCAATGCTGACACGCATCTTGACCTCACCCCTTGCTAGCGGCCGCTTGTTGCATAACCCCTGATTCGAGTTACATATATTAGCAACTGATCCAGTATCAAATACCTAGGTGCTAGTGCGAGCACTAGTCAAGTACACATCAATAACATGTATATCACATATACCTTTGTTTGCCTTGCCGACCTTCTTGTCCGCCAAATACTTGGGGCAGTTGCGCTTCCAATGGCTAGTCCCCTTACAATAGTAGCACTCGGTATCAGACTTAGGGCCAGCTCGGTATTTCTTTTTAGGTGTGGTAACAGATTTTCCGCCCTTCTTTCCCTTCTGTTTATCCTTCTTGTCTTTGTTGAAACCAGTGGTCTTATTGATCATCAACACTTGATGTTATTTCTTGATCTCCACTTCTACAGTCTTAAGCATTGACAGAAGCTCGGGGAGATACTTCTTCATGCCCTGCATATTATAGTTCATCACGAAGCTCTTGTAGCTAGGTGACTGAGATTGGAGAACATGATGTATGCCTAAGTCAATGGGAATCATTATTCCCAAGGACACAAGCTTATCGGCGTACCCAAACATTTTGAGTACGTGCTCACTAACAGAGCTGTTTTCTTCCATCATGCAGCTAAAGAACTTTTCAGAAGCATTATAACTCTACGCCAACATGGGTATCTAAATGAGGGATCATCTTATAATGCTACTAAAACACAAACAAGCAATATAAGATGCAAACATCATATGCATAAAGTGAAATGATATGGTTCTTGCACTTTGATCACTATCATGTGCATCATGGTATGATCCTTATCATTCCTTTAAGTGTAAGGCCAAGGTCTATGGAACTTACACATTGGGTATGTTATAAGAGTATCAACTATACTTCAACTTACAACATTACCATATCATGACACCATCCCAACAACAATCTAAACTAGACGCTTCTAATTTATCAATTGCATGTTTTTACGTGGCTTAGGGCTTTCGAAGATAGAAATGGTCTTACCTACGAACATGAAACCACAACGATGATAACCAGATTACTAGCAACTCATTTAAATCAGATATTGACTATAGTAGGAGAGACATACACCCGCAAGCCACTTATGCAAAACTAGTTGCATGTCAAGCATGGAACATGTCTCATGTGCGAGGACATGTAAAGTTAGTCCGGGGCGCTTCATCCCACTATGCCACCAATATCCAAAAATACATATAAGAAGCAATAACATGATCATCATCACCCACATACTCATATGTGTACTACCCGTGCAAAGCATCTACGCATAGATCAAGCTCTGATACCATTGTTGGGTTCACAACATAGAAAACAAAAAATCCTACGATGGTAACTACTAAGCACCAAGATCTATCTACTAGATACAAGCAATGGGTGGATATACATCCATAGAGAACATACCCTTGTAGACCGACAAAGTGTAATGAGGTTGAACTCGTGGATGATGTAGTCAAAAACTTGCCAATCTTAGGATCGAGAAGAAGTCCAGCTCCACAAATCAGGGGTGCATCTGTGATCGCACGCACGTCCGGTCCACCGAACAACCTCCACCTCCCCGCTCCAGCGATGCAGCGGAAGCAACAACTCCTTTTAGACGAAATGCCACTGGGAACATGTATCTTCCTAATCCGAGACATGGGGAAATAATTCTAGAGGGGGAGAGAGATCCTTCACGAGGAGGTGTACTTTGTGAGGGAGGATCACTCTCTTCCCCTCTAGAATTATTCCCCCATGGTCTCGGATTGGCGAGATACGGTTCTGCTTATTCCCAGCCTATAATTTGCAAGCATATAACTTTCATGGAGAGTCACAATGGTTCAGGTTCATTAAGTGCAGAAAATAAAGTGTGCCATCAAGTTCGTGAGAGCTTTACTAACTAACTTTCTCATAACAAGCAAACATTTTATTCGTAAGAAAACAAGGCATATTAGATATGCACGGAAGTAGCAAATGATGCTAATAGGTAGGTATGGTGGACACTTTGGCAATATTTGGTTTAAGGGAGTTGGAAACATGAGTAAAATACTCAGTGGAAGTGAAGGCTAACAATAGTAAGGGAGCGACAAACGAGAGAGCAATAATGGCCATAATCATGCAGAGCGACAAAACATCATTGATCAAATCATAAAGTGATACTACAAGTTGAAAACTAAAGGATCATAAAGGCTTATGGTGACTTGGGATAGTCATAACATGGGGTGAGCATGTGCCAAGTCAACCCAAATAAAGCATCAAAGGAGAATACCACTATACTATGCTTTAATATGCTAAAACAACGCATGATTCATCCAAGGCACATTAAGCAACCTCAATTGTTTATAACAATTCATGCTACAGCAAAGAATACTAAGCATAAAGCCAAAACAATATCAAGCATGGCAGGACAAAGCATAGGCCACAGTCAAAAACAAGCTCTCTTTACCACTTAAGCATGAGCTTTCCTACTCTTTTCCAAACCAAACCAAACCATTTGAACACCAATGTATGAAAGAGGGGGTCCAACCAATTTATTCAGAAAACTAAGCGAACAAAACGAAAAACAAAAAAGAAGACGCTCCAAAAACAACACAACTGTGCATGAAACAATAAAAATGAAGCGTTTGGAAGAAACCTGGGATTTTTATTGATGAAGAGGGGGATGCCTTGGGCATCCCCAAGCTTTGACGCTTGTACTTCTTGGATATTTCTTGGGGTGACACGCGTGGCATCCCCAAGTTATTACTTCGGTAATAACCTCTCCTTATCCTTTTTGTTTGGTTTTTGTGTCAAGATCAACCTCTAATGAGAGAGAAGTAATATTTAGGGAAGTTGATGTCCTGAAACAGATTTTTGTGCTTCACCATAAAAATTTGTGAGAGATCTCTGTCTGTCGGATTGAGCTGTAATTGTTTGTGCTTCTGCCCCAGGTTGTTATTTAACTTTCGTTAGTTTTTCACTTTTTGATTTGAGCAACAAAAGATTTTCGAAAAAATTGATCTTTACCTATTGGTCTGTTTTGACAGATTTTGCCATTCTTGCATTTGCTTCTTAAAATGATTTCCTTTTTGAATTCCTTTTGGGTTTTCGGAAGGAGTTGCTACAGTAGCTTATGTTTTGATGGTTTTTCAGTTGAAATTGGACTCAAAAGGTTTTATCACTTCACTTATACTAATGTTGCTAATGAGAACTGTGTGAAGTTTTGTGTGAAAGAAATTTCCATGTTAGTGGAAGTAATGGTGTAATAAGGAAGAGAAATGTTTCATGACTCAAGTAATAAGTGTATGGAGATGAAGATATTGATGTTATTCAAGTGGTAACTCCGGAAAAATTTATCAAGGACCAAATTCAGAGACCTGCAGAGTCTGTTTTCAAATAGGTAACAGTTCTGGTAAGAAAAGCTCCACGAAAGATCTGTCAAATTATATTTTTGCAGTTTTTAGCCAATAAGAAAAGCTACGAAGTGAAAGAGGGATGGAAACGGGGCCAGGGTGGCTCACACCATCCTGTGGCGCGGGCCCACCCCTGGCCGCGCCACCAGGTGGTGTGGCCACTCCGGATTCCATTTCCGACCCGTTTTCTCCCAGTACCTTCCTTTTGTTGTGAAACTTCGTAATATATAATCCCCGGATCCCCCGAGGTTCGTATATCGTGTTCTCATTGTGGTTTCATTTTGATCTGTTTCTGCCAGGAACTATTCTTGAAAGTTTAGAAGCACAATGGTGTCCGCCAAGGATAAGGGAAAGGAGCCTATGGAGGAGGATTTCCAAGACCCCAAGTAGGGGATGGTACCTTTAGTCTCTTGCCCTGCATCAACGGAAGCCCTACGGGTCACTAAGGAGTTCTGCGATAAGTGCCGAGACTTGCGGAGGAAGGTGGACATGCTTCAATGGGAGAATAATAGGCTTTGCAAGATGCTGGAAGATTTCCTCACATCAACTAAGAAAATAATACCACCACCACCGAAGCAGTAATTCGTCATCAGGTTTGGCATCCCCTTGGTTTGTTCCAAGCTTGGGGGAGTGCCGTGGTATCACATCACCATCTTCTATCTTTTTACCTTTTTAGTAGAGTCATATCATGAATAGAGAAGTTATCATGTAGGATGGTTTGCATTTTGGAAGTGTCCCCTCTCTCGTTAGATATGTATCCCTTGGTGTGAGTTGCCGTTATGGAATATTAATGAGAAGTTCTATCATTTACTCTTTTGCATATTTTTATATTAGTTTTCAATTCGTGGTTATATGATTGATCTTGTTGTTAGTATTGGTAGCACTTTGGGATCATTGAGTTAATTTAGTTGGTTTTGGCAAACCTGGCTCGGTCAGTAGCAACACTATTTTTGAGAGTTGAATGAAAAAGATTAAATTACTCTAAGAAATATAATTTCATCATCTTTCTTTCTTGATTTGCTCATAAGTTTAGTATTCTCTAGTTAAGATCTTTTGTGCTTCCAAGGAAGATTGCATGTTTGTCTTTATCACTTGTATGTTTGTTTGTTTCCTTCAACTCTTACACTTGCTACCCAGCCTTGCTAGCCAAAAAATGTACTGAGAGGGATTTCTTCTCGTGCATCCAATGCTTAAACCAAAACCTCTGCCATTTGTGTCCACCATACCTGCCTAGTAGCATTATTGCTATTCCAAGTAAATTATTATTTTGTCTACCTTCCAAATTAAACTTGTTATGTGAAAATTAGTGATTAAAGCTCTCACAAACTTGACGGCACAACTTACTTTTCTTGCATCTAATAAACTTGAACCATTGGGTCCTTCTTTGTTGCGTATATGCTTGCGCTTTATGAGTTGAAGTTAGCAGAACCATGTATCATGGGGACCGCTTTCAACACTGAATTAGTTGATATCATTGATGGCTCAGTGTCGACGCCAGGAAAATGCTAGTGCGATGTTGATGTAGAGCTCGTTGGGAACCCCAAGAGGAAGGTATGATGAGCACAGCAGCAAGTTTCCCTCAGTTATGAAACCAAGGTTTAATCGAACCAGTAGGAGCAAGGAAACACCCCAAAGGTGTTGCTAGCTGAGCCTTGGCAGGGCGCAGTACCGGTGTTAGTAGCAACGTGGAGACCTGCACAACACAACCACAGAACTTTGTCCCCAACTTGCGATGAGGTTGTCAATCTCACCGTGTTTTGCGGAAAACAAAGGATTAAACGTATCAAATGGAAAGAAGTAATAGTTTGCAGAAAGTAAACACAAAGCAGTAAACAGTTTATAGATTATATGTAAAGAAAAAGGACCGGGATCCATAGTTCACTAGAGGTGGCTCACCTTAAGATAGATAACATGCTGGGTGAACAAATGACAGCGGGGCAATTGACAAACACCAAGAAAGCAATACATGCATATACTAATCATCTTGACTCCTCTGAGACTTGATTGGGCATTACAACATAATACATAGACCGCCATGCAACTGCATCTATGACTAATAATCCACCTTCAGGTTATCATCTGAACCCCCTCCAGTATTAAGTTGCAAGCAACATATTATTGCTTTACGAACTGCGTGTAAAGTAAACAATACGATTGCTCTATGAACAAAGGATTGTTGTTTTCTCCCTAGTAGCAACAGCACATCTAGTACCTTAGAGATTTCTGTCACTTCCCCAGATTACCAGAGGCATGAACCCACTATCGAGCATAAATACTAACTCTTGGAGTTGCTAGCATCTACTTGGCCAAGATAGCTACTAAAAACATAAAACATGCAAGATCTCAAATAACAAAGACATGATAGAATCAATAATCAATCTGAAATAGCATCTCAATATCCATTGGATCCCCGCAAACACAACTTGCAGAATTACAAATAGATGATCTTGATCATGAACGGAGCTCACAAGATCTAGACATGAAAGCACAAAGGAGGAGAACCAGCCATCTAGCTACTACATGGATCCGTAGTCCAAGGATGAACTACTCACGCATCACACCGGAGGCTTGCATAGTGATGAAGAAGGCCTCCAGGGTGAATTCCCCTCTCCGGCAGGGTGCCGGGAAGAGCTTCAGATCCCTCCCGATCTAGGGATGGAGATGACGGCGGCTACCGACTCTTTCGTGGATTTTTTGACCGGGTACTTAGGGTTTACGTCCCGAGGCATCTTATAGTCGGAAGGAGAGGCCGAGGGGGTGCCGGGAGCGGCCACACCACCCCCTGGCGCGGGCCAGGCCTGGCCGTGCGGCCAGGTGGTGTGGTGTCCCCCTTTCCCTTCTCCGTCTCGTATTCTGGCATCTGATGACTTCCCAAAAAATAGGCACTTTGGCTTTTGTCCCGTCCAATTCCGAGAATATTCATTTTCTGACTTTCCTGGAACCAAAAACAGCAGAAAATAGGCAGCTGGCACTGTGGCTCTTGTTAATAGGTTAGTCCAATAAATCATATGAAAAGTACTCCAAAGTGTGGACAAAACACAAGAAAGTAGATAAAACTAAGCATGGAACATCAAAAATTATAGATACATTTGCAATGTATCAATCATGTTCTTTTGCTTATGGATCCCGGCGGTGTGAAATAAAAGTGGAACTTGTAAGATCATGGAGTTTATATGTGTGTTAGAGAAACGCCTGGGTCGCTAGCCTAAGACATGCCTAATCATGGTGGAAACTTTCAGCATAACTATAGTGAGCATTCTATAAAGCATCCTCAATAAAAACCTATGCAAATAGCAAATAAAAAGATCGATGAGATGCTCATTGTCTACTTGCCTTGTCATTTTGATTATGGGATAGCTCCTGTATCATGTGCAAGGGGTACCCCGTCGGCGGTTCTCGATGATACACATGTATTTACAATGACAAGAGCTTACTCGTGACTGAAGTTGAGTAGCATGAGGTTCGGTCTTCGTAAGTAAGGGGCATGGGACTTTAATTTATAACTTGTCAAGCATATCCTCTTAGTTGTGTCACTTTAACCTTAATCACTTAAATATGCCTATGATAGGGGCAATTAGAGCTGAAAGCTAATAAGTATCATAATTTTTGGGATCTCTTTATGAAACTTGAAATCCCTGCTTCCCTCTGCGAAGGGCCTTTCTTTTACTTTTTAGTTGAGTCAGTAAACCTATTCCTCTCTATCTCAGCAAGTATTTTGAGTTGTTGTGTTTCATTCATTCATATGATGATTTATTCAATCATGTTCCTTATATTCCTTGTTTTGCACATTACTCTTATCTTGGTGTCTACTACTTTGAAAGCTATCATTGAAAACCAGTTATTTGTGAACTCCAGCAAATTATCAACTATTCTTCGACCAAGAGCTAAGTCTACCATTACCAATTATTATTCACGTTATATATATTTATTGTGTTTCCTTTACTTATTGCAAGTTAAGTTATATAATAGTGAGTTGTCTTCTATTATGATGTATGTATTGATGAATGTGATGCTTCTTGTCCATATTCTTGTATCGACTCTTCACTCCATAAACGTGAGGTCATGTTTATTGAGCTCAGTTTCGCTTGGGGACAAGCGAAGTCTAAGCTTGGGGGGAGTTGATACGTCCATTTTGCATCACTATTCTATGTCATAATTTACTGTTATTCATTGATATATTTCATATTAAGAGGTGATACTTATGTTATTTCATGTGTTTTTGCATGGTTGGTGACTTTTGGAGCATGGACCGCTGCAGTCAGGATTCGATGGAAAAGGTGTTGTTTGGAGGCAAAATTCGCGAAGATCAGAAAATCCGGGAAAATATACGAAAAATCCTATTTTTCTAGAAGACGAAGGTTGCCAGAAGAGGGAGTGGAGATGGGCCACAGGGGGCCCACACCACCCCCTGGCGCGGGCCACCCTAGGCCGCGCCACCAGGTGGTGTGGCCGCCCTGGCCCACCTCTGGCTCTCCCCTTTGGCGTATATATTCCTCTCGAAACCCTAAGACTCGGGGAGCGACCACAGAAAGATTCCGCCGCCTCTGTGGGGCGGAAAACACCGAGGGAGAAAGATCTCTCTGGCAGACAGATTTCTGCCGGAGGAATTCCTTCCCAGAGAGGGGAGATTGTTGCCATCAACACCATCATCAAGCTAGATTTCATCGGGATCATCATCATCATCATCACCACCACCATCATCACCATCAGCACCCTCATCACCATCTCCATATTGATGTAACAATTGGGTTGAATCTTGCATAGTTCTTAGGGGAAACTTTCTCGGTGTTGATTACTCTTTGTAGTTGATGCTACTGAGTGAACCATTGAATTATTGTTTATGTTCAGATTGTTATACATCATTATTCCATCTCTGATCATGATCCATATGATGTCTTGTGAGTAGTTCGTTTTTCTCTTAAGGACATGGGAGAAGTCATGTTGTTAGTACTGGAGTTGTGTTGAGAAAGATTCAATAGTTTGATATTTAAGTTGTGGTGTACTTCTTCTAGTGGTGTCATGTGAATGTCGACTACATGACACTTCACCTATATGGGCCTAGGGAATGCATTGTGTATTTGGCTACTAATCGTAGGGGTTGCCGGAGTGACAGAAACCTGAACCCCCGTTAGGAAACCATTGCACAAGGGACGTCAGGGTCTTAGAGTTTAAAGCTGTGGTTAGTTTTCTACCTTAATTACTTTCTTGTACTTACGGATGTTTGCAAGGGGTATAATCACAAGTATGTATTAGTCCAAGGAAGGTCGGTACATTAGCATAGGTTCACCCACACAACACTTAGCAAGCTAAAGAAGATCAATCAACTATATGAAGCGAAAGCACTTGACAGTCTTCCCATGTGTCGTCGAGAACATTTGGTCATCTTAAGTAATACAACCGGCTTGTCCTTTGCTGCATAAAGGATTGGGCCACTTGCTGCATTTATTCCTACTGTCTTTTGTTTACTCGTACTTCGTTTACTTGCCTGATCAAAAACCCCTAAAACCCGTTTGCTAAGTATTTGCAGAGAATTCATGATCCATACCTGACATGGGTATACCCTATAGGTACTCGAGCTTGGTATATATGGTCTAAATACATACAGACCCACGGTGTCGCCAAGGCACAGATGAAAGAACTCGAGTAACCTGCGGACTCTCGATTGCTTGAAGGACAAGTAGAAGCTAAAGATAGAAAGTTTGAAGGGGAAAATCCTAACTTGTAACCAACTCGACCTGCTACCCGAGACCCAGCCTATCTATATAAAGGCTAGGAGGGGGCGGCGAGGAGGACACACGCAACCCTAGTTTCCACAACCCTCGCCAGATTGCATCTGCGCACCATTGTAACTTTCGACTCCTTCGATAATTCCACGAGCAGACAAGCAGGAGTAGGGACCTCTACGAGGCCTAAACCTGGGTAAATCCTTTGTCCCCTGTGTGCTTGTTTGCTAGCCGATAGATGTCTCCAGCGCTCTCTCCTTCTCCAAAACCCAAGTCCATAACAATGGGCATTGATGAGTTAAACCCTCGTCAATTGGTGCCGTCTGTGGGAACTGGGAGTGCTGATGTTGCGGCTTCTTTGGCCCCATCAACTGCGATCTACAACTCCGCAACAGCAGAGATTCGCCAGCTCTTCGGTGCCTTCGACTTCACCGTCCACACGTCGGCCAGCCGCCCGGCCTTCGAATCCGTGGGTGACGGAATTAGCCTGGCGATTGGGAGCTTCCGCTTCCAAGTTGGTCAGATGGGCACGCTTTGCATGCCTGATCAACCGACAGCACCGGCGATTGCCCCGGCATCATGGTTCCCTCCATCGATCGGCACCCTCAGCGAGCTCAATGCTCCGGTGGTAGTCGGGAACACGATCAGCGACAGCAGTCGTGACTCCGACCTGACCGATCTGGCCACAGAAGATGGAACCTACGGTTCCGAATCTGAAAGTTGTGGAAGCAATAGCTTCCCCAATCACTTCATGTGCACCGTCATTAACGCAGGCGACACCTCCGCCAATCGCGGCAACGGTGGTAACACCGGCAATGGCACCGATCCACCTAACGGTGGCAATGGTGGCAACGGCGGTAACGGCGCCAACGGGGGAGCAGTCGAACCTCCCAGCATAATCAATGAGCAAACCGGCGAACGCGTCGTAATCAGGCTCAACGAGCAAGAGTGGGAGCGCTGCCGTGAAGCCCTACGAGGTGCACCTCTGCCCCTTGGGTCCCCGCAGGAACTGCTGATGGGTTACCACTGGCTCCTAAAAGAAGAATTCACGCGCCAAAAACAAGCAATCGCGCAACTTGTGGCGCGTAAAAAGGCGGCGGACGAGTCGAGCCTTCGTCGCGCTGGGCTCTCCTCCTATGGAGGATCCTCCTCACGAGGCAATGAGTACCTAGCCAAGAAGAGGCAGTCGCGAATGGCTCACCTCACCGAACAAGAACGCATAGACGCCGCGAAAGTCCTCGACTTCGGCTCTATGACAGTCGACACGAGAGGCAACGTGGTCCCCAGGACGCTGCCCAGGCTGCGGTGACAGCAGCCACCATGTACCTCCTCAACAACCAGCCACCGGCTGGAGATCCCCGAACTGCCATGCACCAATCTACGATCGCGGGTTTGGGGCTAATCGAGGCCGCCCTCGACAAGGAGCCGGTACCAGACCCAAAAAAGGGCAAAGCGCTAGCAAAGCGCTACTCCTCGCCCTCATCCAGCGATGACAGTCACGACCTGTCTCGACGTCGTCGCTCACGGCGACACGATCGCGACTACGATGCACGCAACGACCTCATGCAACGCAAGATCGACAAGTCAAGGGCACGACGTGCTCGGTCAACTGACTCGGAAGAGGAAGATGGGGAGCTCTGCAGCGCCAGATGCTTCAGCAGATCCATTAGGCAGAAGCAAATGCCTAAAGGGTTTAAACTTCCGTCAGAGAATCTGAAATTCGACGGTCTACAAGACCCTAAAATCTGGCTAGAGGATCACATCTCCTCCGTCAGGCTCCACGGAGGTAGTCGAAGTACTACCATGCAATGTTTGCAGCTACAGCTGCAGGGCGCCGCCCGAGCATGGCTCAATAACCTCCCACGCGGATCCATTCGCAGTTGGGATGAGCTGGTTTACAGCTTCGTGTGCAACTTTAAGGGCATGTACCGCATCAATCGAAGAACTAAGATGTTGCCAGCAAAGATCTGGCGAATCACTGCGCTCATACATCCAAAGGTGGTCCATCATCAAGAACTCCGCTAAAAACATCTCGGAGGACCGCGCGATTGATGCATTCAACGGTGGCGTTCGTCGCCTAGAGCTCAGGGAGGAGCTGGGCTGCTCGAAGCCTCAGACCATTGACCACCTGATGGAGATCGCGAATCGGTGGGCCGATGGAGAAGATTCGGTGAAGAACCGCGCTCACTCCGACGAGGAGGCGGAACTCGAACGCAGACGCGACCACCGGGGCAAGGGTCGCATGTGCATCTACGACGATCGCGACGACGTCAACATGGTCGCAGCCGGCTACGCTGATAGACGCGACGACAACCGCAACATCGGATACCGTAGCGACGGATACCGCGACTCCGGGAAAACCACGCAAGTGTGGCAACGCCGCACTCGCGACGAGGCACTCGCGACCTCCATCGAGGAAAAACTGTCCGGGCCATGCACGGTACACTTCTACATCGACAAGCATGATGGCAAGAGAAAGTCCAGCCACCTCCTCAAGGACTTCCGCAAGTTCCTCAAGCTACACGAGGGATTGGTTCGGATGAACCGCAACGCAGTCGAAAGAGGCTACGGAGCCGCTCCAGGCGCCGTGGCACATGGCGCACCGCCACCACCACCTGGGCCACCCCCGAACGGAGCTGCACCAGACCAGCACCACGGAGGAGAACCGTACCCACGAGCCATGGGTACCATGATGATCCAAAAGGGGCGCCCCTCCAACAGGGTGCAGAAAGCCATCACTCGCCAAGTCAACTTGGCCATGCACTCGCCACCATCCACCACTGAGTACCTCAGTGGCAGTGAGTCGTGCATTACCTTCGATAAACGTGACCACCCGCCTCAAGTACCTCGCCCAGGTCATTGCCCCCTCATACTCGAGGCGCAAATTGGAGGCTTCGACATGAGTCGCGTCTTCATGGATGGCGGAAGCGGCATCAACCTCATATTCGCGAGTACCTTGTGAGCAATGAGGATCCCTCTAACCTGCTTGGAGGCATCAGACACAACGTTCCACGGCATCGTCCCAGGGAAAGGCGTATACCCCCTGGGCAAAATCAACCTCGACGTCATATTCGGCACGCCAAAGAACTTCCGGCGCAAACCATTAACTTTGAGGTCGTCGACTGGCCCTCACAGTAACACTGCATCCTCGGACGCGTCGCGTTCGCTAGGTTCATGGCGGTACCCCACTACACCTACCTACAGATGAAAATGCCAGGTCCCAACGGCGTCATCACGATCAACGGGAGCTTTGAGCGATCTGACAGTTGCGACAGGGAATTCAACAGAATCTCCCAGTCCTTCGGCATGCAGGAAGAGCTCGCGTGATTGAAGGAAACGACAGACAACAGTCTGCCTCCCCTGAGTAGGCCAAGCTCACCTGATCTCTCCTTCGACTCATCTGTGTACACAAAGAAGGTGCAGGTCCATCCAACAGATCCCGCAAAAACGGCCCTCATCGCCAACAACTTGAGTCCCGCATAGGAACTCGCGCTCGTTGAATTCCTCCGTGAGCACTGGGAAATTTTCGTCTGGTGTCCTGCGGACATGCCAGGAGTTCCCAGGGAATTCGCCGAGCACGCACTCAACGTCAACCCCGACGCAAGGCCAGTCAAGCAAAC
Source organism: Avena eriantha (assembly GCA_910589775.1). NCBI lineage: Eukaryota > Viridiplantae > Streptophyta > Magnoliopsida > Poales > Poaceae > Avena > Avena eriantha. The sequence continues at coordinate 304,278,564 of OU342740.1, read as the reverse complement.
AATCAGGCGACTGTCTGAGCCACAAGCGCAAGCAGTCGGAATGGAGATCAACAGACTCCTCGAGGCCAAATTCATACGTGAGATCAAGGAAAGCACTTGGCTCGCCAATGCGGTGCTGGTGCCAAAAAAGGACACGGATATCCTACGGATGTGCGTGGACTTCACTTCTTTAAACAAGCACTGCCCAAAAGATCACTTCCCGCTACCACGGATCAATCAAATCATCGACTCCACCGCTGGATGCAAGCGCCTCTGCTTCCTCGATGCCTACTCAGGCTATAACCAAATTCGAATGAAGGAGGAAGACCAGGAGAAGACCGCGTTTACAACGCCCTTCGGTGTGTTCTGCTACAACACAATGCCCTTCGGGCTAAAAAACGCGGGAGCCACCTACCAGCGGTGCATGCAGGCTTGCCTCAAGGAGCAGCTGGGTCGCAACATCCAAGTCTATGTCGACGACATAGTAATAAAAACCAAGGAGGAAGCCTCTCTAATCGACGACTTGCGCGAAACATTCGCCAATCTCGATTGTTACCGGATTAAGCTCAATCCGGACAAATGCGCCTTCGGCGTACCATCTGGGCAGCTGCTCGGGTATCTCATCTCCGCGAGAGGGATTGAGGCAAACGCGAAAAAGATAAAGGCCATACTGGCCATGGAGAAGCCAAAGAACATAAGAGGCGTCCAGCAACTAGCCGGACGAATCCCGGCCCTCGGTCGATTTATCAGTCGAATGGGAGAAAAGGCACTGCCCTTCTATCAGCTCCTCTGCAAAGCTGACAAATTCGAGTGCACCAATGAAGCGCAAGAAGCATTCGAAGATCTCAAGTGCCTGTTATCCACCTCGCCAGTACTGGTGACTCCACGAGAAAGGGAACCACTACTGCTGTACATCTCCGCTACCAACCAAGTGGTTAGTACAGTGCTCGTCGTCAGCGGGCAGAGGAAAACAAGGTCCATGGCGTACAACGCCCGGTATACTACCTCAGCGAGGTCCTCACGCCAACAAAACAGCGGTACCCGCACTACCAGAAGCTGGCGTACGGCGTCTTCATGACCGCCCTGCGACTGCGCCATTACTTCCAGGAACACCCAATCATGGTAGTCAGCGACGCCCCATTGGTACATATCCTCAATAACCCCGACGCCACGGGACGAGTCGCGCTTTGGGGAATCGAACTGTCTCCACGAGACATCACATACGAAAAGCGCGACGCAATCAAGTCGCAAGTTCTCCCTGACTTCCTTGTGCATTGGATGGAAAACCAACTCCCGGACAAGCCAGATATGTCCTACCTCTGGACCATGCACTTCGATGGATCCAAACGGAAAGATGGAGCAGGAGCAGGTGTCATACTGACATCACCTCAAGGGGACAAGCTGAAATACATCCTGCGAATGTAGTTCACAGCCTCAAACAACAAGGCTGAATACGAGGCCCTGTTGCACGGGATGAGGATGGCAAAAGCCTGCGGCGCAAAGAGGCTCATCATATATGGCGACTCCAAGTTGGTCGTCAACCAAACAATGCACGAGTGCGACGCACTGAATGACAACATGATCGCATACCGCGACCTCTACGATACACTCGAGGGAGACTTCGATGGTTTCGAGTTGCGACATGTAGGTCGCGAAAGCAACGAGGAGGTGTACGCACTCGCCAACATAGGCTCTACCTGCGCCCCCATCCCACCTGGGGTATTTCTCGAGCGCATATGCGAACGCTCCATCAAGCCAAAGGCCGCAGAGAAGAAAACAAGCGCAGCAATAGACTCGGGGGCTACGCCACCCAATGAGCCAATGGCACTCGATGACTTGGAACTAGACACAAGACTCGAGGGCCCAATGAGCACCATGATGATCGAACAATCTTGGACGCATCCCTACATTACGTATCTCCTCAGTAAGCGCCTACCAGACGACCCGACAGACGCACGGCACATCGCGCGACGCTCCAAGGCATTCACCATTATCAACGGCGAATTGTATAAATGCAGCATCACAGGCGTGTTACAACGATGCGTCTCCTTGGCCGATGGAAGAGCAGTCCTCCTCGACATCCATGAAGGGATCTGCGGGCACCATGCCGGCAGTCGCGCCCTCGTCGCCAAAGCTCTACAAGCTGGATTTTACTGGCCCATGGCCATGCGCGACACCAAGGACATAGTCCAAAAGTGCAACGCTTGTCAGTGATTCACGGACAAACCACACGCACCAGGCGCAGAACTACGGCCTATTCCACTGGCCTGGCCCTTCACACAATGGGGGCTCGACATGGTGGGCAAGCTCCCAAGGTCCTCGCAAGGAGGCTACGTCTACCTCTTGGTCGCAGTCGACAAATTCACCAAGTGGATTGAGGCCATGCCAGTGACCAAGCAATCAGGCCACAACGCGGTCAAGTTCTTCGAGTCCATCATCTACCGCTTTGGCGTGCCGCACAGCGTCATCACTGACAACGGGACGAACTTCACATCCAAAGAGTTCCAAGAATTCTGCGGAAACCTGGGGATCAACATCAGTTACGCCTCAGTCGTGCATCCACAGACCAACGGTCAGGTGGAAAAAGCAAACGGGCTCGTCTGCAGCGGCATCAAGAAACGACTCCTTCGACCACTCGAGCAGGCCGCGGGTTGCTGGTCAGATGAGCTCCAATCCGTACTCTGGAGCCTACGAACAACTCCAAACAGTGCCACGGGCTACACGCCATTCTTTATGGTGCACGGAGCAGAAGCAGTACTACCCGCCGAAGTTCGGTACAAGGCGCCGCGCGTTGTCGCCTACAGCGAACAAGAGTCATCTCTTCCACTCGAAGACTCCGTCGACCTCCTTGACGAGGCAAGAGAAATCGCCGTAGAAAGATCCACGATCTACCAGCAGAACCTGCGCAACTACCACAGTAGAAGGCTTCACCCCAGATCCTTCGTCGAAGGTGACCTGGTCTTGCGACTGAAGCAGCAGGGGCATCTCAAGCTCGAGTCCCCCTGGGAAGGACCGTACGTGATTACAGAAGTAATCCCAGGTGGCGCCTATCGCCTTCAAGATTTAGAGACAGGAGTCGCATACTCCAACCCTTGGAACGTAGCACAACTGCGACGCTTCTACCCCTAGCTAATTTTCACTTTTACATCGCAAATAAGGCTACTCAGCCACACATTGTACCTCGTACTGTTCTTTAAATAAATAAAAGCTAAGTGCCCCAAAACTCTGTGTTTTTCTTTTCACTTCTGTCAATTTTATACTCAGGGGCTACGCCACCCTACATATATCTGTTCTTCGAACCAATAAACGCGATATCCTGAGTAGCTGGCACATCAATCAAACCCCTTAACGCAAACTCAACCTAGCTGCAACGCACCTGGCAGGTTGACAAAGGGATGGCCAGGCTAACGAAAAGGACTCGCATAGTGTAACGCACCTCACGCCAACAAAGCTGTTTATACACATTCGGCAATAAAATATCTACAACCTATACATGAACTTTACAACACAAATACACTTATGTGTAGGATACAAATCTGGCTACTGCTGCAACAGAAGAACATTGGTATGTTCCTCGAAGAAGTCGACAATCTCCTCTGCTAGACGGTCCACCGCCTGATAGTGCGACACCATATTTCAAGCAGATCCGGCTGGCGGCGCTGGCGGACCGGAAGCTACGACGGCGACATCCACGGCAGGCCTGTGCAATCGCACCATCGAGAGGGCAGCCTTGGCACCAGCCACCAACTGCTGCCTCACGCACTCGCGAACAGCGGACATATCTTGAAATTTGGCCAGAAGAGCCAACAGGCTTGATGGAGTGTCATCCAACGGGAACATCGCCCGATAGATGTTCTTCAAACACGACTGTGACTTCTTCAAGAAGACCAGCACTCGCGAAGCGCGATCCTGCAGGGTCGCCAATGCAGTCGCACGATCATGATCTACCCAGAAGTATCCACTCTCTTGAAGTTGCTCTTGGGTGAGATCATGAAGGCGGATGGCAATCCTATCCTTCTCCTCCTGCGGATGGCGCGCGCTAACAACTACACGAAGCAGCACCAATAGCATGAGTACGACGTACCGCTGCGACTAACTACAAAGGAGAAGAGGAGGACGAGCAAACTAACACTTAAACTGGTCGCCCAGCTGCGTCACCTCGCCAAGCAGATATTGCTCGCGGGCGGCGCCTTTTTCCGCCTTAGACTTCCACACATCTGCGTTACCGCGGATCAGGGGCAACTCACGCTCCAGCTGCTTCACGCGGTCACGAAGTCACAACAGCAAGGACAGCTCCTCTACCCTGGAGCGCGGTGGTGCCACTGTCTCATCAAGAGATGGCGAGTCCTGGGTTCCCCCCACGGGACAACTCGATGTGCCCTACCACAAGTCAAGACAGAAGCAAATAAGGCGACCAAATTAACACAAAGGCAAGGGGAACAGGTGCATTCAAGATAAGCATAAATATTCACAAACACACTCGCCAGCAGACATGTTCTTAGACCAAAAGGACAATTCATCATCTATTACAAAAGCTAAATACAGAGCAGTTGGCTTCTTCGACTTCGACGCCTTCGGGGGCCTCATCAAGTCCGTGGCAGTATCAGACGCCACTGACTTTCCGCCTGCCCCTGAGGCCGAAGCTTTCGCCGCCTTCTTAGCGCGTTGGAGCTCCTCCGAATACTTGGCAACGGTATTTATCAAGGAATGGCCATATTTGGCACAAGCAGTCGCAAAGGGAGCGAAGACTACCTGCTGACCATCCGCGCCAATAGGCATCGCCTTCGACACCGTAGAGGGATCTATCTCGACTCCGTGAGCTTGCACCATGGCGAGTGACATGGTCGCGCCAGCCGCGCGGAGGGAGTTCTTGTAGGTGGCAGGCACACCCCCGACGAGTGACTCCACCAGCTTATCCATATTATCGACCAGCTCCGCCTTCGGCATCAACTCCTCCCGGAGGCGACTGAGGGTGAACTTGGCCTTGGACAATGTATCTTGGATGGCGGCGCTTCGGTCCTCGACTACAGACACCGCGCCCGCCAGAGCATCATCGCGACGCAGGGCCTGTGGGTCAAAACTCAAGTCGCCAGCATCTACATAGAAAACACACACATGGATCAAACTTCTAGCGCCACCGGCAAAACTCTAGATGCAGAAAGTAACAGCAATAAAAACATCTACCAGCAAAGGTACCTGAGAGGGCCTTGGCGACTGAGAACAGTTGCTCTTCGAACAACTTTTCCCTGGTCGCAAAGGAGGCACGCAGATCCTCTTCGCGTTTCTGGGCATCATCACGAGCCGCGATTGCCTCGTCGCGCCCCTTCACAGCTGTGGCTAATGTCTTCTCCAAGGTGGCGACGTTGCGCAGTAAGGCATTATGCTCAGCTACATGGCAGTCAAAAATTGACTATCAGTCGATTATACCAAAAAGAGAGAAGACGAAAAGAATATGTGTAGAACACTCACTTTCGACAACGCGATGACGCGTCTCCAGCATTGCATGTTGACGACCCATCGCCATCACCTGCTCCGCCACTTGCGTGGCTTCCTTTACAAGGAGCTGTTACACAAAACAAGGAATCAGAGAGGGCAACAAAAGACGTTGACTGCCACGCTAAAAAAGAAAGAAAGATGTACTTACATGGTCCTCTAGCGACTCCGAAGAAGTTTGCTGAACCGTCATCCGAGCAACTATTTGATGCTCCCCTACGTGAGGAGAGCTCGAAGAATTGTGCCCGGAGTGGGCCGCCGCCGGAGGAGAAGGAGCGCGCTCGACCTCTACTTTGGCCCTTGAGGTTACGACTCCAGATTCCTTTACAAACTCGACGTCGCCAGAAGATGACGACGCCTCTTGGCTACAAGATCAAATTCACATTGAGAAAAGGAAAACTCCAGGGCAAAGCCAACAAGAATAAAACAAAAAAGAACTAGTGAACTCGCAAATTTACCAGTCAAAATTGTCAAGATTAAACGTGGTCTCCGCCGATTCTGACGAAGACTCCTTCGGCAATCACATCTTCTTGCGAGAAGATGGTGCCACGGCCCTTACAGGAACAGCGGGAATTGGTGACTCCGCGCCAGCAGCTGTGCCTTTTGGAGTTGAAGGAGTCGACGCATCGGAGTCCTCGCTGCGCGAACGCTTGCGTGTATCCGGGCTCTCGGACTCGGGGGATTCCTCTTCCACATCAGAAGGGACAGTCGACTTAGACTCGTCCTCTTCCAAAGCTTCGCGAGGAATAATACCCTCAGGGAGAGGACGCATACAAGGCGACACATCCCAGTCCTGCATACAGATAGTGAAGATTAGTAAACAGAACAGGTAAGCAACAGAAAAAGCAATCGCGAAAGTAAGCTACTGCGTAGCACAACTATACCTCAGGAGGAGGATTCGAAGCATCGAAAGGAGGAACGACCGGCTCATTCGGAAGCACATCCTTGAAGGTGTACTTCGTGACCAGTCGCACCCTCTTATCTACCTCACTCGCGGACATGCCATCGGCAGACACGCGAGTGGCATCATCAGCGCCACCCCATTGAAACATGGGATGGACTCTGGCCTAGAGAGGTTGGATGCGACGACGCAGCCAAGTCCTGACAAGGGCGCAGCCTCCCTCTTCCGCGCCTATGTGGCTCTCGAGGTCGCAGACGCGTTGATATAGCACGTCTGTCTCCGTGAGTTCGGAGGGCATGATCACGTTCTTCCAAGAACGCATCTTCTTACAGGCAGTCGCGGGATCGAAAGGCGCGAGTCCAAAGTGCTCGTCCTTGGCCTTCTGGTCGCGAACATAGAACCATTTGTCCCTCCATCCCTGGACGGACTTGGCGAGCTTGATGTCGAAGTAGGTGGCGGACGGGTCGACATGGATTCCACAACCACCTACGTCGTAAACTAGAGAGCCGGATGCGGACTGATGCTTCAGCTTAAATAAGCATTTGAAAAGGCCAAAGTGCGGCTCGATTCTGAGCCAGCACTCGCAAAGGGTGATAAAACAAGAGATGTGAAGAATAGAGTTTGGGGACAGCTGATGGAGCTGGAGCCCGTAGAAACAAAGGAGACCCCTAAGAAAGGGGTGGAGAGGCAAAGAAAGGCCGCGCATGATGAATGCAAAAAACATCACTCAAAAACCGGCGGGAGGCACAGGAATGGTCTCACCGCTAGGGACGCGCGCATCGGCGACTGCTGCAGAAATAACTCCGTCTTGGTGAAGAAGACGGAGATCCGACGCCTTGATGATAGAGGGGCGCCACGCACCATTGGTCACGCGGGTGCCCGCGACCTTCTTTTTCCCGTCGGCGGCGACACTGGTGCCCGCAGCAGCGGGGCCACCCTTCTTCTTCGTCGCAGCAACGGTGGCCGCGGGTTCAGCGACAGCGCCTCCTTTCTTCTTTCCCATTGCACGGAGGCAATGAGAACGCAGAAAATAACTTGGAAATGAGCGGAGGTGGTCCAGAGTAGAGGAGGAGATGAGCGCAGGGAAAAGCAGATGAGCAGCAGCAATGGCGATGGCAACGAGGAAGAAAAGAGTGCAGATGGAAAATTACCGCCGTAGCGCCGCTACTTAACCCCTAGGAGATGCAATCCAACGGCTCACAAAAACCCTACTGGACGCGTGGCACGCATCGCGTTCGACACGTGGAGAAGAGGAAGTGCAAACCGTCCCTCCACTGCTCCCATTATGCGCGGAAATCGAGAAGGCACAATTGATAATAAGATTACGTACGCCCAGTCAAATCAAAGTCAGAAAGTGGGACCCACCGCTCGTCACGTCCCGTCAAAACCGCTCACGCGGGCAACTGAGGTCATGCAAGCGTCAGCACTGACGTCATCAATAGCTACGCAGCGGAAAACTTCGACTACTTTAGTCCTTGCTGGAGTCTTCGACTCCACCAAGCACTCAGGGGCTACTCCCATAAGGAGCGCTGGACGCGCACCCTACGATTTTTTCTTTTCTTATTGCAGGGATATAGGCAATCAAATTCAAACCCAATCACTCGAAATACGGTTCAACTGCGGACATGGGTTACTCCCATAGGGAGCGCCGGAAACAATTTCGACTGAAACAAGCAAGCAGAAAGTGACAGCAGTCGCAAATGTGTTTTAGTCTCTGCCTGAGTCTTTGACTGAAACAAACAAGCAGATTTTTTAGTCCCTGCCTGAGTCTTCGACTCAACCAGGCACTCGGGGGCTACTCCCATAGGGAACGCTGGCCGCGCACCCTATGAATATTTGCACAAAAACTATGTGTTGATAACATCCGCGCTCGCAGATCATGGCGACACCGCCTCATAATTTTCCCTACAAAGGGACTACGTCTCCTGGGTCGCCCTAATCGTCTCCGCGATGATAAAATTCGGATGCCGCGCTTACAGCGTGAAGGTAAGACCTGAATAAGGCCTGGCAACGCATTTAACTGCGCACTACCAGAAAAATATCCTTGCCTGCAGGCACGATGAACATGCCTTGACGGACGCGTCAAGTGCTCACACCCATATAACTGGAATTCGACTCCTATAAGACCTCCGTGGCCTGAGTCGAATTACGCCAGCACTTTTTCGGATTCGAGTCCGGGGACTCGAGTTCGAGTAGATTGCGTTGTTTCACCCTAAGGTGGTTAACTGATACCGATACTTCGGCTATATCAGGCACGTATATCAACAATCCCTATGACATAAATAAAAGCAGTCGAAAATGTACTCATTCAGGCACTCGAAGACTTCAAAAAGTACCCAGACAAATCTGCGATTCCACTGGATACTCGGGGGCTACTGACATGGGTATACCCTACAGGTACTCGAGCTTGGTATGTACGGTCTAAATACGTATAGACCCACGCTGTCGCCAAGGCCCAGATGAAAGAACTCGAGTAACCTGCGGACTCTCGATTGCTTGAAGGACAAGAAGAAGCTAAAGATAGAAAGTTTGAAGGGGAAAACCCTAACTTGTAACCGACTCGACCTGCTACCCGAGATCCAGCCTATCTATATAAAGGCTAGGAGGGGGCGGCGAGGAGGACACACGCAACCCTAGTTTCCACAACCCTCGCCAGATTGCATCTACGCACCATTGTAACTTTCGACTCCTTCAATAATTCCACGAGCAGACAAATAGGAGTAGGGACCTCTACGAGGCCTGAACCTGGGTAAATCCTTTGTCCCCTATGTGCTTGTTTGCTAGCCGATAGATGCCTCCAGCGCTCCCTCCTTCTCCAAAACCCAAGTCCATAACAATGGGCATTGATGAGTTAAACCCTCGTCAATACCACTAGCCAACACCTTCTGCTCCTCGTTGGGTTCGACACTCTTACTTATCGAAAATACTGTGATACACCCCCTATACTTGTGGGTCATCAGCATCTGCGAATGAGCCACAAGGAGGTCACGAAGTGGACTCTACATGTGTGGTGGACCCATGTCTTCCAGTATGTGCCACTTCAGCAGGGAAAGCGACACCATGGGAGTTAAGGGCACAAATCTGGTCAGTGGTGTCATGGAGGTCAGGTGAAAGAGCATGTGGGCCCCCATATGTGGCTTTGGTAATTAATGACAATCTCTATGGACAAATATTTGTATTGAGTTGCACTTGTAGGAATTGTCCATTGGCATTGCTTGGACCATGTGTTGGCTTCAAGGTAGAAGGATTGAAGAAAAAGAAGCAATCTACAAAGGCTTTGGGCCTTTTAGAATAAGAAAAAGAACAAAGAAAATAAGATCAAGAGTGTCTTGAAGTAGAAGATGGAGTTCCTCATGTGTATCTTCAAGACATCATCCAAATATAGTTAGAAGAAATGATGTGCAGGCTAAAGATGCGCCTTCTCTAGAAGATATCATGCTTGAAGCTTGCCATCCTCGGTGATCATGGATCGATGAAGACAAGTACCTATAAGAGGTTTCCCCATGTGTATGGGGGAGAGCGATTCGCAAGTCTTTATCAAGTGTGCGCGAGCAAGAGCAATCAAGAAAGAAGTTCCATCTTGAGGAGGATAAGGTCGTCTACATCAAGCTCAAGTGGAATGCTCAAGGCAAAGGTATGATCTTGATAGGTTTTCCCTTTTGTCGGTCTCATGTTGTTGGTTGGGAGACCGGTTTATAGGATAGATAACCATACTATCAAGAGGGGCTCTCGAGTGAGTAACTTGATCATATCTTTTGGATAGAGCCCAAACCTTTGCATATGTGACATCATCTTTCTCGGTTCTTATCCATGAGAGTATTTAGATCTTGCATTAATCTCCATGACAAGATCAAGTTCATCGAAAATGGATTTCATATGTGTTCTCTATTGCATTTTCGATTTGGAGGTTTTACCGGGTTGCCTTTTATAGATAGGTTAATCCCTTCACCATTTGTTTCTATACTCCTTCGTTGTACTACGATGGTTCCCTGAATTATCTTGTAGAGCTTGTTACTATCTTCGAAATGAGCCCAAGATCATCAAAATCGGAGTTTGGATGCAAAAGTTATTGTCGTTTTTGTATTGGTTTTCTATCAGTTTTCAGGGGGCGAAGACTCCGGTGTTGCACCCTGGAGACTCTAGGGGTGTACTGGGAGCATTTGGATCTCGCCCGGAGTCTTGGCCAGAGTCTGGACCTCGGAGACTCCGATCCTGAAGGCCAGGAACTCCGGGGTAAGTGTTCTGCAACGGCTAGTTGACGTGGGGGGGGGGCTATATAAGGCCTCCTTCTTCCCCAAGGGGCTGGTTGCTTGCTCTCTCTCTCTCCTCCATTGTTTCTACCTTCAAGATCTTGCAAATACTCTCAATTCTTCCCATATTTCTTGAATCTTGTTGGGGGATTTGAAAGGGGAGATCTAGATCTACAACTCCACCAATCCATCTCTCCTCTGTTTGAGGGGAACATCTTGGGATCTAGATCTTGGGGTTTCTTTTGTGGATTTCCTCTTGTGTTCTTCCTCTCTTATTCCCCAATAGCTTTGGTAGAATTTAAGAGTGAAGGACTTGCCATTGCATTAGGTGCATCAGTTTGAGTTCTCTGTGGAGGATTTGGTTGGTGAAATCAAGAAGCTTGTTACTTTTGGGTTCTTGAAACCCTAGACGGTTAAGTGGCCTTTGTGGTGAGTTCTTGGGGCCTCCAATTAAGTTGTGGATATCCCTCCAAGGTAGTAGCCTTGGTGGTGATTATTGGGAGCCTCCAATTAAGTTGTAGAGATTGCCCCAATCTTATACGGGTTTGGTGACCGCCCTCAAGTGTCCCATAGTGGATCGGGTGCTTGCCGTGTGGCGGGTGCTCGGGAGTATAAGGTGAGGCCTCTTGTGGCGTTGGTGGTCTTAGTACCACCCACCCCTCCAACAAGACGTACTCCCTTGTTGGGAGGAACTCGGTAAAACATCATCGTCCATGCGTGCCTCGGTTATCTCTATACCCGAGCTCTTTATTTATACATTTTACATTGTGATAGCCTTCGTGCTTGAAGTAATCTATCTTCCTATCACCTCGTTACTTGTCTTGCTTAGCATAAGTTGTTGGTGTACATAGGTGAACCATAGTATATATAGGCTTTGTGCTTGACAAAAGAAACGCTAGTCTCATTCCGCCTTTGTTAAGCCCATCTCGTAAAAGTTTTTAAACTGTCTATTCACCCTCCTCTAGGTGGCATCAGTGATCTCTCATCGGGGGCACAAAAGCGGGGGGTGAAGCCATGCCGGAACGACATGTCCCGACTTATGGCTGCTCTGCTTGAAGTGAAAATGCATGGCGGTCAAATCTCCCCATCGGCAACCCAGGCGTCGGATCCCCGTGGACTCCCTAGTCGCCGCTGCCACCCTCGTGGACGCGGAAGGGCGGGTTGCGAACGGTGATGGCTTCGTAGTCGGCAATCTGCCGCGTGCTGGACAGGAAGCTTGGCTAGAGAAGCCCGCAATGAAGGCGACAGAGGAGGTGAAGCCATGGAGGAGATGGTCCTGAGGAGGTTAGTGAGAGAGAGACGGAGAGGGATAACGATGACGGTAGCGAATGAGTGTCGTGTAGGCAGTTATTCCACATTGTCTCCCGCGCTTTCCCACATGTGCAATGGTTTCCTCGAGGTGGTTTTGCGCTCTCCTAGACCTTGCTCTACGGAAACTACCAATTCGGCATATCCTCCATAGACAGACCCGAGGGTGCTTCGAGATTCATGCGAGCCAAACAATCAATCAACTTAGTTTCCTTGCCCGAGGCAACTCATGCAAGGTACCAAACACGCTCTTAGAGCATCTCTAGCAGATACCGCATATCCCCCGACCCGCAAAACTTTGGCCAGCTATGCTGTATCGCGGCCAAAAACTGGCCTTTCCACATACCGTAAAAGCGTCGGTACCGGAAAGTTTTTTGCGGTTTCCCGCATCGAGGCCCATCCACCCCGCATATATTCAGTGCGGAGGGCCCTGGATGCGGGAAATCGAATCCATTTCTCCCCACCAAAGCACGAGCAGAAACCCTCCTCCCGCTCGCCGCCGCCTCAGATTCCGGCCACCTCCGGCGACGACCGTCAAATCGCCTCCGCCCCCACCTCCTACCCATGGCCGGCCAACCGTCCCGGAATTTGGCCGGCCGAGGCGGCGCTTCGAGCTCCGGCGGACAGGGCTCTGGCGGTCGAGCTCCCGCGCCACCGCCTAGCGGGGAGGAGCTACGCCAGCGCCGGTCCGAACAGGCGCGCACGATGTGGAGGCGGGCAGCTCCCGTGTGGCCGCGAGCTCTAGCCCGCGCCTCCAGGCGCCTTCTCCGGTGGTTCGCACGCCGCCTCCCGCTCCCGCTCGTTGGGGCCACATCTCCGACATCGACAACTCGGGGGAGGAGGAGGACTCCGGCTCGGAGGAGGACGACGCGGTCTGCGAGGCGAAGTTTAACTCCCTCGGGACCCTCGTCTCCGATGTGTGGGAGCAAGCGAAGCCCCGCCGCGACGAGCGCGTCCGCGAGCAGCGCGAGCTCCGCCGCGTCTGCCGCCGCTCCGCACGCGAGCACCAGGCCCGGCTGGGTATCTTCGTCGTGGACTACTCCGACGACACCACCGACTCGAACGACGAGTAGGCGAGCATCGACGCCACCGTAGAAGATCCGGTGAGTAGGTACCACCGGTTAGCTAGGGTTCTGGATGTAGGGCGTGGCATCCAGTTTTTTGACATAAATTTATGTCGATCTTCATGATCAAACATTCTCCTATGTATGAATCTGACGCCAACATGTGTTGATATTCAAATATGCAATTCTGCTTAGTGTATGTATCTGTTCCGCGCTAAATAAATTTGCTACCGCTGGTTGTATCTGCTAGCTCTTAGGACTACGTGCGCCCGCAAAACTTGGTTAGAGCCGAGTTTCCCATATACCCGAAATAAGTGCGAGCGACCAAGTCCAAACGGTGCTATCTACTCCGGAGCTCCTGCCAACCACTGAGGCAGTGGCTCTGGAGCTCGACACGTAGGTGTAGCCCTGTGTAGGAGCATGTTACAATCAGGTGGCATTGGGAACAAAGTACTTCATATGTAACCTCATTTCATGCGTGTAATGCAAGCAGCATCCAGAGAATAACGAGCTAGAAACAAAGTTTGATTTGCCAAAAAAAAAAAGAGTTTGGGAGGATCAGGCGGAACAAGTATATATATAGCAGAAAGAAGAGAATCTGGGTCACTACACTTGGAGCTGCCTGCTCTAGGTAGAGGACTTCTGCTGACAAGTGCTCAAGGTATTGTATCAACCTCTACCTTTCGCTGCCGAGGGCGACGTTCCACCCAACCACATCGAATCACATCCAACAAAGTCGGACGATCACATTACAATTTGATAGCATATCCCATATCCCTTGACAGCGAATTCAGCGGAGGTGCTGCCGAAAGAGTTTATTCACATTCTAGACCAAGATGATAAATTACAACCAAACATATGACAGGGATTTGCATCAGTCCCTACTATATCATGTTTCTTTCAAATCAAATATCTATATGTATGTAGCATCCTTCTGGTGCAAAATTCAAGCAACGAAATGGTACTGATAATAAAGGTCGAAATAATGAACTAGGACTAAAGGAATGAGATGCTATATACAAGTGAATATGCCTATGGCTTTCTTGAAGGGGCAATCCTGATGAAATTTCATTGCCATGCTTCTCCAAGGGAGGTGCTAGTTCAGCATTTAGATAGAACCTGAGTGGTAAAACTAAGTAATTGCATCATAGATCTTCTAAAGAAGGGGGATGACCCACTTTGGCCCTCAATGATCTCCATCGCCGCTGCCCACCAAGGACTCCGGACTTGAGGGAGAGAAAAAAATCATGAGTTTGTAACCTGATCTGTTCCAGCATCTGAACAACACTCCAAGTTATCAAAGTGGAACTCAAATGATTCAGCCAATCTGTCAGCGTCCTTAACCCGTAGCCGTGTGCCCTGCTGCCCGACGACGACAGCAGCTACCTGGGCAGCCAGCAGGCCGATGCCCTTCAAGTCTGACGCACCCCGGAGAATACCGTACAGAATTCCTGATGCGTACGCATCACCAGCTCCGCAGGTATCGACAGGTATACATGCCGGTGGAGGGATGTATATTGCTTCACCTTTCACACCGATGTAGGAACCGTGCATGCCATCAGTAACGGACACTAGAGGAATAGAATGGCTCAAGTATCTAGCCGCTGACATGGTGCTCTCTTCTGAGGTTAGCTCGCAGAACGCCCTTGCTTCGTTCGCATTGGCAAACAATATGTCTGCATAGTTTCCTACAATGTCCCTGTAAATGTTTTGGATCAGAGTTAGCAGTGTCGCTAGATAACAAAGCATTATACTATCATAATATAGAGAATGTGCAGTAAAGATACACTTTGCACTCGTAAACAAGCATATATTTAGCTATTCTAGTGAAAGTCATGCTAACAAAGTGTTATACGCCTTTGTTCATAATTTCAGTGACATGTCAACACAAGCCCACTAATGTGGTATTAGGTGCTTATAACCATTTCTAGAGCAGAAACACTGGCACCATTATTGGTAGCAAGTAACAAAGCAACCTCTTTTTCTAATTTGTAACTCATAGACATCTTGTTACTTGAAAGGAAATGAAGATTACTTGCGACAACTGTAGTGTGTGTCCAACTCAGACGAAATTATTGCAAGTATCACACGAACAGGAAATCATTTGCATGGAGGCTAGTCTCACCAAAAATCACTGTGGCAACGCTTGATGCACGACACATCTGATGCCGAAACAGCAATAAGTGCACCATTCTTCTTAGCATCTTCACAAGCTTGCTTGATGGCTTTAATTGTGTGAGCAAACTCGAATAAGTATCCTTCCACAACTAATAGATTTGATTTGGATACTAGCTCCGCTAAGTCTGAATCGTAAGCCAGAGTAGAAGATGTACCCTGCAAGACAAGTTACAAGGCATCATTAGAGAATAAGGTAGTGTCAGGAGTTATAATTGGCCAACAAAATAGATTACAAGATGGATGCTCTCAATGCTATGTTCATACTTCAAATAAAACCTTGTGTATAATAGGGACGCGCTCTTAAGAAGCCGGCAAGTGGATTGTCACATTTCCTAGAAGGCATTAGCACACCTCCTAGTATCTAAAGAGTAAAGACTAAAGAGCATACGAATGTAGATCAAGGGATACAACATAACCAGGACTAGTTACCAACAATTATTATTTGGAAAGGTGTTATCAATAATTGTAAGAACAGAAAAGCCATTAGTGAAGGAACTGACCTGGTATGCAAGCATAGTTCGCTGTGCATCTGGAGTTGTTAGTACAATGACAGTCCCAGTGGTTCCATCTTTGACCGGCTTGGATAAGAATTGCACATTAGCGCGCCGCAACTTTTGCCTAATAGCACAGATTTAATCAAAAGATATGCCAGATAACACTCAGAAGCCTTAGGGTATCAATAGTAACAACAAGATCGGAGTTCAGAGGCATTGAGGATATTGTCAAATTACTGAATTTACCTGTAGAAACTACCAAGCGGGTCACTGCCCACACTGCCAGCCATCGCTATTCTAAGCTCAGGGTAGCTAGTGGTCCGACTACTGCCAAGCCTTGCTAGAGCCACAAGCGAGTTGGACAGTGAGCCTCCTGCAGCAGCCTTGTAGGTGCAACCATCCATGGCACGCAAGACCCGACCCCTCTCCTCGTGGTTCACAACCTTCCTTGTACCCTTCTCTATTCCCAGTCTCTCAAGGAATTCATCGTCCACCATGCCTGAGAAGTCAACCTATTTGAGCAAGAAACCATTCATAAGGTAAGGTACCATTGATCCCAATAGCTTACCCAAACAGACTGAATTTCCGTGTAATCATGGTCCATCACATTTGGCACCAACAAGCATGCACACAAGTAGCAAGCCATCATCGACGTGCACCACCATATGAATCTCAAACTACACTAGTGACAGCCACAGCAGCTTATCGACACCATTTAGGGACAGCTTATGTATATTCTACTATTGTGGTGCATGGAAGCAGACATTATTTGTTTTCAGCTACTGTTTTCTTGCAATTTGGCATCACGAGATCACCTTCAATTCCACTTTTTACTTACTCATAATTACAGGAAACACTACAGTAAAAGTACAATATAGTGAAGGCCACGTTTGGCACCAATAAAACATAGGAAGAAACCCTCACATGTTGAGCTTACACACAGGTCAATACTGTAGAAATCATCATCAAACTTGCACAAAAGTTAAACCATTGACATAGCACCAGACACAAAAGTTTGTCTGAATCCTGAACCAGGCAATACCCTACGTCTGTACTGCCGAAGTTTTCAGTTTGTTATATGCGCAGGGTAGCTACTAATTCTTCGCAAATTGGCACCAGTACTACAGAAATGAACCGCCGCATTCGGCTGTGCCCATCAACGAATTCAAAAGGCGATGGAGAGATAAGAAGGTGTGCGCACCATGGCTTGGCCGAGGCCGAGCACGTCCCAGCGCTCGGGACCGGAGGAGGAGGCCGCGGCGAGCTCGAGGACGTCGTCGCACTCATGGTGCGGCGGCGAAGGTCCCCCGCTCAGCGCGCTGCGGGCGTCCTCCTCGTCCTCGTCTTCGTCTTCGCTGGCGTATTCAGAGCCGGCGTCCGAGAATCCCCCCAGGAGCGCCCTCGGCCTGCCCTCCCACCGCACCGCGAACCCGCGCGGCCTCGGGCTGGCCCCTCCTCGCGGCACCGCGCGGCGGGGAGCAGAGGAATGAGGAGAAGAGGAAGGCGGGAGGGGAGCGGAGAGGCGGCGGGTGATGAGGCGGGAGGCGGTGGTGGAGGCGAGCGCCATTGCAGAGGAGAGGAGGCGAAGACCGCGAGAAGGTGCGTCTTTCGGGGAAGAAAAATGGAGTGGATTAGAGGACGTGGAGCTCGCGTGGCCGGCCAACGGCCAGCCTCGGAGGAAAATGAAGCACAAAAAGTTTCTTTTCCTTTTGCTTGTTTTTTGTTTGTTTATTGCACACTTTTCCTCTTGTTTGGTCCCACCGTACCGAGGTCCGAGGGATTTCTTGGGCTATTTTTGGGCTACCTTGTCGTACCTTGATGGGCTAGAGTTGGCCCCAAGCCATTGCTTTTGACCGATGTGCTAAGCGGGGATATTTGTGAGCCCGCTCGTTTGTTATGAAGCAAGCCCAATCTACCTTGAATTGGCTTAGTATTCACTTTTCCATACTAGGAAAACCTCTCTTCATGCTAAAAAAAAAAGGAAAACCTCTCTTTAGATTTAGATCGAGAATAAAGGTTGTACAAGGCCCCTCCTTGTTTGAGACGGATTTTCTTTCTTATGACCTTTGTTGCGTTGATATCTCTCTTTGGTCTCTAATGTCTCAATTGCAATCTCTGCATAAGAGGAATCTATCTGCTCCGAGTCGATCTTTCCATCATGGACCTCTATCTAGCGGTCTCTTCTACGTGGATTCTATCGAGTCGATGATTCGGGCTAACAAGTGAAACCGGAATCATGTGTCTGTTGAGTTTGTATCTTATTTCCCCGTACGCATTCTTCGTGTTTCTGTTAGATTTATATGGGCTGCGACCCATGTAGGCAGCCCATCTAGTCTAATAAATTCCGAAATCTCAAGGCCCATCTACTATGGCAGCTTGGAAGCTCTGTGGGAGACAAAGTTTAGTCCCACATTGCCTGTTGGGAGAGAGTTGGACCAGCTTATAAGGTGAGTTGTTTCACTCCCACTAAGTGGGTGAGAAGAGAAGGAGTCCACGCGCACTCCTCCTCCTCCGCCACCCGCCTCGCCTCGCCCGCACGCGCGTAGCGTTTCGTGAATCGAGTTCGAGTTAGAAACTCGTTTTGTGGAAGACTAAATTTTTGCTTGGTGCACTAGCTGTTGGGTACGTGTCAACATTCGTGTGCATGTTTGACGCGTGTCCTTGTCTTCCAACGCGTGGCGACTTGGTCCGCTCACCTCGCAGGCTTTATAGAGCGAGAGACAGATAGATCTAGACGGATCTAGTTCCTTTCTCTGTCTCTCTCGCTGTGTGTTCCTTTTGCTGCGTTTCTCTCTAGGCTTCCCCATCCCGGCGGCTGTGTGCACTGCTGTCCGGGAGAGCAGGCCTCCGAAACCCCATCTGTTGAGATCCTGCACCGGAAGACGGGCGATAAGGTTTTTGGGGAGCGTCTCGGCGCGACTGCTCGCCTCCGTTCATGTTCTTTTTATCAACCGACGACCTCATCAGCACCATGAGCGACAATAACAATGACCAAGGTGTTGCTGCGGTGATGACCTTCCCGATCAACCTGTACGTGTTATTCTTATCTTTGTATGCACTAGTACTTGCTAGTTTTTCAGATCTACTAGATGTGGTTGTTTGGCTGTATGTGTTTAGATCTGCTAGTGCTTACATAATCTTGATTTCGGTAATTAATCTCATGGGGAAATTGCCTAATATTCCAACAATCCAAAAACCTTATTTATTTAGGCAATTTTCGTCATCTGCCTTTGCTGCGTCGCTGAAACCGACCCCTTTTATGGGTGCTAATTTTAAGAGATGGCAAGGGAAACCCCTCTTGTGACTCACTGCAATGGGCATAGAAAAGGTTGCAGATGGCACTCCCAGAGGTCCACTTACTCTCGAGGAAGAGAGAGCGTTCAGGGAGGCCTTTGTACTTTTCGTGGGCTCTATACTCAGTGTGTTTGGAGACAAGTTGGTTGATGCATATTTGCATATCCGTGATGCCAAGGAACTGTGGGATATGCTGGACGCTAAGTTCGGTGTTGCCAATACCGGTGGTGAACTGTATGCTATGGAGCAGTTCAATGACTACAAGATGGTTGAAAACCGATCTGTGTAGAATAGGCTCATGAGCTACAGATCATGGCAAAGGAACTCGAACTCCTCAAGTGTGTGCTTCCGGACAAATTTGTCGCGGGATGCATTGTCGCTAAACTTCCTCCTTCGTGGAGAAACTTTGCCACTTCTCTGAAACATCAGAGGCATGAGCTCTCTATTGAGTACCTTATTGGTTCTCTGGATGTCGAAGAGAAGGCGAGGGAAAAAGACAAACACACTAGTGGAACCGAGGGACATTCTGCTGCCAATATGGTGCAGAAAAATGCCCACAAGTCTAAGGGAAATAACAAAGTCTGCCAGACTACCAACTTCAAGAAGAAGTGGTAGAACAAGGAAAAGAAAGAACCTTGCTGGGTGTGTGGCGAGATTGGCCATTGGGCTCATCGTTGTCCACAGAAGAAAGGCAAGAAGGGTCAGGCTGGACAGAGTTCTAAATCTGTCAACATGGTCATTGGCAATACTAATGCAGGAACTTCAGGTTCTGGGTACGGTAATTTATTACCTATTATTCTTTCAGTATTTCAACCCACAGAATGGTGGATTGATACGGGTGCCAATGTTCATGTGTGTGCTGACATCTCCATGTTCACCTCTTATCAGGCTCGAGATTCCTCAGTCATGATGGGGAACGGGTTACATGCTACTGTTCTTGGTGCTGGCACGGTAGATCTGAAGTTTACTTCGGGCAAGATCGTGCAATTGAAGAACGTTCAGCATGTCCCTTCTATAAAGAAGAATCTCGTTAGTGGATCCCGTCTTCTGAAAGATGGGTTGAAGTTGGTATTTGAGTCCAATAAAGTTGTACTGTCTAAGTATGGAACCTTTGTTGGAAAAGGCTATGAATGCGGAGGCATGTTCCGTTTTTCATTAGTAGACTTCTGTGATGATGTAGTGAACCATGTTTGCACTACTAGTAATGAAACTAATGTTTGGCATTCACGACTTTGTCATATTAATTTCGGTTGTATGTCGCGGCTTGCTGGTATGAGTTTAATTCCGAAATTTACTATTGTCAAAGGCTCTAAGTGCCATGCTTGTGTGCAAGCAAAGCAGCCTCGCAAGCCTCATAAGCCTACGGAGGAAAGAAACTTGGCACCTCTAGAGCTCATACATTCAGATCTATGTGAGATGAATGGTGTGTTGACAAATAGTGGAAAGAAATATTTCATGACTTTGATTGATGATTCTACTAGGTACTGTTATGTATATCTCTTGAAAACAAAAGATGAGGCCTTAGATTTCTTTAAAATCTATAAGGCAGAAGTTGAAAATCAACTTGAGAGAAAGATCAAAAGAATTCGGTCTGATCGTGGTGGAGAGTACTTTTCTAATGAGTTCAATTTATTCTGTTCGGAACATGGTATTATACATGAGAGGACGCCTCCCAATTCCCCTCAATCCAATGGGATTGCTGAGAGGAAAAACCGGACTCTAACAGATTTGGTTAACGCCATGTTAGACACTGCCGGTTTATCCAAAGAATGGTGGGGGAGGCTATATTGACTTCGTGTCATGTCCTAAACCGTGTTCCAATTAAGAATAAATAGATTACTCCATTTGAAGAATGGGAAAAGAAAAGGTTGACACTCTCCTACTTACGAACTTGGGGTTGTTTGGCAAAGGTCAACGTGCCAATCAACAAGAAGCGTAAGCTTGGACCGAAAACTGTGGATTGTGTCTTTCTTGGCTATGCTTCTCACAACATTGCTTACAGATTTCTTCTGGTGAAATCTGAAATAGACGACATGAGTGTCGGTACCATTTTTGAATCAAGAGATGCTACATTCTTTGAGGATATATTTCCTATGAGAGATATGCCTAGCATATCTAATAAGGAATATGATCCAGTTTCTGAACCTGAAACTTTCATAGAGACTGGTGAACAATCAAATGATGAGTTCGGATTCGGATGAGTATGAAAATGAAGCTCCCACAAGGAGTAAGAGACAAAGGACCGCAAGGTCTTTTGGTAATGATTTCATTGTGTACCTAGTGGATGACACTCCCACTTCTATTTCAGAAGCTCTTGCATCTGTGGATGCAGACTACTGGAAGGAAGCAGTTTAAAGTGAGATGGGTTCCATCTTGGCTAATGGAACCTAGGAGATATCTGAACGTCTGTATGTGTGTAAACCTGTAGGATGTAAATGGGTATTTAAAAAGAAGCTTAGGGCTAATGGTACTATTGAAAAGTACAAAGCTCGGCTTGTGGCTAAAGGCTATACCCAAAAGGAAGGCGAAGATTTCTTTGATACTTACTTACTTGTGGCTAGATTGACCACAATTTGAGTACTACTATCAGTGACTGCCTCTCACGGTCTTCTCGTTCATCAGATGGACATTAAGACGGCTTTCCTAAATGGAGAGTTGGACGAGGAAATTTACATGGAACAGCCTGATGGTTTTGTACTAGAAGGTCAAGAGAGAAAGGTGTGTAAATTGAAGAAATCTTTGTATGGCCTCAAACAAGCCCCCAAGCAATGGCATGAGAAGTTTGAAATAACTTTGACATTTGTGGGCTTTGTTGTAAATGAAGCCGACAAATGTGTGTACTACTGCCATGGTGGGGGTGAGGGAGTTGTCCTATGTCTGTATGTAGATGACATACTAATTTTTGGGACAAGTCTCAAAGTTATTAATGAGGTAAAAACCTTCTCGTCTCAATGTTTTGAGATGAAGGATCTTGGAGAAGCTGATGTTATCTTAACATCAAGCTACTGAGAGATGAGAATAATGGGATTACACTTGTGTAATCACATTATGTAGAGAAGGTGTTGAGCAGATTTGGATATGATGATTGCAAATCCTCTCCTACACCTTATGATCCTAGTGTTTTGCTTCGAAAGAATCAAAAGGCAACTAGAGATCAGTTGAGATACTCTCAGATTATTGGCTCACTTATGTATTTAGCTTGCGCTACGAGGCCTGACATCTCGTTTGATGTGAGCAAACTTAGCCGGTTTGTGGCCAACCCGGGAGATGATCATTGGCATGCTCTTGAGAGAGTAATGCGCTATCTAAAAGGAACCCTAAGCTATGTAATTCATTATACCGGGTATCCTAGAGTACTTGAAGGGTATAGTGATTCAAATTGAATATCAGATGCTGATGAGATAAAGGCCACAAGTGGATATATATTCACTCTTGATGGTGGCGTTGTTTCATGGAAGTCTTACAAGCAGACCATCTTAACGAGGTCAACTATGGAAGCAGAACTCACAACATTAGATACTGCGACTGTCGAAGCAGAATGGCTTCGTGAACTCTTAACAGATTTTCCTATGGTTGAAAAACCAATACCGGCAATCCTTATGAACTGTGACAACCAAACTGTGATTGTCAAAGTGAACAGTTCTAAGGACAATATGAAGAGTTCAAGACATGTCAAGAGAAGACTCAAGTCTGTCAGAAAGCTGAGAAACTCCGGAGTTATAGCATTGGATTATGTCCAAACGGCTAAGAATCTGGCAGATCCTTTTACGAAAGGACTATCAAGAAATTTGATAGAAAATGCATCGAGAGAGATGGGTTTGAGACCCACGTGAGTTGTCAAGGGGGTAACCCAACCTATGTGATCGGAGATCGCTTGAATTAGGACCTGCGAAAACAACCGAAACAACTGAGTTGAGAGAAACTTTCAAAACTCCCACTCTGTTGCAGATGCAATTCTCTCATGGTATTCTGTAAGGAAGGTTGATTACATCTTAATGTGTTCTGACTGTCTCCTTGGGAACAAAGACGCTGTCCTACAGAGCGATCTTGAAAGAACACACCTATATGAGCCACACTGTTGGTCACAGTGTATGAGATTTGGGTGAATCTCTAGGAAGCTCATGAAAGGCCGAGGAGTATGACTTATAAGCTCCACCCCAGGGGTAGCCTATGGCAGCCAAGTACCGGTAACGGCATTGAGTAAAACTTGTTGCGCAAGACTAGCAATTCAAGGCATAGTCCATTGTTTAGTTGTAGTAAGCGTATCTCTTTGTCTAGGTGAAAGTTCAACTTAACAGGTTCCACTGAACTGCAGGTATATTAAACAGTGATTGGAACTGATGTGCCATATAATGTGCCTCTGAGATCTGGTGGGGGATTGTTAGATTTATATAGGCTGCGGCCCATGTAGGCAGCCCATCTAGTCTAATAAATCCTGAAATCTCAAGGCCCATCTACTATGGCAGCTTGGGAGCTCCGTGGGAGACAAAGTTTAGTCCCGTATTGTTAGTTGGGAGAGAGTTGAACCAGCTTATAAGGTGAGCTGTTTCACTCCCCTAAGTGAGTGAGAAGAGAAGGAGTCCACGCGCACTCCTCCTCCGCCACCCGCCTCGCCTCTCCCGCACGCGCGTCGCGTTTCGTGAATCGAGTTAGAAACTCGTTTTGTGGAAGACTAAATTTTTGCTTGGTGCACTAGCTGTTGGGTACGTGTCAACATTCGTGTGCATGTTTGACGCGTGTCCTTGTCTTCCAACGCGTGGCGACCTAGTCCGCTCACCTCCTAGGCTTTATAGAGCGAGAGACAGATAGATCTAGACGGATCTAGTTCCTTTCTCTGTCTCTCTCGTTGTGTGTTCCTTTTGCTGCGTTGCTCTCTAGGCTTCCTCATCCCGGCGGCTGCGTGCACTGCTGTCCGAGAGAGCAGACCTCCAAAACCCCGTCCGTTGAGATCCTGTACCGGAAGATAGACGATAAGGTTTTTGGGGAGCGTCTCGGAGCGACTGCTCGCCTCCGTTCGTGTTCTTCTTCATCAACCGACGACCTCATCAGCACCATGAGCGACAACAACAATGACCAAGGCGCTGCTGTGGTGATGACCTTCCCGGTCAACCTGTTTGGCCGCATGTGTTTAGATCTACTGCTTACATAATCTTTGCCTAATATTCCAACAGTTTCATCACTCACCCCTCTAATCTCGCCCCAATCTGTGGAGATAGGGCCACCCTCCGAGGCAACAAAAAATTTAACAAAGTGCACAAATTTTTGATTTATTTCATAAAATGCAAGATTTAGTTAGATTAGCGGGGCGAGTGAGATTTTAAACACTTGTCTTGCAGGGACTGGAATTGTTGTCTTGCCGGGACTAGAATTGAAATTAACACGCCCTACATGGCAGTAACAACATGGCGAGCTGCGCTACATCGACATGCAAATATTTTTTATAATAACTTCAATGTCATTTTGCTTCTGGCTGAGAGACCTGCTTGTTCTGCCTAATAGACCGTGGGACTAAAGTAAGACCACGAGAAGGACGATGGCCAAATGATATGATCAAAGGAGTGGAATCAGCAGTACTCAGGTTTGACACAGCTGAGGTGAGCTCGTCAATCTTTTGTTCAACCTCCATCTCGTTCTCCTTCACCTCGTGGTGATGTTCATGTTCTTTTAACTTCTTATGACCATGTTGCTTCGGTCGATGCCTCCAATTCATTTGCCGTAGGCTCTTTCCATCGACATCCATCGAAACACCCCTTTCCTCTTCTCCCTTGTAAGCACTTTGCCTCTGATGATACTTCTGACGATGCCGCTGGGAATAGTGTGTCCTTTTAAAGAATTCAAATGACTTGGTAAATTGATGCTTATCAACAAGGTGCTGCTGCCGACTTCTGTAGGTCTTGAACCTCACCTCACAACCCTCCACCAAACATTCATACTATTTCAGAGAAAAAAACATATGTCAGAATATATCACTGATTGTCCAAAGTTAGTTCTCTAAATATGTGTCTGCAAATATGTGTGTGCGTTAAATGCTTATTGAAAAAGATATCCAACAATTCATGGAAAACTAGCTCCATTAGCTGAAAAGAATACTTGTGAATGTTGACTTATGCCACACATGATAACAGGAAATAATTTTATTATAACCATCAAAAAGGGATACTAGTAGAAATATTAAGATTGGGTAAATATCAGCTAGTTTGCAATTTAAGTACTCCCTCTGTCCTGAATTAGATGTCGTGGATTTGTCTAGATATGCATGTATCTAGAAAACGTGTCCAGATACATGCTAGATAGACAAATCTGTGACGAGTAATTCAGGACACAGGAAGTAATAATTATGTTAATAACTGAATTGTTTACATATGTATTAAAAATGCATATAAGTACTGAGGGATACATGTTATTACCATCAGAAAACCACGAGCAACTTTTGCTTGAAAGAAGGAATCATGTGCCTCAGAAATATGAATACTCAGCAATCTTGAAGTCGGATACACTCTTGAACATACGGAGCATGAAGCAGTATGGCGAGTACTGTAGTGGTGTTCAAAGTCCTCCAAGCAATCTAGATGGGCACCGCAACCAGCAATTGGACAATACACAGTGCTGCAGGCACGTCACTAAATCAATGTTAAAATGGAATAAGATCAAACTAATAGATGTAATTCATAAATGCAGAGGGAAAACAGAACTGCAGTATGGCATGTATATTATCAATTACCAGAGCGAAACATTCATTTATTGTTATACAGTGTAAAACTCTACAGAGCAGACGAGTATAGAAGAGTTCAGTTTGCAAAAGGTTATGCGTCGGATATGATGATGATGATGATGATGATGCAAACACACAGAACATTCATAGCTATCAGAATTGTGGATTTTAATATAGCTGAGAATGGCACACAAACATCAGCACATACAAAACGTCTACAAAAATTATACAAAGCATAATCCATATCATTTGCCACAGGCCAACAAAATCACATGCAAACAACATTAACAACCTCATGCTCGCCACATCCATCCTCTCAAATTGATACCGGTCATCATCGGAGAAATCTAGGGTAACCTACACACAAAGCTGAAACACTTCAGTATGAGAGCGTTGCACAATCTATAGTCAACAGCATATATAAGAATGCTAATTGATGGAAATTTAGGAACAGGAGGAAATCCATAAAGTTTCAGTAATAAATACAAGCTACTCCAGGTGTATCGCGGTTCGTGTGCCGACGAGAAATAAGGTGGCACGGCATTCCTTCAAATTCTACCCACTTTGGTTACAATCGCGTTGATGTGGAATTCTCTAAATCCAGAAGATCTTCCGCCAGACGCTCGTCAAAGATAACCTAATCTTACCTCAAATCGTCTGGGGGGGGGGGGGGGGGGGGGGGGGGAACGTACGTGTTTCGCGAGCAGTTCGCGCTCCATGTCGCCGGCAGCGAAGAAGGGGTCGTTGGGGGCCAATCGCCGCCGCGACACCTCCCAGAACCCTAACCACGGCACCGCTTTGGGAGCCTCGGCCTCCTCCCCCTTCGCCCCCGGCGCGAACACTTTCATGGCCTCACCATGATTCTGCTGCATCCTCCTTGTTAGAACCGTTGGTAAGTCTACACGCCGGAGCCGTGCCGCCGCCGCCGCGCCTACCGTCGTGCGACAGACATGGAGAATGGGGTGATATATACGATACTTCCTCAGCCTCAGCCCTCAGGTCTCGATTTGTGTTATTAATCCACCGGAGTTACTCCGCGTACGACAATTTTCTTCC
Organism: Avena eriantha; assembly: GCA_910589775.1. Taxonomy (NCBI): domain Eukaryota; kingdom Viridiplantae; phylum Streptophyta; class Magnoliopsida; order Poales; family Poaceae; genus Avena; species Avena eriantha. The sequence goes on along the minus strand of OU342740.1, from coordinate 304,251,835 downwards.
GATCTTTATACGACACATCGTCCATAATGCTAATTAATCCGCTGGCTGTGTGTTGCGCCGCTTGCCAACGTCCAAGCCCCTTGTCAAAAGAAAACGTCCAAGCCCAGCCCAGCCCAGCCCAAACCCAGAAAATGACAACGCGCATCTTGGAGCATTCATGTCGAGCGGGCATATTATAGATTGTATCATGCATTACATACCTATAAAATGCTTAGGTATCACTGTAATTAATAATTTAGAAAAAAGATTGCGTTGATATCGTAGGTAGATACAGTATCATAACACGTAGAGCTAGAAAAACAAATCTCAAATAAATCTTGTACATAATTTTACATTAAGATTCTATAAAATAATAAATACACACATTGTGGAGATAATATTATATACTAGTATCAAATATATGATACTACTATATGATACTGCCTTGCCAGTCGCGAGCTCGATTCCGGAGTCCGCCATCGCCTATCTCGTTGTTATGCTATCTGCTACGCCACGGTCACCGAATCCAGAGCTCCCACTATTGCGCCATCTTTAGGCATCTCCACCCACGTGTTTGAATCAGTTTGTTTGGATTGGCCTTGAGATACAAAACCATTTATTTTGGTCTCTATCGTTTGTACTAGGGTGTGCACGGTGAGTTCGACCCATTCCCCCCGAAATACAAAACACTATAATAACAAAATAAAATAAAATTTTAGATATATTATATAAATAGTCTTAATTTACATATTAGATATATTAACCAAAAATAAATCGCTAGCTATGGCTAGGCCATATGCCGGCTGGCACGACGGTGGTGGCGGCAGCGACGCCTAGTCATTGTCGTTGGAGTGGTCAATGAACACCCGCGGTGACCATCGCCCCGACAGATAGTACGTCGGTGGTAGCGGCGGCTACTGGTGCGCCGGTGGTAGTTGTAACAACCCTGATTTTATTAAATAGTAATTAGGATTTGGCTTGTGTATTCATGAGCACCATCTTCCCTAAAAAATGCATGAAAGCAAAACCAAAACAAAACCCTAACCCTAGTTTTCCCTATCTCCCTAAAAGCACTCAAAATGTTTTGAAATTTGAAAATACAAAAGTTGAGGAGCCAAAATTGTTTAGGGATTTCTATTTTCATGACCTTGGTTCCTTAGTTATACTCATTTTTTCTAGCCGCTTCACTTTTCCTCACTTTTGACCATCTCCTCTACGAAACTCTCACACGGTCTGAAACTCGCTGTCCGTCAGCCTTGCCGTTACATGCTGACAAGTGGGTCATGTTCACTCGGGTCTCGTAGTGGACCCTCGCTGTTACGTGCTGATAAATAGGGCCGCGTTCTGTTGGGTCCCGTAGTGGACCCTTACTGTTCATGCTGACAAGTGGGGCCGCGTTCAGTCGGTTCCCGTGGTGGACTCCTCTTTCCACTTATCTAGATCAGCATGGGACCCACAACTTATCCACGTGAGCGTTGGACTCACAGCTTACCTAGGTTGACGTTGCAAGATGGGACCCCGAGTTAACGCCGCGCATCCGCCCGTGTCGTTGCCTCCCATTTCTTATTCTTCTCCGGCGACGGTGGCCCTTCTCCAGCGACGACGGTACTTTGTTTAGCTTCACTTCGGCCTCCCGTTCGTCCTGGCCATAGTATGGTGTCGTCCCGTTGACCTGTACGAAGGATGACAATGGCAACCGTGCGCGGAAAAGGTTAGATCTCGTATCAAAATGTTCCGATTAGATGGGGCGCTTGCTGTGGACAATCAATTGGCGTAACTCGGGGGCTTAATTAGGAGCGCGCTTCTTGTGGAGAATGCGGTCGGCGAGCCGTACCGATGATTTAATTGGTTTATTGAGTTACTATCTTGGTTGCAATCAAGTGAATCTATAAGGTGAAAGTCAAACTTTGAGATCTAGGGAGATAGATGTATAAGAAATAAGAAAATGACACAACTCTTGTACACTTTCAAATTAAAAAAATATATTACTCTTAATGTAAAAGAGTGTTTATAATTGACACAACTCTTGAACACTTTCAAATTACAATTTGGACATGATAATGTTGTCCTAAAAAAATCTTGAGAGTTTACCATTTTTAGAGCGTGAAAAGTGATCCATAAACTAAAATCTTTATGCCTCGTGCATATATGAAAATTATACACCTTCGAACATTATTAAATCACACTTAGAACATGATAATGTTGTGCTAAGAAAATCTTAAGACTTTATCATTTTCATAGAGTGAAATATTGTGCATAAACTTGGATATACGAAATTATACACCTTTGAGCACTGTGAAATCGCATTTAATACGTGATTATGATGTGCTAACAAAATTTTGAGAGATTATCATTTCATATAGTGAAATGTAATGCATAAACTTGCATATACGAGAATTATACACCTTTGAACTCTTTAAAATCGCACTTAGGACATGATAATGTTGTGATAATAAAATCCTGATCATTTATCATTTTCATGGAGTGAAATATAATGCATAAACTTGCGTATACGAAAATTATAAACCTTTAAACACTGTGAAATCGCACTTAATGCATGATAATGATGTGCTAACAAAATTTTGAGAAATTATCATTTTCTCTCCCCATTTTCATAGAGTAGATTGTAATGCATAACCTTGCATATATGAAAATTATACACATTTGAAGTCTTTGAAATCGCACTTAATACGCGATAATGTTGTGCTAAGAAAATCTTGAGAGATTATCATTTTCATAGAGTGGAATGTAATGCATAAACTTGCATATACGAAAATTATACACCTTTGAACACTTTCCCTTCAAATTATATTCAAAATCATTTGTTTATGGAGTTAAAATACCGGTGGCAAACTCGTTATTTTGCATGGATAGAGGGGTGTCCCCGACAGATATAGGGGTTATCCTGTCAGCTAGATCACAGAGGATCAACGGTTGGTGGGCACTTTCGTGTGACAACTGTCTCAACCAATCAGAGCATAACAACCAAGATGAGCACGGGTGTGAGAGTTTGTGACTAAGAGAGAAGGGAAAACTGAGTAGTACTTAAAAACCAAGGGCAAAACTGAGTAGAACTTAAAAACTAAGGACAAAACTGACAAAGGGATTCAAATAGAAAATAGAATGAGATTTAAAAATGGAAAATGTGTCTTTTATACAATAAAATACATCTTAGCATACGTCAAACTATTTGGAACTCAAATATATATCAGTTTGACAATTATTGCCTCATTCAGACAAACTATGTTTTGGGGAGGGATGTTTTGGGAAGAGGCTTAACTAGAAAGCCATGAACCTTCATAGGTAGTAGGTGATTGATTTAGGTTAAAACTTGATTTCTATACATTTCTTATGGTGGCAAGTCACATAGTAAGACTCCCTGGTAGATGCCGCTATGTTTTGATCTTTTTGAATTTGTTGTGCATAAAATGACTCAATTAGCTAGCTAAAACTCGTTCGTTGACTATTTGTTGACCAGCCACCGGAGAGTAAAACTGAGTAGATTGCACATGGCAGTGTTAGTACCGGATGGCAAAACTGAGTACAACCAAACTGCCTGTGTTACACTCGAGGGTATAATTGAGCACAACTAAGTCACTAGGGTTAGACACGAGGGAAAAACGTGACGCACGGTACGTGTGTCGCAGTGCACGGGGCGGTAGCGGACGCGTGTGGCCGTGCACAGTGCAGTAGCATGCGCGGTTACGCGGTGCACGATGGTGCAACGAAGCGTCCCTTCTATTCACCTTTATAGAGGCCTCCTCACTCTCATTCATCACTCACTCGCTCACTCGCGTAACCGTCTCCACTGTCACATCACCTTCTGTAAACCCCTAAGAAAATCTCAACCACGCCGGCGATGGAGAAGAACGGTGTGATGGCCATCACGCCTCCAAGGCCACCGGTGAGGATGCCCCGTCCCCGTATAGGCCCCCTTCGAGGCGTCAAAGGTAGCCGCCGTCCCCGTCCAGACCCCCGTCCTCGCTTCTACCGTAACCGTCGGCGAGGAGGCCCCTGCCGGTCTCGGGCAGATCTCACTCGGCTAGGACCCCTATGAGGAGGGGGATTAAATCAGGCCGTAGAACCCCTACAATACGAGTATCGCCGACCCATGGTCGGAGGTATCTAGGGTTTTCTCCCCTTCCCTTGTTCTTACCCCATTCCCATCGTTGGATGTTAGATTATATGTTATTAGGTTTCGGCTGTTCGTATTTTTAGTTGTTGGATGCTAGGTATTTTTACAGTGGCTAATCCTCTTGTGTTAGATCTTGTATTTCGATGAATCCCCCTGTTCATATTTCAATCCTATTTTATTTGTCCTCCGAGTTATAGTTAAGGGATTCCCTAGTTAGTACTAGTGTTGTTCTGTAGTTGGGATCAGTATTCGATTTGGTTTGAGATATGGGGATTGGGAAATAATCGGGGGATCTCAATCGGTTAATTTATGCAAATAATCAATCCTGATAATCAAGGTATCTCAATCATGTTGTTATTGCACTATATTGTTTTTCTAACAGGAGGATAACAACGACGTCTGTAGTGAAGACGAGTCCAAGGATACCAAGACTCGTCAGGTGCTGAGGAGGTTGAAGTCCGGCCAGTACGACAACTTATTTGCCGACGACGTCTACAGGTGCCCCCTCTGCACCCGGAGGCTCCTCGCCACCGACTTCAACTCCCTCGTGAAGCATGTCGAGGACGTGAAGACCTACGACCTATCCGTGAATGTCCACGGCTTCAAAGCCAAACACTAGGCGCTCGGTTTTCACCTCCACAACCTCCAGAAGGTGGCCAATAAGGAGGGTCGCATGCCCCCGATCAAGCCCAAGGCGCCCAAGATCAAGGGATTAGGCAGCAAGAAGTGGAGGAGGCGGGGGCCCTCCTGGCGGAGGCCATGAGGGGCCACTGATCTTGTGTTGTTGCTGCTGTAAAGCAACTTCTTTTGTATTGTCTGTGTCGAACCTTGTTAAGTATCGTACTATATATCCCATATTAGCTACTTTATTTACATCTACTCTGTTTACTGAATGTATTTATGGTGCTGGTTAGATTTGCTACTAGATTAGGAAAAAACTAGGGCCAAAACAATGAATAAAGAGAGAAGTTGCTCTAAATTCACTACCTTTTGGGAAAAACACAACTGTTAGCGAGAGAGGGGAAACAACACTCTTAAAAAGGCCAATTATAAAAATAACAAAAAAGAAAACTTTCAATTTAGGCGATAGGGCGCACGTAACCACCGAACGTACCCTACATGGTCTCACACCACGTCCCCCATAACGCGTTCCCAACAAACCAGCCTCACGCAGTCCCACATGGCACGTCCCCACACGTCAGCATAACGTGTCACTGACTAGCCAGCCCCACGTGGTCCCACACCACGCGACCCCACACATCAGCCAACGGTTGATACGTTGCTAACGTATTTATAATTTTTGATGTTTCATGCTTGGTTTTATCTACTTTCTTGTGTTTTGTCCACACTTTGGAGTACTTTTCATATAATTTCTTAAACTAACCTATTAATAAGAGCCATAGTACCAGCTACATGTTTTCTGCTGTTTTTGGTTCCAGGAAAGTCAGAAAATGAATATTCTCGGAATTGGACAGGACAAAAGGCAAAGTCAGTTTTTCACCGAGGGACACCTAGAGCCAGAATACGAGACGGAGAGGGGTTGGGGCCCGACCACACCACCTGGCCGCGTGGCCAGGATTGGCCCATGCCAGGGGGTGGTCTGGCCGCCCCAGGCACCCCCTCGGCCTCTCCTTTCGCCTATAAGTTTCCTCCGATACAGAAACCCTAAGTACCCGATCAAAATTCCACGAAAGAGTCTATAGCCGCCGTCATCTCCATCCCTAGACCGAGAGGGATCTGAAGCTCTTCCTGGCACCCTGCCGGAGAGGGAATTCACCCTGGAGGCCTTCTTCATCATCATGCAAGCCTCAGGTGTGATGCGTGAGTAGTTCATCTCTTGACTATGGGTCCATGTAGTAGCTAGATGGTTGGTTCTCCTCCTTTGTGCTATCATGTTTAGATCTTGTGGGCTCCGTTCATGATCAAGATCATCTATTTGTAATTTCTACATGTTGTGTTTGCGGGGATCTGATGGATATTGAGATGCTATTTTAGATTGATTATTGATTCTATCATGTCTTTATTATTTGTGATCTTGCATGCTTTCTGTTGTTAGTAGATATCTTGGCCAAGTAGATGCTAGGAACTCCAAGAGTTAGTATTTATGCTCGATAGTGGGTTCATACCTCTGGTAATCTGGAGAAGTGACAGAAATCTCTAAGGTACTAGATGTGTTGTTGCTACTAGAGAGAAAACAATAATCATTTGTTCATAGAACAATCGTATTGTTTACTTTACACGCAATTCGTAATGCAATTATACATTGCTTGCAACTTAATACTGGAGGGGGTTCAGATGGTAACCTGAAGGTGAATTATTAGTCATAGATGCAGTTGGATGGCGGTCTATGTATAATGTTGTAATGCCCAATCGAATCTCAAAGGAGTCAAGATGAGTAGTATATGTTTGTACGCTTTCTCGATGTTTGTCAATTGCCCCACTGTAATTTGTTCACCCAACATGTCATCTATCTTAAGGAGAGCCACCTCTAGTGAACTATGGACCCCAGTCCTTTCTTTTACCATCAATCTACAATCAACTATTACTTTGTTTTCAGCAAAACTGGTGAGATTGTTAACCTCATTGTAAGTTGGGGATAGATTTCTGTGGTTGTGTTGTATAGGTCTCCTCGTTGCTGCTGGCACCGATAGTGCGCCCTGCCAAAGTTCAGCTAGCTACACCTTTGGGGTGTTTCCTTGCTCCTATTGGATTGATAACCTTGGTTTCATAACCGAGGGAAACTTACTGTTGTGCTCATGATACCTTCCTCTTGGGGTTCCCCAACGAGCTTGTTAATACACGAGTCAGCAACGGTCAACCTGACGGCAACTATCGTTCAAGCTCTTTGATGAGTTTCCGAGAAGGAGATGGGCAAAAGTGAGAAAAAGTTAAGCGACCGGGGAAGTGAGTACAACTAATGAACCAGGGGAACGAAAATAGAAATCCCAATTGTTTATAAGGGCTCTGCAGTATTTCAACGTGTTTACAAAAGTTTTGGTATTTTTGAAATGTTCAAAAACATACAGATGGATTGGTAAAAGTGGAAAACAGAAAACAGAAAAAATAGAGCCAACAAGCTAACTAGGCTGGCCTATATCTTCCCTTTCTTCTTTTCGCCGCTCGGTGCGCATTAGCAAGGTTCCCTATGACCTAGCAGTCGGCCCACTTGCAGCCCAGCCCGAGTACTGCTTCGTCCTTCTGTCTCCTTCGTCATCTTCGACGCTGATGAGAAGCAATTGCGTGTCGTTGCGTGCGCCGCCTGATCCTCACCACAGATCACATCACCTCCGTCCCAGGAGAAGGGGATAAGGACCCACCGAGACCTCCCTCTCTCCCCTGGCCTCATCTCTTCCACCTGCACCCTCTTTCTCTTGTTCCCCTCCCAGGCTAAAACCCTAACCGATGGCCACCGTCTCGCGCCACCATCTCCGGCCTCCCCTCGCCCAGTCGAGCATGCCCCAAGGTCCGCCATGATACTATCTCTACCCTCGCCAAACGATTTGAGCCGAGGAGCTCGGAATCGACCTCATCGAGCTCATCTTCTGGACCTCCAGCAGCCGCTCCCTGTCGTCGATTCGCATGACCCCGGCCTCCCCCATCATCGCCGACCCTTCTGTCATGTCGAGGGTAAGTTCGTGGTCCTCCTAGACCTCCTCGCTGACCCGCTCTCGCCCTGTAGCACCATGTCGTTGTGCGCTTGCAAGCCCCGTCGCTGGCCACCGTCGCGCTCATCGCTCCGGTGACTACCCCGTAGCGGCATCACCTCCTTTAGGCTCGCCTAGCTCCCCTCTATCGAACGTGCTTGTCCCCACAGCCCCGCGCGCCCTCCTTGGCCACCCTGGTGACAATTTGGCGTGGTCTCCGGCGAGCCCCACGTGGCGTCGATGTGGTATCGACATAGCCTCTGCGTGGCCTGCTGACCACGCTTGGCCAGCGTGTCCTACTAACGTGGCCCTAGGCCCATCTGTCAATGGATGTAGCTAGGGTTCTATCAGTGTAAAACGTTTTGGTTTGTGTGCTGGCACCAACATGATGCAATAAAGCCTTTTATATAGTTTAATAATTCAGAAATTGGTATAAATCTTATAAAATCAATAACTAATTATCTATAAGTCAGAAAAATACATATAATATATGAAAATGTTTAGACAAATGATGTCTACGCAATAGCATCTTAATAATGCATTATTACACAACTTCAACTAAGAAGTTTGTTAGAAGAACAATAGCAACCCCATAGGTGCATTTGGGGTTCCTCCGAAAATGTTGTCTTTAAGGCGTTTCGACCCCAATTAAATCGATGACCATGTTTAGGGTTATACTTTAGCACCCTTTAACATTTCATACCATCATACTTTCTTGATCATTGCATCGATGCCATGTGTTGATTGTTCCCTTTCTTTCCGGTGTTTGGTTCTTCCTGGTAGAATACGATATTGAGATCAAGATCGAAGATCGAGATCAACACCATCAAAGATCAATACTTGACCAACCATAATAAAGTAAAGTACAAAGCTTCTGAAGAGCTTTAGTTGGGTATCAACATGCAAAGGCAAGCATAGCCCCACACATGATATAATTCTATGCTTTCAAAGTATTTCAATTCTTACCATGTGCATACGATTCCAAAGTCTTTTATCGATAGATAGAGTAATCCTATCTCATGCATGTTCCCTTTGTAGCCTATACTCCCTGATCCACTACTCCTAGCATAACTAGGGTTTGGCTTATGAGCTTCCCTAGAGCTATTTATATCAGTTGTGCTTAGCCATGCTTAGTTGTTACTGCTAGCCTATCCATTAGATGAATCAGAGTTGTGAATGAACCTAGTTGGACGGGATGACGTGGTATGATTAGAGATGTAAGTTGAACACGATAAGGCTTGTATGGGAGGTCACAGTGAGTTGTGGTTTTTGTAGTCCCATACTTGCCACCACTAGGACCTGAGTTCTTGCCTCTTGAACCAATACGAGCGTACAGCCACACGGGGCCCCGGAAACCCCCTCGACCAACTAACTTGCCTAGTAGATTCCATGAGTCACATAGTTTGAGTGTTACATTCGACATATGAATTCTGGTTGTTCTCAAAGGAGGTGAAGGAGGTGCATTCATGACAGGTAGGTAAGCGTGGCCGAGAACAAGAGAGGAACGACCTCCATAATCTTGGTCCCTGCGCACATCTCTAGGGACCGGATTTGGGACTCGACCCGTTATGGAGGCATCTCCCTAGGGAGTGACTCATGGTCTCGGAGAAAGAAAGGTAAAGGTCGTGTTCAACCACCCTCTGGGGCCTTCCAAGGAAGAGGGCTAATCTATAGTGGCTTTAAGAGTCGGTTGATACATGTGGGTAAAGTTGTACACCCCTGCAAGGGGTTAATCTTTTCGAAAAGCCGTCTCCATGGTTATGGACGACTTGGGAACGAACGTGATGATCATAGAGAACTATAACATAATCGTAAAACTTGGCAAGTAAGTAAAGTGTGTTCTAAGGATTCTTCCTCAGGGATCAAGGGGGTGATCCTAGTTGGTAGGTTCAACTGATAAAGATTCAGTGGATATGAAAAGATGATCAAAGATAGAGATACTGCTCTCTTACCCCTTTTAAATGTTCTACTTAGACGAGCTTCTACTCCTCCTATTTTACAAAGAAATATAGCTTTATGCAAAATAACCCCACCAGCCATAATTCTTGCAATGTACACCCTATACTCATCCTTGCTTTGTTGATACTTTTGTTGCAGAGTAAGTTACCATAGAAGATGAGTTCGTTATGGCATCGACATTGACAAGTATCTTGGGGTTCCCAGCGGGCAGCCTGGAACCTATGGGCTGGGACGTCATCGTTATGCTTCAGGCCACTTAGGCCATTTGTTAAGTTTGTTATACTTAATAGCATAATTTGCCTTCCGTTGTTTGGTGTTTGTGGTCAGTGACCTCTACTTGTAATATTTAGGTTCTCTACTCAGTTATGAGCTTGTTGTAGCTATTTTGGTCTCGTAGGGTCACTATTGTGTTATCAGTTCTCTCACTGGATATCCTCGAGTTCTAGGTTAGGCTTATACCGGGCTAAGGTATGGGAATTGTCTAACCCTGATCCCGGGGGTGTCACAGTAGTGTCGGCTGCTGGTGTGGCGACATCGAGGGCGCGGGGTGGAACGCGTGGTGGCGATTACCACACGGTGTGCCCCTACTTCTAAGGCGTGCCTGATGGAACTGGACAGGACACGCCTCTGGTATGCACTCACTTGGCATCCTCCTCTGCCTTGGATGCTTCCATGTCGACGTGGGTGGCCTCATCCTCGATGTAGCCCGACGGCATGACCATGGCGAGTGGCATGGGCTCCTCCTCCTCCTCTTGACATTTGCTAGCTCCTCCCCCTAGCCTTCATCTTCACCCTCGCTGGCGGAGAAGTCAATGTCGGGGAGGTTGATATTACCCTCGGCCGAGAAGGCGCCCATGTAGGAAGAGCGGCACCTCGCCTCGTGTTCCTAGTCGAGGAATTTCATCCAGAAATCCCAAAACACATATGCGAGATCATTGCGGAGGTGCGCCGACAGCTTGCGTCATTGTCACTTTAGAATTCCTAGTCAAGTAGGTGCTCGTCTGTTGGCACCGGCAGCACAGGGACACGCACCCGGTTCAGGTGCTTCCCCCTAGAAGAGACACATCGGGGTGCTCGCAGGGGTGGAAACCCTTATAGCAGCGTTGGCACTCAGCAATAGGCATGTACCACCTACCCTTCTCCCTGTCGGGAAGACGACGGGCACGCCCACCACAGTAGAAACGCGTCCAACATGGGCTGCTATGGCAAAATCCCGAGTGCATGGACGTAGTGGCAGGGGCACGCAAGGACCCTGCATGGCTGATGGAGGCGACGCCGATGATAGAGAAGGAGGTGGCGACGATGACGGAGAAGGAGGCGCAGTGCGACAATGGCCGCGGCCCAACGAGGAACCACCAGCCTCGTGGTTGTGCCTCATCATCTACTTTTTCCACCAGTTGGGCTTGGCATCGACGGAGAGGGTATTGGCTAGGTTCGAAATGGTAACGCCAAGGGGTGTGGGGAGGCCAGGCCACACATGCCCTTGGACTAAAAATGACCGCTCCGCCCTCGGTCATTAATGTCGATGCGGTGGTCAGACAACCTTCGCTTTGGTTCAGCAGCATTGACCGGCTGTCAGCCTTTGGCTAGGCTTGTCCATCAATGGCACGCTGACCATGTCAACAGGCGAAGCGATCGGTCACTGACAAGCAGGCGGGAGGACACGAGGAAGAACACGCGTGATGTTCATGGCAACACATTCTGAGGGCATATTTGAAGGAGATATGCCCTACAGGCCAATAATAAAGATGTTTTTATTAACATATCTCATTAGTTCATAAGTTTTGTATCATGATAGAACTATATTAAGTGGAAACATTAATATAGGTGTGGTATATATAGAAACCAGGTCCCTAGTATCCTCTAGACTAGTCCGTTGGGCAGCTGATGATCGAGGTTTCCCGATAATGAATTTTACCACATCAACTAACAACATGGTCACTTCATTAGATGAATGAAGTGATGGAAAACACCCGACCATAATATTACAATATGATCCAGTCAAATATTTCAACATTGCAATATCTAGCAAAGCGTAGTGATTCAGTCCTTATACCATGAGATCATATTAATCACTATCTCCCGAGGTTTCTTTGATCACATCAACCGCCATGGCCGTAACTGGGTGAGTATTGGGTATTCCAGAGGAACTTTTGAGGTTTATGTATCAAGATTCGGATTTACACATCCGAGTGATGGATAGATACCCTTGGCCCACTCGTCGAGATTACATTTATAAGTTTGCAAACATGTGATTAGGTCACGGGGATGTAATATCATGGGAACAAGTAAATGTGTTTGTAGGTAACAATATCAAACTAGGTATGTCGATACCAAGAGATCAGATCTTGGACAACCTTGGTATAGAAGATCAAAGGCAATGAGACTCGATGTTCAAGGTTCAAGCGGTCAAGTTATTCGTGGAATGCATGGGGGCCATCATGTGTTTCCAGATACCGATGTTGGTCATTGATCAGAGAGGGTGTCTTGATCATGTCTATGTATTCTCGAGCCATAGGGTGTCACACTTAAGGGTGGCTGATACTTAGGGATTGATTTGAGATCGAAGGAGAAAATAGAGAGAACTCTGAAATAGTTCCGGAGTAATACCGGAATGGTTCCAGGGATATCCGATGATGATCAGAGGGGTCTGAAAGGTGTTTTAGAGTGATAGGTATTAAATAATATGTATTAATATTAATTAAATGAATTAATATTAAAAATGTTATTCAAATTGGATTTTTGGGGCTGCCCACCTAATTGGGCATCACCGGAGGAGGCCCGAGAGGGGTTCACATGCCCTAGGGAAGGCCAAGGTTGTTGCCGGCCCTAATGGGCCCTCCCACCACATGGGCCCCTTGTGGGGGCTGGCCGACACCGCCACCTCCACCTCCTCCCATTGATTAGTCCCACCCCGGGACTTTGAGGGAGGTAGTGCCTCCCTTCCACCTATATAAAGAGGGGCACCCCTCTCCCCAAATCCATCCCATCAATTGGCTATTGCCTTTCTCTCTCCCTCTCTCCCTATCCCACATGTGTGGTTCCCAAGATTGGAATTGCGTATGGGGATAAGGGTTTCTCCACCATACGCATGCCATCGTTCTACTGGAATCGGTCCAGATCAATCTTCTTTCGCTGCTTTGCTGGACCGGAACCCAGGGGACATCTCTACATCGTATGTGTGTAAGGCCATGAGGCACATCCACTTGTGGTGCTTTTTCTTTGATCTTGGAGTTTGTACATCAACATGATCATGAGGTCGACTATGTTGGACAAGGATATGGGGTGTCTTGCAAGGAGCTTCACAACTTTGAGGTCGGGCGAGTTCGACTACATCATCCACATTCCTCGTGGAACGTTAACCGTGTTTGGTATTCAAAGGTATGAACATTGAATTCTCTCTCGTTACCTTACATTTGCATAAATTGATCTTGGCTAGGTGTGTTTACCGTAGGAATTTTTTTGTTTTCTATCACGGATTCCCATCAGTGGTATTAGAAGTCGATGTATGCGTAGATGTTTGGTACAAGTAGAACACATGTTGATTGTGTCAGCATTGATTTTCTAGTTGCTACCCTCCCACGTGTACGTGTTCATATCGCGGCAATGTCGGTTGAAGCGGCCTAGACTGACCTTACGCATAACCTTACGCAAAACGGCTTCCACGACCGACATATGGCTTGTACCATATAAGTGGTCAGTGGGTGTTTGTCTCTCCGACATAGTTGATATGGCATTTACAAAGGACGGACGAGAGAAGTGACTTAAAGCGGCAACTAGCCAATCCATGTTATGGTTGGAAGGTTCTCTTGTGAAAGCCCAAACAAGCATGTAAAACATGCATAGATAAAGTATAGGCGTCTAACTTTATTTTGTAGGAGCTTGTGATATGTACGGTCAAGGTAAGTGTTTATGAGATGAACTGTCGAAGGCAAGGTGGCACCGTACCTGGTGCAATTCCGGCGCTCTATATGGAGATCAAGGCACGACGACCATATCATATCGCATAAACTATTTACATTTGATGTTAATTGATTGTGCATCTTATTTTGCCTGTATTACACTACAACAGTAGCATTATAAGATGATCCCTCAACTTAATTCCAATATGCGTGTTATCCCCTTAGTGTGCACCACCAAGAAAGTTCGTCGTTGTGGAGCAAGCCATGATGAATGGGTGCAAACACATCAAAAAATTCGCATACGGTGGGTGTAAGCCATGTATGCACTACACATGCACTAAAGGTTAATGTTGGCGAGCCTAGCATGTACATACATGGGCTCGGAACACAGACGACCGAAAGGTTAAGCATGAGTCGCATGGTGATGTGATCTCTATGTTGGAAATATGCCATAGAGACAAATAATAATAAGGATTATTATCATATTTCATAAAGTTTATGATTAAGTTCTATATCATGCTATAACTATATTGAAAGGAAACGTCAATACACGTGTGATATATAAACAACCAGGGGTTCCCGATGATACTCTAATCATTGGTTCATTGGTCAACATATGATGAAGGTTTCCTGATCATGTGGCATTTATGCTAGTGGTAAATGGAGTCACCTCATTCTGAGAATGAGATGATGAACTAATACCCAACCTATCATGTCACGAAGTTCAAGTTACAATGATTAGAGTATACCTAGTGGATTATTTCTCAGACCGTGAGGCTATATCACTGTCTCCTGAGGGTACTTTGATGGCATCAAATGTCACACAGTTAAATGGTGATCATAAAGGTGTGTTCAGGTATTCGGAGGAATAGTAGAGGCATTATACGTCAAGAGCGGGATTTGTCCATCTGCGTGACGGAAAGATACTCGAGGGCCCACATAGAGAACTTATATCCAATAGCTGCGCAGCGTGTGATTTGATCACAGGGATATCACTTGTCGGAACGAGTCAAGTAGCATTTGTCGGTAACGAGATTGAACTCGACATGGTGATGTCATTGATCAGATCTCGAACAATGCAAGTATCAAGAGACAAAAGAAATAAGACACGACGTTCACGGTTCAAACGACGAAAGATTTCGTGGAATGCATAGGGGTCACATGGCCATCCAGGTCCCTCTGTTGATCATTGGTCTAGGAGGGTCCTGACCATGTCTAGAGTGTTCCCGAACCATGGGGTATCATGCTTAAGGGCTTGGTGATGCTTAGAGAGTGTTTATAGGATCGGTAGAATCACCGAAGAAAGAGAAGAGAGAAAATCGAAAGGGTTTCGGTAAGTCCGGAGGATGTCCGGAGTGGAGGTGGAAGGTGTTCCATAACCACAGAGATTGAATAATATGTGAATGAATGTTAAATATTGATTTAATCATTTATTCATATTTATTTAATAAAGTGAAAATCAATTAAATGGTCAAAAGCCTTAATGGGCCAAATTCCGGAGGGAGAATGGCCCATGAGGGAAAGGGAAAGGGAGGAAGGAGGGAGGAGATGGCCGGCTGGGCCTTGCCCACCCCCTGCGTGGGGCCCACTAGGGTCCCTAAGGGCTGGTGGCCACCCCCTCTCCCCCTCTCCCTTTTTTAGTCCCACCCCGGGACTTTGAGGGAGGGAGTACCTCCCTCTCCCCCTATATATAGTGGGGTATTTTGACCAAATAAATACAACACAATATTCAATAAAAGGTTTCCTCACTTTTGGGGAGACCTCCAATTGATATTTCTCTCTCTCTCTCGCTCTCGCTCTCTCTCTCTCTCTCTCTCCCTCTCTCTCTCTCTCCCATGACCGTGGTCCCAAGTCTGGACTACATGAACGAGAGACATCTTCACCGTGGAGCACCGTCGTGCTGCGGGATTCGGATCTAGGAGATCTACTCTCGCAACTCCTGCTGGATCAGGGAAGCGGGAGTCATCGCTAGGCACCAGATGCATGTAACTCCCTACGAGGTGCAACGTTTTAGGCACTAGAAGTTGTTGGAGCCACAAGAGCGCAAGGACTTCAACATGACCTTAAGGTCGGCTTCAGCTCGTCTACATCAACCACGCTCTCCCGAGCGTTGACAACGCTTGTCGGTCTTCAAGGGTAAGTTCGCGAAAATCCCCTCCCATTACTGCATTAGTAATAGATAGGTCTTGGCAACAAAGGGGTTCAGGGGCGTATGATAAAATTTATTGTTTTCATACGCGAACCCCTACAATCTACACTAGTAGCTGTATTAAAGGCGTGATGATCGAGGATGGCATGGTGTAAAGGGATCATGTAATCACCAAACGAACGTTGGGGATGTTTATTTGAGTGGGAGTTCTGGTAATGAACTCATATTATGAACTAAAAAATCTAAGTGAATTTCCATATTTGTTGTAGTTGACATCCGTTATAGACTACCTTGGTTGTAATTGAGATATATAACTATAGTATTCTAGATACTTACTTTACCGACTAGAACCATATTGTTTGAGTGTCAAATTATAGATAAAAGTCCTAAAGAAGACTTTCAAGTAAACCTCACTTACTCCATAAGGTTTAATAAGTGTATTAATCCAAGAGTAACTGATTCCAAAGTTAGTGTCTAAAAGATCATGCTTGCCTCTATGATAATTGATATTAGAAAGAAAGTTTCTGGTATCAAGACTATCTGGGATATGGAAAAAACTCATTTCAAAAATCATATTGTGTAAAAGATATTTTGATATCTGAAACACCGTATGATTGCAACATGACAAAGTATAATTTAGTTGGAAACAGATTCTCATATTGGATGATCATTTGCAAATGACGGTGACGCTAGGCGTACCTATCACCCAATAAGTTTGGGAACTAAAATTATACAAATGTTCGTCCTAATGAACTATAGTAGTTCAATCATAAAAGTTGTCATGATAGGATGAATAAAAGGTATAGCTAAAATATTTACTATACTAAACATCACTAAAATATGAATCTGGAAGAACATGAATCATGTGATTATGATCCACTTCAAAATGTGAGTTAAGGGTATTAGTGTTTGACTAACACACTTGAACCAAGTACCATGTGATTGGTGCCACTGTTGATAATGGGTGACTCTCATGAAAATAGGAAAATGTTGAAAGAGAATCCATTAATATAATTAGCAGAAATTAATGGACTGGAATTGTCTAGCTTAGTTATATGCTAGATATACAGGTTATGGATATATTATCTTCTTGTTAAAACAATGTAATTCTCCAGTATTAGATACTAGATTGATTCGTATGAAGTGTCATTCAAGGCAACTCAATATAAGAAATACATTGGTTTGAATAACTAGCAAAAGAATATGGTAATGATGTTCAGTGATAAACAAATAAAGTGTTATTATGTTTGTCATCTACATCAAGACCAAGCCATTAAGATTTACATTGATAATTATTATTTGGTTCTAGTATTGTGAGAACAAACTATTGTTCAAATAATTATTGTTTTCCATAATTTATGGATGAACCATTCTGAATCTTGTTGGCAAATTAATATTCATAAAACTAAATGCTAAAAGCATCACAAGACGAAATGATTGAAAGTTCACTTAAGTGTGACACCACCGTTTAAGTTATATTGGAAACAAAGACATGGAGAAACTCCATCTTGATGGAATTTTGGATTCAAGTTGTTTTCGAATGACTTGACATTTGTAATACTTCTCTATAGATAACTAAAACTAACTTAGTGGAAATAATACATATTGATGTATGAGGTCCATTATGTAAAACCGCATGTGGTAGATTATTATACTTCATATACCTCCACCGTAAATAGATATACGAGTATATTTGTTTAATGAGGAAGAAGTATAAGACATTTGAAACATGTTCAAAGATTTTAGCATGAATAATAAATCATCCAGATTCGTGGAAACAACACCATCAGAGTTATGGCACGTTTGAGTTTATAGAGACTTTGATAAAGTCGATGTGAATGTTGGGAATATGCCCTAGAGGCAATCATGTATGATGTTATTTCCAATGTATTCATAAATTTACTGTCCATGTATGAACTACTGATATGTATCATTGAATATGTGATTCGATTGTGGAACTATATATTCATGTTGTTTATACTAATTGTCCTTGGTCGTTGAGGTTGTGCTGGACACACAGCTTAGACTAATGTGAAAGTCGACAGATGACTCAGTTCCACTTGTCATGGGCATGGAGATGCTATTCCGACTTACACGGATTCGGCTAAAGATTTTAGCGAGTCGGACTGGCCCATATTAAGGTACAACGAACAAGTCGTCATTTGCATGTCTCAATCAATGTAATCGTTAAACCTAAGGTTATTGCACAATCCGAGTTGAGGATCACCGACTTAGGTTCTGTCAAACGTTGTTCCGTCACTGGGCAGTTATAAAGGAAGAATTCAGGTCGACTGAGAATCAAGCTACGTGATGTGAATAACCAAGATGGGATTTTGCCCCTCCGACTGGAGAGATATTCTCTGGGTCCTCTCGGAAGATATGATTCGGAAAGCATGGCCATGCGCGAATCGGTTAAGCTTTAACCGAGGCGATCGACAAAGAGTTAGTCAGATGAATCACTTATCTCGGATCGAGAAAGAGAGTTGAACTATTTAAGGGATGACGATTATTCGCCTATAGTTTGACAAGTTATATTGTGAGGCAAAAGGGACTCAGACGAAAGTCGCATTAGAAGGTATGTTGTCATGACTCTTTGGTACTTGGGAGTCGACACGTTCTTCTAGGAGCCGCTACCTACTGATCGGTCACGAGTGAGACTCGGATCGTGTCTGGGTCACCATGAGCCTGTCAGGTCACACACTTAAGAGCGGGAGCAAATTTGGGTTGGAACCAAATAGGAAACGGACTGAGTTAGTGAGTTGGACTCGCAGTGACTAATATAGGCCTTTTAGTAAATGGGCCACAAGTGAGTGGATCCCACTTTCAATCCCTATATAAGCTAGGGCGTAGGTGCTTAGAGCACATGGTTAGGTCACTCCATGTGTTGGAAACCCTAGCCCTACTCTAGTCCTGTCGCCACCGTACCAGACCTAGCAGTCCAGTGCCGGCGCTCCTCCTCATACATGTGGATAATGGCGGAGGTGCTGTACGTTCAACACTTCGACGATCGTGGATCAAAACGGATCGTGAGGACTACACTGCATCAAGAGACGTGCTTCATCGATTTCGCAACTGCGCGTCTAGTGGTAATCCGTGTGGCCTACTACCTCAGCTAGATCTTGGGATCACCGCGTAGGGAAAAGTTTTGTTTATCTCTAGTGTCCCAATAGTGAATAAATACATTATCATAACAACAAAATCAAGAGTTTATGATTGGATCATAAAATAAGAGATTTGAGTTACAAATGTAGCAAACATGTGGAATTGTTTCATAAACTTGAGTTTCCCAAAACACCATAGGAGTATGGAATGTTTTGAGAATATAATCAAACATAGTTTGACTTGTTGAGATCAAATATAAGCTACCATTATGATTTAAAAGATTATGCTATAGTGACATACCGC
Source organism: Avena eriantha (assembly GCA_910589775.1). NCBI lineage: Eukaryota > Viridiplantae > Streptophyta > Magnoliopsida > Poales > Poaceae > Avena > Avena eriantha. Next base: position 304,232,662 of record OU342740.1, on the reverse strand, counting down.
TTTTACACTAAAAAGAGCAACATCATGATCCTTTGAAATGGCAAGGGGTAAAACCCAGTTTATCTTTTCTTAATTTTTGGTATGCTAGGCATATGTAAAATGTTTACAATACCAAAGTCGGATATGCATGTCTTTGTATGTTATCCCAAAAGTAATGGTTGGGAATTCCTCCACCATAACACTAAAGAAAAAAGTATTTGTCGCTAAAACGTTGAGTTCTTTGAGAAGGAACTCTTCGTGAAAAGTTGAGTGGGAGGAAAATAGAAACTTTGATGTGGTTATTTGAACCTAAGTGACATGATCATAGTAGCGCAACGCCGGAAAGTGTTCTGGAGGCTGCTACAATGCCCATGACTACCGTTTCTGCAAATGTTGTAGTTCCGAAAATCTAAGTTCCTATTGAACCATGTGGATCGGGTGAGAATGAACTGACAAGATTTGAGGCAAAATGTCATTGTTGGACAATGATATACCGATTAGATGCAAACAAGTGATGATGAGCCCTGACTCCATTAAATGGCCAGAGGCCATAAGAATTCGTGATAGAATCCATATACAAAAATCAAGTTATGAAATTGCTAGACGCTTAGGATGACGTGAAGCTTTTTAAAGCATTAATGGATCTATAAAGAAACAAACACAAATGTAATGTTCAACATGTCAGAAAGTAGTTTACGACAAAGTTCAAAAGTTGACTGTGACAAGATTGGATCTTCCACAATAACATTCAATCCGGATTATTGTAGCAACCACTACATATTGATATATGGTAGTTGAATAAACAAAACAACATTCTAAAAGAATGGTTACCTACAATGTGTACATGACATTGTCCAAAAGGTTTTATTAATTCAAAGGGTGCTAAAATATATGCAAATTTCACCGTGATGAATCTATTAAAGAGTTTAAGTTCATCAAAACGATGAAGATGCTAGTGTTTATATAAACTAAGTGGGAGCATTAAGACATATTTCCAATGCTTTATGTGAAAGACATTATGCTTATTGTAAATGATGTATCTTTTATGAGACACAAATTAAGAATTTCATGTAATTGGATTTTGATGAAAGACTTAGGCAAAACCAAAATGTTAGACTTCTAAGTCTATATAGATAGATTGAAATGCTAATAAGGTACACATATGTAATATTGAATTAGTTCAATATGGTGGCATATTCGAGTGTGAGTTGTGTGAGTCTCATATTCAATATTAGACAAGAAAAGTTCTTGCCACATGGTAGCAAGATCAATTATATTGACAATTGATAAGGGAAACCTTGTGAATGATTAATTAATCATGAATGCCATGATATGTACATATCTAGATGAGTCATATGCTCTAAGTGTTAGGAGCATACACAAGAATGATTCATAAGATTATCATTGGACAATAGTGATGATATTCTTGTGTTACTTTGGAAGAAACAAGAATATGCTATGTATGTAGAAATGACAAAATAGTTCAATGTAATGTCTTACATTCATGTAAGTTTTTGTCACTTATACAAATGAAGTTTATCTCAATTAGGCTGCATGTTAAGAAATAAGGTGGCACATTGTAATGGAAGTAAGTTTCATGATGGATCTAGACTAGTTTCCAAAGTTATAACATTGTGACGGATACTACAATGATGGCTAAGTGTATGAATGCTTTAGAAGCAACATATAGAGGGTTTTTGTGCAAAATAGTTTTGTCATCAAAACTAGGTGGAGTTCCAGGTGGGAAATACTATAAAGATCTATTATACGACAATAGTGTAAACTAACATAGTTTTGGCTTAAGGAATTGAAGTCTCACCAAAATACTTAATTTATACAATGACATCTTATTTGAGAATGAGTGATGCTTAGTAATGAATAAACATGCAAATACACACAAAGTTGAAATTTCAGTTCTGGAGATTGGCTTTACCACAAGAAATGCATGTGGATAACACCGGAATGCCATAGGTGTTAAAATGTGTAACTAGATTATTGACTCTAGTGCAAGTGGGAGACTAAAGGAGATATGCCCTAGAAGCCAATAATAAAGATGGATTTATTAACATATCTCATTAGTTAATAATAGATGTGTATTATGCTATAGCTATATTAAGTGGAAACATCAATATAGGTGTGGTATATAAACAAACTAGGTCCCTAGTATCATCTAGACTAGTTTGTTGGGCAGCTGATGATCGAGGTTTCCTGATCATGGACTTTACCATGTCAACTGACAACAAGGTCACTTCATTAGATGAATGAAGTGATGGACAACACCTAACCCAAGTATTGCAATATGATCCAGTCACATAGTTCAACATTGCAATATCTAGCAAAGCATAGTGATTCACTCCTTCGACCGTGAGATCATATTAATCATTGTCTCCCAAGATTGCTTTGATGACATCAACCGTCATGACCATAACTGGGTGACTATAAAGGTGTGTATTGGGTATTCCCGAGGAACTTTTGAGGCATGTGTATCAAGATTGGGATTTGCACATCCGAGTGACGGATAGATACCCTAGCCCACTCGGTGAGATTACATCTATAAGTTTGTAAACATGTGACTAGGTCACGAGGATGTAATATCACGGGAATGAGTAAATTTGTTTGTCAGTAACAAGATCGAACTAGGTATGTCGACACCATGAGATCATATCTTGGAAAAACTTGGTATCGCAAAGCAAAGGGCTCGGCATTCAAGGTTCAAGCGATCAAGTTATTCGTGGAATGCATGGGGGCATCATGTATTTCTAGATACTACTATTGGTCATTGATTAGAGAAGTCTCGATCATGTCTATGTATTACCGAGCCGTAGTGTGTCACACGTAAGGGTATATGGTTCTTAGGTATTGATTCGAGATCAAAGGAGAAAAGAGAGAGAACTACGGAATAGTTCCAGAGTAATACCTATCCGATGATGATCAGAGGGGTCCGAAAGGTGTTTCAAAGTGATAGGTACTAAATAATATGTATTTAATATTAAATGGGCCCTCCCACCACATGGGGCCCATGAGGGGGTTAGCCGGAACTACCTCCTCTACCTCCCCCCTTGATTAGTCCCACCTCGGGACTTTGAGGGAGGTAGTGACTCCCTTCCACCTATATAAAGAGGGGAACCTCTCTCCCAAAATCCATCCCATAAATTGGCTATTGCCTTTCGCTCTCCCTCTCCCGCATGTGTGGTTCCTAATATTGGAATTGCATATGGGGATAAGCATTTATCCACCATACGCATGTCGTCGTGCTGCTGGACTCGGTCCAAATCAATATTTTTCCGCTGCTCTGCTGGACCGAAACCTGGGAGACGTCTCTACACTGTATGTGTGTAAGGCCACAAGGCACCACCACTTGTGGTGCTTTTGCTTGGATCTTGGAGCTTTGACATCAACACAACCATGAGGTTGGCTACGTCAGACAAGGACAACGAGTGACTTGCGAGGAGCTTCGCGACCTTGAGGTCAGGCAATTTTGACTATGTCATCCACATGTCCCGCGGAACGTTAACCGTGTTCGGTCTTCAAAGGTATGAATACATTTGCATAGTTAGATATTGGCTAGGTGTGTTCACCGTAGGAAAAAATGGTTTCTGCCACAGAACCCAATCCATATTTGGGCCAGGAATGGGTTGTCCCAGACACATGTGGTCGTTTGGGCTGGACCACTAGAGCGGGTTTTTGCTGTCTAGGCATATGCACAGACCGATTCGGACCGCGAGTGGTCGAATGTGTCGGCCCGGTGGATATGTCCTGAGTTATGCTGTTCTCTCGCTCACGGCTCCCTGCGTGCTTATCACACATGACCCCTCGTTGCTTCCCCTTCCTTCATTCAGATATACGGACATCTCTGTCGGGCTGACCCATTCGACCACCTGCGGTTCGAATCAGCCCACGAGCAAAACACCCTCCCAACAAGCCGACTTAGAACACTTGTCTATTTTTTCGGCCAAACAGACCCATTTCTTGACAAAATTTGGCCAGTTTCGGAGGCTATCCAGACAAGCTAGAGAGCCTGGCATGCCCTCCCTTGTCTGGCCTACCCATGGACTGTCCCATCCGATAGCCACCCACCTACCCCTCTTATGTGTCTCCGCTGCTAGGGCAAGCCCCCTTAGTCAAATGGACCGGACTGATTTTCTGTCTGTGTCGAGACCCATCCGATCGCAAAACAGATAGATTTTGTGTCAAAATGGGTCGGCCCTATAGAGATGGCCTAAGAGAATCCCTAGAGGGGGTGAGCATTTAGGACACAAATTGTGTCCGCTTTTGTCCATTTGGGGTGGTCTGCAGGCTCGGTGTCCTCCCTTGTCCGTGGATGCGCCCAATGGGGGTACAAAAAAATATTTCAAGATTTTGCTACAATTGCTTTGCATATATAGTTTTTGCAATATTTTGCTTGATGTAAAGGCATAAAGATGAGGTAGAAAAATTAGATAAACAAGCCCTAGCATTTGAGCCACAATTCTCGGCTGCAATCCTCATGTAATCATCGTTGTCACTGTGGTAGTGGCGCCAACACATGGTCTCATCATACAATTTGATGATGAGCATGTAGTTTCCATCATACTTGAAGACAACGAAGTGTCCGGCTTCAATGTTGTGTGCGTGGGCGAAATGCCTCCAACCGGTGTGGAGGTTCATTTGCCCAACTATCGGGGGGGGGGGGATGACCCCTGGTAGGGTCAAGCTATGGTACTAAGTAAGGTTGACCGGGGATAATGTTGACCGACATATGGTGGCCGACATAAGCCGGAATATCCCGGCCAACATACATAAGTTATGTCAACTTAACATGTGTGCTCCGTTATTGCAAGAACATGCCAGGCCTAGTTATCTCGGCCTGGCACCAAGGAACCGGCTTAGGGGCTAGCGTATGGTCCAAGGTTATATGTCAGCCTCAAGGTCAATGTACCTGTCTATCCCAGGAATCCAGGTGTTGTCAGATGAGTGTGCCCTTCTTTCACGGAGGCGTGATCGTGGCTTACGAGGTGAAGTGACATTGAGGATATTCAGGAGGATACCGTTGTCAGGAGTGGTAACAGCCTGAAGGGATGGGCACGTCAAGTCCCATCGAGGGAATCTAGCAATGGTCCCACGACAAGAGGAGCATCCGGGCCTAGGGAAGAGACTTTGAGCAACATCCAGAGAGGATATTCGGTGCCACCTATGCCCTAAAATGTAACCTGGGCACCCATTTATAAGGTGCACTAGGGCCTCCTAGATGAGGGACGCTTCATTTGTTCTCCATCTCCCCCCTTAACAGGAAGAGAGAGCACGTAGAAGAGTGCTTGTTCCTCCTTGGCGCATACAAGTCAAGGAGAAACCTTGTAACACTCGATACTGATTGTGACATTGAGAGGTAGATGCAGGAGTAGGGGTTTTATCTCGTTAGGAGTGCCCTGAACCTGGATAAATTGTGTGCTCGTTTGTGTGTTCTCTGTGTAGTCTCCACTGCACCATCCCTCCCAAGATCCTCTGGCATCCATATGACCCCATTTTAGCCATCCTATGGCATCTGCCGTGACACCACCATGACTGCTGGCGCCCACCGTGGGGCCAGCAGCGGCGCTGGCTAGAGTCTTCATCCAAACGGGAAGCATCATCGGATCTGGAAAGCACATCGTCTCTGGCCTTGTCTAGTGATTCGGCTCGCTGGACTTCGTTAGCGACAACCTTGGAAACTTCGAAAACTGACCCCTCCCGCGCAACAGCGAGTTCATCAGCTTCGGCATGCATAGGATCTATGTCGTCGTCGACACCTCTTGCAAGTACCTGCAAAGGGTGGTGGTTGCAGCAGATCCACCTGCTCTCTGTGCAGCTCGTGTCCGGCGTACCGATCGTGTAGGGTTCCAGAGCAGAAAACAAAAACATTCTAACTACACGAACACTAATACTAGGATCTATACTATGTAGACATAAGTAACAGAAAAGGAAAATGGTATTCATACCCTTGAAGACCGAGGAACGCCTTATGCAGGAAGGCGTATGTTGATGAAGACGAGCATCTCCAAGCACCCCAAGTGCGGTGCCTCCGAAGTACTACACACGTTCAGTGTAGACGACATCTCCCAGGCTCTAATCTAGCCGAGAAGCGGAAGAGGAAGATGGCGGACCGAAGATCACATGAAGGTAGTGTGAAGCTGGAGAACTCAAAACCCTCGAGGTCCTCTCCAATATTACAGAGAAATCCTCAAAGGAAATGAGAGAGAGAAGAGAGAATGGGATGGATTCCAAGGGGAGGGTGACCCCTATATATAGTGGGAGGGGAGGGGCACCACCCAAGGGGCAGGCGGGTGGGACTATTCCCATAGCCGCTGGCCACCAAGGGGGAGCCACCGGCCTAGGTGGGACTTACGTGGGGAGCCCACTAGGGCCTGGCCGACTGGCCATCCTCCCTAGGTGCCTTGCCCCTTTGGGCCTCCCCTCCGGATGAGGCCCATTAGCAATGGGCTGCCTATAATAAATAAAATAAAAATATATTTTAATATTAATTCAAGCAAATAATATGAAATACACATATTATTATATTCTGAAACTCCTTCCGGACCGCCCGATCATCATTGGGTATTACCAGGAACTATTCTAGTCTCTCTCTCTCTATATATTTCTCCTATGGTTCCGTATGTATCCCTATGCGTCCCCAACCTTAAGTGTGACATCCTTCAGTTCAGAAACACTCCGGACATGATTGAGACCTCTCTCATATCAATAATCATCAGAGGGACCTAGATTCCCATGATGACCCCCGTGCATTTCACGAATCTTATCGCTTGAACCGTTAATGTCGTTTCCCATTCCCTTTGCCACTTGATACCTAGTTCACCTGACATTTGATCTTTGGTATCTCCATACCTTCATTGTTCTCATTACCGATGAACTTGTTTACTTGTTCCTAGGTTTTTGCATTCCGTGACCCAGTCACACGCTTGCAAGCTTTGTTAATGCAATGCCACCGAGATGGCCACGTGTATCTATCCATTACATGGATTGGCAAATCCTGATCTTGATATGTACTCCTCTATGCGCCCCTTTGGGAAACCCGAGTGGCACCTTTTTGATCACCCTTTTACAGCTTGATACTTGATACCATCTAAGCTCCCTCTAGAATGATGATTTGCATTATCTCACAGTCTAAGGATCAGGTTGTGAGGTTTCCTTTATTTATCATTAATGGTGAACTTTGTAACTAGATCTCATTATGATAGAATTTTTGGATGTTTGTCTATCACATCATTCAACCAATGCCATGGCCCCATTGTTAATTGGCATAAATTCCCATGATCTTGAAATCCTAGATCATCCTCATGAACAATGAGCTAGTTCGCTAGAGGTAACTAGAGACTCAGTTTGTTTACATACCACATGTGTATTAACGTTTCGTATTAATACAATTATATCATGGTATGAAACGTATTATGAACATACAAGAGATATATCAAATAAAACACTTCAATATTTGCCTCTAGGGCATATGTCCTTCAGTCTCCCACTTACACTAGAGTACAAATTAATCTAGTTTACAATAGGCAAGAACCTAACACCGATGGCATCCCGGTGTTGCTTAGCTTGTAGAAGAGCTTTAGTCACAGGATTTGCAACATTCAGATCTATGTGTACTTTGCAAATCTTGATTTCACCTTCAGCAACATTCTGTCAGATGACGTGAAACCGTAGCTCGATATGTTTGGCTGTAGAATGAGTTCTTGGTTACTTTGCGTTTGCAATAGCACCCGTGTTGTCACAATAGATCATCACTTGGTCTTGCCACACTTGGAATAACTCCCAGTTTGATGACGAAATTCCTCAGCCAAACAACTTCATTCGCCGCATCAGAACTGCGATGTACTCTGACTCCATTGTAGATTGTGCTACTACTGGTTGCTTCTTGCTCTTCCAACATACCGCCCCACCATTCACCAGGAACACAAATCCTGTCTGAGACTTCGAGTCGTCAGGATCCGAGTGCTAGCTCGCATCCACATAACCGGTACGCTTAGAGCTTCGTCACTACCTCCATAGACTAGGAACATATCCTTTGTTCTCTTGAGATACCTTAGGACATTTTTCACAGCTGTCCAGTGATCCATTCCTAGAGTACTTTGGTATCGGCTCGCCAAACTAAGAGCCAATGCCACATCATGCCGAGTACTTAGCATTGCATACATGATAGATCCTATGTCTGAGGCATAGGGGATGTAAGACATCCTTTCTCTATCAATATCCGTTGTCAGACATTGAGTCAAACTCAGTGTGCTACCTTTCATTACAGGCACAAAACCCCTTTTGGCATCTTCTATTTTGAAGCTTTTCAAAATCTTCTCAAGGTAAGTACATTGACTTAATGCAATCATGCGTCTCGATCTATCTCTATAGATTTTGATGCCTAATATGTATGCAACTTCACCTAAATCCTTCATGGAAAACTGACTACTTAGATATGCTTTTACGCTTTCTAGAAGTTCCACATTATTCCCCATAAGTAATATGTCGTCCACATATACTACTAGGAAAACCACTGAGCTCCCACTCGCTTTCTTGTAAACACAGAACTCTTGCTGATTTTGGACAAATCCAAAACTCTTGATCAAAATGTCGGTTCCAACTCTGAGATGCTTGCTTTAGTCCATAAATAGGTCGCTGAAGTTTGCATACTTTCCCAGCATCCTTAGGATTAACAAAACCTTCTGGTTGCATTATATACAATTCTTCATCATTGTGTCCATTGAGGAAGGCGGTTTTGACATCCATCTGCCATATCTCATAGTCGAAATGAGCAGCAATTGCTAGTAGAATCTGGACAGATTTTAGCATCGCTATGGGAGAGAAGGTATCATCATAGTCAACTCCTTGAATTTGTCAAAACCCCTTTGCGACAAGTAGAGACTTGTGGATGGTCACATTACCATTCGCATCTGTCTTTTCCTTCAAGATCCATTTATTTTCCATGGCCTTGCGGCCTTCCGGAAGATCCACCAAGGTCCAAACTTGGTTTTGTACATGGATCCCATTTCGAATTTCATGGCTTCTAGCCATTTCTTGGAATCAGCACTTTCCATAGCTTATTTGTAGTTTGCAGGTTCTTCTTGCTCATTCAAAATGACAGTCATCACAAGACTACTATACCGATCAGGAGTGGTACATATTCTTGAATACTTGCGAATTGTAGGAGCTTCGATGTGGTTGTTTTGATCATTATCATTTGATTCTTCCTCTACGTTGGAGGGCGGTTCTAGAACAGTTTCTGTTGCGCTACTAGGTATTTGGAGATAAGGATCAACAACCTCATCTAGCTCAATCTTCCTTCCACTAACTCCTTTAGCGAGAAAATCTTTCTCAAGAAAGGTTCCGTTTTTCGTGACAAACATTTTGCCTTTAGCTTTGTTGTAGAAGGTATACCCAACGGTTTCTCTTGGGTACCCTACAAAGATACATTTTTCTGCCTTGGGTTCGAGTTTGTCAGGCCGTAGTTTCTTGACGTAAGCCTCACACCCCCAAACTTTCAGAAATGACAACATTGGCCTTTTGCCATTCCATATCTCATATGGGGTTGTCTCCACGGATTTGGACGGTGCCCTGTTTAAAATAAAAGCAGTGGTTTCTAGCGCATATCCCCAAAACAATACGGACAAATCAGTCAAAGACATCATGGACCGCACACTATCCAATAGAGTACGGTTACGTCGTTCCGACAAATATGCTGAGGTGTCCCGGCTGGCGTAAGCTATCATATGATACCACAATCCTCCAAGTTCATGCCAAATTCATAACTCAAATACTCGCCTCCCCGATCGGATCGAAGATACTTGATTTTCTTGTTAAGTTGATTCTCTACTTCCTTCTAAAATTCCTTAAACTTTTCAAAGGTTTTAGATTTGTGCTTCATTAAGTAGATATATCCATATCAACTCAAATTGTCAGTAAAGGTAACAACATAACAGTAACCATTGCGTGTTGAGACGCTCATTGGTCCACACACATCTGTATGTATGATTCCCAATAGGTCCGCAACCCTCTCCATTGTGTCGGAGAAGGGTGTCCTAGTCATCTTGCCCATGAGGCAAGGCTCGCACGTATCAAGGGATTTAAAATCCAATGATTCAAGGATTCCATCAGAATGAAGCTTCTTCATGCGCTTTATGCTAATATGACCAAGACGGCAATGCCACAGATACATGGTATTATCATCATTATGCTTACAATGTTTAGCATCAAATTATGGATGTGAGTATTGCAGTCAAGATCCAGTAAGAATAAACCATTACACACAGGTGCATGAACATAGGAAACACCATTCATATAAATAGAACAACCATTTGTTCTAGGTTTAAACGAATAATGATCTTGCAACAAGCAATATCCACTCACAATATTCATACTTAATGCGGGTACATAGTAGCATTTATTCGAAACCAAAATCAATCCCGACGGTAGATGTAGAGGTAGAGTGCCAATGACCACCACATCAACCTTCGTGTCATTGCTGACGCACATCGTCACCTCGTCCTTCCCTAGACGCCTCTTACTCTACAGCTCCTATTGAGAGGTGTAGATGTGAGCAACAGAACCGGTATCAAATACCCAGGTGTTACTCCTGGCGCTAGTAAGGAATACATCTATAACATGTATATCAAATATACCTTTGTCTTTGGCGGCTATCTTGCTAGCTTCCTTGTCCTCAAGGTACTTGGGGCAGTTGTGCTTCCAGTGCCCATCCCCTTTGAAGTAGTAGCACGTGACGCTGGGCCTAGGACCGGGCCTAGTAGCCTTAGAGGTGTTGGAAACATGGTTGCCATCCTTCTTAGGCTTCTTTCCCTTGCCCTTTTGTCCCAACTTCTTAAAGTTGGTGGTCTTATTGACCATCAACACCGTGTGCTCCTTCTTGATTTCTATCTCAGTAGTTTTGAGCATGGCAAACACTTCAACTTGGGTCTTAGTCATCCCTTGGATGTTGTAGTTCATCACAAAACTCTTGTAGCTAGGGGCAGCGAGTGCAACATCCTATCAATCGCGAGTTCTTCTAGGATTTTGCAATCCAAGGCATTCAAGCGCTTAACATAGCGAGGCATTTTTACTACGTTCTCGATTATACTGATGTGCTCTTCCATCTTGGCAGAGAAGAAGAGCTTAGAAGCATCATACCTCTTCGCTCGAGCCTGTGGAGCAAAGACAACCTTAAGATCTTCAATGATCTCAAAGGCATTCATCTTTTCAAAACGCTTTTGAAGCTCCGGCTCCATGGCCTAGAGCATTCCACTTTGGATGAGGAAGAAATCATCTGTCGTGGACTTCTAGACATTCTTTTCGTCCCGAGAGGCGGAATCTATTGGCTTAGCAGGAAGCTCAGCCTACATGACATAGGTCAGCTTGTAGGGGACTAGGAGGATCCTAGGATTGCGGAACCATGCGGTGAAGTTGGTTCCATCAGTTTGCAGCTTGTCCTTCTCTAGGAACATGCTAAGGTTGAAGGTGGGTGGGCGAGACATCTACAATGTATTTGCAAAGTGTTTAAACCATGTTCATAATATAGAGTTCAAGTTTTAATTTATGTTGTTAAACTAAAACAAAAGGAACTCCCACTCAAACAAACATCCCTTAATTTGTTTAGTGATCACATGCTCCCAATCCGCTACACCATCCCCGATCATCACGGTCGGCAGTATAGTTTCAAAGGTAGACATTCTCAATGTCAATCACATCTCATGTGATTCATGCTCGACCTTTCGGTCTCTTGTATTCTGAGGCCATGTCTACACATGCTAGGCTCGCCAGTTATGACTTGTGTGTATTCGTAGTGCAACATGGCTTACACCCACCGTATGCAAACTCAGATATGTCTGACACCTGATCGTCACAGCTTGCCTCATAACGGAAAACTTTCTTGGTGGTGCACACACAAGGGGAATACATAACTGGAATTATGTGAGGGATTATCATATTATGCTACCGGCGTATATACTAACATATTAGCATAATAATATGCAAAAGTAATACTTCAAAAGTATGGTGTCATGACATGGATGCAACATCTTGATCATCATCGAGAGCTCTAATGAGAACATTTCACAAACTTACCATTTCCATGTCATGACACACGCCCTTCCAAAATAAAGTTAGACGCCTCTACTTTATCTATTGCAAGTTTTATGTGGCTTTAGGGCTTTCGTGGTAGAACCCCTTCCCACCTACGAACGTAGAGCCACACCATGGATTCAGTGATTGTCAGTTTTCTTCCCTTTTTAGGGCTCTCCAATGTTAATTCCATATCAAATACTATAGAGAGACAGACACCCCCAAAGCCACTTACTTGTGGACCAGTCTCATGAATCACCATGTAATGTTGGTTGGGGGCAGCTTCATCAAACAGTACCGTGATATGAAAAATAACTCAAAAGAAGGTAGCAACTAGAAAATCAATGCCACATATTTCTATGTGTTCTATCCGTACGAAATGCCTACCCATAGACCTGATTTGATACCACTGTAGGGTTCTAGAGCAGAAAACAAAAAGAAATTCGAACTACGCGAGTACTAATACCAGGATCTATACTATGTAGACATAAGTAACAGAAAAGGAAGACGATATTCATACCCTTGAAGATCGAGGAACGCCTTACGTAGGAAGGCGTATGTTGATGAATACGAGCAGCTCCAAGCACCCCAAGTGTGGTGCCTCCGATTTACTACACACGTTCGGTGTACGCGGCGTCTCCCTGGCTCTGATCTAGCCGAGCAGCGGAAGAGGAAGATGGCGGACCGAAGATCACACGACGGTAGTGTGAAGGTGGAGAACTCAAAACCCTCGAGGTCCTCTCCAATATTATGGAGAAATCCTCAAAGGAAATGAGAGAGAGAGAGAAGAGAGAATGGGATGGATTCCAAGGGGAGGGGGTGACCCCTATACATAGTAGGAGGGGAGGGGCACCACCTAAGGGGCAGGTGATGTGGGACTATTGCCATAGCTGCTGGCCACCAAGGGGAGCCGCCGGCCTAGGTGGGCCCCACGTGGGGAGCCCACTAGGGCCTGGCCGGCTGGTCCTCCTTCCTAGGTGCCTTGCCTCCTCGGGCCTTCCCTCCAGGTGAGGCCCATTAGTAATGGATTTCCTATAAGAAATAAAATAAAATAAATATTTTGATATTAATTCAACCAATTAATATAAAATACACATATTATTATATTCCTTCATTCTGAAACTCCTTCTAGACCCCCCGATCATCATCGGGTATTATCCGAAACTATTTTGGTTTCTGTCTTTCTATTTATCCTACAATGCCATATCTATCCCTATGCATCCCCACCCTTAAGTGTGACATCCTTCATTTTGGAAACACTCCGGACATGATTGAGACCTCTCTGATATCAATGATCATCAGCGGGACCTGGATGCCCATGATGACCCCCATGCATTTCACGAATCTTATCGCTTGAACCGTTAACATTGTTTCCCATTCCCTTTGCCACTTGATACCTAGTTCACCTGAGATTTGATCTTTGGTATGTCCATACCTTCATATGATCTCGTTACCGATGAACTTGTTTAATCGTTCCCATGTCATTGCATTCCGTGACCTAGTCACACGCTTGCAAGCTTCGTTAATGCAATGCCACCGAAATGGCCACGTGTATCTATCCATTACATGGATTGGCAAATCCTGGTCTTGATATGTACTCCTCTACACGCCCTTTGGGAAACTTGAGTGGCCCCTTTTTGATCACCCTTTTACAACTTGATACTTGATACCATCTAAGCTCCCTCTAGAACGGTGATTTGCATTATCTCACAGTCTAAGGATCAGGTTGCGAGGTTTCCTTTGTTTATCATTAATGGTGAACTTTGTAACTAGATATCATTATGATAGAATTGTTGGATGTTTGTCTATCACATCATTCAACCAATGACATGACCCTATTGTCAATTGGCATAAATGTCCATGATCTTGAAACCCTATATCATCCTCATGACCAATGAGCTAGTTCGCTAGAGGTAACTAGAGACTTAGTTTGTTTACATACCACACATGTATCAATGTTTTGTATTAATACATTTATAGCATGGTATGAAACGTATTATGAACATGCAAGAGATATATCAAATATAACACTTTAATATTTTCATCTAGGGCATATCTGATGACGGCGCCTGAGGCCGATGCCAGCAAAATCGTTGTTGAGGATGTGGAGACAACTCCCAAGGCTCCTAGATCTAGGGCTCCTCCCCTAGGAAAGCCAGAGAATATCCAGCAGGCATCTATAGAGATGCTGGCTGTGCTAGCTACCCCTATAGTATATTCGGCTCAGGCACATGCCGAGCTGGAGCAAACCCGACAAAGTGTTCTCAAGGGGGCTATGCAGGTAACTCGGGCAAGGGAGTTGCTGAATATCACCCTCCATGAGTACAACAAGGAACATAAGTTTCCTATAGCAGGCCCTAGTCATTTAGATGGTGCGAGTAACAGGGGAAAAACCTCAATGGTGAGATAGCTAGAGATGGTAGACAAAAGTATGTTGCATCATTTAGTCGAATGTAAGAAGGTATGCCAAAATACAGTACCCGGCTAAGAACCTTAGGGCTGTAGAGGTAGCAGTAGCCGAGATATCAGGCTTATCTGGCGAAGCCTGACGCATGCAGCAGGAGAGAGTAAATGAATTAGTGCATATTGTGAACCGAAAAAATGAGGCAATCATAAAGGCAAATGTGGGTGGTGCTAGTGGGTCCCAGGTCCTTCATTCGGCTAGGGGCGTCGCAACAAAGTCTGCTGGCCAAGCAACATCATCGCCTCATGCGGTTCCTAGGCAAGAAGGAAGTGTAAATTCCAACAAAAAGAGCAAGCAGTTAGTGGCTTACGACCCAAATGTTGCCAGGAAAGGCAATGCCGGCCAAGGGAATGTCAGGCAAGGAAATGCTGGTCAGGGTAATACGGTAAAGCAAATGTCGAGAATGACAATGCCGGTCAGATTGACCCGAACCATCATGGACATAACTCGGCTGGTGGTAGGCAGCAACAGTAGCAACCTTAGTATTTGGAACTGTCAGGGGGATGACCTCCGGATACCCCAACCGGACAAGATTTTTGGTAGTCGGATCGCGTCCGGCTGGCTAAGCGCAACTGGACAAGGCAAGTCAAGCCGGATACCGTGAGGTAGTCGGAACGGCGAGAAGCAGCCGGCTACATCAGCATAGCCGGAACCAATCAGGAGGACAGGGCGACGTGCGGCACAGTGCACGGTACGCCCTGGTACAACGACAAGACTGGCAACTACTCGGCCATACCGAAGACTTCACAGGGTGACACGGGAACAGTGGCCCGATGCTGATGACAAGCTCACACGGAGTTCACTGTGCCCATGACGACCATACCGCTCGTACTCTGATGGGACATAGTTGTACCGGATACTGTAGATGACCAGCCGGCTGGGACACACCTGTAGGGCCCGCCAGCCGGACTGGCCAGTGAGACCGTTGCCTCTTTGCCTATATAAGGAGAGGCAAGGCCTCAGTAGAAAGACTAAGTTGGCCTGTGTGCATTTAAGACAGTAGCTAGAGAATATAGCTCGAGGAGCACTTGTACCCCGTATATCACTCATAGTCAGATCGGCAGGAGTAGGAGTTTTACCTCACCACGCGGGCTCCAAACCTGGGTATTTCCTGCATCCAGCTATGCCCGCTTGTATCCAATCTCACCTGCGGACGCCGTTGATAGCTTCCCTGCTAGTCCCCACACCTCTATCTAACCTTCTTAGGTACTACCGTTCCCAATACAACGACAGTTGGCGCCCACCGTGGGGCAAGATGGCTTTGACCGGAGTCACGTTCCACACCGGACCCCGCACTTCAGCCGCTGAGTGTGTGGCCTCTGGCCTGGTGCTCACGCTCGGAAAATTTGACTGGGTCATCGACAACGCTTCCTGCTTCGCCGAAACCACCTTCCTGGTGAACGGCTCTATCCTGCTTTTCGGCGACCTCCCCGTCTACGTCGCCACTGTTTTAGAGCGTTTCCCTAGGGAGATCGTCTCCGTCGCGGAGCTGCCGCATTTGCGCAGTAGCGCTTCCGTCGCTTCCCACGGCGTCGAGGTTATGATGGCCGTCTCCAATTCTCACCCCCGCCAGCCGTGGGAGCGGGGCGTGGACGAGGGCGGAACCTCCGCGCCACTACTGCCTCAGAACCCGGTGGAGGAGGCCATTGATTGGCTCCTCACGTCGGTTAACCTCGGGAACAACCCGGAGGAGGCGAAGGCCAACTTTGCCATGGAGATATAGCTTATCCTCCAAGAGGCCATGGAGCTGGCGGTGACCCGCAAGCAACTCGAGATCACCCGGCGCGAGTATGACCGCGCGCACGGCTTCACTCCGGCTACCGCGGAGCTGAGCCGGCGCGGCCAGGTGCGACGCTGGGGCGGCGAGCTAGGCAGAAGGATGGAGAAGGATGGGGAACCGGATCCCGTGCTCGCCCTCATCCGGCCCACCTACAGCACGCCCATCAAGAATCTGTGCGCGGCACGAGCCGCAGCAGACGAACTGCCGAACCTGAAGGGCGAGGAACGTGCCCGCCAGCACGCTCGGGTGCAGGAGCTCCTCCGGATCGCGGACGAGCAGGCTGACGCCAATCGGTAGATGCAGGAGGACCCCAGCTACTCCAAGGGGAGCAAGCCACCCGTCAACAACAAGGGCGCGCCTCGCGACACCCAACAGGCGTCCTCCCCTCAGCCGGCTAAGGCCCACAGCAAGTGCCACGGTTCGGGCAGCAAGGCCCTGCCATGCCCGAAGCAAACGGCGAACAACAACCCGCTGCCTCCCCCTCCACCAACCGGAGCACCAAGACCCGTCGGTTCCCGTCTCTCGGGCCAAGTGGGAGCGCCCAACCCGGATCGTCCGGATGCCTGTGACCGCATCGAGCTCCTCGCTCAAGCGCGTGTTACGGAGGAAGAAGACTCCACCGGTCTGGTTTGTTTTGGACCCCGCATCCGGAACGAGCCGTTTCTGGATAAGTTCACCCTGCCCAGGGACACCCCCAAGTACGACAGCAGTATGAAGCCGGAAGACTGGCTAACTGACTACGCTACGGAAGTCGGCATCGCCCACGGGAATAAGCGCACCGTGGTGCGCTACGTCCCCTTATGCTAACCGGGTCGGCGAGGACATGGCTCAACAACCTCACACCCAACAACATCAACGCCTGGCCAGACTTTGAAAAGGTGTTCGTCCGCAACTTCAACGGCACGTACAAGCGTCCGGGACGCCCACGTGACCTGGCCTTGTGCGTCCAGGGCGACCACGGGACCGACCGTGAGTACCTCGCCAAGTGGATGGAGCTGCACAACACTTGCGAGGGCATCCTAGAGAGCCAAGCCATTGGTTTATTCATCGAGGGATGCCGAGAAGGCACCATGCTTTGTCACCGGCTACTGTGTGATGAGCCGAAAACCATGGTGAAGCTCATGATGGTAGCGGACGAGTATGCCACGGCGGATGCCGCCATGAAGAAGCCCCTCCGAGTAAGTGCTGACGGGCGTCCGACTCCTATGGAGCCGGCTCGCGATCGTCCGAGCAATCCGGCTAGAGAAGACGAATCCTCTAGGCGCCACGGCAACGACAACCGGTTCCATGGGGACCGCCAGGCCGGACAGCAGAAGCCTCGCTACCACGCGCGGCATGTCAATGCTGTGGAGGGTGCGCCTGACGCACCGGCTAGCGATGCAAGAAGGCAGAAGCCATGGCTCACCTTCGACCATATGTTTGACGGCCCATGCAAGTGGCATAGCGGTCCCTTCAAGCCGGCTACGCACACCACCTGGAACTGCAGCTGGACCCGCTAGCTAAAGGAGCAGGGCAACCAACAATGTCTCCCCCACCCCCTCCTGGTGGACCACCACCACCTGCTAGGGGATCCGGTAATGATGGTAACAGCGACAACAACAACAATGGCTACCCCCAGCCGCACGCCGCCTACCACATATTCGAGACGGAGCTGGACGACAAGCACAGCCGTAGGCGACGCTTCAAGGAGGTCAACACCATCGTCTCTCTGGTCCCCCAGTACCTGAACTGGTCGGAAACCCCCATCACCTGGAGCCAAGAAGACCAGCCGGAGCAGCTGCCAACTCCCGGGGGCTACGCCATGGTGCTCGACCCCCTCATCATCTCCAATGAGTGCACCTGCCGCTTCTCGCGCGTCCTCATCGACGGAGGCAACAGCCTCAACCTCCTCTACCGGTCTTTGCTGGAGAAGCTGGGCATTTGCGAATGCAACCTGCGCCCAACTACCACAACGTTCCATGGCGGATTGCTCGGACTGGCTTGCGCCCCGCTGGGTAAAATCCACCTGGATGTCATCTTTGGGACTGAGGAAAATTTCCGCCGCGAGCCGATCTGGTTCGAGGTGGTAAACCTGAGGAGCTCCTACCACGCTCTCCTCAGGCGCCTCGCCCTCGCCAAATTCATGGTCGTCCCCCACTACGCATACCTCAAGACGAAGATGCCGGGACCAAACGGCGTGATCACCGTCGCCGGCTGCTTCAGGCGGTCGATGGAGTGCGCCTCAGCTGGCTCCAAACTGGCAGAGGCCCTCGTCATAGTCGAAGAGAAGCATGTGATCATGCGCAACGTGGCCATGGCCCAGCAAGATATACCGGCTAGCAGCAAGCCGGCTGGAGAAGGAGCTTTCCAGCCGGCAAAGGTGACGAAGAGGATCCTGCTCGACCCCTTCGACCCGACCAAGTTCGTCACCATTGGTGCCAACTTGGATAGCAAATAGGAAGGCGTGCTCATCGACTTCCTCCATGAGAATCGGGACATCTTTGCATGGTCACCCAAGGACATGCCAGGTGTACCGAGGGAGTTCGCTGAGCACTCACTTCATGTGCGGCCGGACGCCAAGCTGGTCAAGCAACCTCTGCGCCGGTTCGCAGAGGAGAAGAGGAAGATTATCGGTGATGAGATCACCCGGCTCCTTGCAGCCGGGTTCATCATGGAAGTGTACCACCTGGACTGGCTGGCAAACCTAGTCCTGGTGTTGAAGAAAAACAAGACCTAGCACATGTGTATCGACTACACCAGCCTGAACAAGGCGTGCGCGAAAGACCCATTCGCATTGCCTCGTATCGATCAAGTCTTCGATTCCACGGCCGGTTGTGATTTGTTGTCTTTTTTAGATTATTATTCCGGTTACAATCTGATCCCGCTAAACCCGGCTGACCAGATAAAAACATCGTTCATCACCCCGTACTGGGCTTTCTGCTATGTAACCATGCCTTTCGGTCTGAAGAATGCAGTTGCTACCTACCAGCACTGCATGCAGAAGTGCTTGCACTCGCAGATCGGCCGAAACATGCGCGCTTATGTGGACGATGTGGTCATTAAGACCAAGGAGAAACGCACCCTCCTCATAGACCTGGGAGAGACACTCGGCAACCTCCGGCAGTATCAAATGAAGTTGAACCCAGAGAAATGCGTCTTCAGAGTCCCATCCAGCCAACTACTCAGTTTCCTCGTATCGCAACAAGGGATCGAGGCGATTCCGGAAAAGATTGCGGCCTTCGAGAGGATGCAGCCGCCCAGGAGCCTGCTTGGAGTCTAGAAGTTCACCGGATGCCTCGCCTCCCTTAGCCGTTGCGTCAGCCGGTTGGGGGAGAATGCACTCCTGTTATACCAGCTGATGAAGAGGACGGACAAGTTCTCCTGGACCTCACAAGCCGACGCCGCCTTTCATGACCTCAAGCGCATGCTATCCATAGCGCCGGTTCTAGCCACGTCGGCTAGCAAGGAGCCGATATTGCTCTATATAGCAGCCATCAGCCGGGTCGTCAGCGTCGTCCTGGTGGTGGAGCACCCCGAGGAAGGCAAGGCTCAGCCGGCTCAGCGGCCCGTCTACTACCTCAGCGAGGTTCTCTCCCTCTCCAAGCAGCACTACCCCCACTACCAGAAGATGTGTTATGGCATGTACCTGGCATGCAAGAAGCTCAAGCACTACTTCCAGGAGCATCCGATTAAGGTCGTGTGCACTGCACCCCTTTCAGAAATCATCGACAACAAGGATGCCACCGGCCGACTCGCCAAGTGGGCCATCGAGCTTGCCGCCTACTCCATCCAGTACGAGCCCCGGCTCATGATCAAGTCCCAGGCGCTGGCGGACTTCCTCGTCGACTGGGCCGAGACCCAATACCTCCCACCGGTTCCGGATACAAACCACTGGAGGATGCACTTCGACGGGTCGAAGATGCTCGAGGGCTTGGGAGCCGGCATCATGCTCACCTCGCCCAAGGGAGACCGGCTGGAGTACGTCCTGCAGATCCACTTCAAGGCCTCCAACAACGTAGCCGAATACGAGGCACTGGCGCATGGCCTCCGGCTAGCCAGAGAGATTGGTGTCAACCAGATCCTTTGCTTCGGTGATTCGGATCTGGTGGTGCAGCAGGTATCCGGAGAGTGGGACGTCCGTGATACAAACATGGCTCTCTACCGGTTCCACATATAGAAGCTCAGTGCCTCCTTCGATGGATGTGAATTTCACCACGTCCCTTGCGCCAACAATGAGGCGGCCGATTCGCTCGCACGAATTGGATCCACCAGGCAGGCGATCCCACCTAGGGTCTCCTTGGAGGACCTGCGGAAGCCCTCCATCAACCCGTCCCCCGAGTCGGATTCCATCATATGGGCAGGGAGCGCCCCGGTTGACGGCGCGGAAGACGCAGAGCCTCCAAAGAAGAAGGTCTGCACCAACTCTGGCAAGTCAGTACCCTCTGGATCGCAAGACCCGGGGGCTGCGACTCGTCAAGCGGCTCAGGGGCTGCCGTCCCGGGTACCTCATCCGGACGACCCCCCGACGACCATCAACCGGAGAGCGGAAGCATCCTCGCCATCTGGGAAATACCATCCTAGGCACAGCCCTTCATGAACTACATCGCCAACGGGGAACTTCCAGATGACGAGGTGGAGGCCAGGCAAATCTGGCGCCGCGCGCACACGTACACCATCATCAATAAAGAATTGTACAAGCGCAACATATCCGGCATCTTCCAAAGGTGTGTCGACGTGGAGACAGGCTACCGGCTACTCAAGGACATCCACCAGGGCGAGTGCGGGCACCACGCTTCGTCAAGGGCGATAGTCACCAAGGCGTTCTGCCATGGCTTCTATTGGCCCACCGCCCTCGATGACGCTGAACAGCTAGTCCGCGCGTGCAATGGGAGCCAACGCTTCAGGCAGCTCAGGCATATGCTAGCCTCAGTGCTCAAGACCATACCGATCACCTGGCCTTTCGCTGTTTGGGGCCTCGACATGGTCGGTCCCTTCAAGCGGGCGCGCGCGGGCATGACCCTCCTGTTGGTGGCGGTGGACAAATTTACAAAGTGGATCGAGGCCAAGCCCATCCGAAAGTTGGACGGGGCGACAGTCGTCACCTTCTTCACCGACATCATCAACCAGTTCGGCTATCCCAACAACATCATCACCGACAACAGCACGAACTTCGCCAAGGGGGCCTTCGCCCAATTCTGCAGCAACAAGGGCATCCGGCTGGACCTTGCTTCCATCGCACACCCGCAGTCCAACGGGCAAGTCGAAAGGGCAACCGGCTTAGTGCTAGCCGGCATCAAGCCATGCCTCATCGAGCCTTTGGAGCGGTCACCCGGATGCTGGATCGAGGAGCTTCCGGATGTGCTATGGAGCCTCCGCACCATGCCGAATAGATCAACCGGCTACACCCCATTCTTTCTGGTCTACAGATCGGAGGCCGACCTCTCCGTGGACATCGAGTTCGACTCTCCGCGCAAGCTCCTATACGATGAAAAAGCCAACCAGGAGGCATGGGAAGACGGTGTGGACCTCCTCTAGGAGGCCCGCAAACTGGCATTGTCTAGATCGGCCTTGTACCAGCAACGCCTACGCCACTACCATTCAGGCCGGATCCGCCCTGTCGCGTTCCGCGAGGGCGACATGGTCCTCCGGCTGGTGCAGGACACGAAGGGCATGCACAAGCTATCGCCACCCTGGGAGGGTCCCTTCATCATTAGCCGGGCGCTGCCCAACGACTTCTACTACCTCATCGACACACAGCAGCCGCGCAAGAACAAGATGGACAAGTCAGATGAGGATACAGAGCGCCCCTGGAACGCGGCCTTGCTACGCCCATTTTACACCTAGTCACCAGGCAGTGTATGTATTCTGCAAACCCTATGAATGAAAATGCGAACCCCTATGAGATACTCGGGGGCTCCTTGCTAGAAGTTTGTATGCATCTGTTTTCCGGTTCAGTTTTTTCCGGCTCCGGCAATCCCTTCCCGAGGGCTTGCTGGCTGACCCGACCTGCTAAAATCAACAAACCGACTGAGTAATGTGCGACGATATCAGAGGCCCACTCTTCGTCTTAGCTACAGACCGCAACTCGGCTGTCCGGCTAGCAAGATCAAAAGCCCGAGGCATCCCACATTAAAAACAGGGAGGAGATGCGACAGATCGGGCGTCCCGGCCTTGAAACTAGCTTAAGACAATCCGGCTGCTAAGCCGTTAGTACCGTGCGCAATGTACTGTCAGCTCCCTTTGATTCCGGCTGTAGACCGCAACCCAGCTGCCCGGCAAGGATGCATCGAAAACAACAGAGCACACGAGAAAATGACTAAGTATCCAGAGAAGCGCAAGCTAGTTTTCCAAAAACAAATTCGCCTTCCGGCTAAAAGTTTGGCAGACTAACCTATTAACGGGTAAGAATGTATGTGTGCGAGTATATTTTTGTACGACTATTTCGAGTCAGAATTTAGGAAGAAAAGAAGAAGAAGATTCGATGTCCTTACCTTCATCAAGCACTCCGAATATCAGGGGCTACACCCACTGGGTGCGCTCGCGTGCCCCCAGTGGACTCTTGTAGTCTCCCGACTGGCTAAGGGCGTTTAGCCGGATATTTGGAGCCCAGGTGAGGGCAAGGGTAGGAGCAGAAGAAAGAAGAAGATTCGAAGTACCTGGCTGCGCCAGCTACTCCGAATCTCGGGGGCTACACCCAGTGGGTGCGCTGGCACGCCCCCACTGGAATGGAGGTTCCCCCGGCTGCTGGCGTTCGGCCAGCAGAAGTAAACAGCTAAGAGGTGTCTAGTCGGATGAAGCTAGAAGACTTAAGGAAAGAAGGAAGATTCGAAGCACCTGGCTACACCAGCTACTCCGAATCTCGGGGGCTACACCCAGTGGGTGCGCTGGCGCGCCCCCACTGGAATTGCAGTTCCCCCGGCTAAAGGCGTTCAACCGAGCAAAGTCAGCCGGATAAAATCAATCGGCAAAATATTGAAAGGACATGCAAAAAACACAAGTTGATTTCAAGCCAAATTAGTTCAGATTGACATTAAACGGAAAGGGGAGACGAAGCTCCCATAAGTTTACCCGATGCCAGAAGCAGCCGGTACAGACAAACAAGTTTCAAACCAGGCAAGATAAACAAATACGCCCAGCATCCCGGGGTTATGGCTAAGCAGCGAGGCCCTTGCCATGCGGAGCGCCCTGGCTGGCGACAGTCTCGGGAGGCGGAGGAGGCGCGGTGTTCGATCCGGTTCCGGCGTCGCCCCTAGCCAGTTGCATCGAGGTTTCCGCATCCAGAGTGCCGACGGACTCCGAGTCGGTGAGCACCTCGTCAAGGTCCATGTAGTCAGCGATCTTGATGGCGGAGGCCCGGAGCTCCGGATGGGCCTGGCGGATGGCGGCAAGGTCGGCGCCGGCATGGAAACCCCTATCGATCTTCTCGACGCAGGCGTCCTTGTACCATGAGAGCATGAGGGCCAAGGCCATCTATGCTCCGGCTCACGCCGCCAAGTCTCGCAGCCGGTCGATGCTAGCCGGCACCTCCCGCACCTTGGCGGCTAGCTGCGCCATCGTCTCCGGGATCGGAGCGTCCGGCCACTGGAAGGAGAAGATGGCCTACGCCGCCTGACGAAGCTTGGCAGCTTCCTCGCCAAGGAGGACGACCAGCTCCTGGGCCATCGGCTATTCTCTCGGCCAGTTCTCCTGCAGCCGGTTGTAGGCCAGCAGGTCTACGCCGGGATAAAAGGCTGTCAGAAAAAAGAAAGTCAAATCCGGCTACCAGATCCGGAAAGACGAGGGAAGACGGGAAAAGAGCTTACCCTTAGCCGTGTGCCTGACCTGCATGAGCTCTTCCGCTAGGGCCTTCTCCCTCGTCGTCAGTCCCTTAACTTCCTTCTCTTGGTCCTTGTTCTGGGCCTCGAGAAGGTTGAAGGCTTCAGTCCGACGGGCAAGCGAGGCATCATGCTCCTTGACGGTGGCCTCCAGAGCGTCCACCTTGGCGTGACAATCCTTGTTCTGCAGCCGCAGCGTGGAGTTGGACTTGCTCTTCCGGTCGTTCGCCTTCTTCAGGCGATCAATCTCCCGCTGAGCGCACACAAGGATAGCTGCGACAAAACTGGCTATCAGCAAAAAAAGAGATGATTCCAGATAAAGCGAACTTACTCTGCGAGGTACCGTTGGCAGCAGCAAGTTTCTGCTCCAACGACCGGTTGCCGCCGGCTACGGCCTCGCTCCTTCACCGCTAGCTCGAGGGTGGCGGCGAGATCCGTCAGCGAGGCGGCGGAGGAGGCATCGTTGTCCACGACGTTGACAGCCAGCAACTCCTTCGCCGTGACCACCGCTGTCCTCCACTCCTCCCTCGGCTCATCCTCAGAGTTGTCATCACTGACAACCACGAGTTCTTTGCCGGTGGCCGCCCTCCGTGTCCCCGCAGAAGAGCCGTCCCTGCTCTGCGAGGTGGCCACAACCGTTTCTGGCTGGACCACCGTGGCCGGCTGAGGACCCCCCCGCTCCGGCTGGCGCATCTGGTTCAGCTCGAGGCGGTCGCGGGGGTGGTGCGTCAGAAGAAGGAGGGGCAGAGGCAGATGCGGGTGGCGCACGGGGCGGCGACCCAGTCAGCGCCCGCGCCGGGCTCACGGCCCTAAAAGAGACCAACGTGCTAAAGCGGCAGAAGGAAAGAAAAAGAGGCAAATGAGCTAAAGACAGACAAGAAAAAGCAAAAGGAGCAGAAGATAGTAAAAGCGCTCAGAGGAGGACTTACCCCTATACCACCGGGGGCGTCCCTTTGTTCCAGCCAAGGCGGCTCGGGGGAAGGGTGCTGGTCCGGCTCCTCTTAGGGGCCGGCTCCTCCACGGCGGGTCGGCTGGCGCTAGAATGGCTAGAGCCACTCCCGCCAGCACCGGACTAGCTGGAGTCGCTGTCCATCACGCGGCGACGTGACGACTCGGGGGCTGGCGCGGCCTCTTCCTCCTTGTCAACCTCCGCATGGGGATCGGCGGCCGGCTCGTTGTTCTGGCTAGGGAAGACGTCCCCGTCCCCGTTAGACTCCTCGCTAGACCGGCTAGCGCGCGGCTCGGGCAAGTCGGGCGTGAAGGTCTGAAGAGGGGTCTCGCCCTCCTCGCGAAGGATGCATGGGAATATCTACCAAGGACAAATGATTAGTCGGATAAAAAAGGGCGAGAAATACAAAAAAGAACTCCGGCTAGAAGGACCTACTCGGGGCGCGCGGTTGTCACAGCTGTAAGGGGCCAGCCCGAAGGTCCAACCTTTCGGCAGCCGCTCCTTGGTGATGGTCCACACCCACTCCTTCAGATTATGGTAGCGGGGGTCGCGGCGAGACATCCGGGTCAGGTCCAGCCGGCCGGAGTAGAAGCACATCTTGTGTGCTCGCTGCTGCAGCGGCATCATCAGCCTGGACATCCAGCTAAGGGTGATGTCCAGGCCGGTTAGACCGGCGGTGACGAGGGCGCGCATGCGTTGTAGCATCGCATCCGACTCCGTCTTCTCGCCGTAGACCTTCAAGTCCCACTGCTGCCAGCTGGACTCCACATCCTGGAATGCCGGAAGATTGCTCCGGTCGACAGCGGTGAGGTTGCGGACGTAGAAGTACGACTGCTGCCACAGCCGTACCGTGTCATGCAGCTGGAACTTGGGGTAGCCGGTCTGCGTGCGGGAGTAGATGGAGGCGCCGCCACAAACATCCAACGGCCCCTTCGTGAACTGGACCTACGGCCGGACTCGGAAGAGCCGGTAGAAGAGCCCGAGATCCGGCTGGATCTCAAGGTAGCCTTCGTAGAAGGCTACAAAGTGCGCCAGCGTCCCGATGGCATTGGCGCCCAAATGGTGGAGGCGGAGGTCGAAGAAGGCGAGGAAGGTGAGGAAGAACGGGTGCACCGACAGCGCGAACCCACGGGCCAGGTGCGAGAGTAAGACCACCCGCTCCCCCTCCGCCGGCTGCGGCGACACCTCCCCCGCCGGCACAAGCCACACCTCCACTTCCTCCTCCGATGGCAGGATGCGGGTCGCTCGGTACTTTTGGATATGCTCCTCCTCCGATGGTAGGATGCGGGCCATTTCCGGTTCGCTGGGGGGCGCGGCGGTGGAAGAAAGATGGTGGCCCGTACCGCCAACGATATCAAACGGGCGGCACGACAAGCTACAACAACGACGGTGAAGCAAGGGATGCGAGGAGAACAAGGGCGCAAGGAAGAGGAAGAGGGAAACTAGGAGCGGGGAAGCGAAGGGAGGAACCGCCCCCTCCCAGGCACCCCTTTAAAGGCCCGGAAGGGCAACCGTCCGTGGTGCCATGCAGCATCCATCGAGGCGCCCCTCACCCCAACCGCCGCTCTAGATCCCATGTGCAGATGTGGGGCACGCAGAAAATCCCGATGCGGGAACCGAAGAGCCAAGCAGCAGTTTCCCGAGGCGACGTGCGACGAGATGTTTCACTACCCGCCGCAGAGTAATGATGGCGCGTGCGCACGTGGCCGGTGTCAGCACTGACGTCACGGGTAGCGCAGCCGCCAAACCTAGCCGGCCAGAAAATTCAAAATGATGAGGAGCGCACGCACATTTCACCTAAGGGCGAAATCCACACGCGCTCGGGGGCTAGTGTCGGGGGGATGACCTCCGGATACCCCAATCGGATAAGATTTGTGGCAGTCGGACCGCATCCGGCTGGCTAAGCACAGCCGGACAAGGCAAGTCAAGCCGGCTACCGTGAGGTAGCCAGAACGGCGAGAAGCAGCCGGCTACAACAGCGTAGCCAGAACTAATCAGGAGGACAGGGCGACGTGCGGCACAGTGCGCGGTACGCCTTGGTACAACGACAAGACTAGCAACTACTCGGCCATACCGAAGACTTCACGGGGTGACACAGGAACAATGGCCTGATGCTGACAACAGGCTCGCATGATGTTCACTGTGCCCACGACGACCATACCGCTCGTACTCTGATGGGACATAGTTGTACCGGATACTATAGATGACCAGCCGGCTGGGACCCACCTGTAGGACCCACCAGTCGGACTGGCCAGTGAGACCGTTGCCTCTTTGCCTATATAAGGAGAGGCAAGGCCTCAGTAGAAAGGGTTGGCCTGTGTGCATTTAAGACAGTAGCTAGAGAATACAGCTCGATGAGCGCTTGTACCCCGTATATCACTCATAGTCAGATCGGCAGGAGTAGGAGTTTTACCTCACTACGAGGGCTCCAAACCTGGGTACTTCCTGCGTCTAGCTACGCCCGCTTGTATACAATCTCGCATGCGGACGCTGTCGATAGCTTCCCTGCTAGTCCCCACACCTCTATCTAACCTTCTTAGGTACTGCCGTTCCCAATACAACGACAGGAACCAAACCCACCTCGGCAACAGTAGAGCGCAGGACAACTTGTTCAGCATGAAGGTGGTAATCTGGTGGTGAACCGGTATAATGATGGTTATTCAGCTATGGTGAATGTCAGATATTAGAGGCCAGATTACCAGATGATGGCAAACCACTGGGATCCCAGCTAGGATATAGAAACTTGTAGCCAGATGATGTGTGGTACAAGATGGATAGAGTTTATGAATTAGAGTTACTTGAGGAGCAAGGTCCTCCAGGTCGAGCATGCTTTGGACCTCGAATCATGAGGGAACCACCAGTGCCAAATTTCCAGCTATCTTGCGGCATGAAACATATGATGGTAGCACAAAGCCGTGGGATTGGTTGATTGATTATGTTACTACAGTGCATGTCGCACAGGGAAATTGAAGATGGGCAATATTCTATGTACCACAAATGTTGGAAGGACCTGCAAGAGTCTGGCTAAATAATTTTCCAAAGAGAAGTATCAACTATTGGTTGGATTTTGAGGAAGCTTTTGTAAGTAACTTCACTAGAACGTATAAGAGCCTGTATCATCCTCAACAGCTCTCCATGTGCAGGCAGAGGAATAATTAAACCGAAAGATATTTCTTCACAAGGTGGAGCACCGTGTGCAATTCTTGCGAAGGAGTTATCGAATCGCAAGCTATAGCATGGTTTCATCAGGGCTGTCGACATGGCAGTGTTTTATGGCAAAGGTTACCGAGGGATATGCCGACAACTTTGGCTGAGACTATCTAGATAACAGATATGTATGTTCTGGGAGATCCGACTCAGCCATTGCTTATGTCGGGTGAGCCGAACATGGAATATCACCCCCATGATGGGGCCAGATCTTCAAGGCGACGATATAGAAATGAGTATCGTGGTAAGAGAAGGGATGAAAGGCTGGATTACTGATACATATCAAACGAAGTGGCAGTTGTGAGCCAATATCAAACTGGTGTCGGTAATAACCAGCGCCAAAAGAGTAGCAGCCAGGAATGGACGCAGAAGAGCGATGGCAAGAAATAGTGGGGAGAGCAAAATAAGAAGTGGCAAGAAAGGCCGAAATACACATATGAGATGATGTTGGATCAGCCATGCAGTTTTCGTATGCCAAACCTGGGTAAGTTGGCAAATCATACAACTAGGCAATGCAGCTGGTTCCAACATGCTAGAAAGGTTTACCACCTCCACCACCGCCCACAGGAGCAAACACTCATGCACTGATGGTACAGTCGAGATATGATAACCAGGAAAGAAGAGAAGCAGTAAATCAAG
Organism: Avena eriantha; assembly: GCA_910589775.1. Lineage (NCBI taxonomy): Eukaryota > Viridiplantae > Streptophyta > Magnoliopsida > Poales > Poaceae > Avena > Avena eriantha. The sequence goes on along the minus strand of OU342740.1, from coordinate 304,203,776 downwards.
TGGAAAACTAGACTAATTAGGGGAATGACTATGGAAATGCCGACCAAGAAGGATAGAATGAGTATCAGAAACACCATCAGAGATATGTCGTCTTTGTGATGGAAGCGCCAGATAAGCAGAGCCTGCAAAGGCGATTGATGGAAGTAAATGCAGTTATGATGGCAGTGCCAAAATTTATGTACTGGTCTCATCAGGAGATGACTTGGAGCATCAAGGATCATCCTGAAATCATGCCAAGTCCCAGAGCATATGCTTTAGTGTTGGACCAGACATTCATTGGGCCTGACATAAATGTCAAGTTCTCTATGGTTCTCATAGATGATGGAAGCAGTATCAATATACTGTACTGAGATATAATGCACAAGTTGGGCATAGCGGAGAACATGCTGGAGCTGACAAATACCACTTTCCATGGTGTTGTGCTGGGATTGTCATGCGAGCCAATGGGAAAGATCTGGATCAATTTTTTGTTCGGTACCAGGGAGAATTGTCGGACTGAGAATCTATTGTTTGAGGTAGTTGGTCTCACTAGTTGTTACCATGCTTTGCTAGGCAGGCCGGCATTGGCAAAATTCATGGCCTCAACTCATATTATCTACTTGAATATGAAGTTGCTAGGAAAGAATGGTGCCATCACCATTACAAGAAATTACTAGCGCTCTATGGAGTGTGCCATGGTTGGTTCCTCTCTGGCCGAGTCACTAGTCATTGCTCAAGAGAATAAGAGAATCCATGATGTTGTGGCATTGACACAGTCTGCTCAGCTAAATATGTCGGTATTGAGTAACCCGCATGGTAGCGTGTCCTTCCAAGCTATCAAGGAGACCAAGAAGACCCAGTCGATGCTGAGTTCCCTGAGCGCACCGTCACAATTGGTGCTGGCCTAACTGACATATAGGAAAGCGAGCTCGTCAACTTCCTCCATGAGAATCGGGATATCTTTGCATGGTCGACACAGGACTTGCCAGGTGTTCCGAGGGAGTTGGCTGAGAACTCTCTGCATGTTAGTTCAGACGTAAGACTAGTGAAGCAACCTATCCGCCGCTTCGTCGAAGATAGGAGGAAGATTATTAGGGATGAGATAGCTCGACTTCTCATAGCCGGGTTCATCATGGAAGTGTTGCATCCAGATTGGCTATCAAATCTAGTCTTGGTCGAGAAGAAGAAAGATGACCCTAATGTCACAGTAGTATGGCGTATGTGTATTGATTACATAAATCTGAATAAGGCTTGTCCTAAGGATCCATTTCATTTACCTCGGATCAATCAAGTGATAGATTCCACTACTGGTTGTGAAATTTTATCATTTGTAGATGCGTATTCTAGTTTCCACAAAATACCCTTGAACCTGACATATCAAATAAAGGTAGCCATTATTACCCCGTACGGAGCTTATTACTATTGTACTATGCCCTTTGGTTTAAGAAATGCAGGTACCACGTATCAAATATGCCTGCAAAAAAGTTTTCATGATCAAATTGGCAAAAATGTGAAGGTATATGTTGATGATGTGGCTATCAAAACCAAGCAGAGTAATACTATATTTCATGATATAAGGAAAACATTTGCAAACCTGAGAAGATTCAAGCTGGAATTAAACCCGAAAAATGTACATTCGGTGTCCCAGCGGGAAAGTTGCTTGGCTTCCTGGTATCGAGCTGAGGTATCGAGGCAAATCCGACTAAGATCAGTGCCATAAAAAGAATGGAACTTCTGTAGTGCCTTAATGACGTATAGAAATTTACTAGTTGTGTGGTGTCATTGAACCGCTTTGTTAGTCGGCTAGGGGAGAAGGCATTGCCCTTGTACCAATTAATGAAAAATTTAATAAGTTCATCTAGAAACCTCATGCATATCCGCATTTCGTGAACTTAAAAAGATGTTGGTCTCGGCACCAGTATTAGCATCACCACTATCCAAAGAGCCGATGTTGCTCTATATTGTAGCAATAAATCGAGTTGTTAGTGCTGTAGTGGTAGCTGAATGAGAGTAAGAGGGAAAATCGGTGCAGAGGCTGGTATACTGTTTGAGCAAGGTGCTCTTAGCCTCTAAGAAGAATTACTTGTATTACCAAAAAATGACTTATGGCTTCTATATGGCGGCCAAAAAACTCAAGCACGATTTCCAAGAACATCCAATGAGAGTAATATGTGAGGCTCCTATCTTGGAAATTATGGGTAATAAAGATGCAAGTGTTCGAGTAGGAAAATGGGCAATTTAGTTAGCATCTTATGCACCACAGTATGATAGAATATATGCATCAAGTCCCAAGCACTAGCCGACTTTTTCGTTGATTGGGTTGAGATACAGTATGAGCCGCCACTGCCTGACTCCAATTACTAGAGAATTGATGGCCTGCAAGTGCACAGGTTTGTCAGAGCATGTTTTCGCAGAAGTATTAATTCTAGTTTTTATATTGATCCCTATAAGGAGCCTAGGTAAGTGTTTTTATGCGGTGTTTCTGTCGTACTCAAGGTGTCACCTGTCTTGAGTGAATTGACTGCAATTGTTGAAGGTGAAAGGTGGGTGAGTGAATAATAGAGGAAACATGCATAAAGAAAAAGCAAGAATTAAATAACATAAAAGTAAAGATGAGAAAGGTGTTCAAGGTTCCTGCAGATGAGAAGTTAGGCGCGGGTAGAAACAGTTCATGGTAATAGTGAAGGTGCCAGTTGAATAAGATGGAATAAGTGATTGTGATATTTCTTATTTGTAAGTGAGTAGGCAAGCAACCCATATACCGACTAGAAGTCCTCATGGCTAATTCTTCCTAGTCCCAATGATCCATCTTCCTATTACCACAGTAATGGTCAGCACATTAATTAAGGTCTTCCGACCGGTTAAATGATTTAATCTTGATGGTTCCTTGTTGTCCTCGAGTAGTACTAGCTCCTCATTGATATCGGCTGTGTCACTCAGGGGTCGCCGATTTGCTAGCATACATGTTCATACCTATGAGATCTCTGGATCATGTTACTTGGGCCATTAAATTGGATAACAAACAATGGGTGAACATAGATATTCATTCTAACAATTCAATAAACACTACAACAATCACAAATAGATGGAATTAAAGAAGGCACAACACATCTTACCAATCCCCTACATCTCCCACGCCTATGGGGATTTGCTCAGACATGAGAGGAAGATAAATCAAAGGCATAATTGTATTACAAATGGAAATCATCTGAAATTTATCGTAGCAAGCCACAATACCGTTTGAAGATCGAACCAAATACAAACCAAAGTAGATCAAAGTGTCAAACCCTAATCCTACAAGTGCTAATCTCTCTCTATCTCTCTAAGTACAAATGGGGATGATGGTGGAGTGAAGGGTTTAGAGGCTAGAGATCATCGAAGAATGAGACGGTGTTCGTCTCCTCCAGATGTGATCTCTATCTATCCAAGCCCCGTAGATTCAAACAATTTGTTGTTAGAGATCACCTATAGTAAAAATAACAAGACGTCGACTTTTCCGACTTTAAACATTTTTAAAAATCAACCATAAATGCTTTTGAGTTGATTCCAACTCTCAAAAATCACGTTTTACAAGATCTATCTGAATATGTTAAAATATTTAGGTTTACATGCATCGACATTGGAATAGTACCAAAAGAATGCTATATGGGCATTTCTAGTCACTTTAATTATATTAAATAATAATCTTAAACTTTATAAAATATGACCAACCCTTTAAATCACATTCCCATGTATTATAATATGTGGTGATGACACTTGTCAACATGATCCCATATTTTAATTGGAGAATATTAAATCTTAAGTATTTTCAATGAGTAGAAATTACTTTTGTAAAATGAAATAAATAAGACTAAGTCTTTATTTCATATGATGATTGTGATGATGCTAGATCATCAAGTGTGAGCCTTAGTGTGCTAAATAGAAGTAGTTAAGTATTGTTTGGTGATTGTGTACCTCATGTTCATTTATAGACGATAGTACTGACTCGGGATACGAGGAGGAGTACTACCAAGAAGAAGAAGAAAACTTCAACCACTGCACTACTCAAGGAAAGCCATCACTATGCAAGCCTAGCACTTCAAGTAAACTGAGCAAGCCAACACTTGCAAGTTTCCTAACCATGCAAGATAACCTATGCAAGATGCATTAGGCATGCTTGGTTATACAACTTTGATTATACCAATCCCAAGTTTTACTTGCAAGCTTTATTCTTTTACTTTTACCAAAGCTCTTTACTTTTAAATAATGATTTGTGAGTATGTTGGAACAAAAGTATAGATACCATAACAAGTATAAAACTAGGCCTAACTAGTTATACTTAGATGTCATCAAAAGGCATAAAACTAGAGATGGATAGTTACACTTGGTTAGCACCCTTCATTAGTGAATACCCTCAACTTTAGTGGCTAGTGATAAGCATAAAAGTTGATCATTGTAGATGGGAATACTTGGTGAAAATGATTATGAAAACCTTGGAATGATGTTTCATTCTATTGAGATGTTTTGACATGTGTTGAGAAACAAAATTGATAGAAAGAGAGGCTATGGGGTTGCCCATTGAGCACAAAACTTACGGTGCAACTACGCTCTTGGGCCTCAAGGTCATCGTGGAACGATGACATGAACTCGTACGTGGCGAGCTCGTAGGTGTCGGTGGAGGGGTAGGAGAAAAATACCATGCCATCTTGCACGGTCATCCAGTCGAATTCCTCCAGGAAACCTTGGTGGGCGATAAACTCACAGCTTGCCCACTTAGTGGGTAAAACCTTGTGTTGGCTCACCCTCTCATAGTCCTTGTTCATGGCAGCTCTCAAATTGTCTACCTCCGAGCGTCTCTTCTTCGAGCCGAGTGGCCTGGTGGAGCCCGAGGCCCCTGCCATTCCTGAGCCCTTGCTCGAGCACAAAATCCTCCCAATTTTATGCATTGTGCTCTCAAATTTTCAAAGAAAACTATAGGAATAAGGTTTCTATCATACAAACAAACGATTATAGGCAGGAATTACAAATCCTAACGTGAAGAATCAAGAATAATCTCAAAATATGATGAACCCATCTAAATAGTCAATGTAAGGAATTCAACCATGGATTTCAGAAAATAAAGCATGGATTGGATGAGAAACTTACCGATGTGAAGATTCCCCCACTCAAAAACACGAAATCAATGAGGAATCAAAGGTACTAGGGGATTAGGTTTTGAGGTGGAGAGAGAAAGAGAAAGAAAGAATGAGGGAGGAAGAATAAAGGGGCTGGCTGTGAGCCAGCCGCCGTCATCCTTTACATTGCAATGTAGTCGGTATGGGCGAGTGGTATGGGCGCATCCCACCCGTATCAGTGGTCGTCACCGTTGGATCAAGATTAGGGTTCTGAGATCAAACCTAGAGGTCTGGTACAGGCGGACGGTATGGGTGTGTCCCAGCCATACTAGTGCTTGTTATCGCGGCAGTAAGATTTGAAGCAAATCATCAATGTTTAGTACGGGCGGGTGGTACGGGTACCTCCGACCGTACCAGTGCTCATTATGAGCACTAAATAAAACAAAATTTCACGACTCATTTCTCTTCAATGGTACGTGCGTGTGGTACAGTCACCTCCAGTCAAACTACTGCTCGTTACATAGTCTGGACCCTATTTGGTTCTTCCTTTCGCTTTTCTTTAAAATTCACTAAAGTATAAATTCTCTGGAGGTCTAAAAGCTTGAACAAATTTATCAATACACACAAAAAATAAAACAAAATAAAATTTTAACTACTAAGAATGGGTTGACTCCCATTAAGCATTTTATTAAGGAGAGTTAGCTTATCAACCAACCTTTGTGTCATTAGCATTTACCTCAAGGTGCCCTTCATTGATGGCTTTCACCTCTTGGATATGCTTAGGTGGTGGAACATATTTGTCACAATGCTCCTGTTTCTTCAGAAAATAACAAACAGTCTGATCATCATAAATATTGTAAAAAATCTTACCACTAGAACAATCGACATTAGCTCCAGCCGTGGTAAGAAAAGGTCTTCCACGGATGATTAAAAGTTTGTCATCTTCGGGAACATCTAGTATGATAAAATTAGTGGGTATAACATTTTGGTAAATTCTAAGTAATACATCTTCGATCATAATGATAGGTTGTTTAGTTGTCTTATCATCCATTTCCAAAGTAATTTAAGTGGGAGAATACTCTCCAATGTTCAAATTCTTAAACAAGTAATAAGGCATGACACTAACACATGCCCCTAGGTCATAAAGAGAATTAAGGATATTAGTTTTGCCAATAGCGCAAGAGATGGTTGGTATACCTTGGTCCCCAAGCTTAGCAGGCAACTTATCACCAAAGCTTGTCATTACTGCTACAGTCTTAGTTATCTTATTTTTTCTATTGAGAATATCTATCATTGTTGGGGGGATACCCCCAGGTAGGGTCACGCTGGGGTATAAAGGCTGAGTTAGCCGAGGTACGGCAAGGTCAACGCAAGTGCTGGCCGAGTCACCTCAAGGCAGGCCGAATCATGGAGTAACCCGGACCAGGGGGTGTCCACCTAACTGGGTCTCAGCAGACTTATGTCATATGTCAACATGATATATCTAACTTGTATGCATGTGCAGGTGTGGCGGGATTAACCAGGCACGATCCGGGTTATATCAGGCTTGCAAGAGAAGAAAGGTATCTCGCTGGTCAAAAGGAGGTCACTGTACACAGAGCATGAGCGAAGCGGACAGAGGCTAGGACCACCGAGGCATGGCCGACAAGGGTGACGTTGCCTATGTCGGATGACGCTGGCGCCGCAGAGGCTCACGTAGCCTCTGCATGGCTTACGACAGGGAAAGTGACCCGGTCGGTTTACTATTTTTGGAAGAGGCATATTCCTTGGAATATGCCTCCAGGTATGCCCTAATTGGAGACCTAGCCACCCCTATATAAGGAGGGCTAGGGCCTGTGTAGAAGGGGTTGGTCTTTACTGGTTCAATTCTAGTTTCTTGAGAGCTAGCTAGTGGTGAGAGTAAGAGAGTTCCTTCTTTCTTCTCTCCCCAATACAGCTCAAGGAGCACTTGTAATCTTGGAATCTGGGTGAATACAAAGCAACCGTGTGTGGAATCACCACACTATCCCTCCCTGGATTCCTCTAGTGCATTTAGTCCCCACCTTTAGCCTATCCATGGCATCTGCCGTGACACCACCACGATAGTTGGTGCCCACCGTGGGGCTAGCAACGCTAGCAGGAGTGAAGATCCGGACGGGAAACTTCATCGGCACCGGCGAACGCATCGTCTCCGGGCTCGTCCAGCGCTTTGGAGCGCTAGACTTTGTTAGCGACAACGCTGGCTGCTTCGGCAAACGACCTCTCCCGCGCAACGGCCTCTTCATCAAGCTTGGCACGCACAAGATCTACGTCGCTGTTGATGTGTCGTGCGTTCACCCGCGACACGTCATCGAGGTAGGCGATCCACCCCTTAGTGCGGCTCGTGGGGCGCGTATCACTCGCTCCCCTGACCGCGCCGAGGTGATGATGACTGCGCCTGACGCTGGCGTGAGCAAGGAACCGGCACCAGATCCGGAGGTAACACCCAAGGCACCGAGGAAAAGTAGAGGTCCTCCGCTAGAGAGGCCAGTGAATGTGCTGCATCAGGGAATAGATAGCTTGGCAAGCCCAGTAGCAGCAGTGGTAGATCCGGCTCAGGCACAAGCCGAGTTAGAGGAGACTAGGAAGAAAATATTAGAGGGTGCAAAAAAGATAGCAGCGGCTCAGCAGTCGTTAATCATGACACTGCGTGAGTACGCAAAGGCAAATAAGGTTGATGCTGTAAAAGTGAAGGGGAGAAACCTCATGAGTGAAATGAACAAAGAGGGTGATACTAGAATTGAGGAATCAGAGAACTGTCTATCCGTGGGGCTGCCAAAGTACAGTACCCCGGCAAAGAACCTCAGAGCAGCAGATGCAGTTGTGTCTGAGTTAGAGGGTTTGATGGGTGAAGCCTGGCAGAGACAGCAGGAAAGGGTCAATGAGTTAGTTCGGATCGCAAACAGACAGAATGAGGAGTTGCTCAGGGCTAACCCGGAAAGAGCTGGGGCCTCCAAGATCGTTTATTCGACAGTAGGTCACTCAGAGAAATCTGCTGGAGCAGCATCGTCTCCTCATGGTGGTCCTAGGAGAGAAGAGGTAGTAACCTCGGCCAGGAGGAACAAACAGATAGTCCCATATGACCCGATAAGGGCAGGGAAAGGAAAAGCAGTGCAGGGAAATGAGGATTGACAAAGTGTGAGCCGAGGTGAAGCTGGCCGAGGTAACCGTGACCAAGGCAATGCCAGTCAAAGGAACGCTGTGAACAGCAATGCTGGACAGCGTAACCTGACGGATGCAGGGCAACCGCAGTAGCGGAATATACCACGGCAAGAGCGTAGTGCCGACCAAGGTATGCAATGGAGAGCAGCTCCACAAGAGCAAGATAGATATAATGATGGTGACTCAGAGATGGTGAACGCTGGGTATCCTAGGCCGGACTATCACGTGATAGGGTCAAGATTGGGAAGCAGGAACTTGATGCCTGATGACGCTAGGTTAAAACTGGATCGGCTGTATAGGTCGGAGCAGATTGAGTGTCAAGGTCCTTCGGGTCCAGCGTGTTTTGGGCCCCGGATCAAGAAGGAGACTCCAGTACCTAACTTCCAGCTACCTAGAGGCACTAAGACATATAATGGCAACACAAAGCCGGAGGATTGGTTGATTAACTATGCAACAACAGTGAAATCGCTACAGGCAACTTGAGATGGGCTGTGAGATATGTACCTCAGATGCTGGAGGGGCCAGCGAGGGTATGGCTAAACAATTTGCCACCCGGAAGTATTAACTGTTGGATCGATTTTGAGGAAATGTTTGTTAGTAACTTCTCGAGCACGTATCAGAGACCCAACAGACCACAGACCCTAGCAATGTGCAAACAGAGACCGAATGAGACATACCGGGAATTCCTAACCCGCTGGTGCACAGTGCGAAACTCATGTAAGGGTGTGATTGAGTCACAAGCCATAGCTTCGTTTGCGCAAGGGTGCAGATATGCAAGCATGCTATGGCAAAGGTTACAAAGGGATATGCCAACTACATTGGCAGAAACAATCCGGATTGCTCATGTCAAACGAGTCAAGCGAGGAGTGCTATCAGCGAGACGGGGCCGGATCATCCCGAAGGAATGATTACCGGGGCAAAAGAAGAGATGATAGACCAGATTACTGGTACAGTTCGCAACAGGTTGCATCTATGAATCAAGATCAACCTAGTGCTGGAAGCAACCAACTTCAGAAAACTAGAGGACATCAATGGACTCGAAGAAATGATGGCAAGAAAACTTGGACGCTAGAGTAGAAGAAACAGTGGCAAGAAAAGAAGGACCATCCGAGGTACACTTATGAGGCAATGTTGGACCAGCCATGTAAATTTCAGACGCCAAATCCGAGTAACCCAGTGCGTCACACAACTAGGTAGTGTGAGTGGATGCGGAAGATAGAATAAAGTGGTTCGGGGAATGCTCAGGCACCTCGGAATGATCAACCTCAGCAGGAGTTACCCCGGCAGCAATTGCTCTTCGGAGCAAACACGCAACAGTTAATGTTGCCTCCCCCTCCACCGAGGTATGAAAACCATGAAAGAAGAGATGCAGTGCACCAGGTAGAAGACCAACATCAGCCAGATCAGAGGTACCTCGGAAATGAGGGGAGAAATGAGTACAGAGAGCATCATCAGAGCTACTGCGTGTTCACCACAGAAGAGACAGATAGAAAGAGCTTGCAGCGCCGACACATGGAAGTAAACGCGGCAATGCCAGCGGTGACGAGGTATATGCCTTGGTCGGACCAAGAAATTACTTGGAGCATCAAAGATCATCCCAAGCTTATGCCAAGCTCTAGTTCGTATGCGCTGGTGCTAGACCCAACATTCATTGGGCCAAACATCAATGTGAGGTTCTCAAAGGTACTGATTAACAATGGCAGTAGCATCAACATCATGTATGTGGACATGATGCGCAAGTTGGGTATCACAGAGAACATGCTCCAAACTACAAGGACGACTTTCCATGGCATTGTGCCAGGCATTTCCTATGAACCCATTGGCAAGGTCCGGGTTGATGTGTAGTTCGGCACAAGAGATAACTGCCGGACTGAGAATTTGGAGTTCGAAGTTGTCAGTTTGGAGAGAGCATATCACGCGTTGCTCGGTAGGCCAGCCCTGAACAAGTTCATGGCGAGTCGCCACATCAGTTACCTAAAGATGAAGCTGCCTAGGCCAAATGGGGTAATTACCATAGCTGGAGATTTCCGACGTTTCATTGAGTGTGCGTCAGCCGGGTCTAACCTGGCCGAGTCACTCGTGATTGCGCAAGAGAAGAGAAAAATCTAGGAGGTTGTGGCATTGGCTCAATCTGTGCAACAATATATGTCGGCGCTGAGTAACCCGCATGGTAGCATCTCATTTCAAGCGACAAAGGATACCAAGAAAGTACCTGTTGATGATATGTTCCCGGAGCGTACCGTAACAATTGGTGCCGGGTTAAATGATAAATAGGAAAGCGAGCTCGTCAACTTCCTCCGTGAGAATCGGGATATCTTTGCTTGGTCCACACATGACTTGCAAGGTGTTCTGAGGGAGTTGGCGGAGCACTCTTTGAATGTGAGACCCGGAGCAAAGCCGGTGAAGCAACCTCTCCGCCGCTTCGGCGAAGACAGGAGAAAGGTCATCGGAGATGAGATAGCTCGGCTCCTAGCAACTGGATTTATCATGGAAGTACTTTACTTGGATTGGCTGTCTAATTCGGTGCTGGTGGAGAAGAAGAAAGATGATCCGAACGTGGCAGTGGTTTGGCGCATGTGTATCGATTACACGAACCTGAATAAGGCGTGTCCAAAAGATCCATTCCCGCTGCCAAGGATAGACCAAGTCATAGATTCTACTGCTAGGTGTGAATTGTTGTCATTCATTGATGCCTATTCTGGTTTCCACCAGATACCTCTAAACCCAAGTGATCAAATAAAGACCGCGTTTATCACCCCGTATGGGGCTTATTTCTATCGCACTATGCCATCTGGTTTACGTAATGTAGGGGCAACGTACCAAAGATGTATGCAGAAATGTCTACAAGACCAAATTGGTCAAAATGTGCAGGTATATGTGGATGATGTTGTTTTAAAGACCAAGGAAAGCAAAACGCTCCTTGACGATATCAGGCAAACGTTTGCGAACTTAAGGAGGTTCCATATGAAGCTTAACCCGGAGAAATGTACCTTCGGTGTCCCGGCTGGAAAATTACTCGGATTTCTTTTCTCCAGCCGAGGTATCGAAGTTAACCCAACTAAAATCCAAGCTATAGAGCAAATGGAACTGCCGAAGTGCCTTAATGATGTCCAGAAGTTCACTGGTTTCCTGGCATCCTTAAGTAAGTTTGTATGTCGGTTGGGAGAAAAGGCACTACCTCTCTATCAACTGATGAAAAAGTCGGACAAGTTCATTTGGATGCCGCAGGACAATGAAGCCTTTACCCAATTAAAGAAGATGTTAGCCACTGCACCAGTGTTAGCCTCTCCACTCTGAAAGGAGCCAATGTTGCTCTATACAGCCGCAACCAACCGAGTTGTAAGTGCATTAATTGTGGTAGAGCGTGACGAGGAGGTTAAGTCAGTGCAAAGGCCAGTATATTATCTGAGCGAGGTATTATCAGCCTTGAAACAAAACTATCCCCACTATCAGAAGATGGCATATGGTGTGTATATGGCGGCAAAGAAGCTAAAGAACTATTTTGAAGAGCACCCCATCAAAGTAATATGTGAAGCCCCCATATCTGAGATAATGAGCAATAAGGATGCAAGTGGCATGATTGCAAAATGGGCAATTGAGCTAGCCCCTTATGCGCTACAATATGACAGGAGATAAGCAATCAAGTATCAGGCTGTGGCCGACATTTTTGTGGATTGGGTCGAGGTGCAATACGAGCCACCATTGCCAGATCCGAATTACTGGAGAATGCACTTTAACGGGTCAAAAACAAAAACCGGGTTAGGCGCTGGAGTTGGGCTTACCAAGCCCAAGAAGGTCCAGCTGAAATACATGCTATAGATCCACTTCGCAGCATCAAACAATGTTGCAGAATATGAAGCACTTGTGCATGGGCTGAAAGTGGCAAAAGAGGTTGGAATACGTCGGATCCAATGCTTCGGTGACTCGGATCTCGTAGTCCAGCAGGTCTCCGGACAATGGGATGCTTTGGATGCAAATATGGCACTATACAGATTCCATGTTCAGAAAATATCGGGATACTTTGAGGGATGCGAATTTCATCATATACCTCGGGTGGAAAATGAGGCTGCCGATGTATTGTCAAAGCTCGGATCGACCCGGCAAGCAATCCCGCGAGGGGTAGCACTAGAGCACCTCAGAAAACCATCTATCAGGATATCCCCGGAATCCGACTCAATTTTTATCCTGGCAAATCTGGAATCGGAAGCTGTTCCCATGGACATTGATGTGGGAAGTGGTTCACAAAACCCGGGGACTGCCTTGGCAAACCCGGGGACTACTTCGTAAGACCTGGGGACTGCGCAGCGTGATCCGGTTGAGGTTATGCCGGTGGATCAGATGGAAATTGATGAGGATCTGTTCCTAGTACGAGCTATACCAGCTTGGGCACTGCCCATATTCCAATTCCTGAAAGATGGAACTTTGCCCAGTGAGGAAGTGCTTTCCAGGCAAACTTAGAGGAGGGAAAAAGCATACACAATCATAAATTCTGAGCTATACAAAAGGAGTGTGACAAACATTCTCCAGCGATGTGTTGACTCGGAAGAAGGACTTGACATCCTCCAGGATATACATCAAGGAGAATGTGGCCATCACGCCTCATCCAGAGCCTTGGTAGAAAAATCTTTCCGTCATGGGTTTTACTGGCCAAGTGCCTTGGAACAAGCAGAGGATATGGTAAGAAAGTGCAATGGTTGTCAAAGGTATGCTACCAAGACACATATGCCGATGTCGGAGCTCAAGACCATACCAATTACTTGGCCATTTGCCGTATGGTGCTTGGATATGGTTGGCCCGTTTAAACCAGCAAGAGGGAACATGACCCACATTTTGGTCATGGTTGACAAGTTTACTAAATGGATTGAGGTGAAGCCAATACGTAAATGTGATGGAGATACCGCCATAACATTCCTCAAAGATATCATCTTGAGATACGGTTATCCTCACAGTATAATAACAGATAATGGCACAAATTTTGCTGAAGGAGCATTTGCGCGATTCTGCCGAGATAAGAAGATCTGGCTAGACGTTGCCTCGGTAGCCCACCCCGCATCGAATGGACAAGTGGAGAGATCCAACGGATTGGTATTATCCGGGATAAAACCCCGGCTCATTGAGCCGCTACAAAGATCAGCGGGGTGCTGGATAGAAGAACTACCAGCGGTATTGTGGAGTTTAAGAACAACTCCAAATCGATCAACGGGCTATACGCCATTCTTTCTGGTATATGGGGCAGAAGCTGTATTACCAGCCGACATAGAGCATGATTCGCCTAGGATCACCCAATACACAGAAGCCGAAGTGCAAGAGGCCCGGCAAAATGATATTGATCTACTGGAAGAAGCGAGAGAATTGGCATTTTCCAGATCCGCCATATATCAGCAAAATCTCTGACGCTATCATAGCCGGAAAGTAAACCCCCGAATTTTCCGGGAAGGTGATCTGGTACTCCGGTTAGTACAACGTACTGCTGGCATGCACAAATTATCCCCCCATGGGAAGGGCCATTCATTGTGAGCAAAGCATTGCACAATGATTCTTATTATCTTATCGATGCAAAACCACAGGAGAAGAACAAGGCGGACATGTCTGGCGAGGAATCTAAGCGTCCATGGAATGTAGCTCTACTTCGTCCTTTCTACACTTAGCAAAGAAGTGTATGTATCCGAGTCTCTCATATGTCGGTATGTATGCCGGCAATGAGGTTATCAATGAGATGGTGGCACCTCGAGCAGTAACTCAGGGACTGCCTTAATAATATTTGTTGTCTTCTGTACTTTATAATTTTTATGTCGGCTGGCGTAAGTTGCTTCTACCGAAGCCGAATTAGTAGTGTGTGAGCACCAAAAACCTAACTCTTCGACTTGCTGCTGTCCAACAAAATTTGGCTTCATGGCAAGCAAGAGAACAAGTTTGGAATTGTGTAGCACACGAAAAACAACTAAGGAAAGGAACTTAATAGAGCCGACATTTGTTATTTGGACTAACTTTGTGTTTACCTTATTTTTTGCTATGTTGAATTATTTTGAGCTAGTCCTAAAAGTTTCCAAGTATTGTTAAGTCAATTTTTGAAACTCGGACTCGTAAGTCATAAAACCGAACCAAGGTAGACACGAGCCGAGCCAAGAAATTGGAGAAACAAGAAAATGAAACTCTGGGACTACGCCCAAGCTAATCCACCACGAGCAACTTAGTAGCAAAATACGATAATTGTGCTTAATACATTTGCACCCGGCATACCGGGGATCTGATAAACTGCAAAGTGTTTTTAATCAAGGAGCAGCAGGGGGAGGTAACTCAGCGCCAGCAGGTGGAACTCCAGCCTCGGCTTCAGCATCATCTTCATCTTCTTCGACGTCCGAGGCTTCACCCTCATCATCTTCACCCGAACCATCGTCGACGTATTCGTCGTCAATGGCATCGAGAAAGCTTGGTCCCTCATTCCATTGATGGATGGGGGCATATTGAATGAGGTTATGGGCGCACGCCTTGTGCCGAGCTACCCAATCCGGATCAGTGGACCACCTTGACCCGGTGCGCATGCGCTCGAGAAGATCAAGATTAATTTTCTCGTACCATGTGAGCACGTAGTGGAGAACAGTTTCAGCTCCGGCACGTCCGGTGGATTCCCTCCAGAGGTCAAGCTGGGTCTCGCACTCCATTAACTTGTTGATTAGAGCAGCGGAACCCTCTGGAGTGTCTTCACCAGGCCAAAGGGCCCTAAAGATCCGGACTGCTGTGTCTAGGATATCCTTGCCATAGTTCTTCACAATCTCGACGTGAGAAGATAAGCTGACCAGCAGGTCCTCCAGATCAAGAGGAATGGTGCCAGGACCAGATGGAATACCTCTCTGCTGGCGGAACTTGGTGACAGCATTGGATGCAATGGCATCACCCTCCGAAAATTTGTCTGGAAAAACAAGACAAGTGAAATAAGGTCGGAGGTTGACCCGGAGAGATTTATGCCAGCTAAAGAAAAAGAACTTACGAGAGATATGGCTGTGGATCCGGGTCAGCTCCGTGGTGCAGTTGTCACGCCTCTTCCGGAGTTGCACTAGTTCAGCATTTGCCGACTCAAGCTTAATGTCGGCCTCCTTAAGCAATTCTTGGTCCTTGGCAATTTGGAGGTTGAGGCATTCTCGCTCTTCAGTAAAATCTTGGCCAACTTTATCCATTTCAGATTTGTGGAGCGCCTTAAGCTTCTTCATTTCTGCCTTGAGCTTGGCAATCTCATCATCCTTGGTCCGGAGAAGGGCAAGCTCATCATCCTTCTTTTTGAGTTCGGCCTGATGCTGCCCTGCTTGTTCGAGAAAATGCAGCATCATATCAGGCACGGGCACACTATCTTCAAGAGATGCTGAAATAGTTTGTTGACCCGACAAAGCCGAGGTATGAATATTTGTCGAGCCAAGGAGACAAGGAGATAGAGCGTAGAGGAAGATTAAGTAAAAATAACTTACCTTTTATCTGGTCCAAGTTCTTTCGCATAAGGATATTCTCAGCTTCCACTCCAGCTGCGCAATCCGAATGATGAATTAGCACGGCAAGAAAAACAAAGTAAGGTGAAAAAAAGCTATGGAGAAAACTTACCCCTTTTCTCGAACTCAGCAAGAAGTGTAGAATGTTTCGCGCGTAGCATCTTGTGAGTGTCCAAGAGACGCTGAAACTCAGCGCTCGGCGATTGGTGGTCACCTGAAAAAAGCACAAAAGGATAGCTTAGTCATGTGCATATTCGAAGTATACAAGATCCGGGCCAAGTGGAACTTAACCCAGCTCTAGGTGTGTGCATATTCGAAGTGTACAAAATCCAGGCCAAGTGGAACTTAACCTGGCTCTAGGTGTGTGCATATTCAAAGTGTACAAAATCTGGGCCAAGTGGAACTTAACCCGGCTCTAGGTGTGTGCATATTTGAAGTGTACAAAATCCGGGCCAAGTGGAACTTAACCCGGCTCTAGGTGTGTGCATATTCGAAGTGTACAAAATCCGGGCCAAGTGGAACTTAACCCGGCTCTAGGTGTGTGCATATTCGAAGTGTACAAGATTCGGGCCAAGTGGAACTTAACCCGGCTCTAGGTGTGTGCATATTCGAAGTGTACAAGATTCAGGCCAAGTGGAACTTAACCCGGCTCTAGGTGTGTGCATATTCGAAGTTACTAAGGAGCTACGCTAGTTCTCTAAGGAGCATCCTGCCAAGTAACAAGTTACTCCCCCGGAGGCTCGAGGCCTAATGGTTATATCACTAATATCTAGTACATGTTAAAGAAAAGAAGTAGCATACCTCCATCATCCGACCCGCAAGGTTTATAGCCTTGGCGGCTATGTTCATCTGCGCAGGCCCAAATTTCTTCGGGAGATTGTCGTTATGGACGAACTCCGCCTTGTTCCAGTTGTTTACAAACTCGATCAAGGCCGGGGGATAGTGTTCTCCGCTGAGCATGTGGGGCGCGACCAGACCCTTGGCGTGGGCCTCCCTTCTCTCAACTTGTGCAACAGCAGGGCTGGTGTGCAAGACAAATTGCACATCAGCTGACCCGACAGAGGTGTCTTTCTTTGGTGGGGTTTTCTGCGGAAGCATGGACGCGAGCGTGCGCTGTCCAGCCTTGATAGTTGCTATCCTGGCGGCATCAGAAGCTTTCTTGCCCTTGGGCTGCTGCTGAGAAGTTGAGGTTTGGGTGGCGGATTTGCCCTTGGGCACGGCCTTGGGTGCAGCCTTGGTGTTGGATGTGTCTTCTCGCCGAGTCTTGGAAGACTCGGACAAGGCAGAAAGAGTTGGTGCTGTTGGTACTTGTGCTGCTGGCGCAGGTGCTGGCGCTGGTGTTGATCTTGGCGGGGGTGCTGAAGGAACCTTGGTGGTAGCTGGTTGCGGCTGAGCCGAAGAGGAGCTGGGAGCAACCTCAGCCTCGGCAGAACCACTTCCCCCTGTTTCGAGGTTGCCCTCCTCTTGACGAGGTGGGCTAGAACCCGGAGCAGCCGCTAGACCCTCTTGAATGGGGCTCAGCGGGCGAAAATCATCGCCATGAGGGGGAGAAGGGCCATGTCAGAGCGGCAAGGCAATGCCAGATCCGCTCTGAGGAACCTCCATCGTAGCCCTGCCGAATTAAATGATGAACAATAAGTTACAACAAAAGGAAGGCACGAAGCAGAAAATTGGATAAGGAAGAAATGGCTTACTCATCTGAGGTCAAAGGATCCTTGGTCTTCCGAGCCCTCCGGGTTATGGACTTGGTTGTAGGCTTGGTGGCAGCTTTGTCTGCGGACTTCTTTCGCCTTTTGGTTGGCTTAGAAGGTCCGGAGGAAGAAGCGGATGCGGCTCCCCTTTTCTTTGGTGCGATCGGGCTGGCTCACCCGTGGCAAGGGGAGGATCTTCCTGGATCTGCCCACCGGGGTTAGATTATGCCGGAAAAGCGTAAGAAAGGGGGACATCGTCAAATGCCTCCATCACCTCAACGTCGGAATCATCTTCATCGTCAGGCCAATCTCTAATGGAAGAGAATTTACTGGTGTGCCACTTGGTCGCATCAGGGAACGTCAGGAACATCTCCTGATCTGGTTCCTCCTGTTCCGGGGTATCTCGATCAGCCGCCCACTTGAGAGAAGGCTCGGTGCCATCCTCAAGAGTTTGCTGAACAAACATCTAAGAAAGATTAAATGCGAAGGAATCAAACATACAACAAAATCCGACATATGATTTAACTCAGAAAAGAATTGGAACACGGGAGTTACCACAAGAGGAATCCTATCTCGGCAGAAGTGCTCGATCCCCCACTCCCAATCAACGGAGAAGTTTTTGTTGGTGGTAAAGAGGGCCTTGACCCGGCGGTAAATCTCGGTGTTGCTCAAGTCGAATGAGGAGGTACGGTTGGGGTTAAGGCACCAGCTCATGTGGCAAAGTTTATGCATGTGTTTCTGGAGGGGGGAGATCCGGTTGCGGACGAGGGTGATCATTGCGTCTTCGTTGCGCAGTCCCAGATACTTCAGCTCCTGGAACCGTTTGTTTACTTGGTTCGCCAGGACTGTGGGTTTCTTGGGGATCTGGTCCCACAGATCCAGATTAGGAGGACCCGGAGCGTAGGGGCGCAGCCGGATCAGATCTTCATCCGTGCCATTTCTGACGTAGAAGAAGGTTCAGGCCCAGCCCTTGCAGGATTCAAGCCCCGTGACTCGGGGAAAGATGGACAACTTTCGAGGAGAGATAGATGCAACACCGAACTACGTAAGTTGCTTGTCCTCCGGGTCAAGCTCTCTATTCGGGATTACATTCCGGCGGAGACCAAAAAACCAGATCCAGAGCTCCTTAGTGGGCCACAATCCGGCGTAGCCCTCTATGGCGGAAGCAAAGGCGGAAAGAGAGGTGATGGCATTCGTCGGGAGGTGATGTGGTTGAAGCTCGTAGGTATTGAGCCAATCATGGAAGAAGTCACTAACGGGGAGGCCGAACCCACGTTGGAAGTGGGAGAGGAACACTACAAACTCACCCGGATTGGGAGAGGGAGCAAGCTCCTCGGCGGCGAGGCGGGCGATGACGCCCTTCGGAATATGCTGGGTGCGGTACAACCAGTCAAGGTCATCCTGGAATACCCAGGACCCAGCCCAAGTGCCGCGGTCGGTGTTCCCCGCGTCCTCCTCCATTTCGTGCTCCGTGACGGCGAGTTCTTCCTCTATCATCTCTAAGTCGCTGTCCTCACTGGCCCTAATGGCGGTGGGGGGCAGTGGCCTAGACTGGCGCGGACTCGTGGCTGTGGAGATGCGCGGGAGTGGCGGCGACACTGGTGCGCGAGGGACGGTGCAGCGACGGCGCAACTAAGCAAGTGCGGCGGCGGCGACGCTGTCACTGGAGAGGAAGAGGAAAAAGAAGAGGCAGAGGGGCGCTAAGATGGGGAAAAGTCCCAAGGGGCGCGCCCCTCCCCTATTTAACCACGCCCCAGAGGGGTAGTGGGATCATGCTGTGTGGATGGGCCACACCATGTGGCCGTGTATGATCCGGATCAACCAATCAGAAACGAGCCACAGGAAGGGCCACATGGCGCAGAAGATCCCACGACGTGACGTGGTGATACAGTTAACAAGGAGCCAAACACGATGTGACGTGAGCAACAGTAATATCTGACAATAACTACGACGGTTATTGGCGCATGCCCTTAAAATGAGGCAAAGTAATGATTACCCTCCACATGGGGAAGCGTACAAGAGAAGGAAGAATAACTCGGATGAGTATGAGGTAACCCGGCCAGCGAGTGAAAACTTGGAATGTGCTAAGGGAAAAGATAGTCAATGAAATCCAAGATAGGACATAACTCGGAAAAGGAGCAAGAGGCTCGGTAAAATTGAACCTGCTGTGGCCTAAGCGGCTAAGGCAGCTAAGACCGCACCAGCTAAGGGTCATGCCGGGGTATAAAGGCCGAGTTAGCCGAGGTATGGCAAGGTCAAAGCAAGTGCTGGCCGAGTCACCTCAAGGCAGGCCGAATCATGGAGTAACCCGGACCAGGGGATGTCCACCTAACTGGGTCTCAGCCGACTTATGTCATATGTCGGCAGGATATATCTAACTTGTATGCAGGTGTAGGTGTGGCCGGATGAACCAGGCACGATCCAGGTTATATCAGGCTTGCAAGAGAAGGAAGGTATCTCGCTGGTCAAAAGGAGGTCACTGTACGCAGAGCATGAGCGAAGCGGACAGAGGCTAGGACCACCGAGGCGTGGCCGACAAGGGTGACGTTGCCTGTGTCGGATGATGCTGGCGCCACAAAGGCTCACGTAGCCTCTGCATGGCTTACGACGGGGACAATGACCTGGTCGGTTTTACTATTTTGGGAAGAGGCATATTCCTTGGAATATGCCTCCACGTATGCCCTAATTGGAGATCTAGCCACCCCTATATAAGGAGGGCTAGGGCCTCTATAGAAGGGGTTGGTCTTTACTGGTTCAATTCTAGTTTCTTAAGAGCTAGCTAGTGGTGAGAGTAAGAGAGTTCCTTCTTCCTCCTCTCCCCAATACAGCTCAAGGAGCACTTGTAATCTTGGAATCTGAGTGAATACAAAGCAACTGTGTGTGGAATCACCACACTATCCCTCCCTAGATTCCTCTAGTGCATTTAGTCCCCACCTTTAGCTTATCCATGGCATCTGCCGTGACACCACCACGACACTCATAAACTTTTTATAAGTAGGAACTTGAATAACATCAGTTAAAGGAAGTTCTAAATGAAGGCTTCCCAGTGCTTCGGCAAAAGAATCACAAATGGCTTTATCCGGTTCGTATTGAACACGATTAGGATAAGGAATTTTCTTTCTAGTGGGTATTACCTTCTCCTTTACCTTTGCCACTGGTTCAACATCCTTTTTCAGTTTTATTCTTTGCTGAAGGTTTTTGCTTATCAACACATTCTTCACTTGAGGCGATAGCCTGCTCTTCTTACTACTTTCTAAGATCAGCCTCTTCTCTTGAGTCTATTGTCTTAGCATCTGAATCATATTGTTTATGTTTATCTCCTGCTTCTTCTTCTTCTTCTTCTTCTTCTTCTTCTTTATCTTTAGAAGTCTCATGCTCTCCTTTTCTGAGCTTTGTAATCAATATCATCTTGAGGATCCACAAGGTCCTCTTCTTCTTGACTCATTTCTTGAGTCTCTCTTGCCTTGCGGGCATGTTCTTCTTGATACCAAGGTGGCCCCTAGGGTTCATGTGTCTTTGTACCACGTCTAGTGACAATGTTAGTAGAAACAATATTGTAATTACCTTGGTCATTACAGAAAACCAAGCATTCCCTAGTTGCAATGTTAACATTAGTAAAAAGGGTAAACTTCAGTGAAATCCGGCAGTAAACAAAAGGAAAAACAATGATAAAAAGTGTTGAAATTTGGAGCTATCAGGAATGCACTTTTATAGATCCAAAATGAAAACCGGCTTAGGTGCCGGCATAGTTCTCACGTCACCTAAGAAATATCAATTGAAATATGTGTTGCAGATCCATTTCGCAACATCCAATAATGTATCTAAGTATGAGGCACTGGTGCATGGACTTAAAGTGGCAAAAGAGATTGGCATACGCAAGATTGTTTGTTTTGGTGATTCAGATCTTGTTGTCCAACAAGTTTTTGGTAATTGGGATGCACTTGATTCCAACATGGCCCTATACAGTTTACATGTTTAGAAAATTTGTGGGTACTTGGAGAAGTGTGAATTCCATCATATACTTCTGTCATGGTGGTGGCACGGTAGATACCATGTATAGCCTAAAGATGGGGCCAATGTGTACTAGAGTAATCCAGGGAGGGATAGTGTGGTGATTCCACACACAGATGTTTGTATTTATCTCTTGTCAATGATGGATTACAAGGGCTCCTTGAGCTGTTCGTGGGAAGGAGACTAGTTCTCTTACTACCCACCGCTAGACTCTAGGGTTCTCCCTTAATAAAAATGGCCGACCCTCTCTATGGAGGTCCTATCCCTCCTTCTATAGGGGGGTTAGGTTACAATTTAGGGCATACGTGGAGGCATATTCTCTGAATATGCTCCTCGGTAAAGCAAGATGCCTCTTTTACACTTTAACAAGCTGGTCCAGACTCAAGGCGTAAGCCTCCCCGAGCCCCTCTGTGGCGTGGCATCATCCGACACTGGTGGCGTCAGCCGACATTGGCTATGTCATCCTGGTCGGCCACTCCCCGCTGGTCCTTCCCTCTGTCCGCTTCGCTCATGCTACAATGGACAGAGGCCACCTTTTGACCAGCGAGATTCCTTCCTTCTCTTGTAAGCCAAGTGATAAGCCGGCTAGCGCCTGGCTAACTCAGCCACGTGGGTACCTACAAACAAGTTACAAAAGGCTAGCTGACATATGCTATATGTCGGCTGGGACAAGGTTACACGAGTATCCTTCGAGCCAAGTCACTCTGTAAGTCGGCCTGCCTTGAGGTGACTCGGCCAACATATGCTTTGACCTTGCCGTACCTCGGCTAACATGGCCTTTATACCCCGGCGTGACCGTACCCTGGGGTATCCCCCCAACATTAGTCCCCGAAGCTGGTGCGGTCTTAGCAACTTCAGCTGATAAGGCCACAACATGTTCAACCTACCAAGCTCCATGCTCTCTTCACCAAGTTATCCTGTAACTCGGCTCTTATGGCTTGACATTCCCTTGGCTCAATCCGAGATATTACTCGTTGGCCGGGTTACTTTCTATTTATCTGGGTCATCTTTCCTTGTCTCGTACGCTTCCCCACATCCTATGTGGAGGGTAATCATTGGTTTGCCTCATTTTAAGGGCGTGTGCCAGTTACTATATTTACTATCAGGGATAACTGCTGCAGACATCACATCATGGCTGCCTCCTTGTTAACTGTATCACCATGTCGCGTTGTGGGATATGCTGCTTCCTGTGGCCCTTCGTGGCCCGCCTCTGATTGGCTGATCCGGCAAATACACGGCCACACCGTTGGATCCCACTTCCCCCTTAGGGGCATGGTTAAATAGGGAAGGGGCGCACCTTGGTTGCTCTTCCCCCACTTCGCATGCATGTCTTCTCTTCTTATTCCTTCTTTCCCACAAAAGTGCCGTCGTCGCCGCTGCTTCTGCTCCTCGTAGCGCCGCTGCCACCACACCTTGTTGCTTTTCTGTTGCAGTTGTGCTGCCGCTCCCGCACAACCTCGTCGCTACGGGGCCTTGCCAGTCCAGGCCACTGTCCCCCACCCTAGATTGGTTCTGTGAGGACAATGACTTGGAGATGACAGAAGAAGAAATCGCCATTGTTGTTGTTGAGGAGGAGGAGGAGGAAGGCGGAAGGCGGAGCGCACGAACGCGACGGCTAGGCCGGCTCCTGGGTTTGTCGATATGATCTTGACTGGCTCTACCGGACCCGCCACATCCCTGAAGGGGTTACCTGCCGCCTCGCCGCCTAGGAGATTGCTCCCTCTCCCAATCCGGGTGAGTTTGTGGTCTTTTTCTCTCATTTCCAACGCGGTTTTGGTCTCCCAGTCAGCAATTTCTTCCACGATTTCATCAATGCAATGATCTCCAACCGCATCATCTTTCAACGAATGTTATCACCTCCCTTTCCTCCTTCGCCTCCAGCATAGAAGGGTATGTCGGCCTTTGGCCCACCAACGATCTATGGATCAAGTTCTCCGGCCTCCGCAAGAATGTCATCCTTGATCCTTTTCTTCCTCCTGCCGACAAATCCTTAACCAAGTGTGGTGGAGACTCTATCTCCCCCCGCAAAAACTCTGCATTCCCCTAGGTCACTAGCCTCGAGTCTTGCAAAGGCTGGCCCCAGACGTTCTTCTATGTGAGGAACAACACAGATGAAGACCTAACCCGCATGCACCCCTTCAAGCTGGAGGTTCCGGATACCTCTTTGTGGAACCGAATCCCAAGGCGGCCAACTGCCTTGGCGAATTAGGTGGACAAACGATTCAAGGAGCTGAACCATCTGGGGCTACGCAGTAAGGACGTGATGATCACCTTCGCCGTAGCCGGATCTCTCCCCTGCAGAAACGCACCCACAAGCTCTACCATATGAGTGGGCATCTTGACCCCAACCGAACCTCCTCCTTCGAGCTTAGTAACATTGAGATTTTATGTCGGGTCAAGGCTATCTTCAAGATAGAAAAGGAGTTCACCAAAGAGTAGGAATGGGGACTGGAACACTTCTGCCAGGATAAGTTGCCTCCTCCAGTATGTTTCCAACCTGATATTTTTTCGAACCTTGCCTTACATCGGACAATCCTCTTACTCAATTCTTTTCTATTTTTGCCTTCAGTTGTTTCTTCAATAGACCATCGAAGACGGTAAGGAGCCATCCCTTAAATGGGGGAAGGACCGTCTAGTCTCGGACATGGAGGAGCCGGACTCGGAAATGTTCTTGCCCACTCCGGATGGCTCCAGACGAATTTCTAGTAAGGCCTCTTATTTAAGGGATTGGCCTGATGATGATGAAGACTCCGATATTGAGATTATGGAGGTACTTGATCTAGTGCCCATTTCTTACGCATTTTCGGTTGACTCGGCTTCAGCTAATCTGGCCGGGCAGGTCCACGAGGATCCTCCTCTTGCTGTGGGCGACCCGGTTCCTGCTCCCTCCAAGAAGCGTGCTGCTACCTCAGTTGCTTCTTCCGAGCCGCCCCCAGCTAAGAAGAGGTAGAAGAAACCCGGCATCAAGGGTGCTAGCAAACCCGAGCCCAAGGTCAAGACCATGGCCCGGAGAGCGCCCAGGCGCAAGGAACCTCCAACCTCATCCAAGTAAGTCTTTGTTCCTTCCTGGTCCATTTTTTGCATTGTACCTCACTATCTTCACGTATTTCGTGTTTCTCTTTTTCTATTATAACTTGTTGTTTGTTGTCTGATTTGGCAGGGCTGCCAGGGAGATCCTAGAGCGGCTCCAGCATTTCTTCACCTATCTGGAGTTCCCCCTCTCCCCCTTGCAACAACGACATGTGCCCGCTGAGCCCTATTTAGGAGAGCTCGGCGACTGCTCCAAATCTTAGCCCGCCTCATCATGAGGAGGGTAACATCGGCACGGGGGGTGGGTGTGGGGGGAGGAAGTGGCTCTACCGAGGATACGCTATGCCAGATCTCCCCAGTTCTTCATCGGCTCTGCCACAACCTGCCGTCACCAAAGTGCCAGTTACATTGGCACCGACCCAAACTTCTTTTGCACCTGTTCCAGCACCAGCATCAGCACCAGTACCAGCACCAGCATCAACACCAATTCAGGTTCTGCACCAACTCCTCCTACCTCATCCGGGTCTTCCAAGACTCGGCGAGAAGACCAAGCTCAGCCCAGCCCAAAGGCCAAAACTCCAGTGGCTACAACTTTTGCCAAGGATATCTTCTAGTAGAAAACTCAGGCCAAACCTAGCACCAAGGCCAAGAAAGGGCATGACGCCCCTAATAGCCAAGCACCCGCGGAGGCCGCCAAAATCCCCAAGGGATCAACATCCAAATCTAGACATCGTACTATCGTGTCCATGATAAAGAAGGGGAGTGCCGCCTCCGACCCTGCTGCTTCTGGGTCTGCTGGCAGCAAGCAACTCACTCTTCACACTAGCCCAACTGTTGCCTAGATCGCGAGGAAAGAGGCCCATGCCAAGGGCTTGGTGGCGACCTAGACGCTCAACGGGGAGCATTATGGCCCGACATTGATCGAATATGTCAACAACTGGAATGCCACCGAGTTCATCAACCCCAATGACAATCTACCGGAGAAGTTTTGTTCTGCCGAGTTCAGCGCTCAAATGAATACAGCAACCAAGGCTTCCCTTGCCGGCCGAATGATGGAGGTAAACCTTTTTGTCATGCCCTTAATAAGCGTAAGTACTTAGAGATATATCCACTAGTACCCGAGCCTCTTGGGGAGTAACTTGTTACTCGGTCGGATGCTCCTAGAAAATTAGCGTAGTTCCTTAGTAGCTTCAAATATTCACACACCTAGAGCCGGGTTAAGTTCCACTTGGCCCAGATCTTGTGAACTTCAAATATTCACACACCTAGAGCGGAGTTAAGTCCCACTTGGCCCAGATCTTATAAACTTCGAATATTCACACACCTAGAGCCGGTTTAAGTTCCACTTAGCCTAGATCTTGTAAACTTCGAATATTCATACACCTAGAGCCGGGTTAAGTTCCACTTGGCCCAGACCTTGTAAACTTCGAATATTCACACACCTAGAGCCAGGTTAAGTTCCATTTGGCCTGAATCTTATAAACTTCAAATATTCCTTCTTACTCCTGAACTAACACTTGCCTCTTTGATCACCACCAACCGTCGAACTGCTGAGTTCCAGCGTCTTCTGGACAGACACAAGGATCTTCACTCAAAGCATATTAAATTGCTTGCCGACCTGAAGAAGAAATGTAACTTATCTTGCTCAGTATTTTTTACTCTTACTTGCTCTGCCTCATTTGTTGTATGAACTAACTTGCAATCCGGATTACACAACCAAAGTTGAAGCTGAGAACATCCTCATGAGGAAGAACCTGGCCGAGATCAGAGGTAACTCGCCTTGGCTACTCAACCTTTACCCTTTTCCATACTGATATGATGCTTCACTTTCTCGAACAAGAAGGGCTGCTGATAGCTATGAGATTCGACACATTTTTTATGGATTTTATTGATGGTTTTCTCCTGGATTTGATCATTTTCTGGCGTTACCTAACGCTAATACTTCGTTAGCAAATAAAACTTGGATTTTAATGTGTGTTTCAGGTTCTGAATGTCAACAGAAGGATTTAACTAGAGAAATACAATATTATGGAGAAAACAAGCAAGTCCCACTTTTGAAGCACACGAGGGGAGCTCACAGAGGGCTTAACGACCAACTATACGGCGGGAATGGCCATATAGTTCCCACCGTATAGTTGCCACCGCATCTGTCTTATCAAAAGGGACAAATTTCGTGAAGGGACGGGGGACGAAAACACATCGCAGCAGCCGCCACACCATCTAGAAGGGAGAAAAAAGGGATCTAGAGAAGAAGGAGAAGACATTCTTCATCTCGCACCACGATCTTTGATCTCCTAGCCAATACACTCCCATAGCCACTACTTGTACTTGAGAGAGAGAGAGAGGGATCTCCACCTTGCAAGACTAGGGTTTGAGATTGTTTCTTCCCATCTTGAATTGTGTTGGATATTTTTCTATTCTTATTGTGGATCTCCACGGTAATACCAAGACAAATTCCATTTATTTGATTATATTGATGATCCGTTCTTCTCTCATGTGTGAGTAATTCCCTTGGGCGTGGGAGACGTAGGGGATTTGTGAGATGTGATGTGCCTTCATATATTTTCCATTAGTTTGTGATTGATTCTAATTACTATATTATGTGTGCTTAACTATCTGTGGGATGCTTAATGCCTGTTGTCCAATTAAGGGCCCAGACAACATGATACCTTGTTCTACATAGATAAGATCTTGTTCGCTAGTGGACCGATGACCCCTGAGTTACACAGGGTTATCAATGGAAAGCTAATTGACTCGAGGATAATGAGTAACCACTATGCTTATTGCATTAGTCCGATCCAAGGAGCTTAATCACTAAACGACCTGAAGGGTCTTAATCGTCTAGTGTCTTGAAATGGATCGTATGGGCACCTAGAGGGGGGGGGGGGTGAATAGGTGCTACACCAATTTTTAATTCTTTTTCAATTTTAGGCTTAGCACAAAGGGTAAATTCTCAAGATAAACTATTAGGTGAAATTTCCCTGTATGCAAACCTATCTACTAGCAAGTAAAGAGTGAGTGGAAGAGGAACGAGTAAACCGAAGTGAAGCACGCGGAGACACAGGATTTGTTTGACCGCAGTTCCTTCCTTGTTAAGGGAAGTACGTCTGCGTTGGAGGGGTGGGTGGTACTAAGACCACCACGCCACAAAAGGCCTCACCCTGTTCTCCGATGGATCTCGCCACAACAGGCCTGATCCACCTTCCACTATAGGTACCCTTCGAGGCGGGCACCGGCGCCTTTACACAACTAGCGGGGCAACAACTCCACAACAACTTGGAGGCTCTCGAAATGACAACAAGATGCCACAAGAATAAACTTATCAAATACAATAAACAAGATCTAGGTATTGACAAGAATACTAGATCAGGGATTTCTCCAAGTGAATGGAGAGGAGTTGAAGCGCTAGATTCTTGATGATGATGAACTTCTCCTCCTTCAATTCCACCAAAGATCAAGACCTTCTGGTGGTTGAAGTGGGAGATCGAGAATGAGAGCTCTTGCACAATGTCTGGTCAATTTCGAATGAATCAAGAGTTCTAAATGTTGAGGGAGAAGGGGTATTTATATCCCCTTCAGAAACTAGCCATTGCACACTTTGGGGGCCGGATTATCCGGCCCAAGTGAGGGCCGGATTATCCGGCCTGGGGAAAACACCGCCCCAGACTCGGAATATCCGGCAGATAATCCGCCCCCTATCAGAGAGACGCGCCGAGCTTGCCCTTGATCAACTTCTGGGGGCCGGATTATACGGTCCTATGTAAGGGCCGGATTATCCGGCCTGGGGAAGAAAAACCACCCCAGTTCGGAATTTCCGGGGGGGAAATCTGACCGGATACCGTGCGACGCGCCTTGGCCTCTTTTGCTCGAAAATTGGGGGCCGGATTACCTGGCCCTCGCGACACCCGGATTATCCGGCCTAGGGAGGAATAACTGCCCCAGTTCGAATTTTCCGCGAGAAAATCCGACTGGACACCGAGCGACGCGCCTTGGCTTCCTTGAGAGATGAGGTAGGCCAGATTATTCGGCCCTTGGTGGGGCGGATTATCCGCCCCCCTCAAAACTTCCTGCACACTTAGCGCACATGAAAAGTCTCCATAGTATTGTTATCTAACACGCAAAACATAGGAAAACATGAAATGTCTTTCAATCTCCCCCTTTTGGTGTTAGATGACAATACCAGGATTTGCAGGAGAAAGACACAAGACAAACAGAGATAACTATGAAAGGGACTCCCCCTCAATGTGTGCATAATAGAGTTTTGCATTGGAATACAAATGCACACAAATAGGTGAATCTATTCCATAGACATAAGAGCAAAAACACATACCACCGAAGTAGAGAATAGGCATCCTTGACATAAATCACAATTATTACCAGATAACCATTATGAGCGCGCACCTTCCGTGATGAACCTCCAGCAATAGGATATGAATAGATAGAACCATAAGCATAATCCATGATATGAAGTCCATAGGCATCATCCAGACAACCACATAAAGTCTCAAACAACCACAAATCACGAATTTAAAGTTCAACACTAAATGGGCATAAGCAAGAAATAACGAATAGAAAAGTGCAAGTGCTTATGCCCGACCCATGCAAATCCACGGACATCCTAATAGAACTACTTCTCCCCCTTTGGCATCGAGACACCAAAAAGGGAGAAGAGCGATGCTAGCGCCCCATGGGGTCACTCATCGTAGTCCTCGTCCTCGTCCTCTTCTTCATTCTCTTCCTCATCCTCATCTTCAAGTTCCTCAGTGTCACCTTCCTCATCTTCATCATCAACAGCGGGCGCAGAAGGGAACAAGTGACGCTCCAGCTCACCATAGTTTAGCCCGGAGGAAGAGTTCCATCGAGCATACGGAGTGGGAGGTCTAGGAGCCGGAGGAGCACCCGAAGCGCCGGACACGTGGTGGAGAATGAGCTACTGGGAGTGAGCCAACTCATGGCGCTGCCTGTATGCCTCGTACTGACCCTTGCGTGTGTCCACGCCCATGCAGAGAATGTGACGCTGGAACCAGTTCAGCTACTTGATCTCACGGGCCACGGGGGGCACAGGGGGCCTGCGAGCATCCCTCATGAGGCCCTCAGGAGCAGAGGAGGGGTGTGAGGTCTTCCTAACCTTGTTGTATATCTTCTTGGCCTTGTGCACCGAGTCAATGTGGAACTCCTCCGCAGGAAGCAGGTGGCGGATGAGCATCATAATGTAGGGCGCATAGGGAATGGACAGACGGTTGAACATAGCATCACACAGCTCATGGTAAATGAAGTCCATGACATCCAGCCTGTACTGCACTGACTCATCCTCGCAGGAGGCAACCTCATGAGAAAATTGAAGTAGCTGAACAAGGTGACCACGGATGTTGTCATTGTTGCCCCCACTCGGTGTAATAGAGTCACGGAAGAGACCCACCAATGCAGCATAGATGGGAGCAAGACCAACCACAGTACCCACAATGCCATTGTTCACAGTGCAAGGAGAGAGAGCAGCTTCCTTGTTGGGCTTCAGCTGAGTGATGATGCGGTGGCCACTGGCTCTATCCCTGCTGCGGAAGGAGTACCCCAGAACCTCAGCAAACACGTGAAAATCAGCAGTCATGGGCCTTCCATGAGTCATACACTTCATAGTGCGACGCTCATCCCCACAAATCACCAGAGTGGAGAAAAACTGCTTCACCACCTCAGAGTCAAAGGAGCACTGGAGAGACATGAGATGGTGCAGCCCCATCCTCTCAGCCACAAACATCGCATCCACAAGATGCGCCTTCTCCAAAGCATCAACAAGTACCAGTGGGTGCATTGGCCTAATGTTCAGCCTGGCATAGATGTCTTCATAGATCCCCTTCTATTCTGCACACCAAAAACGGGTATCCCCCAGCTCATGATCATGAGGCAGCTCAACAAACAAGTCACGGTGACGGATGGCGGAGAAGGAGACCGCATCCAAAGCCCTGTAGTTGATCTTGGGCTCCTTGCCCTTCCTCTTGGACACCCCCTTTCTAGTCCTCTTGGATTGTTCAGCCATGCGCCTCTCTTTGTTCTTCCTTCTCCTCAATTCAACTTCGTCCACTAGGTTACCTTGTCCGTCGTCCCGAAAGTATCTTGAGCGAGGACGGTGCTTGTAGGTCTTGGGAACATCGGAACCACCTGTGAGAAGAATAAGGGCGATAGCAAGGGGATAAGCATACACACAAGTCCAGGAGAGAGCATGGAAAAAGTAGTAAAAAAGTTCATAGGACAAACTACTCAATGCATACACCATAGTGAAACTGAAGCAGAATTGAACCTGTCAGGCCTGGCCAGGGGCGGATAATTTGGCCCTGGCAGAAATTTTTGATTTCACCTAGATTGAATGCAAAAAGGTAGATCGGGCCTAGAGGCTGCAAGACTACGATTTCAATGCGAATACACATCCTTCTAGACAACGTTCCACCCAACAAGATACATATCTAGACAAAGATGGGGAGAGAGGGAGTTACCCTCACTCATTGGAGGAAGAACACGGAGGAGAAGGTACCTGGAGGCGCGAAGAAGAAGATCCGGGGAGGCCCGGAAAATCCGGTGGCCAGAGAGGCTCCGGGGAGGGTGAGGGGCGGCAGGCGGCGGCTGTGGAGGAGGAGGGGGCTGGGAGAGAAGTGCTGCTCGTTATGAGCCCTTCCCCCCGAGCCCTGCCCTTTAAGATGAAATTCGCCAGGGCCGGATTATGCAGCCAGCACTTGGGCCGGATTATCCGGCCTAAATTCTGGGATTCTGTTATACACAGAACCAGGCCCGCGTGTCCCCAAACAACACCCCCATAAGGTGTACAAGGGACTTGTGTGCAAGAATAGATGGCTTAGGGGTAGGGAAGGCTTAGGATTAAGAGAGCCAAACTGAGATGGTACTAGACACTCAAAATTGCAAAATCCAAATCAAATAAAAGCCAAGATTGAGTGTGATTCCCATAAGAACACGAGAGAGCAAATAACATCCAAAAAGATCCAATTCTCCTCAAGGGAGAGGGTGGTGGCTGAAGCCACCTTGTTGGAGTGTATGGTGTGACACCGTGAAGATATATCTTGGGTTCACGACCAATACTCATCAATAAGCTCACATATCGCAACATGATATTAAGAGAAATGATATATCTTGCTATTGGCATTATGGGGGGGGGGGTTAGCCCAATGAGTTAGGACCACACTCCCCATATATCCATGCCCACACCTAGACCAAAGAAGGATTGAGATGTACGAGTGAGTGCATGGGTAATCAAGACAAGCTCCCGGAATCAATGATATTTAGCTCATTCCTCAAATAGCAGAATCTTGCTTCATCAAGTGGCTTTGTAAAAATA
Organism: Avena eriantha; assembly: GCA_910589775.1. Taxonomy (NCBI): domain Eukaryota; kingdom Viridiplantae; phylum Streptophyta; class Magnoliopsida; order Poales; family Poaceae; genus Avena; species Avena eriantha. The sequence goes on along the minus strand of OU342740.1, from coordinate 304,171,975 downwards.
TCCGCCAGTTGGTTCTTCGTGCTCACAAAGGATAGATCAATATCGCCTCGAGCAACATGGTCACGAATAAAATGATTCCGAATCTCAATATGCTTCGTCCTTGTGTGCTGAAATGGATTGTAAGCAATTTTGATTGCACTTTCATTATCACATAAAAGAGGCACTTTGTCACAATTGACATCGTATTCCTTTAAAGTTTGCCTCATCCACAATAATTGAGTATAGGCGCTGGCAGCAGCAACATATTCAGCTTCGGCGGTGGAGAGAGATATACAATTCTGCTTTTTGGAGGACCAACAAACAAGAGATCTTCCCAAGAATTGGCAAGCTCCAGAAGTGGATTTCCGATCATCCTTATCACCAGCCCAATTTGAGTCAGTATAACCACATAAAGGGAAATTGGAGCCCTTGGGATACTAGAGACCAAAGTTGGGGGAATGAACCAAATATCGAAAGATCCTCTTGACCGCCACTAAGTGGCTTTCTTTAGGAGCTTCTTGATACCTTGCACACACTCCCACACTCAACACAATATCGGGTCTAGATGCGCAGAGGTAAAGAAGAGAGCCGATCATGGACCGGTATACCTTTTGGTCCACATCTTTACCATGAGGGTTGAGTTCAAGATGACACTTTGTTTGCATCGGAGTGGCGACACCATTTAGATCCGTCATCTTGAATCTCTTGAGCATGTGTTGGATGTACTTTGCTTGATTAATAAAGGTTCCTTCTCTAAGTTGCTTGATCTCGAATCCAAGAAAGAACCGTAATTCCCCCATCATAGACATCTCAAACCTGTCAGTCATAAGCTTTGAAAATTCATTGTTAAAAGCTTTGTTAGTAGAACCAAAGATGATATCGTCTACATATAGTTGGCATACGAAGAGCTCCCCCTTAACCTTCTTAGTAAAAGAGTGGGGTCGATTTGCCCAACTTCGAAGCCACGATCTAACAAAAGCTCTTTAAGGTGCTCATACCACGCACGTGGGGCTTGTTTAAGACCATAGAGTGCCTTATCGAGTTTGTAGACATGGTTCGGAAAGTTAGGATCCTCAAACCCCGGGGGTTGCTTTACGTATACCAACTCATGTAGAGGACCGTTAAGGAAGGCACTCTTGACGTCCATTTGCTGCAACTTAAAATTGTTATGTGCAGCATAAGCAAGTAGGATACAGATGGACTCAAGGCGAGTCACATGAGCATAGGTCTCGCCGAAGTCGATGCCCTCAACTTGGGAGTACCCTTGTGCCACAAGTCTTGCCTTGTTTCACACAGCAATGCCTTTCTCATCTTGCTTGTTCTTGAAAATCCACTTGGTGCCGATAACATTGTGGCACTCTTTGGGTTTCTCCACTAGTTTCTAGACTTTGTTGTGCTCGAAATTATTCAATTCTTCATGCATAGCAACAACCCAGTCTGGGTCTTCAAGAGCTTCAAAGACCTTCTTAGGTTCCACCATGGAGATATGAGCTTGATGCTCACCAAAACTGGCCAATTCTCTTCTTGTAGAAACCCTTCGTCGAAGATCACCAACAACCTTGTCGAGAGTGTGACCCCTCAACTCAAGGTTACGATCAGCCCGAGCCTTGCAACGAAGTTCAATAAGTTTGTTGTCTCTTGGAGGAGGAGATTCATCACTTGAGTCTTTGTTGGAAGCATTTTCTCTGCCTTGATCAGTAACTGGAACATCAGTAGCAGGTGGTGGAGACGCATGCCCTTGAGGTGAATTCGTGGCCGTAACAGGAGGCTGCAGAACTGGAGAGTCAGGGCCGGATAATCCAGCCGATGGAGAGGCCGGATAATCTGGCCTGGGAGTACTTGCAGCAGCTTCATCAGGAGGCCTGGGACTTGCTTGAACTGGTGAGGGGCCGGATAATCCGGGGCTAGCCAGAAAATCCGGCCTAGAGCTTGCGTTGAAATCTTCTCCAGCAGGAGCAACTTGGTCAGCTGTAGCGGGGTGGCCAGATAATCCGGTGTCAGCCGGAAAATCCGGCCTGGAGCTTTCTGGAGCATCTTGACCTTCAGCAGTTGATGGAGATGGTGTAGAAGTTGCCCCCGTGGTTGGAGCATGTTGCGTATGTGTAGATGAGGGCTCTATATGAGTAGAGCATTGTCCTTCCCGGTCCGCCACAAGGGGTTCCTCAATGGGGCGGAAGAATCCCAGGTCCATTCTTCTTATGGCATCTTGGGGTATTTCAACATCTGCATCACAAACACCAACTTGCTCTGCATGGGAACCGTCATTTTCCTCGAACACCACACTACAAGATTCTACAACAGTTCCGGAGAGCTTATTGTAGACTCTATAAGTGTGGGATTTGGCACCATAACCAACAAAAATACCTTCTAAAGCCTTAGATTCAAACTTAGATAAACGAACTCCTTTAATAAGAAAGAAACACTTACACCCGAATACCCGAAAGTATGAGATGTTTGGCTTGGTACCGGTAAGTATTTCATACGGAGTATTGTCCAAGATCTTGCGGAGATATAAACGGTTGGATGAATGACAAGCAATAGAGATTGCTTCAGCCCAAAAGTTATATGGAGATTTAAATTCGGCTAACATTGATCTTGCCATGTCCATTAGAGTTCGATTCTTCCTCTTGGCTACACCATTTTGTTGAGGAGTGTATGCAGCGGAATATTGATGTCTTATCCCCTCTTCACTTAGGAACTCATTTAAGGTGTAGTTCTTGAACTCCGAACCGTTATCACTCCTTATAGCCAGAATGGGGACGTTGTGTTGACGTTGAACCTCGTTGGCGAAGTCGATGATAGTTTGTTGAGTTTCACTCTTCAACTTGAAGAAATAAACCCAAGTGTATCTTGAGTAATCATCTACAATCACTAGACAATACTACTTCCCACCAAGGCTTGCATGAGATGGAGGTCCGAAGAGGTCCACATGAAGGAACTCCAAAATCCTTTTAGAAGAGATAATGGTTTTCCTTCGATGAGGTGAATCATGCATTTTCCCTTCAACACACGCCCTGCAAACATGATCTTTGGCAAAAGAGACATTTTCTTTTAGTCCAAGAATGTGGCCACCCTTGTGGAGACTTTGCAAAGTTCTCATATTGAAGTGGGCTAGTCGGCGATGCCATAGCCAGCCCGCGTCAGCCTTTCTGAAAAGACACATCGGGCCTGTAGTGGTTTTCCTCGAAAAGTCCACCACGTACAAGTCGTTTTCGACATATCCCACGAAAGCGACTTTAAGAGACTTGCTCCACAAGAGTACCACTAAATCAGCATCAATGTAAACTGCAAAGCCCATCTTACCAAGGGCACGAACTGAAAGTAAGTTATACCCGAGGGTCTCAACAAGCATGACATCCACGAGAGAGATATCGTGAGCCACCACATCTTTGCCGAGACCCAATACCTCAGATTTTGACTTGTCACCATAGGAGACGGTAATGTGATCAAGGTTTGGTCGCATCTCCGTGATGATCTCCTTGCTTCCGGTCATATGACTCGTGCGACCGCTATCGAGTACCCATTTAGAACCACCGGAAGCATAGCCCTGGAAGAAAATTACTTCTTGGTTTTAGGTACCCATTTTTCAATGGGTCCTCTCATGTTAGTAACAAGGGTCTTGGGAACCCAAACAGACCAAGGAATGTAACAATCATAAGGCCCTGCATAACTAGCATAAACATCACCATAACAATCACAATAAACTAGCATAAACATCACCATAACAATCACAATATAGTTCAAAGTTAGGATTGTTGATCCCTGCAAAACCATCATAATTAGTCTTGTCATTGGTAATGTTGCTAGTCTTCGATTGAGCAGTCTTGTTGTTCTTCTTCTTCTTCTTATTGTTTTTCTTGCTCTTTATCTTGGGTATGTAACCAAGACCTTCTTTACTATTGTTTGTCCTTTGCCTGCTCAGTATCTCATCAATAACCCCTTTACCTTTGTGTTGAGAACTTCTTGCAAGATCTTCTTTTCCAAAGTGGAGGTACTTGGCACATCATACTGTTTCAATTGAGTTTGGAGCTGGTCATGAGACTCATTTAGAGTAGAATGATCACTCTTCAATGCCTTGTGAGCACTTTCAAGATTATCAAACTTCTCCAAAAGTCTAGCATGAACAGCCCCAAAGTCAATCTTTTCTTTCTTTAGTTTCTTAACCTTGGCAAGAGCATGGTCATGTTCTTTAATGAGCTGAGCTACAACTTCTTCTTGTGACTCCACAAGGGATTCGAGTCTTTCTTCCAAAGATACTTGAGCTTCCTCTTCCTCTTCCAAGGCATTCTTCAAAGAAGCTATCTCCAAGGCATCTTCTCTTTCAATTCTGCCCTTTTCTTCAAGGAGATCTTCGGCTTGAGCAAGTTGACTCATAAGAGCATCAAAGTGGAGTTTGTGCTCACCTTGTAGGTTAGTGAAAAAAGTATCCAAGGCAATAACTTCTTCTTTCATTTCAAGACTATCATGATCATCCATATCCAAAATTATGTTAGTCTTAGGAAATGAAGAGCTAGAAGTTGATACCTCGGATCCTCTTACCATTAGGCAAGTGGCGTTGTTGTTGATGGCGTTCTTGTTCGGCAAGTCGAAGAGAGAGGAGGGAGTCGATGTGGTGGCTATAGCAGCCACTTCACGGGAACTATCATCATCCTCTTCATCTTCACTTGCGGAGGAGTATTCCTCTTGAGCTACAAGGACAATCTTGGGTTGCTTCTTGAAAGGGACATTCGTCTTAATAAATGGCTTCTTCTTAGGAGCTTTAGATTTCTCTTTAAGAATGAGCCTGCCACCATTGTCTTCTCTATTTTGATAAGGACACTCGGCTACAAAGTGCATTCTATCTCCACAGTTGAAGCAAGTTCTCAATCTCGGGCCACTTTCTCTTCTTCCATTTGACCCGTTCTTGCGCTCAAGGTCAGACTTGGCTTTGGCAGGGTCCTTCCAAAAGTTCCTTGCATAGAATGCCATGTACTCACCATGAGCACGTTTGACCTCATCGGGGCAGTCCATGGATACCCCCTCAAAAGCTCCTTCATCTTCCTCTTGCTCAACAACATTGGCTTTGAGAGCCACATTAACACCCTTTTGCATTCCAATGGCCCGAGCACGGGCAACTTCAGCATTCTTTTCCGCCACTTTGAATGACGCCATTTCTTGCATGACTTCGTTGGATGTCATTTGATGATAGTTGTGTCTACCTTGCAGCTCTTCAAATCCGTTGGCTCGAAAGGCATTAAGGCACTCACATACTTTCTTTTTATCCATGCATCATCAATGTGAATGGCCCCATGCTTCCGAAATGTTGTTGCGATGCCCTTGAGTCTTCTATACATGTCCTCATGGTTTTCACCATCCAACATGTAGAATCCCTCAGCTTCATTACTAAGGGCATCATACCTGTTTCTTCTCATGCTTTCAATTCCAACGAAAAGGTCCGTAAGAGCATCCCATGCCTCTTTAGCTGTGTTGAGATGTTCAATGTGTGGCATGTCCTTGGGATCCACATCCAGCTGTATCATGTGGAGAGCGGTGGCATTCAACTGGCTATCCACAACTTCCCTTCTCGTTAGATTGGTTTGATCTCCAATATGAAGACCTTCTTCAATAATCCTCCACAATTCAATAGAAGAGCTGCAAACATGAGATTTCATTAGGAATTGCCATTGATTAAAAGAGGATGCAGTGAGCTTGGGTGGGTCACCCCTATTGTTTATATGAGGATAAGGGATAGGTGGGTCGGGGGAATATACGTGGCGAACCTCACTATATTCCTCCTTACCACTTCCCTTTTTGGAGGTGGAAGCATTTAGTTTTTCACCTTCCACATCATCATCCTTGGATCCGGTGTTACCATTTTCCTTAGATGATGGTGTGGGAGCCTCAGAGGAGGATGGAGATGGGGCTATGGATGATGTAAGGCGAGCAATCATTTGATTCATTTCCTCCATCTTGGCCTTAAAGGATTTCAACAAGGTTGTTTCCAACGACTTGAGATCATCCATTATGACCTTATCCACAGCCTCATTTCCATCATCCTTGGTACCCATACTACTCTTAGGTGGTTAAGCCCGAATTAAGAGCCGAGGCTCTGATACCAATTGAAATGGATCGTATGGGCACCTAGAGGGGGGGGTGAATATGTGCTACACCAATTTTTAATTCTTTTTCAATTTTAGGCTTAGCACAAAGGGTAAATTCTCTAGATAAACTATTAGGTGGAATTTACCTATATGCAAACCTATCTACTAGCAAGTAAAGAGCGAGTGGAAGAGGAGCGAGTAAACCGAAGTGAAGCACGCGGAGACACATGATTTGTTTGACCGCAGTTTCTTCCTTGTTAAGGGAAGTACGTCTGCGTTGGAGGGGTTGGCGGTACTAAGACCACCACGCCACAAAAGGCCTCACCCTGTTCTCCGATGGATCTCGCCACAACAAGCCTGATCCACCTTCCACTATAGGTACCCTTCGAGGCGGGCACCGACGCTTTTACACAACTAGCGGGGCAACAACTCCACAACAACTTGGAGGCTCCTGAAATGATAACAAGCTGCCACAAGAACAAACTTATCAAATACAATAAACAAGATCTAGGTATTGACAAGAATACTAGATTAGGGATTTCTCCAAGTGAATAGAGAGGAGTTGAAGCGCTTGATTCTTGATGATGATGAACTTCTCCTCCTTCAATTCCACCAAAGATCAAGACCTTCGGGTGGTTGAAGTGGGAGATCGAGAATGAGAGCTCTTGCACAATGTCTGGTCAATTTCGAATGAATCAAGAGTTCTGAACGTTGGGGAAGAAGGGGTATTTATATCCCCTTCAGAAACCAGCCGTTGCACACTTTGGAGGCCGGATTATCCGGCCCAAGTGAGGGCCGGATTATCCGGCTTGGGGAAAACACCGCCCCAGACTCGGAATATCGGGCAGATAATCCGCCCCCTATCAAAGAGACGCGCTGAGCTTTCCCTTGATCAAATTCTGGGGGGCGGATTATTCGGTCCTATGTAAGGGCCGGATTATCCGGCCTGGGGAAGAAAAACCGCCCTAGTTCGGATTTTCCGGGAGAAAATCCGACCGGATACCGTGCGACGCGCCTTGGCCTCTTTTGCTCGAAAACTGGGGGCCGGATTATCCGGCCCTCGCGACACCTGGATTATCCGGCCTGGGGAGGAAAAACCGCCCCAGTTCGGATTTTCCGGGAGAAAATCCAACTGGACACCGAGCGACGCGCCTTGGCTTCCTTGAGAGATGAGGTAGGCCGGATTATCCGGCCCTTGGTGGGGCGGATTATCCGGCCCCCCTCAAAACTTCCTGCACACTTAGCGCACATGAAAATTCTCCATAGTATTTTTATCTAACACGCAAAACATAGGAAAACATGAAATGTTCTTTCATGTCTGACCATGGTTTTGGTAGCAGGCTAGTAGGATTATTGAAGTTGGGATGAAATCTACCAAGAGGAGTTTCGGCTAATTATGGGTTGCTCGCCTACACATATATCTATAATATTATAATTTTTACATTACACTCGTCCACCTGGCACATTCACTATCACCATGAACTGAATCTCCCCGGCCTTCTTTCACCATCTAAAGAAAACAACAAACAAACAAAGTCGTTCTTTACTTTTATGCATTTTATTTCTGAAGTTTCCATTTTAATTCTATTTAAATCTATTGAATTTAATCAAAACCCCATTCTTATTTCAACACTTGCAGTCAATTCACTCAAAGACCTGTGACAACTTCGGGTGTGATATAGACTTCACCAATAAACACTTACCTTTGGGCTCCCTGTGGGATCGATATCTGAACTTCGAAACTAGCTACAAACGATCTATGCACTTGCAGACATCAAGCTATTTTCCGGCACTGTTGTCGGGAGCTAAGCACTAACTGTTTTTCTTTTGACATTTCAGGTGTTGCTACTACAAAATGTTCTCCTTAGGAGACAAAGGGTCTACACGCTCTGGTAGGACCTACCTGCTGGATTATATTGAGCGTGTACCTGCTCAAAGCGTGAAGCAATTATTGAAAAACTTTTAAGTTCAAATAAAGTTGAAGTTGAAAACCTGAGTGATATTATGGAAATCATGTCTATTTACAGGAAAACTCCTCTGAAACCTGAGAAAACTCTCAGGGAATACAATGCTCCAAGTTCTGAATTTCTTAAACAACCAATCGAGTTCCCTAATCCTGGAGTTAGAGAATATCGATTTGATGGTGGAATTATTAAAATTTTGCAGGAAAAAGCTTTAAGTGGAAGGGAACATGAAGATCCAGGAAGGCATATTAGAGAGTTTAATGATGTGATAACATCGCTTGGACCAAAAGGTTTGCTAAGAGACTTCTCTCGTCTTAAATTATTTCGATGGTCTCTTAAAGGTAAAGCACTAGACTGGTTATATTCTCTCCCTTGCCATTACATTAAATGTTGGGAAAACTACATTACTAAATTCGTAGATAGATTTCTTCCTATTAAAAAGGTAACTGAACTAAGAAAGAACATAGGCAGCTTTAGTCAGAACGGGGGAGAAAACTACCCACAAGCATGTGAAATATTCTTTGGAATGATCAATAGTATTCCTAATAATGGCTATTCTGAACTAACAATCTGCCATTTATTTTACCATGGTCTCAACACTCAATGTAGAGAGTTACTTGATTACTCAGCAGGAGGATCGATAAACACCTTGACTATTAAATAATGTTTGGAATTAATGTCTACTAGGGCTAAGAATGATTCATTATATAATAATGATTTTGGTACCAAGCCAGAAAAAGGGATGCTTCGCATAACTCCTGATCTTATGCCCGAGGTACGCAAAACTATGAAGGAAAAAGGTATACCTTCAGAACTTGTCAAGGAAAACAAATTAGATTTGTTACAAGTTTTAAGTGAAGAAGATGAAACTATAAAAGTTTTTCAAGAATTAAAACACTTACAAGTTAAATCTCATAATAACTTGCATAAGCATTTCCAAAAACACAAAAATATTTTGGCAGAACTCACTGAAAATTATGATGAGATTGGCCAAGAAATAAAACTATTTCATAAGTACCTTAGTATGATTGAAAACCAGTGTGAACAAATAGCATCTAGTTATCAAATTTTTCTCCGTGATGATAAATATATTCATGTTTCTACTAATGTTGTCACAAGAAGGGGTGCAGTTGTCACAACACCCTTAGGACCACCGGAATACGAAGCTGAAAAAGAGTGCAAGGAAAAAGCCTTGCTTGAAGCAAGTCAAGAATATGATACGTTGGTGGATCCGCAAGATGAAACTGTGACGCAAGAGCAAACCCAGGAGGACCACAATGATGCACAGGAAGATCATTGTGACTCTGATACAGAAACGGTTGATCCAAGAGAAGGCAAAGAAATAGGAAAGGAAGATGAAGTTGTTGTGTTGGAAAATAAGAAAAGCAATAAGCAACAACAAAATAAAGCAACGAAAGAGCCTGACCCCCGAAAAAGGTAAAATACAAGAGTAAGTCAGATGAGAAAAAGCTTCCTTATCGAGATCGAAAAAATAAAGCACCAGATGAGGTAATTTATAATTCTTTTACAAAGGCACATAGTGACCTTCGTTTGGAAATCCCATTTGCGGATGCAATCAAAGTCCCTACTTATGGTAAATTTCTTTGTGATATTCTCAGTAGAAAGAAAGAAATAACTGGAACTGTTGCCATGGTAACTAGCTATCCTGCTAATGGGAAGCTGTTGTCTAAGTCTGGAGATCCTAGAATACCAACCATTTCATGCTCAATAGGTAAAACTGATATTCACAATGCCTTATGTGACCTAGGAGCAGGAGTTAGTGTAATGCCATGCTCCCTCTATAAAAGGTTAGGATTAGGGGAGTATTCTCCTACTACTATCACTTTACAGATGGCTGACAAGTCCACTAAAAAATCTGTTGGTATGATTGAGGATGTTTTACTTAGGATAGATGAGCATGTTATTCCCACCGATTTTATCATTATTGAAATGCCCGAAGATGAAAGATTATCTATAATACCTGGAAGACCCTTCCTCAGTACTGCAGGTGTGTCAGTAGATTGTGCAGAAGGGACGATAATCTTCAATGTTTATGACGTTGAAATCATTTGGTATTTTCCCAAGAAGTTAGAAGCAGGATAAAGGTATGTTCCACCGGAAAAAAGAATTCATGTGGTAAGTGCAATTGATAAGGGGCAACCAAAGGTAAGAAATCGAGAAGAGAGAAGAGGTTGAGTTATTCATCCATTTTCAATAAATGCTAAGTGGGAGTCAACCCATTTTCGTTAATTTAGTAGAATAAACAATAAGGAGTTCATCGCATTCCTACCACTTTTTTCACAGACAGTCTTGTTGAAGCGCGCCTGTGAAGATGCAGCTGTCAAAAAGTTGTAGAAACATCGATTGAATGAGTAGATAATAATAATAAGAATTAAAGTTTGAGTTTTCCACTTGTAGAAGCTAAAACTTTGCTTTTAATATGCTAATGTTGGTCGATAGTTTTTACTGCCATTTTTCTGTTAGAAACTAGGTATTTCGCTAAGTTATGGAATAAGAAGGTATCCTGGAAGAAATAGATTTTTTTTGATGATTACTGATGGTTTAACAACCAACTATACGGCGGAAATAAAAATTCCGGCCGTATAGTTCCGGTCATATAGTTGTCTTTGCCATCAACAAATTTTCATCGAAGGCAAAGAGAGTTTAACGACCAACTATACAGTGGGAATAAAAATTCTGGTCGTATAGTTCTGGCCGTATAAGTATTGATGCCTTCGTAGAATTCTATTCCTAAGGTACTAAGAGTTTAACGACCAACTATATGGCGGGAATAAAAATTCTGACCGTATAGTTCTGACCGTATAGATATCGATGCCTTCGTAGAATTATATTCCAAAAGTAATGGGAGTTTAACGACCAACTATATGGAGGGAATAAAAATTCCGGCCATATAGTTCCGGTCGTATAGATATCGAAGCTAGTTTTAGAAATCTATCTCGAGAGAGATACGGTTTAACGACCAACTATATGGCAGGATCATTTTGATCCAGCCGTATAGTTGCATCCGTATAGCTGATTTCTGATTAAATAAACCCTAGTTGTCGGTGCCACTGCAACTATACGAGTGGAGCAACATCATCCGCCCATATAGTTCCGACCGTATAGGTCGGCGCGACCACTTAATCGCACCGGGGCGGCAGGTCCCTCCTCTCCTCATTATTTCTCTCATATTCTCTCTCCAAACCTCTCAAAATCCACCTAGAACTCTTGATTCTTCATGGACTCGTTTGTTTGAGTGGGAGAATCAACATATCGGTATGTTTCTCTCCCTATCCATGCTTTATTTTCAGATTTCCATGGTTAATTTTTTTGCATTGATCTAGTAGATGAACTCAAGCTTGTTTAGTCTTCCCTATTAATTTCTCACGTTAGGATTGAATTTTTCTATGTAGAATCATTCATATATCATATAGAAACTATATGCCTAAGGTTTGATGGTGAAATTTTTCAGTGCATCATGATGAACAAAATCGGTAGCCTCTTTCGTTCGAGCAAGCGCCAACTGGGAGAGGGCTCAAGTTTGGGGGGCCGAGCCCCGCGCAACTCCAAGATGGACATTGTCGCGTCGAGGAGGGTGCTGCCCACACGTTGGGCCAACCACAACTTTCTCACCGTGGCTGGGTTGAAGATAGACTTCGACCTCATGTGCATCAGGTCGGGGTTGGCGGTACTTAGCTTTGCAAGCCATGAAAACTACGCCAAGCTCACCCATGAGTTCGTTGCCTCCTTCTATGATGACCACAAGGAGAAATGTAACCTGTGCACCATAAGATTCACCATGAACCGTACGCGCTATGATGTGAGTTTCGAGCAGTTTTGCAATGCTTGGAGCTTCCCCTATACTAGGGAGCCCAATATTACTAACCTCTATAGCGTCACGAGTGGAGAGACCTGGGAGGTTATTTCTGTTAATGGTGACAGTCACTTCTATCAGAAGAAGATGTCCACCATTCCGAACCCAATCATTCGCTATGCTTTGTTCCTCGCCAACACAATGCTGGGAAGGGGTGATACTGGATCTATGGCCAATGCGGACATGGCAATGATCACCAAGGCCCTCTTCCCCAATGCCACGCAAAGCCCTAGTCCTGCAGCTCTACTCATCCAGCACTTTTGCCACCAAAGCAACAAGACCAAAGGTGATATTCGCATTGGTGGATTGGTAACCCACCTTGCCTATGCATTAAACATTGCACTGCCTGTTATGAAACCTGTTGACAGCTCCAAACTTATGGACATCAAGTATTTGACTGCTTACAGCTTCCTTAATGTTTACCATGCTAACCGGAGGCTCCGAGCATATCAATTTAGTTATCTTGATGATACACAGATTGAGCAGGTTCAGTTGCCATTCCCGGAGGCCTTCTCGATTGTGGAGAAGGACACTTGGATCCTCACCAAGGATCAAGTGATGGAGATCTTGGCCGAGCACCAGGCCGAGGAGGAGGAAGATGAAGGGGAGCAGGATGAGCAGGAGCAGGAGGGAGAGTAGGGACACAACCCTGCTTGGGAAGGACATCAATAGCAGACAGGAGGAGCCTTGGAACCATGGCCCAACCAGCCACAGCAGGGGTACGGCTACATCTCCTATCAGGAGTTCCAGCGGCTCAACTTGCGTGTTGGGGAGATGGACCACACTCTTCAGGATGTGAATGAAGATGTGAACACTCTAACTCACAACTTCATTCACTTCATGACCCACTTCCCCGACTTCTACCAGCAGTATCCGCGCCAGCCGCCAAATGACGGCAACAACTGAGCATGGCAATAGTGTAAGCTTGGGGGAGATTTGAAAACCTCCGAACTTTGCATTCATGTTTTTATTTATTCTTTTGATTTATTTCTTCAAAAATTTCATGTTTATTTTCAGTTTTGCATTCCTAAACCAAAAAATACAAAAACATTGTTGTAATTTGATTTGCAAGTTTGTTTCTTTGTTTCTCTTGGAGATTGCTTGATTTCAGGCGATTTGGCAATATGGAAATATAGGAGAGGTTCGACTCGAATACAAGAACAAAGCAAGAAATACGAGGTATCACATTCCTTTCATCACACTCCTTGCAACCATAAATTGATCCTACAATTATTTACTTGCTTGCACTGGAGTCACTCCCCACTTAGCTTGTTATCCTACAAATTCTATTCCTTTGCTAGTGTCTCCTTTTTACCTTTGAAACAATGATCAATGAACATGGTTAAAATACTTCCTACATTTTTACAGCAAGAAAAAGCATCTGAAAGATGAATTGAGTCCATGCTTAGCTCAAAGAATTTGATTTTATAACTACTCCATCCCAATTGTGCTTAATATAAATAGACTCGATAGTACCCTTGATTAAAATTGTTTGATTAAATGGATGCTTCGAAATAGTAGAAATTATGCCACTACTTTTTCTAATAATTACCATAAGATATTGCTTTACGCGTGTCATTACAACTCTATCGTTCTCCATGGGGAATTATTAACTCTGCTGGCCAACGAACGATCTAAATGTGGGAAACCACTTGATTTCGGCTATTGAGTTATGTAAACGTCTATAGCAACAATGCTACGACGTGTATTTTTAGTCTCCTCATGGTTTCACGTTCCAAGTGAAGTTGTAGTACTCCTCTGGCCCACTATTGCTCAACAACATTTATTGGCATGGTCACGAGTGCACAACACGGCCCCAATTAACATGTTAAAAATAGTGGCATGATTTCTCTATGAAAGAGCTGAAGTTTTTGAAAGATAAGAGAAATAAAAAGGTGCTTTGAGAGTCTTGAAATTTTCACATGGGACTAGATGGGTTGTTCTTAAATTAAATATTTTGATGCCAATTTGAGTACTCTTAATTGGCCAAATAAGCAATAACAAAAAGTTTTCATCTCTCAACAAAGAGAGGCACCAAAAGAATTTGTCTCACCTTCCTAGCTAAAACTTCCGACACTTGCTTGGGAATATGATTTATTTGCTAGCAAGATATACGTGGTTAGGAAGTGGACTCAGTGCAATCTTGTGAATACTTGTATGATCATAAATAAGATTGCAGAGATTGAGAAGAAAAGAATTTGACACCACTTCGAACTTGTGAGTTCCTTTACTTTTAGTCTCAAATCTCCGCTATTCTTCCTTATTTTCTTGTCACTCGAGGGCGAGCAACATCTAAGCTTGGGGGAGTTGATATATGTGAGATTCAACACATTTTTATGGCTTTTATTGATGGTTTCTCCCGGATTTGATCATTTTCTGGCTTTACCTAATGCTAATACTTTGGTAGCGAAGAAAACTTGGATTTTAATGTGTGTTTCAGGTTCTGAACATCAATAGAAGGATTTAACTAGAGAAATACAATATTCTGGAGAAAACAAGCAAGTCCCACTTTGAAAGCACGCGAGGGGAGATCACAGAGGGCTTAACGACCAACTATACGGCAGTAATGGTCGTATAGTTGCCATCGCCTCTTTCTTGTCAAAAGGGACAACTTCCGTGAAGGGAAGGGGGACGAAAACACAACACAACAGCCGCCACACCATCCAGAAGGGAGAAAAAGGGATCCGGAGAAGAAGGAGAAGACGTTCTTCATCTCGCTCCACGATCTTCGATCTCCTAGCCAATACACCCCCATAGCCACTACTTGTACTTGAGAGAGAGGGATCTCCACCTTGCAAGGCTAGGGTTTGAGATTGTTTCTTCCCATCTTGAATTGTGTTGGATATTTTTCTATTCTTATTGTGGATATCCATAGTAATACCAAGACGAATTCCCTTTATTTGATTATATTGATGATCCATTCTTATCTCATGTGTGAGTAATTCCCTTGGGCATGGGAGATGTAGGGGATTGGTGAGATGCGATGTGCCTTCATATATTTTCCATTAGTTTGTGATTGATTCTAATTACTATATTATCTGTGCTTGACTATCTGTGGGATGCTTAATGCTTGTTGTCCAATTAAGGGCCCAAACAACATGATACCTTGTTCTACATAGATAAGATCGTGTTTGCTAGTGGACCGGTGACCCCTGGGTGGCATAGGAATATCAATGGAAAGCTAGTTGACTTGAGGATAACGAGTAACCACTATGCTTATTGCATTAGTCTGATCCAAGGAGCTTAATCACTAAGTGATCTGAAGGGTCTTAATCGTCTAGTGTCTGACCATGGTTTTGGTAGCAGGCTAGTAGGATTATTGAAGTTGGGATGAAATCTACCAAGAGGAGTTCCAGCTAATTATGGGTTTCTCGCCTACACATATATCTATAAGATTATAATTGTTACATTTACACTCGTCCACCTGGCACATTCACTATCACCATGAACTGAATCTCCCAACACCTTCTTTCACCATCTAAAGAAAACAACAAACAAACAAAGTCGTTCTTTACTTTTATGCATTTTATTTCAGAAGTTTCGATTTTAGTTCTATCTAAATATATTGCATTTAATCAAAACCCCATTCTTATTTAAACACTTGCAGTCAATTCACTCAAAGACGTGTGAAAACTTCGGTGTGACAGAGACTTCACCAATAAACACTTACCTTTGGGCTCCCTGTGGGATTGATATCTAAACTTCGAAACTAGCTACAAACAATCTGTGCACTTGCAGACATCGGCAACATGAGGCCGAACTGAAGAAGAAGGATGATGAGATCACCGAACTCCGGCTAAAAAATGATGAGATTACTCGGTTGAACACTAAAACCAAAAATCTGAAGAACTCCCATAAAACTGAGCTAGACAAGGCTGATCAAGAATTCTCTAAGGAAAAGGAGCGCCTGAAAACTCAGCTTCAAAAACACCAAGATATGCTGAAGGAAGCCGACATCTCAATTTGGGTCGATGACCACCCAATACGAGAAGCTCAAAAAGAGGAATGCTGACGGTCTCAAAGAGCTGACCCGGATCCTCAGTTATATCTCTCGTTAGTTCCTTTCCTTCCGCCGACTTTTTCGTCTGGGTCATGCGCCCTTACTTACTGATGTTATTTGTTTTGTTTCCAGGCAAATTTCTAGAGAGCAATGCCATTGCTTCTACTGCTGTTGCCAAATTCTTGCTGTAGAGAGGTACTCCAGTTGGTCCTGGTGCTGAGCCTATTCCTTATGATATGGAGGACATGCTGGTGAGCCTCACTACCTGGGTTGAAACTATGAAGAATTATGGCGCGGGCATCATGAATGCAGCTGCCTAGATCTTCAATGCCCTTTTGCCGACTGACCCCATTCCTAGAGGTAGCACTACTTTTATTGCAAAACTGATGGAGTGCAAGACCCAGCTGAACCTCTAGAGGGAATCCGCTACGCGGGCTGGAGCTGACACGACGCTAAGCTTCGTGCTATCTTGGTACGAGGGCTTGGATTTGAAGGTTCTCGATCGCATGCGCACCGGATCTAGGTGGATGAATGATCCGGAGTGGATAGCTCGGCGTAAGGCTTGCGCTTACAACCTTATCCAGTAGGCCTTTGTCCACAGCTGGAACGAAGGACCTAGCTTCCTCGACACTGTCGATGACGCGTATGTCTTGGATGGAACAAAAGACAAAGAAGAAGAAGAGGCCTCGGAGCTTGGCGAGGATACTAAAGATCCGGAGGATGCTAGGGCCAACCCGGAAGAAGAGGCAGAGACAGAAGCTCCCCCATAGATGTCGAATTACCTCCTCCTGCGGCTGATACCTCGGGCGCTGCTGCTCCTTAGAGAAAAAAACACTTTAACATTTATTAGATCCCCGGTATGCCAGGTGCAGATGTATCAAGCATAATGGTTGCATTTTGCTACTAGGTTATTTATGTCGGATTAATTTGGGCATAGTCCCCGAGTTCCATTTTCTTGTTCCCTCAATTTTATGATTCGGCTCGTGTCTACCTTGATTTGGTTTTTTGACTTACGAGTCCGAGGTTCAAAAAATTGACTTAACAATACTTGAAACTTTAGGATTAGCTCAAAGTAATTCAACATAACATAAATAAAAGAAAAATAGGGTTAGTCCGAATAACAAATGTCGGCTCGATTATGTTCCTTTCCTTAGTCGTTTTTCATGTGCTTTGCAATTCCAAACTTGTTCTCTTGCTTGCCATGAAGCCAATTCTTGTTGGACAGCAGCAAGTCGAATTAGGTTTTTGGTGCCTACACACTACTAACCTGGCTAAGGTGTAAGTAATTTAAGCAAGCCGACATATAAAAAGTAAATACAGAAAAGACAATTATTAAGGCAGCCCCTGAGTTTCTGCTTGGGGTGCCGAGGTTTCATTGATAAACTCATTGTCGACATACATACCAACATATGAGAGATTTGGATACATACACTTCTTTACTAAGTGTAAAATGGACAGAGTAGAGCTACATTCCATGGACGCTTAGATTCCTCACCGGACATGTCCGCCTTGTTTTTCTCCTATGGCTACACATCAATGAGGTAATAGGAATCATTGTGCAATGCTTTTCTTACAATGAATGGTCCTTCCCATGGAGGGATAACTTATGCATGCCAGTAGTGTGCTGCACCAGTCGAAGTACCAGATCACCTTCCCGGAAGACTTGGGGGTTTACTTTCCGGCTATGGTAGCGTCGGAGATGTTGCTGATATATGGCGGATCTGGACAAGGCCAGTTCTCTCGCTTCTTCCAGCAGATCAACATCATTTTGCCAGGCTTCCTGCACTTTGTCTTCTGTGTATTGGGCGACCCTGGGTGAGTCATGCTCTATGTCGGCTAGTAATACAGCTTCTGCCCCATATACCAGAAAGAATGGCGTATAGCCTGTTGATCGATTCGGAGTTGTTCTTAGACTCCACAGTACTGATGGTAGTTCTTCTATCCAGCACCCTGCTGATCGTTGCAGCGGCTCCATGAGCCGGGGTTTTATCCCGGACAAAACTAGTCTGTTGGATTTTTCCACTTGCCTGTTCGACGCAGGGTGGGCTACTGATGCAATATCTAGATGGATATTCTTTTCTCGGCAGAACCTCGCAAATGCTCCTTCAACAAAATTTGTGCCATTATCAGTTATGATACCATGAGGATAGCCATATATCAAGATTATATCTTTGAGGAATGTCACAATTGTTGCCCCATCACATTTCGTAATTGGCTTTACCTCAATCCACTTGGTAAATTTGTCTACCATAACCAAGATATGGGTCATGTTTCCTTTTGCCGGCTTAAATGGGCCGACCATATCCAAACACCATACCGCAAATGGCCAAGTGAGAGGAATAGTTTTCAGTTCCGACATAGGCATGTGGGTCTTGGTGGCGTACCTCTGACAACCATTGCATTTTCTTACAAGATCTTCTGCTTGCTCCAAGGCACTTGGCTAGTAAAATCCATTCCGGAAAGCTTTTGCCACTAATGCTCTGGATGATGCATGATGCCTACATTCCCTCGGATGGATATCTCGGAGGATGTCAAGCCCTCTCCCGGGTCCACACATCGTTGTAGAACACTTGTGACACTCCTCTTGTATAGTTTGGCATTGATAATAGTGTATGCCTTTGCTCTCCTTTGGATTTGCCTTGAAAGTATCTCGTCACTCGGCAAGGTTCCTTCTTTCAAGAACTCAAATATTGGCTTTTCCCATGCAGGTATAACTCGAACAGGGAAAAGTTCCTCATCAATTTCCATTGCATCCACCAACATAACTCCGGCCGGATCAAGCTGAACAGTCCCCGGGTCTGCCGAAGTAGTCCCCGGGTTTGCTGAGGTGCTTTCCCAATCTATATCCATACGGATAGCTTATGATCCAGAGTGAACCGGGACATAGATTAAGTCGGATTTCGGTGAAGGTGTGATATATGGTTTTCTCAAGTGCTCCAAAGCAATACCTGGCAAGATTGGCTGCCGAGAGGACCCCAATTTAGATAATACACCGTCTGCCTAATTTTCAAGCCGAGGTACATGGTGGAATTCACATCCTTCAAAGAACCCACTTATTTTGTGAACATGGAATCTGTAAAGGGCCATGTTTGCATCTAGAGCATCCCAATATGGCAGATCCATTGACTAAAGCTCTCCTACAAGTCAAGCACGAACAACACCGAGATTCCATTGGTGTTAGGTTTCTGCCAATTGTAAACTAGTTTTATTCGTACTCTAGTGCAAGTGGGAGACTAAAGGAGTTATGCCCTAGAGGAAAATAATAAAGTGTATTATTTGATATATCTCCTATATGTTCATAATACATTTCATACTATGCTATAACTGTGTTAATATGAAACGTTAATACACGTGTGGTATGTAAACAAACTATGTCTCTAGTTACCTCTAGCAAACTAGTTCATTGGTCATGAGGATGATCTGGGTTTCAAGATCATGAGCATTTATGCCAACTAACAATGAGGTCATGTCATTAGTTGAATGACATGATAGAAAAACATCCAACAGGTATATCTTAATGAGATCGAGTTACAAAGTTCACCATTGATGATAAACACAAAGAACCTCGCGACCTGTTCCTTTGACTGCGAGGTAAGGCAAATCACCATTCTGGAGGAAGCTTTGATGGTTATCAAGTATCATCTCATAAAAGGGTGGTCAAAAAGGTGCCACTTAGGTTTTCCAAAGGGACGCATAGAGGAGTACATAGCAAGACCAGGATTTGTCAAATCCATGTAACGGATAGATAAATGTGGCCATCTCGGTGACGTTGCATTAACAAATCTTGCAAGCATGTGACTTGGTCACCGAATGCAACGACATGGGAATGAGTAAACAATTTCATCGGTAACGAGACTGAACTAAGGTATGGGGATATCGAAGATCAAGTCTCAGATGAATTAGGTATCAAATGACAAAGGGAACAAGACACGACTATCTCATGGTTCGAGCGATTATATTCGTGAAACGCATGGGGGTCACATGGCCATCCAGGTCCCGCTGTTGATCATTGATGTGAGAATAGTCTCAATCATGTCTGGAGTGTTTCTGAATCGAAGGATGTCACGCTTAAGGGTGGGGACGCTCAGGGTAGATGAGGTATCATATGAGAAATAGAGAAAGAGAAACCAGAATAGTTCCGAGTAACATCCAATGAAGATCGGAAGGGTTCCAGAAGGTGTTCTGGAGTGAAGTAATAAGATAATATGTGTATTTGAATGTTAATTGGAGAATTAATATTAAATATTTTTTTTTAATTTATTATTAAAGGTAGCCCAATGCTAATGGGCCTCACCCAAGGGGAGGCCCAAGAGGCAAGGTGCCTAGGGAGAGGGGGCCAGCCGACCTGGGCTCAGTGGGCCACCCTAGTGGGGCCCACCTAGGGCCGGCAGCTGCCCCTAGGTGGCCGGCGGGTGTGGGGATTAGTCGCACACCACTTGGTCCCTAGGTGGTGTGCCCCTCCCACTATATATAGGGGTCTACCCTCCCCCTTTAGATTCATCCCATTCTCTCTCTCTCATCCATTGAGGACTTCTCCGGAATATTGGAGAGGACCTCGTGGGTTGTGAGTTCTCCACCTTGACACCACCGTCGTGTGATTAGCGATCCAGCATCTACTTCTTCCGCTACTCGGCTGGATCAGAGTCCGGGAGACGTCACCTACACCGGATGGGTGACGAACTTCGGAGGCACCACACTTGAGGTGCTGCTCGTCTTCATCAATATACGCCTTCCTGCATAAGGCTTGCCTCGGTCTTTAAAGGTATGAATACCATTTCTCTCTTCCGTTACTTATGTCTACATAGTATAGATCCTGGTATTAGTGTTTGCATAATTAGAAAGTTTTGTTTTCTACAATGGAACCCTTCACCATGCACTACAAGAAATGTGTCCATCCGCAACGACTTGGCCTATTTGTCGTTGTAGAAGGCGCGTCTTCCACGACGAATTTCTCGGCTCGATCATGGCTGATGGGAGACTCTTTTTCTGGTTTCGCGGCCCTCTACTATGACGAAACCGCTAAAATGTGGAGGAAGCTCGGCCGGCGCATGGAAGAAGCAAGATTTTTGGTTCCTCACGTGATGTTGACTTGCCGAAGTCTTTTGAGGCATGTGGTTCCTGGATGTCAGTGTTTCTAGCAGACCATACTTTTCGGTCGTGCCTCCCTGATTTGAACTCGATAACGTTGCTTGATGCGTTTGCCGTTTAGTCAGGCTATTGGGTCCCATAAGTCAGCCTCTCAATAGAAGAATCATGTGTATGATGAATTTTTTTTCCTTCGCTCTCGCTACCCTGTTCCGAACTTGTACTCGATGCATCTACCGTTTAATCAGGCTACTGGGACCCACATGTCATCCTCTCATTAGAAGAAACGTGTGTATGATGGAATTTTTTCCTTCTCTCGTGCTACCCTCTTCCGAACTTGATAGCGTTGCTCGATGCATCTACTATTTAATCATGCTACTGGGCCCCACATGTCATCCTATCATTAGAAGAAACGTGTGCATGATGGATTTTTTGCCCTCGGTCGCGCCTTCGTGTTCCGAACTTGATAGTGTTGCTCGCTACATCAGTCGTTTATTTAGGCTAATGGGTCCCTTATGTCAGCCTCACATTACAAGAATCGTGGGTATGATGGAATTTTTTTCTTCTCTAGCGCTACCCTATTACGAACTAGATAGCGTTGCTCGACGAATCTGCCATTTGGTCACACTATCGGGTCCCCCATTTCAGCCTCTCATTACAAGAAATGTGTGCATGCTGAACTTTCTTCTCGCTCGCACCTCCTTGTTTCAAACTGGCAACGTTGCTCGATGCAGCATTTGTATAAGGTCGCGCTGCTGGGTCCCACATATCAGCCTCTCTGTAAATGAAACATGCGTATGATGGACTTTTTTTGGCCCTCGTCCGCTGTTTTGACCATATCAGCCTCTCTGTAAATGAATCGTGGGTCTGATGGACTTTTTTGGCCGTGTCCTTTGTTTTGACCTTGGCAACTTGCTGGGTGCCAGATGTCAACCTCCTCTGTGCAAGAAACATGTCTATAATGGGTCCTAGATGACAACCTCTATTTGAAAGAAATGTGTATATGTTGGACTGTTTTTCGGGTCCCAGATGTCAGCCTCAGAGTACAGAAATGCTCATAAGGGGCAAATTAAAAATATTTTGGGCTAACTCAGGATGGATGCCCTATTCATCATGGCTTTTATTCCATGGGCTCACTCCTAAATTGAATGGGTTATGGTGGATGGCCACAAGACCATGAAATGGCCAAATTAGAAGGTTTTGGGCCATGCTTGGGATTGATAGGCTAATTTCATGGGCTATGCTTGGCCTGCTAGGTCCGACATGTCAGCTTCTCTGCAAGTGCAATGTGTGTATGATGGAATTTTTTTCGGCCATGTTCGCTCTTTTCACCATGGCTGCCATGTATGGTCTTACTGCTGGGGCCCTTATGTCATCCTCTCTGGTATGTTCTGGCTTGTGCGTCCCCAATACAACCTTGTATGTTTTGTCCGGTGGGTCCCTGATGGCAGTCTCTCTGTGCAAGTATTTAAACTTTTTTTTGAAACCCATCCTAAAAAAAAACTCGAGGTACACTGCATGCTGGTGGGTCCGTAATTTCAGCCTATCTGTAATGCAATATTTTTAAAAGAAAATTGTAAACCCAAGATACACACAGGCGATTTGAACAAAAGACCTTCAAATCAAATAAACATAAACTAAGTGTGTTGCCACTACAACAAAGATATTTATAGAATAAATATCATTAAACTTTTATTAGTACTACAACTTATGTATTAGTCTTCTTAAAAAATTGTGTGTCTATGTTTATCTTATTTAAAATATAAAAAGACAGCGCTCCTGGCATCTCAATTTATAAAATGCCACATAATGGAGTATTTTCTTAAAAACATGGGTAGGCATAGTTTTTATTTATTTTGAGAGGTGGGGGCAATGCCCAAAAGGCCGAATTAAAAAGAGTTTGGATATTCTGCATAGGCTGCTCTATGTGGGTTATAGTCCATAGGCTATGCTCCACGGGCTTCTTTCTAAAATTTCACTTGGCTGTGCTCAGCAGTCGCTCACCCCTAAAAGGCCAAATTAATATGTTCTCGGCTATACTCCATGGGCTCTTTTCTCAAATTTCACTAGGCTGTGGTCAGCAATCCCCTGACCCCGAAAAGACAGAATTAAAATGTTTTGGGATAAAGAGGGGGCGAATGAGCTAGATTTCTTCTCCTGGTTAATAAAATTGCATTGTAATGTAAAAAGCGATAATTATTTTTGGAAGATATTCATTTCAAAATTCAGCAGTACAGAATAAGATCGAAAAATTATCAACAGATTCATAGTTCATATTCAGCAGCACTTGACCAATTCAGCAGCATTTCAAAGTGACTAATTCAGCAATACAATAGTAGTATAGGGAGAACCAGTTCTTGTTTCAGCTCTAAAAACCTTGTCGCCAAATCAATTTTCCCTTCTCACCAAACACACTCCCATTGGAGTAAGCAAAACTGATGATCAAGTCTGCTTTGAGTACCTTCTTCTCACATCAATGCTTGTGTGACCCCCGTATGCAACCCAAAATGCCCAAGTCTCATCTAGATTGTGACAAGGCCACGTTTCATAACAAAAGCAAGACTATCTACTTCCCTTAATTTAAGCAAGTACCAGTACATCAGTATTAGTTCCACAAATTCTTTAGCAATAGCAACAACATAACATTTGAGAGATTCAGTAGCTTTCCTGCTTAAAATTCAATAGCAGTATAGAGAGAATCAGTTCTTGTTCTACCTAAAAAAATCTTGACGCATGATATGTTTGGCCTGTTCTTTGAAGAGACTTGATCATTGGAGCAAGCAAAATTGATGATCAAGTCTACTTCTATGTGAATACCTCCTCCTTATGTCAATGCTTGTGTGCCACCCATATGCAACCCAAAATGCCCAAGACTCATCTAGATAATTGTGACAATGCTAAGTTTCAAAAGAAAAGCAAGACAATCTGATGCACTTCATCTAAACAAGTACCAGTACATCACAGTTTGTTGTACAAAAAATATTGTAATAATAGTAATGACATAACATTTGACAGATGTAGTAGCATTTGAAAGATTCCGCAGTACAGAATAACTGTAAAATATCAGACAGATTCCTGGTTCATATGTAGCAGACGGAGTCAGCACAACATTTCAAAGTGACTGGTTGGAAGTACGCAGACAGGACCAAAAGAATTAACAGATTCAGCAATATTGGCATTGAAATTCAATAGATGTAGCAATGCCTGATTCAAAAGGGAAGCGAGACCATATTCTGTACTCAACCGGTCCATCTGAAGAAGTACCGAACAAAACTTTTGATAGGTTCAGTAGCATTTGAAAGATTCAGCAGTACATAATAAGAAAGAAAAATATTGACAGATTCCCAGTTCACATTCAGCGCACTTGGACATACTCAGCAACATTTTAATGTGACTGATTGAGTTTGCCCTTTTCTCCGAACACTTGATCATTGGAGCAAGCAAAACTGACGATCAAGTCTGCTTTTCTGTGCATGCCTCCTTCTCACATCAATGTCTGTGAGTGACCTCCATAGGAAACTCAAAATGCCCAAATTCCCATCTAGATTATGATTTTATGACAAGGCCAAGTTACAAATAAAAGCAAAACCATCTAATGCACTTGATCTAACCAAGTAGTAGTACATCAGTATTACTTCTATAAAATGCAAAGTTCCAAAAGAAGAGCAAGACAATCTCCTGCACTTGATCTAAACAAGTACAAGTATATCATAGTTAGTTCTACAAAATATTGTATTGTACTAATAGTAACAACAGAACATTTGACAAATTCAGTAGCATTTAAAAGATTAAACACTACAGAATAAGACCGAAAAATACTGACAGATTCCCAGTTCATATTTAGCGGCACTTGACAGATTTAGCAGCATTTCAAACTAACCGAATTAGCAGTACACAAACAATAATTGATAGATTCAGCAATGCACACGTTGAAATTCAATAGATGTAGCAAGGCCTGATTCAAAAGGAAAGCGAGACCAAATTATGCACTTCATTGGTCGATCTGAACAAGTACCAATACATAGTTATTATTGCAAAATAGATTAGCAGAGGAAGAACTCCATAGAAAATACTCAGAACTACCTTAAGCTTGGAACCACATCTCCTAAAATGATAAGTACTAGTACATACAGTAGGTATTACTACAAAATACATTAGAAGTAGTTGAATTCCATAAAAATACTCCTAAGAACAACTACTAAGAACAGGTATTAAGTCTTTCTAGTAGTTCAAATGCTCCAACAGATATTAAGATGTGTTTATCTCACTCATGAATCATGTTAATGCAAAGACAGTATTCCATGGTGAACACCGACGGTTGACGAGTGACTAGGTGCGACATCAACATTGGTAGGAGCCACTGCAGCTCATGGAATGGGATGCCGTATGGCGATGCAGTGCTCTCCAACACGCATAGCCTAGATTTTTTATCCTTCTCCACTCAATCACAGTTGATGACCAAAACTTCACCATGTACTGTGACGACAAGGATGTCACCGACCCGACGCATACGACGGATACAACATGTAGCGTTTGGCACGTGTCAAATTGCACCGCGAACACAGTACCATCGTCCTCAAATACGATGATATCTACTCTCTATAGGCCTGTTGCCGGTAGAGGCTTAGAGGTGTACCTGCGTGTTTTGCCATAGTGGAAACTATGCACCCTCATCAAGTGAGCTTCACTGAGGTGGGCTAGGAGCCATGCCGGTGAGGCGGCAAACATGCAACCATCCTCCATGCAGTTGCAAGGGTCGTGCGCGCACGCGATCTTGTGGTTACGGACCTGAGGATAGGCGACCAATGTCCCGCAACCGTCGTTGGGGCATCTGCTACCTTTTTTGCTGGTGACTCAGAGGTTCAACTCCTTGGAGCATGCGACCAGCCGGACGACGCTGGTAGGGTCCATACGCATAGCAATCTCATCGAAGATATTGGTGTTGACCTTTCTCCATCCGCCGTACCCCTAGTTGGGCCCCCAATCCTCCATCGCGTCCCAATGGATTAGGGGTGAGGGCAGATCAATCTATGACTGTTGGGAGGTTTGGAGGAGAGGGGTGGCGCCTAGAAGGACCGATGCTACAGGAGAGATGGCAAGGAAAATGAGTGAAGCGCATGCTAGAGACGATACCAAATGCTGTCGGAGATGGGGAAGATGGTATGGCTCTTTGAACGAGGAGATTTTGACGTGTCCCTTCGTCGGTCTTCTGCTGCAGGGCGTAGCTGCATCGAGGAGACTTTAGTTAGCTAGGTAGTCTAGCACGCCAACGATGTCTAGTACTACTAGCAGAGAAAATTGCAGCTAACACTAGGCTTTGTGGCATTTGTTGCACCAAACATAGAAACAAAACATTTTTTGCAGCTAGCATATGTCGTATATTAATTTTTTGCACCTAGCACAAGTGAACAAATTTACCTTGTTAACATGATATCTCCGGTCCTAAAAATGTGTATAAGATTTTCTAAAGTTAAACGATGTTAGATTTGACCAAACTTATGAAAGAATATATTGAAAACTAAAAAATCTGATGACATTGATTTGACATTCTAGATATTGGTTTTTTGTATTATATTGGTCAAAGTTACATAATTTTATTTTACTTTTTGAAAATTTATACGCCTTTTTTCATTGCAACTTATACGCCTTCTAATATGGAAGGGAGATATCTGACAGGTCGAGTCCACTATATTTACTACCATACCAATTTTGTTAGAGTTAAATCATACTCCCTCTATCTCAAAATAGATGTCATAGATTTGTCAAAATTTGGATGAATCTAGAGAGATGCATCCAAGTTTTGACAAATGTATGACAAATTTTTTGAGATGGAGGGAGTACTTATATTGCTAGAGTTAAAATGTATTGATTTTTGCTAGATTTAAACTGTAGAAATTCCTAGAGTTAAATTATACGGACAAACACTTTGCATTTTTGTAGGTTGGAGATCTTTGATGAACCAAAAATAGCAGACTCGGCATGTCAGGTAGCACCTTAATAAGATTAAGTTGTTCATTTAGGCCAGGTGCAAAGGATTAAGTAACAAACTATGCTAGTTGCAAACAAGATGTTGCTTTTGTGTTTTGTGCAACAAATACCACAAAGGTTGGTGTGAGCTGCAATTTTCTCCTGCTAGTAGAATGAAATATCATCACAACATAAAATTATAATAGGTAAAACTGAGAAAATAATTATAATTTTCAGCTACTTCTATAAAGTATCAGGTGTATATTTGGTTCTTGTACTTGTGCATAGCATTCATTGTGCTAAAGTCTATCAATAGAATCTCCTACTTCCTTTGTGTTCAAAATATAAGATGGTTTAGCTTTCACGAAACAAATGTATCTAGACATATTTTACTACGCACTACAAGTAGTGTGTAGGTTCGGAGTGAACCACACACTAAAAATCGTCTAGATACATTCATTTCACAAAACTTAAAACATCTTATATTATGGAACACAGAGAGTAGATACAACGGTTAATGTTGGAATTTGCTAGAATAGAAAAGAAGATTCGAAACTTAGCAATGTTGGAATTTGCTAGTCTTGATACAACGGTTAATGTTGAAAGTTAACCATACACTATATAGTGGTAAGATAAGATAAATCTCTAAAAATTATGGTCTTGTCACATTGGCTTAACCAAAGAGTAGTGCATGAGGCTAGAATCATTAAAGGCAAGGTTGTTTACATAGAGTACGACCCTTACACAAGCATTGAGGTGATTGTTCCTTAAAGTGTATGGCATGTGATCCGTAACATACTATTGATGCTAATATTTCCATAATTTCTAAAGAAACTCTAGAATCAGCGGACAAAAGTGGATCATGCTCAAGGTCCAAAAAAATATAGTCAAGTTCATACGAGTAACCAAACATAGTACCGATACAAGGACATGTTTCAAAGGAGAGAGACCAACAAGTTGAAAGCTGATGACTTTAGGCAACCAAACATAATAAATAGTTCAACAGGGTCGAGAACTATTTCTCTAATTGTAGTACCAAGTATTACATATGGATTGCATCAGTAGGTATTGCGGCAACATGTCTTGTTTCTTAGTTATGCATGAGGCCGGTTCCAATCGAGGGTGTTCGTAAAGGCTGGGATGAACCAAAGCGGATGTTTCACCGTTCCTATCCAGAAGCGAGGGTTACTAATTCCCTCTAAGACATTGATTTCAGAAGTAACACCATAGTCTTTGCCAATCAGACTGAAGCGGCATAATACATGCTGCCACTCTTTGGAAATCCATGCTGCAGTTGGTAAGATGTAGACATAGTTGCTTCTTGTCAGATAACCTAAGGCAAGATCTACACCACCTATAGGCATGATAATCAGATATTTCACTCCAAGGAAAAGATAATATGATCCAAGGTCAGCAATCCTTTCCCATGGATTAGCTTGATCAACCTGACAAGTGTTCATTGAGAACACTAAGCAGCCAACCCAGAAGTATAAGTGGAGATAGTGCGACTGCAGTGTACAACACGAGGATGAGCAACACCAGTATGATGGCGACAATGACAAGTAAGACAACTGGGATCATAAGAAGCGCAAAACGTATATATATGAAGAAGTCTAAAACCATCTGCAGAACTTGCTAACCACCAAAAACTAAAATAGTAGTCATGCTTGTCTCTAGTAGCATTAAGAAATGAATCCACCAACTCATCAGCGGCAGCTAGTCGCGCCAGGACTAGCACAGGACCTTGAAAAAGTAGAATGCTTTAACTTATGATTCTGGCAGCATGATATAGTGAGTCCTACTAAAAAAATTCCTTCCAATTGAACTGCATGCAAAGTAGCTCGAACATAGGAAAAACAACTACGGCCTATAATCGTACAAAGCAAACAAAGCATTATATAATAGGGAAATTTCCAAAAGAACAGACTCATCATTTTTTGAACAAGACGGGCAATTTTTGGCTCATTTTATTTAGGCAAAGAGAATTGGCTAGTTCATTTGCAGGGGAACTTGCTGAAAAGCCATGCAAATGCAGAAAACATAGGATAGGAAAGACACATGATTTTACATTTGCATGTCCATTTTCACTCGTGCGGGATTGCGGTGTGTTGGATTACATTGCAGGGAAAAACCATTGAAAGGATTCTTTTTAGAAACTTCAAGTAGATCTTAAACTCCTATCGAATGAACTAAAAGACATCTGGAAAAATCTACTGTGTATAACTCAATCTGATGAATCAAACGAATGTTGTAAGAAACAATCCTACGGAAATCCTATGATTCATACAGTTCATAGAGTCTAAAATAACTACTCGTATTTTCATTTAAACTTAACACTCCCTAAGTCAATTCAGTAAAATAGCTTGGCCACATGAGTAATTAAGCAAGTACACTATACGAATAATTACCAGGATGCAGAGGATCCCAAACATGTGAAGGAGATATGTCGTAGAGGCAAATAATAAATAGGTTTTTATTGTCATATCTCAATTAGTTTATAATAGTTTCATATTGTGCTATAACTATATCAAGTAGAAACATTGGTACATGTGTGGTATGAAACAAGCCAAGTACCTAGTAGCCTCTATTCATACTAGTTCGTTGGTCATGAGGATGATCTGGGTTTCAAGATCATGGGCATTTATGCCAATTGACAACAAGGTCATATCATTGGTGAATGATGTGATGGACATTCCTCAAAAGATTGCGACACGATCAAGTCATATAGTTTATTGTTGCAATAGCTAAAATCTAGTCTCCTTTTCCTTAGACAATGAGTTCATATTACTCACTGTTTCCCGAGGCTGCTTTGACTACATCAAACGTCATCTGGTAATACGGTGATCATAAAGGTATATGTTAGGTATTCTAAAGGAACAGTAGATGACATGTGGCTACAAGAGCGGGATTTGTTCACCCACGTGATGGATAAGATACATACAGCCGGCTTAGTGAGGTTACATCCATATATGTTGCAACATGTGACTCGGTCACGGGATGTAATATCACAGTAATAAGTAAAATAGAACTTGTCAGTAACAAGATTGAACAGGGTATGTGATACCAATGATCGGATCTCAGATAAGTCGTATCAAAGAAACAAAGGGAAATTGGATTCTACATTTTACGATTCAAATGACATTGTCATTGTGGAATGCATAGGGGTCACATGGGCATCCCTGGACCCTCTGTTGATCATTGATATAGATCATGTCTAGAGCATTCCCGAGCCATGAGGAGATACACTTAAGGGTATGATGAGAGAGTTCATCCGTAAGATGGCATCACAGTAGAGAAAGAGAAAGCCAGAATTGTTCCACGAAGAGATTCGAAGTTGTTTGGAGATAAGAATAAAGGAAAAGACCGGAAAAGTGTTTTCGGATAAATGGGAATTTGAATATACATTTATTATATGTTAATAGTGAATCAGTATATTCTAAATAATATTTAGATTATGATTTATAAAAGCAACTTTCATATTAGGCCAAATCCCCGCAGGGAAATGGCCTAGGAGAAAACCTGCAGAAAACGAAAAAGAAAAGGGAAAATAGTCCAGCCCACGTAGGCGGTGGATAACAGCCGCCACACGGGGGCTCGGGACAGCAACCAAAAAGCTAGAGGCCGCTGGGCTGCGCCGGGGCAAGCTGGCCCACCCAGGCACCAGCCGCCAGCTGTCACGCGAGGTACTGGGCATGATGGGCCACGGGGGCGGAACCGGCCCACCTGGCCTCACCTCCACGCCGCCTGGCGCTCCCGGTTGACAGCCGTCGCTGGGCCACCGAGGCGCTATGGCCTGCCCGGGGCTTCTGCTTCTGGTGCGCTGGGCCATCGCCGTTAGGGCGTGTTGGGCCGCTGGTGGAGCTGGCAGTCCACCCGGCTGGCCAACTATGGCTGCTGGGCTGGGTCTGCTAGCCCACCCGGCTGGCTCCCTCCCTTTTGCCCCTTTTTACCTATTAGTCCCACATGTCTAACCCAATGGAGAGGGCACACCCCCTCCACCTATATAAAGGGGAGACCATGGGTGGGATTAAACATAGAAGTTGAGAAGTCTTTCAGTTAACTTTCTCCCTCCCTCTCTCTATACCTTGTGACCATGGCCCAAAGTTTGGGTCGTGCGAATAAGACACACCTGCCGCGCGCCGTTGCGCTGCAGGGATTCCTAGTCGGATATCAACTTCCGCACTCCTGATGGGCTTGGGGAGCCAGAGGTCTCATCATACACCGGATGTGTACGAAGCCACGAGGTGCAACACTAGGGCACTTGGATGTCATGAGTCGGAGCTGCTGCACGATGAACAAGGAGCAAGGGGTGACCTGCGAGGAGCTTCACGACCTTGAGGTTGGTCACGAGATCAACTACTTCAACCACATTTCTCTCGGAACATTAACCGCGTACGGTCTACAAGGGTATGTATTCTATACGCTCCGATCATTACCGTATTACTACATACATAGATCTTGGGCATATTAGAGTTCCATCGTAGGAAATTTTTTGTTTTCTGCTACAGAACCCTTCAACATGAACGTTGCCATACAGAGTTGTGGCGAACACCAGTCCATCATGGGTAATTCTGTCATTGTAACTGTAAGGGCTCATGGTGTGGTTAAGAGGAAGTGGAAGAACTGTCCGTCCATCATCACCGCCCTAGAGGAGGGCAATTCAGACGTTGAAGACTGCAACAAGCTAGAAATCTTTATATCTCCTAGCAGCCGTGGGAACTTGGCAAATAGCAATCTTCTATATTACAACTGGAAGATCATTATCCAACAAGAACATGGTTGGATGGTTGGTTGCTTGGAACAACAATGCTGAGAGATGAATCTTGCGATGAGTGTGCATGTTGCGAAGCTCCAACTTTCCTCTGAAGCTAGTCGTGGCAAACCAATCTCCATTGGCGCCTACCCTCCGCCCAGAAGTATAGCCTGGTACCATAGCATCAGAGGAGAACCTATCCAGCGGTGACAACTTGCACGGGAGGCTATCAATTTTGAAGTAATGCAATAAATCTAGTGGTCCCTTCGTCGGAGGGAATGAAGAACACATGGGAGGCAAAATGGCAGTGAAGCATCTAGAGTTATACTAGCTTTAGCAAATTCAAGAAAAAGTTTGGATGAACCGATTAAGCTGGCAGTAGTAAAGACGTCGCATCTGGTTATGAGTTCTTCAAATGGGCCTCCGGTAAACACGCCGTGAAATAGCTCAGAATCATGCTCAGTGTTATTGCTCGCTGACGGCATCGCAAGGCAGTGTCTGTATTTTATTTATTGGGGTTTTAGAAGAGAGGGGAATCGACGGTGGCAACTGCCTGAGCGAGACATGGAAGAGAATCTGAAAGCGGCGTATGGCGGCAGTAGTGGTGCATGGTGTGGAAGGGGAAGACACCGGGAAGAGAAGGGGAAGACTCCCTGGAGGGGTGGGGGAATATGAAAGGGGGAAAAGCTAGATTAATCAACACGAGTGTGCACTCCTCAAATGCATTTTGAGGAGACAATGACCCGCCGACTCCCTAGTACTAGTAGACATCTAGATGGTCAGAGTAGTTAATTTGGAGGAGACTGTGACCGGCCTGACTCCCTTGTACTAAATGCCTAGGGTACGGGTCGTACTGTAATTAGGAAATCCGAGGTTTGTATTTTTATTTTATTTGCATGCACGAGATCTGTATTTCTGTTTTATGGAACAAGATCTATATTAATGAAGCACTGGGTAAATTTTATAGAAAGGACCAGAAGAAAACAAGGAGACACAACCAAGTCCCACAAAATTACAACAAGCACCCTGCAGGGACGTGATCCAGTCCCTGTAAGAATGAGCTCTGTATTCGCTTTATCAATTCAATGCCCATGGAAAGCTAGTTTGGCAAGGAGCTATACTTTTAGTCCCGCTTCTTACATCCATGGTGCAAATTAGTCTCACATCTTGTAAATGGGGCAAAACTAGCCCCACAACTTGCACCCCGGGCACAGTTTAGTCTATTTCAAACGGATTCAATGGAATTTGAATGAACTGAGTGAATTTGACCGTGCTGAGTTATCCTTACCAAGTAGTTTTGCATGCTAGACCACACTAGTAAGTTGCACCTTCCTTGCACGTCAGACTTAGATAATAGAAGTATGACATATCATCACTATAAAATTATAATAGGTAAAGCTCGAAAAATAATTATACTTCTGAGCTAGATCCATTAAAGTATTAGGTGTATATCTGGTTCTTATGCTTTATATAATGTAGATTTCAACTTTTATTAGCTACTTTGGGAACATATGTTTGAGGTTTGTGCATAAATTCCATTATGCTAAAGACTATCAATATAATCTTCTAGATCCTATAATAGAAAAGAAGATCCAACCGCTAGCAATGTTGGGATTCGACAATCTTGATCCAACGGCCAGTGTTCAAAGTTCTCCGTACACTATATAGTTATAAGATGTAAGATAATATAAGAAAAGCGAGGCCGGGGTAATTTATGGGCCCACGTAAGGCATCGTTGTTTATAAAAAACCCATGTGCTGAAGCTAAAATCTTGGGAATTTGACATGATATGTGAACATCATATGTCCATGTGCTGATCCAATGTACTTCACAATGCTCAAGTTGAATTGTCACACATAATTTTTTTGATGCATATGGATTATGAAGTGTATTAGAAAAGAATCAAATTTGGTAAGATTTTAGCTAACTGGAAATTGACGATGCAGTATTGAGTGAAATGCACACATGTGCAGTTTTAGTTAACTTGAGCATTGCAAAGGACATTGTTCAGCCAACCTAAAACAACATCAATCTACGCAAAAATGCTACATGAACTTTCAAAAGCAATAGAAGTCGTGGAAGGACACCACTTATAGGCCGATACTATTTTACTGTCTCAATCGCAAAAACTCACGTTCAGGACAGCTAAACGTGTACGAATTTCATCAAATACGCTCAAATTTGTTTGAAATAGACTGATTTGCACCAGGGATGCATGTTTTGGGATTGATTTTGTCCACTTTGCCTGATATGAGACTAATATGTACCCTGGGTGCGAGAAGTGGGACTAAAACTATATTTATCTTGGTATTTGGCAAGAAACAAGTTATACAGATTCTCTAACTTATAGAAGAAAAGTTAGAGAAGATGTAGGACCCTAACTTTTCTTCTTCCAAATAATACAATTAAGGCCTAAATATCGTAAAATTAATTTGTACTCCCACCACCGTAGCTTAAGGCTTATATTTTTTTCAAATGTCAAACTACATGAAGTTTGACCAAGTTTTTAGAGATTATTTACTATAAAAATTCATATTGTTTGATACAAACATATTTTCACATGGTGTCTATATAATATCATATGTAATAGTTTTTAATAATTATTTCTAAAAGTTTGGTCAAACTTTTCATAGCTTGACTTTTCAAAAATAAAATAAGCATTAAGCTCTGGGACGG
Organism: Avena eriantha; assembly: GCA_910589775.1. Lineage (NCBI taxonomy): Eukaryota > Viridiplantae > Streptophyta > Magnoliopsida > Poales > Poaceae > Avena > Avena eriantha. Next base: position 304,137,597 of record OU342740.1, on the reverse strand, counting down.
AGGGTGTATAATGCAAATCTATGTTACTCCCTTCATGCCGGTTTATTGGGCTAATACATTGTTTTTTCGAAATGTTTGGTCAAACTTTCCGTAGTTTATCTTTAAAAAAACTTAAGCTTTGGGATGGAGGTAGTATGCAGGTACGTAGCCTAATAAACTGGTATGGAAGTAGAATATACGGAGTAGTATTGAGTTACTATTACGTACAGGCAAAATTATGGTTTGTTGAAATTTAGTCTCGCCTTTTTTATGTCTACAGTAATTACATATAAAAATTAATTATAGATTTTAATGAGGTGATTAAGCTATAGCACACTGACTGTCCTTCTTTCTTTTCCCTAATATTAGAGGAGCCGGTTGTGCAATGTATACTACTCTGCACTGCACAAGTAGCACATGTTTCGGTTTGATGAAATGTTGGATGCATTGAGCTTTCCAAAGGCCAGGTGAAACCAACAATTTGAAAAAGGAGGGAGAGGAGGAGAATAAATTGTATCATCCCAACCATACAAGTTATGAGTACCAAGAACCAATGCCTCACTACATCTCTTCTCAAGCAACAAGAGCCATCATCAGGGAGATCTTGAGCCAAGAAGACGAGTCATGAACCACATGGACACATGTGTACTGAACTTGCCAGCCCCTCCGATTGCAGGTTCTGGTGCTGACCGGTTAGAAACGGTAGACGAATCGAATCCACCTACATATAGCTAGTCTCCGAAACTTAGGCGATTAGAAGCAATGTACACGAAGCCTAACCTCTCGAATGACATGTGCTTGGGTTGAGGTCCATGCATCACACTATTATTCACAAACCCAATAAGGGGATGATTCAGACCCAGGAAGAGAGAAACATGTCGAAGATGTCTTTGAACCCACTCCAGCTGAGGAAGGTCGCGGTGGCAGCAGCTGCAGCGTTGGGTTACTACCCTCTCGAAGATATGGCACCGAAGCAATGGATACACTTTGAATATCCTACCTTGGTGACTAATCTTCTCCTTAGAAGTGGTTCGCTTGCCCCGGATGTGTATCCACATTAGTGTTGGCCTGAAATAAGCCAAGAACCAGCACGATAGCATCCACAATCTAGGACGTTGACATTGTCATTCGGCACAACATGCTCATCCTCGTCTATTATTGGGGCATGCACCTTCATAGGATCTGCATCAACACTTGTCCAATCAACAGAATAGACAAAAAATATGTACTATAGTAATTAGCTCGTGCTGCGCTAAAGCAGTAACAAAAGCAAGTTAGAAAAAAAGAGAACGTACAATAAATATGTACGGAAGGGGAACCTTTGGTACTAAACTCACCGTATTCAAAGGGTCGCCATGTAAAAACAAATCCATCATTCGATACAGCGAAGATAATCTCATCCGCCCACATAGCATACACATAGCTTCTCGGGGCAAGATTACTATACCTAAGTACACTCCATGTATAGTCCCCTAAAAACTGCTCCATGTCTAGGATGGCAATGAACTTATCGAACACCGCAATGAGCTTGTACAACCACTTGTTGCAGAGGGTGGACATCTGAGGTTCACTATCAATATGTATCATAAGTAGCCTAGTAATGGCCTTTCGATACGGAAAGAAACCTACATGTGTACCCCGAAACCCGGCAGTTTCGAGTGACGAGACCTAAATGATGGTGCCAGTATACAAATTCACCAGACATGTACTAATGATTTTTCGGGACCAGGATGACCAACGAGATCAATCATTGCTACCCTGTTGCGGCTATAACCAACCCAATAATTGCAGCCGGATTTTGGGACGATGATGGGGGCTGGCATAGAAAGGCGGTCTAGCGGTATCATGTTGGCATCAATCACTCCCTTTTCATTACTAGCAGGAGCTAGGAAGAATATGGACAGTAGTTCAGAAGGGAAGGATAATTATAGGGTAAGTAGAGCGGCTTCTGAAGCGCAACCCATTTGAGGGAAAGGTATAGATCTGGGATGGCCTCGGAGAAACTAGACATGCTAAGAGGATTGGATTGACTAGCAATTACATGGAAAGCATCATCATCTAACTTCGACCAGTTGCGGACAGGGTTGCCAGAACCGGCTCCCGCCATGGTGGATTCACCGTTGCACCGATGATGGGTATTGGGAGGGGGAGTTTAAGGGCGTGGCGAGGCTATACCTAGTCATCGGCGATGGTTGCAAGGGGGACTCGAGGCTTTCAGTTTGTTTGGAAAGGGCGGCCCTGCGCGTGATGGGGGTGGAGTAGTCCGAGCGGATGGGCGGGCGACATCGTGATATGCGAGGAAGGGGTCAGTGTAACTCACACTGATAGGACGACCCACCGTACGGTGGACCTCACGCATTAGTAAATCAAGATCGACTGAATAATGTATACTCCATACTACTCCACCATGGGGAACCCAAACCAGCATGGGAAATCAGAAATATCTAGAACCATGTTCATATTCTGCTCTAAGAGCAATAACTGACACAAGTCCGGCAACATGCATTGAGTACAAGTGCACTGTAACACGACGAGTCTAGTCTCTGCTCAGAATTCACTCCACTGTGATCTACGTTCTGTCGAATCTATGGATGCGGTACCTTGTGTGTATCTTTTCGTTATAGCTGCACCAGTGTGCAAATGGTCAAACACCACACCCACGCACACTCAAGAACAATACACATGTTGTTTCATTGTGCAGCGTTGCTTTGAAACTATAGCTAAGAGAATATTTTCCCAGCTAGACATGAGTCTTAACGCTACACAACATGATTCTAGCAAAAAAGATTCTCGGAGCATCTCGAAGATGCTTCCTATATTTGCACAATTGTTATTTTAGCAATTTGGCTAAAAACGATGCTCCAGTAATATTGCTAAAAGTGGTCTCATACCAAAAAAATAGGAAGATAAGTATATTTGGCCTCCCACTTGGTATATTATTTACTAATCCAATAGACCACTTCCTAAACTATAGCAATCCGGTTTTAGTGGTCCCCTTCCTCCCATTTGTCCCAATGACAAGTGGGACCAATCTTGTAGCCCATTCATAATATACGAGTGTGTGTTTCATAGTGTACATGCGTGCTAGTGTGTGCTGCATATGCTATCGTTTGTGTGGCCATGTGTACATGTATTTGTATGTGTACGTGTACATGTGTGTTGTGTGTGGCCATGTACATGTATGTATATGTGTAGATGTTTGCACGTGTGTGTGACGTGTGAGTGGCCAAGTATCTGCAGGTGTGTACAGATACATGACATGTTTTAGTATATGTATGAGAGCGAGCTGTGCTACAAACATATACATTTATATGTGTTATTGTGTTGTATGTATGACATACTCGCCCTACCCATTAGCACACACATAGACAAACTTTAGGATTGCTATATATTATAGGAAGGCTAGCAAAGCAGGATTTTTTTGGGATTGTTGAACCTTCTCTCTCCTCTTTCTATAGCTAATTTTTAGCAATCCAAAATAGCAATGATATTAAAGATGCTCTCATGGCTAAGGGCATCTGCAATGTGCAAAAGAGCACCTTAAGGCCTATGTGACATTTCCTAAGATTCACCTTATACGTTGTGGAGAAAATAAATATATCTTTAAGCCTTATACTAGACTTAGGCCATTCGTAATGTATCTTAACTTATCTTATCGTATCTTATCTTGCCACTATATATTGTACGAGTAACTTTGAATATTGACCGCTGGATCACTCGCGAATCCCAACATTTCCAGCAGTTTGGATCTTCTTTTCCATTATAGCATCTAGAAGATTCTATTGATAGCCTTCAGCATAATGAATTCTATGCATAAACCTCAAAATATATTTCTTCATCATACTAGATTCTTCTCCCTCGTTTCTCTAGACCATGTTACCAAAATTTTCTGGTTTTATATAGCTAATAATCGTTGACTTCTACATGATATACAAAGTACAAGAACCAAATATACACTCATACTTTATAGATATTGATCAAATTTATAATTTTTTCTGCTTTACCTATTATAATTTTATATAGTGATGATATGTCAGACATCTATTATCCGATTCTCACGTGCATGGCACGTGCAACTTACTAGTATATCTAAGTTGCACATACCTTGTACACGTGAGAATCAGATAATAGAAGTATGGCATATCATTTTTTATATAAAATTATAATAGATAAAATAATTATAATTTTGAGCCACGTCCATAAAGAATCAGGTTTATATTTGGTTCTTATACTTTATATCATGGACTCCCTCCGTTCTAAAGATAAGATGTTTTAGCTTTTGTGAAAGTAATGCATCTAGACGCATTTTAGTGTGTAGGTTCGGAGTGAACCTACATAGGTGTCTAGATACACTCATTTCACAAAAGCTAAAACATCTTACATTTTAGAATGGAGGGAGTAGAAACCAACCTATTAGCTACCAAATACTCGACATGCTCTAGTGAAATGACTAAGAAGATTCTAGAATTATCAATAGTATCTTCAAGATGATAAAATGGAAAAGACTATCCGATGGCTCGCAATGTTGGGACTCACGAGTCTTGATCCAACAATCAATATTCAAAGTTATTTGTATACTATATAGTGCTAAGGTAAACAATAGTATCTTCTATATGATGCTAGAATGGAAAAGAAGAACCAACAACTGGCAATTAATGTTAGGATTCACGAACCTTGATCCATCCAATGGTGAATGTTCAAGTTATCCGTATACTATGTAGTGATAAGATAAGATCAGAAAGACTATTAAAATTATCTTCTATATGATAGAATGGAAAGAAGAGGGTCCAACATTTAACAATGTTGGGATTTGCAAGTCTTGATCCGATGGTCAATATTAAAAGTTATTTGTACACTATATAGTGGTAAGATAAGATAAGAAATAATATCAATAGTATCTTGATGTAAATAGGGTGCTTCATGATAAATGTATGGACCTCGATGTAATTTCCCCCATTTTTAGGTTCTTGATGTAAAATATACTCCCACCATCCATGTAAAATTCGAATCTAAAAGTAAGTGGTAAATTTAAACATATTTAAGCTTAGTTGTCAATGAGTATGAACATTCTTGGATTTCAAGCCGAATGACCAAGGTCATGGCCATATCTACATCATACTTTATGCTGATGATGATCCCATATCAAGGAATCTGATTTTGAAAATAAACAAAGACGGGGTAGTATGAAGAGTATGGATCGATCAGCTCCTCTCTCGGGAAGGATTCGAACCTGACTATTTTCCTTGCTTAATTTTAGGGTGCTTCATGCTAAATGTATGGACCTCGATATAATTTTACCTTTTTTGGTCGTTGATGTAAAATATACTCCCACCGTCATCCATGTAAAATTCGAACCTAAAAGTAAGTACGGTCAATTCCTCTTAAAATTTTCCAAAAATCTTTTGAAGCTAACCAGGAATTCGGTACGTCGATAACCACCGAAAGTTCTAAAAAAATCATGGTCTTGCTATGCATCTGCATCCTGACAAAGTTGACATGGTTTTGATAACATTCAAATAAAGAATAAACAATATAATATTTTTTGTGTGGCATCCTGTTACGTATATCCAGAAACACATGCTATAAAAGTATAATACACACATTATTAATTATTCTTTGGTTTTGATAAGCTTAGTTGTCAATGATGAAGAACTGTGTTTTCAGGTTTGTGCCTAGCATTCATTATGATGAAGACTATCAATAGAATCTTCTAGATGCTAGAATGGAAAATAAGATCCAACAGCTGAAAATGTTGGGATTCATGAGTCTTGATCGAACAATCAATATTCAAAGTTACTCGTACTTTGTATAGTGGTAAGATAAGATATATATAACTAGTAAGTTGCACATGCCCTACACATGAGACTTAGATAATAAACATATGGCATATCATCATTATATAAAATTATAATAGGTAAAGCACGGAAATTTATAAATTTGATCAACAGATATAAAGTATGGGTGTATATTTGGTTCTTGTACTTTGTATCATCATGTAGAAGTCAAAGATTATTAGCTACCTAACACTTAAATTTTTTGGTAACATGGTCTAGAGAAACGAGGGAGAATCTACTAGTATGATGGAGAAATGTGTTTTGAGGTTTGTGCATAACATTCATTATGTTGAAGACTATCAAAAGAATCTTCTAGATGCTAGAATGGAAAAGAAGATCCAACGCCTAGAAATGTTGGGATTCGTGAGTCTTGATCCAACGGTCAATATTCAAAGTTATTCGTACAATATATAGTGGTAAGATAATGGTAAGATGAGATAGTGGTAAGATATACTACTCTGGTTGCTCCATGTCACACCCCGAGAAGAGGAAGGCTGCACACGTTCATCAAACACACACACAAAGTTTGTGAGTGCATGCCACACAAGCGCATGGAATTTTTTATGCACATTTCACCCTTTTATGTTTTTTCCAATCTTTTTGGCTAATATTGTCCACTTAAATGATATTTTAGGTCAACTTGTGGAACTAATTAGATCAACTTTGACCTGCAAAAGCGCAATATATTTCTCTTAAACTTATTTGGCCTATAGTAGTATAATCCTTCTATTCTTATGTGCTAACAAATTAGCCCACTTGCTTGAAAGACTTTAAGTGAATTTAGATAAATTAGGAAATATTTGATCTAGAAGCGTGTGGTATATATACCACACCTACAATTGTCGATGGATTGTTTGACGTAGAAAGCACACCATGATTTATGGATAATCCCCTAGTTTTAAGAGTTTTCAAGCCTCACTCCTATGCCATTTCGCCCACTTACACCGAAGTTAGGTTAATTTTGAACTTCAAACAAGTCTCATAAATATTGCTCTTGAAGTTATACGAAGAAACTATTTTGAAGGTGTACACGATCGGTCAATATCTCTAAAATCACCGAGATTTCTGAATGAATCAATATCTTGATATATATGTTGCATGCTGGCAACTCTTACACGGATTTGAGGAAAAAAAGAATATAAAGAAAAATGAATAAACGAAAAGGGTTCGCATGACATCCTCTCGTGTGTAGTACCTACCATGAAATAATGGTAAACCTGAGATTTGAAACATTCCAAAAAGCCATCGTCACATTAGATATGGCCTACTATATATGAACACTCGAGGGTTTCTCGAGCCAAATGACCGACTAGGTCATGGACATATCTACATCGCAGTTCATGATAATGTTCCCATATTTGGTAGATAAGTGTGTCTTTCCATAGTAAACCATAATGCTGGGGTGGGATTTTCGAACTAGTAATAGGAAAAACATGTACAAATTTCCGAGTGTATCTTTAGGGTCCATGTTTAAAAACTGTAGGTCCCGGATGTATTTTGGTTTTTATTTTGGACTGTGCCATAGAACCAATTTTCAGACAAAAATGACTATTGTGAAAAACTTGAGTAGTCTGTACTTCTACTGAACCAAGGGCACCAGGAAATTAACCCCAAAGCTGCTGTAACATCCCAGAACTTCAATTCAAGGTTATCAAGATCAAAGTAACCAAAAATGGGGTTAACAAAAACTTTTCCAAATTTAAAATGAAAGCATTCATATATGTGTGCATTTAAAATAGGAGTTGTTTGAATTGCCATGATTGAGTAATCCAATGCTTGTAAAATGTTTATTAGGTGATTTGAACATCATCTACATCTTTCCCAAACTTTTTCTAAAGAAAATCAAATCAAAAAGAATTAAAAAGGAGGAATGGTCATTTTGGCCATTTTAATCCACTACACTACTTTGAGTGTTCCTAGCACTCATTTCTTAACAGAAAAAATTCTTGATCTTTGCACCCCTTGTTAGTACACATAATGAGGTACCAAGGCCTACCTTTTGATCTGCTAAAAACATTCTTTTACTTATTTTAAATTGCATTTAAAAAATTGAATCCAATGCATATGCATAGATCACCCCTTTTTCAAAACCCATCTATTTGAGCTCCACTTTCAAAACCCTTGCAACCAGAGACTACCTAGCACTAGTGGAGATCACTCAAAAAATTTGAAACAAAAATTCGAAACTTTTTCTCTTTCGGCCATTTTGTCAAACACCTTGTTAGCAAGATCATTATGGCCTAACTAATACTGTTTTGGGCTGATTTTGTCTAGCAATTCTATAGTGCTTTGATCATCTTGTCCCCCCTCAAGCTAGACGAGACCAACCCAGCCTCTCCCCTACCTCCTAGCGGCCCTGCACAACCATGCCGAGCCACCTCTCGCCGGCCGACCGTGCACTCACCGCAGCAGCCCTCTCCCGCCTCTCTCTCCATGTCTAGGAGGTAGCTCACACCTCATCGCCACCCTCTGTCCCCTGCCCGAGCCCAGCCCTGCAGTGGACCATAGAGGAAAGCCTGTGCCTAGTGCCACCGCACCTTGCCGGTGCCGCCCCTAGAGAGTGCTCTGTCCCCGCTCGCACAGACCGCCCCTTGGCAGCAGCCCGTGCCCGCCGCTCTGCCACGACCTGGAGAACATCCCAGACACCCCCACTGGCCGCCCAACGCCTCACAGCCACCGCTCGCCATGGACACCACCGCCTCTGCCGCTCAGAGCGCCACCTCGCCCAGACCGCATGCCACCGCCCCTACGGCCGCATTCAATGCCTAGAGCACCGCCAGGGAACTGCCCATAGATCGCCACCATCAACCATGCCTCTACCCCGCCGTAGCCATGTCGCCACCATCGCCTGCCCATCCCGCTCGGTCTCACCGTCGAGCCTATAAAAGGAGCCCTCCCGAGCCTCTTCTCTCGACACCATTCCACTCCCCTCGCCTCTCTGAACCTCACCCACCTCTAGCCGGAGCAAGGTGAGCTCTGCCTCGCTGGAATTGGAGCCGGAGCAGCCGCGATAGGAGGAGAAGGGCGCCGCTGATTGCGACCACCCCAAGATCCGCCGCAACCGCGCCTCGCCTCGCCGTCGTCTTCCAGTTTGTTTGCCCGCCTCGCCGACCCCGCTGGAGCCCTGGTACGTCCCCAGCAGACCCCCACCGAGTCGCTAGGGTTCGAGCTCGCCGGTGACCTGTTCGTCGTCGACGACGACCCTCAGCTGTAGATTCCCCTTCTAATCCTATGGCCCACAGCGCGCGTACCGTTTCGCGTGTTAAGTGCCGCTGACAAGCGGGACCCCCTGTCAGCTGAGCCCCGTGCCACGGAGCGCTACTGGGCCGGCCCAAGTCTTTTCCCGCGCTAGCCCACCCGTTCAAATCTGGATTTTTCTTTTTAGTTAAATCTAGTTTTTGTCCACTATTTTAAAATTCAATTCTGGGATTTTTACAAATCCAAATTGCATGAAACCAATTTTTCCTGAAAGGTATTAAGATGATCTATCCAAGCCCGTTGGATTTAATTCAATTAGAGTTATTGATCTCTCCTAATAAAAATAAGAAGACAGAAGCATTTGCAACTTGCAACATTTTTATAAAATCAACCAGATTAGCTTTTGAGTTGATTCCAACTCTCAAAAATCACATTTCATCATATATATCTAAATATGTAATAATATTATGGTTTACATGCAGTGACTTTGGACTAGTACGAAAATAATGCTATATAGGCATTTCTAGTCACTTTAAATCATTAAATAATGAACTAAACAAAAGAAATATTGATCCAACCTTTAAATTTCATTCCCACATGTTAGAAAATGTGGTGAGGACATGGGTCCACATGATCCCATATTTTGGTGGTGAATATTAAATTTTAGTTAATTTTTCAATGAGTAGAAATTACTTTTCTAAAATAAAAAAGATGAAACTATTGAAATTAAACTTGTGATGTTTGTGATGATAATAGATCATCAAATGTGTGTCTTAGAATGCTACTTAGCTTAGTTAAGTATTGTTTGGTGATTGTGCACTCCCTATGTATTTATAGACGATAGTACCGACCAAGCTTTCGAGGAGGAGGAGTTCTACCAAGAAGAAGAAGAAGAAGAAGAAGAAAACTTCAACCACTGCACCAACCAAGGCAAGCCAACATTAACAATGCAAGCTAACACTTGAAAGTTTAGTGTTTAATAGGCTAGGATCAACTAGATGGTTTAGCTAAGATGCCTTAGGCATGCCTTGATCACACCCCCTTTGACTATTGGTACCCCAAGTCTTAGTTACAAGTTTTACCCCTCTTAGGTTATACAAAGTTCTTTACTTGTTTTGAAGGTAGCATAAAAAGTATAAAACTTGACCTATTTAGAACCCTTTAGATGTCATTCTATGGCATGAGATTGAACCCATCTATTCCACCTTAGTGAACACACTTAACTTAGTAGTTTAGCGTAGATCAAAAACTTGAGTCACTTTAGATGGGAACACTTGGTGAAAGTGAATTATGAAAACCTTGGAATGATGAGTCATTCTATTAAGATGTTTTGACATGTGTTGTGAAACACAAATGGTTGATGATGATGAAAATATTGATGCATGAGCCTTAACCCTTTCATAAATCTGATGGTTGGATTCGGATGCGATACTATTCCAAATTTACCGTACAACCACATTACCTGAATTGGGTAAGGCTTAGCTGGAAATTTATATGCGTTAGTATTAGTTCCCTCACGGGAGAGGTCTGAGCTGAGGCTACATCTCATGATGTCCACCTATGCAGTGCCCAAGATGACTGATGGTCATGGTTGGGAGGCCATGCTCATAGGAGAGGTGCTTATACTAGGGTGTGTAAAGGGAAGGTTATGTTTGATTATCTGCATACTAAGTATGATGATTCAGGGTTATCCCTGACAGATGTATCGAATCTTGTGGTGAAAGTTTACCACCTATACAGAGTGTCAAATTATTCGAATAGCCGCGTCCGCGATTATGGACAGTTGGAATGGCCATACTGTTTCGTTGTCAGATGTTTTCTAAATACCTTGAAATGAATGATGAATCTTGACTTGACCACAACAGGGTTGTGTTTATGACAATAGTTTCCCCAACTTAAGTGATTCTAGAGTTTTACTTTATCTTTCTTTGCTTCAGAACTCAGCTTAGGTTTCAAACTTAACTTTATAGTTAAACATAGAGTTAGCACTTTAACTTAGATTCATAATACTTGTTACTGGTAGTTTTGCGAGTACTTAAAGAGTACTCATGGCTTTTGTCCTTGGCTATTATCATGGCCATACTATGAAGGAGACTATCAAGATGATGGCCAACAGGATGGCTATGATAACTAGGACTATCCGCCTTCGTCAGCATTGCCTGTGCCCTTGAAGATGGACCCCACCGCTACGCTTATCTTTTATTTCCGCTGCTTGTTGTATTAAGACTGGATCATGAGATCCTTATTTGTGTAAGACCTTATGTATGGTTTGTAATGGATGATGTACTGTGATATCCAATCCATTATGTCTCGCAAAAATGGTAATTCTGGGTTTGCGAGGTATGGCATAACGGGCGTCTGGGATTAAAAATCCGGGTGTTGACAGCTGCCAAAGAAAAAAACAGAGGAAAAAATGAAGAGCGAGAAGAGATTATTTGAGAATATAAACAGGAGGGAGCGCAAGAGCAACGAAGGAGTTGAAGGTGGTGCGATGTCAGAGTAGAGCTAATTTGACGGATTTCTGACATGCGGTACAAGTACCGACTACTAGTAGTACAATACTACTACTAGTACTACTACTATGTTCTCTCTCCTTCACTGTCTCTCACCATCCATCCTTCCTCTCTCCTCCTATACAGCGGCCCGCGTGCACTGACCGACTGATCTCTCCCTCGTCCCATAGCGTGGCGCCGTGCACGTGTGCCTTGGTACGGGTGTGTTGTGTGTGTGTGTCTGACGTGTTTTTTATTTTTTTCTTAAGAAGAGTCTCTAGCGTGTTGGTCAGCTGCCTTAGTGTGCATATATAGGAAGAGGACATCATAGATTTCACCATGTCCTGCTCCATGTGTTGCACAAACAACCACTTGGATAGTTTTTTTTGAAGTTTTCACTACCTGTTGGTCTGAATCCGTTGCAATTTCCACCACTTGGTCATCTAATTACCTATTTAGCTATGCTGACAACATAACATACAGTTGGGCCCGCCTTGTCAGTACTCCGATTAATTTACAAATTTGTAAAAAACTACATATTCATAAAAGGTTAATAATTCATTCAATATTTATAATTTTTTTAAATGATCTGTTGAATGTAATATTCTCTACTCTATATGTAGTACCATTTTAAATCATTTTCTGGTTATAGTTTTTTTAACCATGACACGCTAAACGGTTTATACGAAAATAATTATACACTATATGCTTTATAGGGTCTGATGTACCTATTTTTGAACTTGATTATTCATACCAAGAATAATAATAGAGATCATGTAAAAACAATATAGAGGAGAGAGAGGGGCATGCCTTGAGAAAAATAGAGGATATATACTGGATACATTTTAGTCCTAGCTATACCGCTACTAGTAAGTTTCATGTGAGACTCATATAATAGAAGTATGACATATCATCACTACTTTATATAAAATTATAATTATAAAGCTAAGAAAATAATTATTATTTTGATCCACATCCATAAAGTATCGGGTGTATATATATTTGGTTCTTGTAGTACTTTATATCATGGAGAAACCAACCTTTTATTACCTACACCCCCTCAAGAAAAATACATTATTACCTATAGAAAATTCGTAAATTTTGCTAACATGCTCTAGAGAAACGATAGAGAAGATTCTATAATGATGGAGAAGTGTGTTTTGACGTATGTGCATATAGAGTTTCATTGTGCTAGAGACCAACAATACTACTAGTAAGTTGCAAGTGCCCTGCACATCAGAATCATATAATAGAAGTATGACATATCATTTTTTATATAAAATTATAATAGGTGAAGCTCAAAAAATAATTATAATTTCAACCCACGTCTATAAAGTATCGGGTGTGTTTGGTTCTTATACTTTGTATCATGTAGAAATCAACCTATTAGCTATACCTAGTACTCGACATGCTCTAGAGACATGACGAAGAAGATTCTAGAATTATTGAAAAGTGTGTTTTGAGATTTGTGCATAGCGTTCATTGTGCCAAAGATACTACCAATATAATCTTCTAGATGCTAGAGTGGATAGAAGATCAAATAGTTAGCAATGTTGGGATTTTCCATTCTTCATCCAACGGTCAAAGTTTAAAGTTATTCATATACTATATATACTAGTAAACAATAGTATCTACTAGAGATAATTCTAGAATGGAAAAGAAGATCCAACGGCTGGCAATATTGGGATTCACGAGTTTTATCCAACCGATCAATATTTTAAAAACGTATTCACAAACTATATAGTGGTAAGATTTTGTTATATAATAGGTAAAGCTAGATCAAAAAAATTAAATTTGATCCACATCTATACCACTATATAGTGTGCCGGTTTTGAATTGGTCCTAACGCATCAATTTCAGCCCTTGGTATTCTAAATCCAACAACTGGAAACAATGAGATTCACTATGAATAGTCATCAGAGCTGTCTCCCCATGTTCTAGAACCGTCTCACTTATTCGCGTACCCATTCTCCAGAAAATAGGCTGGTGCATGTGGGCCATGCTACAGCATAGCGAGCATGTATGCATCACAAGGGAGATGACCTGGCAGGAGGACCGAGATATAAATGGGTAGATTAAACAACTAATTATATGGATCCTACCAGGTGCATATATGTAGTCCTTTTTTTCAAATTTTTATCTCTCTATCACAGAACCACCAAACAATGGGATTTGTTACTATTTTTACTTTTATAATCCTTTATGCATTGGATATTGATAATATTATTTTTCCTCGGATCTATATCATTTGTGCTATTTTGCAGATTTTTGGCTCCAAAGCACCTTTTAAAAAATCAAAATTCTTATTTATGAGTTTTTTAAAAATATCTAGATGTACTCCCTTTATTTTAAAATATACGATGATTTAGCTTTTTCTAAAACACATGTATTTAGACACATTTTAGTGTATAGGTTCATCCATTTTGTTCTAAACCTACACACTAAAAGTTGTTTAGCTAAATGGGTTTTAAAAAGGTTAAAATATATTATATTTTGAAATGGAGGGAGTAGTTAATGATTTTCTCACAAAGTGCAAAGTATCTATTTCAAATTCTTTGTATTCTGAGCTACACAAAAAATAACAAAAGTCTGGATCTGTCCATGTATTTTTTAAAACAAAACTTTATACGATTTTGTGGTTCTTATGTAGACCCCAAATAAAAAGAATTTTGTGTTGTGATTTTGCATACTTGTAGAATACAACTTTGATTACGTAAAAACTATTTTCATTTTAAAAAAACTCGTAGATATGATTTTTTTAAATAACTATATCTCTACTACTATAACGGAGCAATTTTGCATTTCATACCTAGCACCAATCCTGACCATTGGACTGTTAGATCCAATGGTTTAGAGCAGCTAGATTCATGTTGAACACTACACAAAGCAAACTCTACCATCTTCTTGAACCATTATGCCACACCCCTCCCAAAAAATATCCATAGCACCGTAGGATGCATTCTCAATATGTGTAGGTAACTATTACTAACAGAATTAATGTATGTCTTTTTTCTAACAAGACTATTGGTTAACAACAAGTTAATGTTTGTTAATAAATTACATTTCATATATTATACATACGTGTGTAGTGATACGTTGCTAACGTATCCATAATTTTTGATGTTCCATTCTTGGTTTTATCTACTTTTTTATGTTTTATCCATACTTTGGAGTACTTTTTATACACTTTTTTGGACTAACGTATTAACAAGAGCCACGGTGCCAGCTGTCTGTTGTCTGCTATTTTTGGTTCTAGGAAAGTCAGAAAATGAATATTCTCGAAATTGGACGGGACAAAAGCCAAAGTCAGTTTTTCACCGAGGGACACAACGAGCCAGAATACGAGACGGAGAGGGGCTAGGGGGCCGCCATAGCACCTGGCCGCGCGGCCCAGCCTGGCCCGTGCCAGGGGGTGGTCTGGCCACCTTCGGCACCCCCCGGCCTCCCCTTTTGCCTATAAGATGCCTCCGATACAGAAACCCTAAGTACCCGATCAAAATTCCACGAAAGAGTCTATAGCCGTCGTCATCTCCATCCCTAGATCAGGAGGGATCTGAAGCTCTTCCCGGCACCCTGCCGGAGAGGGGAATTCACCCTGGAGGCCTTCTTCATCATCATGCAATCCTCCGATGTGATGCGTGAGTAGTTCATCTCTGGACTATGGGTCCATGTAGTAGCTAGATGGCTAGTTCTCCTCCTTTGTGCTATCATGTTTAGATCTTGTGAGCTCCATTCATGATCAAGATAATCTATTTGTAATTCCTACATGTTGTGTTTGCAGGGATCCGATGGATATGGATATGTTATTTCAGATTGATTATTGATTCTATCATGTCTTTGTTATTTGTGATCTTGCATGATTTTCGTTGTTAATAGCTATCTTGGCCAAGTAGATGCTAGCAACTCCAAGAGTTAGTATTTATGCTCGATAGTGGGTTCATGCATCTAGTAATCTGGGGAAGTGACAGAAATCTCTAAGGTACTAGATGTGCTGTTGCTACTAGGGAGAAAACAACAATCATTTGTTCATAGAACAATCATATAGTTTACTTTACACGCAATGCATAATGCAATTATCCGTTGCTTGCCACTTAATACTGGAGGGGGTTTGGATGATAACCTGAAGGTGGATTATTAGTCATAGATGCAGTTGAATTACGGTCTATGTATAATGATGTAATGCCTAATCAAGTCTCAAAGGAGTCAAGATGAGTAGTATATGCATATTGCCTTCTCGATTTTTGTCAATTGCCCCGCTGTAATTTGTTCACCCAACATGTCATCTATCTTAAGGAGAGTCACCACTAGTGAACTATGGACCCCAATCCTTTCTTTTACCATCAATCTACAATCAACTGTTTACTGATTTCTGTTTACTTTCTGCAAGCTATTACTTTCTTCCACTCTATACGTTTAATCCTTTGTTTTCAGCAAAACTGGTGAGATTGACAACCTCATCGCAAGTTGGGGGCAAAGTTCTGTGGTTGTGTTGTGCAGGTCTCCACGTTGTTGCTGGCACCGGTAGTGCACCCTGCCAAAGTTCAGCTAGCAACACCTAGGAGGTGGTTCCTTGCTCCTACTGGATTGATAACCTTGGTTTCAGAACTGAGGGAAAACTTGTTGTTGTGCTCATCATACCTTCCTCTTGGGGTTCCCCAACGAGCTCGATATATTTTAGGCCAAGCAACTTCTTTTCTGGCGCCGTTGCCGGGGAGTCAAGGACATCTTCACAAGGGGAGTCCCTCATAACCAATCTCTTTACTTTGTTTTATTTGTTTTTCTTAATTTATTTCTGCTTTTTTGCTTGTTTCTTTATCAAAAATACAAAAAAAAAGTTCCTACTATAGTTGTTATTTTCATTGGTCTGTTATTGTCTTGCTTTATCATGCTTTCTATCAATGGTTGTTTCTTTGAAACTGAATCTAATTGGCAAGGTGGGTTCATGGAAGAACAAAAATATTATTATAAGGAACACCGCTTGTCACAAAAAGGAAACTCTTATGGGAACAAATTGATCAATTGAATACCATTGCTAGAAACATGTGCTCTACTTATAATGTTACTTATTGCTTTGATAAATTTTGTTGTTGTAATAGGTATAAACACCTCCCTTTTCAATGTGAGTATAATGATGATGTTACCATATCTTCTTATATTAAGGGAAATTATGACTTTTATGATGTGGAACAAATTGAAGAATTTATTGCTTGGAAGGGTGCATTCGAACTTGCTTTTTGCTTGAAAATACTGATGATGCACCTTATAAATATGAGGTTTATGATATACTTAAATTTTTCTTTGATAATTACAAGGAAGAAAATGGCTATATTCTTGAATATCTTAATAGATGCTCTCCACCAATGTAAGAGACTAATGCCTTGCAGGAACCTATGGAAGAAGAAATTGCTGAACCTAAAAGCTCATTTGATGAAAAAGAGGAGGAGAGTGATGAACAAAAGGAGGAAGAATGGATCTACCCATGCCTACCTTCTAATGAGAGTAACTCTTTACCCATTACATTATTTGATTGTCCCCCATGCTTACCAAAGGAGGATGAATGTTATGTTCCTGTGGATTCTTTTGAAAATGTTTATAATACATCTCTAGATGATGGTCCTATATTGGTTGATAATATTAATTGTACTACTATTGAAAATGAGATTGATCAGTCATGTTGTTATAAAAATATTAAAAGTGGGTCTGAAGGGTTTAATCCCGCTATTTTTGAGCTCGATAAAAATTATGTGTTTGTAGATCATGAAAAGCATGCTTTATGTGATAGTTATATTGTTGAGTTTATTTATGAGGCTACTAAAAATTATTATGAGAGAGGAAAATATGGTTGTAAAAGTTTTCATGGTACTGAAACACCTCTCTATTTGCTTAAAGTTTTGAAGTTACTCTTGTTTTATCTTCCTATGTCTGTCACTTTGTTGTTTGAAAATTTATTTGCGTATAAGATTCCTATGCATAGGAAGTGGGTTAGACTTAAATGTGTTTTGAATTTTCTTCTTTATGCTCTCTTTTACTTCAATTCATATTTCTTATGTGAGTATCATCGAAATTCTGATGCCTAACTTAAAGGCGTTAAAGAAAAGTACTTATTAGGAGATAACTGATACATTGCAAATGTATCTATAATTTTTAATGTTCCATGCTTGGTTCTATCTACTTTCTTATGTTTTGTTCCAACTTTGGAGTACTTTTCATATGATTTCTTGGACTAACCTATTAACAAGATGCCACAGTGCCAGTTGCCTGTTTTCTGCTGTTTTTGGTTCCAGGAAAGTCAGAAAATGAATATTCTCAGAATTGGACGGGACAAAAGCCAAAGTTGATATTTTACCGGAAGACTCACGGAACCAGAATACGAGACGGAGGAGGGCCAGGGCCTGGCCACACCATGTGGTGGCGCGGGCTAGCCCTGGCCGCACCACTAGGTGGTATGGGCCCCTCTTGCCTCCACCGACCTTGTCTCTTCGCCTATAAGAAGCCTCCCGATGCATAAACCCTAAATCATCAAGCCTCCAGCCACGAAAAGTTCCGCAGCGCCACCGCAACCGAAGGGGAGATTCGGGGGACAGAAAGTATCTGTTCCGGCACCCTGCCGGGACGGGGAAGTGCCCCTGGAGCCATCTCCATCGATCTCCACCACCATCTCCATCACCGTTGCTGATTCCCATGATGAGGAGGGAGTAGTTCTCTCTCGAGGCTAAGGGTTCTAGCGGTAGCTATGTGTTCATCTCTCTCTCTCTCTCTATGCATGATCATATTGTGATCATGAGCTTTGTAATCTAGTAGATCTACCTTGCTACTCAAGTGCTTTAATAGATCTCTGCTCTCCCCATGTGTGTGAAAGTGACAGCGTGCTCACCATGGTGGCACTTAGGCTAGAGATTACAAATACTTGTTATGAGTTATATTTGGAGTTGGATGTCTTTATGAAATTGTGGTGTTTGTTGGACTCATCTAGTACTCAAGGTGATAGTGTGGGGTTTTCTAGATGGGAAAGGCTTACTTTGAGGTGTGTTGTTATAGCCCTACCAATGATTAGAGTGTCCAACCGGAGAGTAGTCCAGCGTAGTATCATAAAGAAGAATATATTTATGTGAGAGTGTTCACTAGTGAAAGTATGATCCCTAGGCCTTGTTTCTTAGCATTGAAACACCGTTTTCTACTAGATCTGTTGCATGTTTGCTTGCTTCCATCTTTATTTCAGTTTGTCTTTAGTCTCTTCCACGTCATCAAAGTATTTTCTAGCACCGTTATCTTATATCCATACCATTTGTATTTCACTATCTCTTTGCTGAACTAGTGCACCTATACACCTGAAAAGTGTATTGGGTGTGTTGGGGACACAAGAGACTTCTTGTATCTTGATTGCAGGGTCGCTTGAGAGGGGATACCTTTGACCACTTCCTCCCTGAGTTTGATAAACCTTGGGTGATACACTTAAGGGAAAACTTGCTGCTGTTCTACAAACCTCTGCACTTGGAGGCCCAACAACTATCTACAAGAATAGAAGTGCGAAAGCATCAATAACCAACAGTTTTAGACGAGTCTTGGAAGTTATTACTTCTGTAATAGCTGTTCCTTATGATTTTTATTTGCTTTTTGTGCCAAGAGTAACCTCTAATGAGAGAGAAGTAATGACTGGGAAAGTTGCAGTCCCGAAACAGATTTCTGTGCTTCATCGTAAAAATTCGTGTAAAATCTCTGTACGTCCTTTTGAGGCGTGAATTTTTGTGCTTGTGCCCCAGGTTGTTGTATAACTGTCTTTAGTTCAACACTTTTCAATTTGAGCAACACAAGGTCTTCGAAAAAATTCGTCTTTACCTGCTGGTCTGTTTTGATAGATTTCTGCCATTATTTGCATTTGCTTTTTGTTGGTTCCTTTTTGAGTTCTTTTGGGGAATTGAGATTTTTGAGGGAAGTGCTACAGTAGCTTGTGTTTCAATGGAAGTTTTATTGGTGTTGAAACTGAACCTAAAGACTTATTATCTTGAGTGCACCAATGTTGTTAATAAAGATTGTGTGAAGTTTTGTATGAAGGAAAAAATTCAGGTGTATGGAAGGAATGAGTAATGAGATGAAGGATGGAATAAAGCTCAAGCTTGGGGCTACCACGCATGTCACCCCAAGAAATATTCAAGAAGTACAAGCGTCAAAGCTTGGGGATGCCCAAGGCATCCCCTTCTTCATCAATAAAAATCTCAGGTTTCTTCCAAACACTTCATTTTTATTGTTTCATGCACGGTTGTGTTGTTCTTGGAGCATCTTCTTTTTTGTTTTCGTTTTGGTTTTATTAGTTTTCTGAATAAATTGGTTGGACCCACTCTTTCATACATTGGTTTTCAAATAGTTTGGTTTGGATTGGAAAAGAGTAGGAAAGTTCACGCTTAAGTGGTAAAAAGAGCATGTTTTTGACTGTGGCCTATGCTTTGTCATGCCAAGCTTGATATTGTTTTGGATTTATTCTTAGTATTCTTTGTTGTAGCATGACTTGTTATAAACAATTGAGATTACTTAATGTGCCTTTGAAGAATCATGCATTGTTTTAGCATATTAAAGCATAGTATTGTGGTATTCTCCTTTGATGCTTTATTTGGGTTGACTTGGCACATGCTCACACCATGTTATGACTATCCCAAGTCACCATAGCCTCTATGATATTTTAGTTTTCGACTTGTAATATCACTTTATGCTTTAATTAATGATGTTTTGTCGCTCTGCATGATTATGGCAATTATTGCTCTCTTAGTCGGTCGCTCCCAGTCTTTTGCTAGCCTCCATAACCAAGTATGAGTTCCCCTCATGCATCCAACTCCTAAAACCAAGTTATTTAAAAGAGTCCACCATACCTACCTATTAGCATTTGCTATTCCAAGTATATTCATGTTTTTATCTACCTTCCGAATTAAACTTGTTATGAGAAAACTAGTGATTAAAGTCTCACAAACTTGATGGCACACTTTACTTTTCTTGCCCTTAATAAACTTGAACCATTGTGACGTCTATGTTGTATATGCTTGCACTTATATGTTGGGGATTAGCAGAACCATGTTGTCATGGGGAATGCTTTCAACATTGCACTTGTACTTTGTACCTAGTTGATATCATGCTCTTTTGTCTATGGATGTCGTCGGTGTGAAATGAAAGGGGAGCTTGTAAGTCCATGGAGTTATGTATGTGTGTTAGAGAAATGCATGGGTCACTGGTCTAATCCATGCTGTCATGGTGGAAACCTGCAGCATAACCATAATGAGCTGTCTATGAAGATTTCTTCTTATAAAAAAAGAGTCAGATATTCAGAAAAAAGAGAAAAAGGAAAAAAATATATGAGAGAAGAGGAAAGACAGAAAAAGCACCATTTCCCATGGTAAATAAGAAGATGCTGAGATGCTTATTGTCTGCTTGCCTTGTCATTTTGATATGGGGATTCTTTCGTATCATCGAGCAAGGGGTACCTCGTTGGCGGTTCTCTATGATACACATGTACTTACTATGACAAGAACTTACCGGTAACTAAACTTGAGTAGCATGAGGAGCGACCCTCGTATTCAAGGGACATGAGATCTCCAACTTATACTTCGTCAAGCATATACTTCATAGTTTGTTCACTTTAACCTTAATCACTTCAAGATGCTTATGATAGGGGCAATGAGAGATGAAAGCTATTAAGTACCATAATTTTTGGAAGCTCTTTATGAAACTTGAATCTCTACTTCCTTCTATGAAGGCTTTTCTTCCACTATTATATTGAGTCTCCACCTTCTACCTTTATGCACCTACTTTGAGAGCATAGTGGCCATTCTTAGTTCTATGTGCATTGTCCCAAGACTAGTTGACTGATGCATAACTTGATATTGCTTGTTTTAAACTATTTGTATCTAGTCACTCTTATGAACTTTGAAGGTGTCCTATGCATTTATGTTTGCTACTCCATGAGGGACAAGCTGAATGCCACTATGCTAAGTTTTCTTTATGTGAAACAAACAAACCTCTTGCAAAGCATTGTTATTCATGAATCTTTTGTTTGTGCCTTTTCATGTTGCAACATAGTTGCTATGTCTTATTGTTAGAACTTTGTCTTTCATGCTATGTTGAAGTACTATGATCCCAGCTATCCAAGTTTTACAAATACTTTGATGAAGTTTATGATGGTGCATGTCACCTAAAAAATTATTCTTTTTTTATCACTTACCTACTCGAGGACGAGCAGGAGTTAAGCTTGGGGATGTTGATACATTGCAAATGTATCTATAATTTTTGATGTTCCATGCTTGGTTTTATCTACTTTCTTGTGTTTTGTCCACACTTTGGAGTACTTTTCATATGATTTCTTGGACTAACCTATTAACAAGAGCCACAGTGCCAGCTTCCTGTTTTCTGCTGTTTTGGTTCCAGGAAGTCAGAAAATGAATATTCTTGGAATTGGACGGGACAAAACCCAAAGTTATTATTTTACCGGGGGACACTTGGAGCCAGAATACGAGACGGAGAAGGGCCAGAGGGTGGCCACACCACCTGGTAGCACAGGCCAGGCCAGGCCATGCTAGGGGGTGGTGTGGGCTCCTCTGGCACCCCCTCGGTCTCTCCTCTCGCCTATAAGAGCATCCCGATGCATAAACCCTAAATCGTCAATCAGAAATCCACGAAAATTTCTACAGCGCCGCTGCCACAGAAGGGGAGATTTGGAGGACATAAAGTCTCCGTTTTGGCACCCTACCGGGACAGGGAAGTGCCTCCGAGCCATCTCCATCGATCGCCACCACCATCTCCATCGCCGTTGCTGATTCCCATGATGAGGAGGGAGTAGTTCTCTCTCGAGGCTAAGGGTTCTACCGGTAGCTATGTGTTCATCTCTCTCTCTATGCATGATCATATTGTGATCATGAGCTTTGTAATCAAGTAGATCTACCTTGCTACTCACGTGCTTTAATAGATCTCTGCTCTCCCCATGTGTGTGAAAGTGACAGCGTGCACACCATGGTGGCACTTAGGCTAGATATTACAAATACTTGTTATGAGTTATATTTGGAGTTGGATGTCTTTATGAAATTGTGGTGTTTGTTTGAACCATCTAGTGCTCAAGGTGACAGTGTGGGGTTATCTAGATGGGAAAGATGAACTTTGAGGTGTGCTGTTATAGCCCTACCATCGATTAGAGTGTTCAACCGGAGAGTAGTTAAGAGTAGTATCATAAAGAGAAGATATTTATATGAGAGTGTTCACTAGTGAAAGTATGATCCCTAGGCCTTGTTTCTAAGCATTGGTACACCGTTTGCAATTAGATCGGTTATATGTTTGCTTGCTTCCATCTTTATTTTAGTTTTACTTTAGTCTCTTCCACGCCATCAAGCTATCTTCTATCACCGTTACCACTTATAATTATCTATACCACTTGTATTTCACTATCTCTTCACCGAGCTAGGCACCTATACACCTGACAAGTGTATTGGGTGTGTTGGGGACACAAGATACTTCTTGTATCTTGATTGCAGGGTTGCTTGAGAGGGGATACCTTTGACCACTTCCTCCCTGAGTTCGATAAACCTTGGGTGATCCACTTAAGGGAAAACTTGCTGCTGTTCTACAAACCTCTGCACTTGGAGGCCCAACAACTGTCTATAAGAATAGAAGTGCGTAGACATCAACCCCCTCTTTCATACATTGGTTTTCAAATAGTTTGGTTTGGATTGGAAGAGTAGGAAAGCTCATGCTTAAGTGGTAAAGAGAGCTTGTTTTTGACTGTGGCCCATGCTTTGTCATGCCATGCTTGATATTGTTTTGGCTTTATGCTTAGTATTCTTTGATGTAGCGTGACATGTTATAAACAATTGATATTGATTAATGTGCCTTGGAAGAATCATGCGTTGTTTTAGCATATTAAAGCATAGTATTGTGGTATTCTCCTTTGATGCTTTATTTGGGTTGACTTGGCACATGCTCACACCATGTTATGACTATCCAAGTCACCATAGCCTTGATGATCCTTTAGTTTTCAACTTGTAGTATCACTTTATGCTTTGATTAATGATGTTTTGATGCTCTACATGATTATGGCCATTATTGCTCTCTTAGTTGGTCGCTCTCAGTCTTTTGCTAGCCTCCATAACCAAGTATGAGTTCCACTCATGCGTCTAACACCAAATAAAACCAAGTTATTCCAAAGAGTCCACCATACCTACCTATTAGCATTTGCTATTCCAAGTATATTCATGTTTTTATCTACCTTCTGAATTAAACTTGTTATGAGAAAACTAGTGATTAAAGCTCTCACAAACTTGATGGCACACTTTACTTTTCTTGCCCTTAATAAACTTGAACCATTGTATCGTCTATGTTGTATATGCTTGCACTTATATGTTGGGGATTAGTAGAACCATGATGTCATGGGGAACGCTTTCAACATTGCACTTGTACTTTGTACCTAGTTGATATCATGCTCTTTTGTCTATGGATGTCGTCGGTGTGAAATGAAAGGGGAGCTTGTAAGTCCATGGAGTTATGTTTGTGTGTTAGAGAAACGCCTGGGCCGCCGGTCTAATCCATGTTGTCATAGTGGAAACCTGCAGCATAACCATAATGAGCTGTCTATGAAGCATTCTTCTTATAAAAAAAGAGTCCGAGAAAAAAAAGAAAAAACAGAGATATGAGAAAAGAGGAAAGCGAGAAAAAAGCACCATTTTCCCATGGTAAATAAGAAGATTACTGAGATGCTCGTTGTCTGCTTGCCTTGTCATTTTGATATGGGGATTCTTCCATATCATCGGGTAAGGGGTACCCCGTTGGCGGTTCTCTATGATACACATGTACTTACCATTACAAGAACTTACCGGTGACTAAACTTAAGTAGCATGAGGTGTGGCCCTCGTATTCAAGGCACATGAGATTTCTAACTTATACTTCGTCAAGCATATACTCCATAGTTTGTTCACATTAACCTTAATCAATTCAAGATGCTTATGATAGGGGCAATGAGAGCTGAAAGCTAATAAGTACCATAATTTTTGGAAGCTCTTTATGAAACTTGAATCCCTACTTCCTTCTATGAAGGCCTTTCTTTTACTTTTATATTGAGTCTCCACCTTCTATATTTATGCACCTATTTTGAGAGCATAGTGGCCATTCTTAGTTCTATGTGCATTGTCCCAAGACTTGTTGATTGATGCATAACTTTGATATTGCTTGTTTTAAACTATTTGTATCTAGTCACTCTTATGAACTATGAAGGTGTCCTATGCATTTATGTTTTCTACTCAATGAGGGACAAGCTGGATGCCACTATGCTATGTTTTCTTTATGTGAAACAAACAAACGTCTTGTAAAGCATTGTTATTCATGAATCTTTTGTTTGTGCCTTGTTGCAACTTAGTTGCTTTGTCTTACTGCTAGAACTTTATTTTTCATGTTATGATTGAAGTACTATGATCCCAGCTATCAATGTTCTACAAATACTTTGATCAAGATTATGATGGTGCATGTCACCTCAAAAATTATTCCTTCTTTTTATCACTTACCTACTCGAGGACGAGCATGAGTTATGCTTGGGGATGTTGATACGTTGCTAATGTATCCATAATTTTTGATGGTCCATGCTTGTTTAGTATCTACTTTCTTATGTTTTATCTACATTTGGAGATACTTTTATGCATTGTCTGGAACTAACCTATTAACAAGATGCCACAGTGACAGTTGCCTGTTTTCTACTGTTTTTGGTTCCAGAAAGTCAGAAAATGAATATTCTCGGAATTGGACGGGACAAAAGCCAAAGCCAATATTTCACCGAGGGGAACACGGAGCCAAAAGATGAGACAGAGAGGGGCCAAGGGCCAGCCATACCATAGGGTGGTGCGGGTCCACCCTAGTCGCGCCACCAGGTGGTGTGGGCCCGTCCGGCCTCCGCCGACCTTGCCCTTTCGCCTATAAGAAGCCCCCGATGTGAAAACTCTAAATCATCAAGCCTCCAGCCATGAAAAGTTCCGCAGCGCTGGCGCCACCGATGGGGAGATTCAGGGGACAGAAAGTCTCTGTTCTGGCACCCTGCCGGGACAGGGAAGTGCCCCTGGAGCCATCTCCATCGATATCCACCACCATCTCCATCGCCGTTGCTGATTCCCATGATGATGAGGGAGTAGTTCTTCCTCGAGGCTAAGGGTTCTACCGGTAGCTATGTGTTCATCTCTCTCTCTATGCATGATTATATTGTGATCATGATCTTTGTAATCAAGTAGATCTACCTTGCTACTCAAGTGTTTTAATAGATCTCTGCTCACCCCATGTGTGCGAAGTTGACAGTGTGCACACCATGGTGGCACTTAGGCTAGAGATTACAATTACTTGTTATGAGTTATATTTGGAGTTGGATGTCTTTATGAAATTGTGGTGTTTGTTGGAACCATCTAGTGCTCAGGGTGACAGTGTGGGGTTATCTAGATGCGGAAAGCAAACTTTGAGGAGTGCTGTTATAGCCATACCAATGATTAGAGTGTCCAAACGGAGAGTAGTTAAGAGTAGTATCATGAAGAGAAGATATTTATATGAGAGTGTTCACTAGTGAAAGTATGATCCCTAGGCCTTGTTTCTAAGCATTGATACACCGTTTGAAATTAGATCTATTACATGTTTGCTTGCTTCCATATTTATTTCAGTTTGCCTTTAGTATCTTCCACGCCATCAAGCTATTTTCTGACACCATTGTCTTATATCTATACCACTTGTATTTCACTATCTTTTCGCCGAACTAATTCACCTATACACCTCACAAGTGTATTGGGTGTGTTGGGGACACAATAGACTTCTTGTATCTTGATTGCAGGATTGATTGGGAGGGAATACCTTTGACCACTTCCTCCATGAGTTTGATAAACCTTGGGTGATCCACTTAAGGGAAAACTCGCTGCTGCTCTACAAACCTCTGCACTTGGAGGCCCAACAACTGTCTACAATAATAGAAGTGCGTATACATTAAGCTATTTTCTGGCGCCGTTGCCGGGGACTGAAGAAGAAGAAGCTCCCACGTCAACCACGTCCCAGCAATGTGCAACTTACTAGTACTAGTAACAAGTAAGTTGCACGTGCCCTGCACGTGAGACTCGGATAATAGACGTCTGACATATTATCACTATATAAAATTTATAAATTTGATCAACATCTATAAAGTATGGGTGTATATTTGGTTCTTGTACTTTGTATATATCATGTAGAAATTCAATGATTATTAGCTATATAAAAGTTAAAACTTTGGTAACATGGTTTAGAGAAACGAGGGAGAAGATTCTAGAATGATGGAGTACTGTGTTTTGAGGTTTGTGCATATAGAATTCATTGCGATGAAACTATCAATAGAATATTTTATATGCTAGAATGTAAAAGAAGATCTAACGGCTGAAAATGTTGGGATTTACGAGTCTTGATCCAACAATCAATATTCAAAGTTATCCATACACTATATAGTGGTAAGATGAGATAGTGATAAGATATACTACTCTGGTTGCTCCATGTCACACCCCGAGAAGACAAAGGACACACACGTTCATCAAACACACACACAGACACAAAGTCTGTGAGTGCATGCCACACAATGGAATTGTTTATGCACATTTCATCCTTTTATGTTTTTTCCAATCTTTTTGGCTAACATTACCCACTTAAATGATATTTTAGGTCAACTTGTGGAACTTATTAGTTCAATTTTGAACTACAAGCGTGCAATATATTTCTCTTAAATTTATTTGGCCTATAGTAGTATAATCCTTCTATTGCTATGTGCTAACAAATTCGCCCACTTGCTTGAAAGACTTTAAGAGAATTTACATAAATTAGGTCAGATTTGATCTATAAGCGTGTGGTATATATACCACACCTAAAATTGTCCACAAATTGTTTTACGTAGAAAGTGCAACATGATTTATGATAATCCCCTACTTTTAAGATTTTTCAAGCCTCGCTCCTATGTCATTTCGCCCACATAAACCTAAGTTAGGCTAATTTTGAACTATAAGCCAGTCTGACAAAGATTGCTCTTGAAGTTATACTATGAAACTATTTTGAAGGTGTACACGATTTGTCAATGTCTCGAAAATCGCAGAGATTTCTGAATGACTCAATATCTTGATATATATATATATATGAATTTGCATGCTGGCAACTCTTATACGGATTTGATAAAAAACAAAGAAGATATAGGAAAATGAATAAACAAAAAGGGTTTGCATGACATCCTCTCGTGTGCATTACGTGCCATGAAAAACTGGTAAACTTGAGATTTGAAATATTCGAAAAAGTCATCATCACATTAGGTCGAGGGTTTCTCGAGCCGAACGATCGATTAGGTCACGGCCATATCTACATCATAGTTCCTGATAATGTTCCCATATTTGGTAGATGGGTGTGTCTTGCCATGGTAAACAATAATGCTGGGGTGGGAGTTTCGAACTAGTATTAGGAAAAACATGTTCAAATTTCCGAGTGTACCTATAGGTCCGTGTTGTAAAAGTGTAGGTCCCAGATATATTTTGGTTTTCATTTTGTACCTCTATGTAATTTTTATGCCTACCCTTGGATTTTAACGCGCACCTTCTTGCTACTTCGGGGCAGATTCCTCGTTAGAAAGAAAAAGAAAAAGTTCCCGGTGATCGGAATTATTTTGCGCACGAATATTTTGGATCTGAATGCCACAGACCCAATTTCAGACAAAAATACTATTGTGCAAAACTTGGGTAGTCCATACTTCTACTGAACCAGGGGCACCAGAAAATTAACCCCAAAGCTGCCAAAGAAAAACACGGAGGAAAAACAAGGAGCGAGAAGAGATTATTAGAGAATATAAATGGGAGGCAGCACGGGAGCAGTGAAGGAGTTGAAGGTTGTGCGATGTCCGAGTAAAGCTAGTTTGATGGGTTTCTGACACGAGTTACATGTACCTAGTACTACTAGTAGTACTACTATGTTTTATCTCTCCTTCGCTGTCTCTCACCATCCATCCTCCCTCTCCCCTTCTGTCCAACAGCCCGTGCGTACCGGTCGGCTGATCTCTCCCTCTTCCCACTGCGTAGCGCAGCGCACGTGTGTCTTGGTACAACTATGTTGTGTGTGTGGCGTGTTTTTTTCTTTTTTCTTGAGAAGAGTCTCTAGCGTGTTGGTCAGTTGCTGATTCAGGCCCTTGGAAGGAACCCTACTCCTGCTTGACTGTTATTTGGTTATCGAGGAGTCAAAAGTTATAGGGGGTGTGCATATGTAATCTGGTAGTGTTTAAAATATGGTTGTGGATATCCTTCTCGTTGCTCCCTTTTGTCCTTTATATAGGGAGGCCAGGTCTCGGGATAACAGGCCGAGTCTATTACAGATTAGGGTTTTCCTTTAAATTTTCTATATATTTCTTGTCGTGTTCTTCAAGGAGTCACTTGGGCCTGGGTCACCCGAATCCTTGCTGGGCTTCAATTATCCCAAAGGCTACTCTTGGGCTAAACCGTATTGGCTAATCCAGGGTATCCGTGGGGCATACCCATGTCTGTAGCCCCCAAGATACCGTTCGAATTGTAGATTCGAATGGAGACTATTAAGCCTTTTGAGTGCACATCTGAACATTCTATCAGGTTCCTACTTATGTCATAGGGATAGTCATATGCGTGCCTGATTCATCTGACAGATCGGAATCAGTTAACTGCCTTAGGTAAAAACAATGCTATCTACTCAAACTTGAGTCCCCGGACTCGGATTCAGAAAATTGCTGGCGTAATTCGACTCATGTCGCGGAGGTCTTACAAAGTCGAATTCTAGTGTTTTAATTTATGCACTCGACGCGTTCGTCAAGGCTTTTTCATTGTGCATGTAGGCACGGTATATTTCCGGTAGAGTGCAGCATGTGCATTGCCAGGCCATTGGATTGCATCTACAAGTCTTATCTTTACATCGTAAATGCGGCATCCGAAGTTTATCACCGCGGAAGTGTTTCAGGTGGCCCAGGAGACATTGTCTCTTTATCAGGAAATTTCGTGTGTGATTGGGGTCGAGGTTGTCAAAAAATTCAAATGCTCATGGTGCGGACGCTGTCAATGCTTTTTTTGCCATGAATAACTATTTTTTTATTTTCATAGGGTGTGCGACCAGCGCTCCCTATGGGAGTAGCCTCCGAGTGCCTGTTCGAGTCGTAGACTTGAGTAGGGACTTTGAGTTCTTGCGACTTCTTTCATTGGTTGTAGCTTGTTGATTGAGCTTCTAGCGCTCCCTATGGGTATAGCCCCAAAGTCCATAGTCGAATCTGAAGGGAATATGCCCGAGAGGCAATAATAAAGTGGTTATTATCTTATTCCTTGTTTATGATAAATGTTTATTTTGCATGCTATAATTGTATTAATTTGGAAACGTTAATACATGTCTGTTTAATAAACAAAAGCAAAGTTCCTAGTTATGCCTCTCTTATAAACTAGCTCATTGATTAACAAGATGGTCAAGGTTTCCTGATCATGGACATTGGATGTTGTTAATAACGAGGTCATAAATTAGTTCAATGATGTGATGAACATTCATCCGAAGTATAGCATTACGATCAAAGTCATTGTGTTTATATTGCTATAACATCATACGAAGTAATCCTAGTCCTTAGACCATGAGATCATGTCAATCACTAACACTAGAAGAGTATCTTGATAACATCAAACGTCACACCGTGAAAGGGTGATTATAAAGGTGGGTTCAGTGCTATGAAAGTGTTATGTAGAGGCTCATGGATAAAGAGTGGGATTTGTCCATCCCGATGACGGATAGATATACTTTGGGCCCTCTCAGTGATATCACATCGGTTAGCTTGCAAGCAAGTGATGTGATCACTAGAATGTTATATCACAGGAACGAGAAAAGAGTACATGTCGGTAACAAGATCAAACTAGGTATGAAGATACCGATGATCGAATCTCGGACATGTAATATATCGCGAGACAAAGGGATTTAGTTACTAGCGTTAAATGTTCTGACGATGACATAAGTCATCGTTGAATGTGTGGGAGTCAGTACGGATCTCTAGGTCTCGCTGCTGATTATTGATCGGAGAGGGGTCTTGTAGCATCCCAATTGCCTAACAATTATAATGCTACTTGTTCTAGTAAGATATTGGCTACTTCATATATATAATTGTTGCATCATAATTATATCATGCTCATGTCATCATGCCACCTTGCATTTGAGCATCATATAAAACCCTTTTTCTTTTGGTTCTTCTCTCACATGCATTATTAATTGTATTTGCCTCTTGATATTGTATTTGGTTATTGATATATTGTCTAAATGCCCAAGTTGAATTGGGGGCATATCTTTTATTCACCTCCTTTATCTTTTCTTTTCACCACTTTATAATTCCATCATCCTACTAGTCCATGAGCTTGCAATTATTTTTCTTTTGATTTTATCCTAGCTCATGTGGTGGGGTGGATCTAATCCTACTTATCCTTTGCTTGGCTTTTATTCCACTTATGGGAAATGCATAAGAATAATGCCATCATATTATTATTGTTTTCACAAAATAAATCATGGCATTATTATACTTGCATGGGCCATGCAAAAGTACCACCACCTTTAGCCATTTGGTTTTCTTTTGGATTTAGTGATTCTTTTCTTTGTGTATCATCACCATCTTTACCACCCCTTTACTCTCATCCACATCTATTATTTCAATTATCTCCATTCACGTTCTATATGAGGGGTTCTTCTCATACATCTTTCTTTCTCTATCTCTTGTTATTCCACCACTTCATCTCATGATAAATCAAATGCCTCAATCTTTTTCCTCTTGGGTGATCTTTTAAACAAGATTTCAAAACTAAAAACTAACTAAATCTCTAACCCTAGTTCTTCTTCTTTTCTCTCTAAACCTACATCTAATCTAAAAACCCTAACCCTAGCCCATGTCTACCCTAGCCCGAGCTACCCCCCTATCCTCTCTTTCTTTCTCTACCGGACGAGCCAGCCCCACCTGCCTGTCCCTCTCTCCCGGCCAAGCCCCACCTGTAGCCCCAGGTCGAGCCGCAGCTCGACCACGTGAGGAAGATGGCAAAAGGTGGCACCCGAGACCACCCTTTTTATCTACCCCTGCCACGGCTGCTCCTCCTCCCTCTCCCTCCTTTTTCCTCCTCCCATACAACTTCTGCCTCGCCCAGATCCGCCGAGCCTGCCCTCCTCTCCTCCCATTCTCCCCCATCATCGCCAGACCTGCCGCCGGTCGCCGCCAGCACACCCTGCCCCTCTTCGTTCCAGCCGGCGTGCACGTCGTGGAGGTGGCCTGGGAGACAGAGGGGACCTCCCTGCCGCTCCCTACACGCGTCGACGAGGAAGAGAAGCCCCAGGAGCGCCGGGTACCGCCGCCACCCGACGCCAAACCCTAGCCGCCAGTACGCCTGCGTCCTCGCCGCTCCGGTGCTTCCCCGCCCGATCCAACTCCATCGTCCCCTCCGCGGTGAGCAGTACTCCCTCCCTGACATGCTCCGCCTCGCCGTCGACGTCTAGCGCTGCCGCTCAAACCGTCGAACGGTCTCAGTGCGCGCCGCTCGCTGCCGTCTGCAACCTCCCCGCGCCGCGCAGAACCTTAGCTAGGCCCGAAGCCCCCTCCTAACAACTCCCCAAGCCAGCCGCCCTGGCTAGCCCCCTCCGCGCGGACGCCCGCGACCTGGGTTCGATCCCCCGCTCTGCGCTGCGCGCCGATTTCCCGTCAGACGGTGGAGACGAAGAACAGTACCGGGCCTGTGGTAATTTACAAAAGCCCCCTTTTTGTTTTTCGTTCTCAATCCGCGGTACCTCGGGGCCCACTAGTCAGCCGCACTAGCATCTTGCGGAAAAGTCCCTCTAATTTCCAGGCCGTAACCCGCGCTCCAGCCCTAGCCCCACCTGTCAGCCTCTGGGGCAACCCCACTGTCGCGTGGGCCCGAAGCCGCTGGCCCCGCCTGTCGACCTCAGTGGCTAGCCAAGCCCGCGGTAGAAAAGTGTTTTCGTGCGTGTGGCCCCAGTCAGCGCAAGGCCCACCCGTCAGTGACGGTGGCTGAATCTGTCTGAGTGCAAATGGTTTTCTGCTTTGCTGTTTTAATTAAACTTCTTCCAAATTGATTTAAATAAAAATTCAATTCAGATTTAAATAACTTTTCAAATATAAATCCAAATAATACAAGTAATATATGTTTTTGAATTAGAAAAATGTGAGGAATTCAAATATGCCATTCAAAATAATGTTTGAACACTTTAAAATTTCGAGATGATTAAAATTACAATAAAATGCCCTTTTTCTTAATTAATTAATAACTTTAATTCTATAACTCCAAATTGGGCAAATAATATGTCTAAATCGATCAGCGCGACGAGCCCGTTCTATTTATGCTGTCCTTGTTCTGAATTGAAGCATGCATCATGCTGTTATTAAAAATCTGAACTGTTTATGACAATAAAACTTGGTTAAATAAATGCCAAAATGCTTTACTTCTTGTATTCACACCTCGCCTTTGCCATGCTACTTTAATGCCATGTTAATTGTGCATCATTCATCATGGCATGCTTGTTTGCTTGTCGCATTTTATTTCCTATGCTTGTGCACTTTATTTATGTTGGCCCTTGTTTGTTTGGTTCTTCGTCGAATAGACGCCCAGCAGGAGAATTACCAGGAATCACAGGAGTACTACCCAGATCCAGCTCTCGCTTCAACTGAGCTGCCAGGCAAGCACTACCACATGCTTGCATACATACAGTACCTATTGCCTCTATCTTATTCTTGCATCATTGAGCCACGTTGCATTAAATTGAATCCCAAGTACTGCATAGCCTTTACTTTTAAACCCCACCGAAGCTTGTTCCTCCATCCCATGAGCCATTACCATAGGAGTTGTTTGAGCCATGCGAGTCGTAGAAAAGCATGCATAGGGTATGTGAGTGTCTGATGAATAACGAGGTACCTAAACAACATAACCCGAGTAGTAATGGGATAACTAATGAAAGAGGCACCGGTGAGCAATATCTGCTATTTGGTTTTTCATGCTCACTTGTGTCCCGTAGGACCCCGAGTACTTGATTCTTGTTCCTCGTTTATTCGCACTATCCACATCCGGGAGGCCTTATGGACCCCCCTGAGCCAGAGCTTGATTCATTCTTATTTCTTGGGGCCACAAAGTAGTTTGGGGCTTTATTACTATCATGTACTTATGCCATGTTACTGTTTTATTAAGATTGTGCGAGGAGCACCTGTACTGTTTAAGAATTGCGGAGTGTTTTCGCGGTATCGACAAGCCCAGTCACATTTTCGAGTTCCCAGTCGTTTACAGCCATTGGCGCAAACCTTGGGTCCGTCTCGGAGCCGGCCAACTTCGTTGCGGGTAGCTTAATGGGGTGGCCCGCTGAAATACTTCGGAATCCTGTGATTGCTTTGTCGTGAATGCCTCGTTGGGTTTTGATTTGGTTTTTCCAAGGTTGATCGAGTGTGTGTTGCTATTCGTGCACCCCTGCAGGGTAAATCTTTCTGAAAGCCGTGTCCGCGGTTATGGACGACTCGGAGCACAGTTTCTCGATCAAAGACAAGTATAACTAAAGTACCGCTCTTAATTTGACTAAGCACTTGACTAGTAAATAGTGCAATACTCATGGAATGGCTAATAAAACTGCCAACGGATGATGCGGGTTGTTCGTCCGCTTCCTCATTGGTAAGCGAGGAGGAGGATGGATCTGTTAATTATACTATTATAACTGTTGATCTTAATTCACGGACTTCCGTCTATCATTGGTTAGGTGGAAGGTTAGCGAGTATCTGTAGAAATGTTAGGTACTATCTTTTGCTGCAATTGCGTCACCCCAGGTTGTGTCCCCTTTAGGGGCATAAAGACTTGCTGAGTACCCCTAGGGTCTCACACGATAAATTGTTTGATTCAGATGAACAGGTGTACCCGCAAGATGGATACTGTGTGGAAGAGACAGATGATGTTGGCAACGATCATTCGGTGTAGAGATTCCGGGAACGGGGATCCGTGAGATCTGTGGGCGGAATGTGTTTATTTATGGGGCATCTTATGCCAATTTTCTTCTTATCCGTACTCGGATCTTGTTTTCCGCTTCCGCCTGATACTCTGATGTGTGATGTATGAGGAGCTATCCTAAATTATTATATCTATCGAGGACATTTGGATCTTGCTGTATGGCGTTGCAATATTTCTATTTCTTTTAGATGGAATGGCTCTGAGGACTGTTGTATGTGGCTTGCATACATACTCATTTGTGTATGTAGTTGATCCCTTCGCCTGCCGATTACGCCGCTCGTTCTTGTCCTGTTGTCTGAAAGTGGTTAGGACGGCCGAAAGGTCTACCGTGAGTGGCCCTGGGCCCCACCGTACTATTTTAACCACTTTCGTTCATCCAGGCATGTAACTAAGAGCGTAATTCACCAAGGTAGTTACAATTAGTATCAGAGCCATCCCGCCCTTCAGGGTCTCAACCAAATGGTCGTTGTCAGTCTAGCAAATATTTTGGTAGATATGTATACTAGGGAAAAACAAACGTGAGAGTAGGACGGCTTCCATTTTTCTTCTTACCGACCCACCCATCCTTTTCTGGTAAGGAAGTGTAACGTTTTCAATCCTCTTCTAAAAATTCAAACTAGGATTCTCGTGTTCTGGGTTCCGTAGTACCATAGGTTGTGTTGTGTTTGTGTGTGTGTGTGTGTGTGTTAATTCCTTGTCTATCTGTTGCCTCCAAATGTTATCACTGTCTGCCTTTTGGTTATCAACTGTTGGTACATTCCATACCGACATGCCTTTGTAAACCGACGCGATCTATTCTGATTCGTTGTATACCCATGCGATCTATCTTACTCTTTGTTATCCGACGTTATCTTGTTGGGGTGTTCTTTTCCGTAGTTACCAATCTTTAGGTTCATTCAAGAAGAAGGTGTTGGGATATGTGTTTTACTGATTCATGTGCGGAGTAATGATTTGAGTGCGGGATGAAGTCGCGACCATACCACTACTGTTATCATTTGCTCTTGTATATTGAACAAGTAGAGTTACTAATCTTGATTCGTGAAGTGGTTTTGCGCATATAGTGGTATTTTAATGCCGAAATTTGCGGAAAATTTTTCTTTGTTAGTTGTGTACCACACTCCTTGTTCAGTCGTGTGCGTTATGCTTAATATCTTCTAGTTGCCTTGAACTTTGTTGATATTTTAATATCATCTCAGTGAATTGCATTCTTTAATCTTGATTAATTCCATTTTGGTACTATTTTGGATTATTATCATTCTCCATTATAGTACTGACTTGTGTTTTATATCAATCACAGGATGGCACCACCACGCCGTTCTGAGGAGGACATACCACCTGAACTTGGGGCTGCTTTGGCAAGTATTGCAAATGCTTTGGGCACTATGCAGCAGAATCAGCAGCGCTTCGAGGAAAGCGTAAGGAGGAATGAGTTTGCTCCGCTACCTCCACCTCCCAAGCGAGGAGACATCAAGAGTTTTCTCAAGTTCAACCCATGCCAATTTGAGGTGTCTGATCAGCCACTTGATGCGGATGATTGGCTTCGTGAAGTGTCAAGGTTGCTGATGACTGCGGATGTTCCCGAGCAAGAATGGGTCAAGTGTGCTACTCACCTTCTGAAGGGAGATGCAGCTCTCTGGTGGGAAAATTACCTCAAGGCAGATCTTTCTGGTTTTCAGCCTACTTGGGAGCGGTTCACTGCTGCTTTCAAAGAGCAATATCTGTCAGAAATTGTCATGGAAAGGATGAAGGAAGTGTTTCTCAACCTCAAGCAAGGCACTGACAATGTCAACACCTACATCAGGAACTTCATGAACCTTTCTTGTTATGGTGGCGATGAGATCTCTGATGACAAGAAGAAGCAAAAGAGGTTTCGGCAAGGCCTCAATGCTTCCATCAAATATGCAATCACTCATGCAAGGCCGGCATCTTTCCTGGAACTTCAACACACAGCTCTGCAGGAAGAAGCAAGTAGGCAAGTGTTTGAGGAGTCAAAGAAACACAGCCGTGATACAACAAGCTCTTCTGCTATGACAGCTCCTTCTAAGCGTCGTGTCTGGGTTCCTAACACCCCACCATCGCTCCCTGCTCCACCAAGACCGTCAAGCTACGCACCAAGGCCACCAAACTCCTTCACTGCGGCTCCCAGGGGCTACAACCACAACTACCCTGGAGCGCCTGGCGGAGTCCCTAGCTACGTTGCTCCACGTCCACCTGGTGCTTGCTATACTTGTGGAAATACTGGGCATCAGCACTGGAATTGTCCAATGAACAACAAAGCTCTTCCACCACCACCTCCAAGACCTGCGGCAAGTGCTCCTATGATTCGTGCACCTCCACCTCGGGCTCTCAACTTCAACACTAAGCCTGGGTCTACGGTTGCTCGTGCCAACTGTGTCAACGTCGCTCAAGCTGAGCATGCACCTGGAGTTGTCATGGGTATGCTTCCTGTTAACTCAGTTTCTGCACGAGTGTTGTTTGATTCTGGTGCATCACATTCTTTTATCTCTATGAGTTTTGCTGATAGGAATGGGTTATCTATGGATCCTCTCCCCAAGCGTTTAATGGTTCTTTCTCCTGGAGCAACAATGGCATCTTCTAAAATCAGCCATAACAATCAAATTGAGATTGGTGGTTCTTCGTTTCGAGCTTCCTTAATTATTCTGGGCAATTCTGATATTGATGTTATCTTGGGCATGGATTGGTTGACAGCAAATGCAACTGTGATTGATTGTGCTGAACGTTCGGTTTCTCTGAAAATTCCTGAAGGCCATATAGTTTATTCTCCAAGTCTGACTCCTGCAATTCAGCTTTATTCTTTGGCGGCTCTGAATGATGATGCTATGGAAGGTATTCAGAGTGTTCCTGTAGTCTGTGAGTTTCCAGATGTCTTTCCTGAAGAGTTGCCAGGTATGCCTCCAGATCGTGAGGTTGAGTTTGTCATTGAACTTGAACCTGGTACCGCTCCTATCTCCAAGCGGCCTTATAAAATGGGTCCTGCTGAGTTGGCTGAACTTAAACGTCAGTTGGATGAACAAGAGAAGTTGGGTTTCATTCAGCACAGTACTTCTTCTTGGGGTAGTCCAACCATCTTTGTGAAGAAGCGAGACAAGACTGATAGACTTTGTGTTGACTATCTGGCACTCAATGCTAAAACCATCAAGAATAAATATCCCCTTCCGCGGATTAATGATCTCTTCGATCAGCTAGCTGGAGCTGTGGTATTCTCTAAGCTTGATTTGAGAAGTGGTTATCATCAAATCAAGATTCGCAAGGAAGACGTTCCTAAAACAACTTTCACCACCCGCTATGGCCTGTATGAGTACACGGTCATGTCTTTCGGTCTCACCAATGCACCTGCCACCTTCTTGAGGCTTATGAACTTGGTTTTCATGGAATATCTGGATAAGTTCGTTGTGGTCTATCTGGATGACATTCTAGTCTATTCTAAGTCTAAGGAAGAACATGAAGCGCACCTTCGGTGTGTCCTAAACAAGCTTCGAGAGAACCGCCTATATGCAAAGTTCTCCAAGTGTGAATTCTGGCTGCCTCAAGTCACCTACCTTGGTCACGTTATCTCTGCCAAGGGCATTGCCGTCAACCCAGAAACTATTAAGACAATTATGGACTGGCTTCCACCCATAAATGTCAAAGAAGTCCGAACTTTCCTTGGTTTGGCCAGTTACTACCGGCGATTCGTCCAAAACTTCTCAAAGATTGCGAAGCCTCTTACCGATCTCCTCAAGAAAGGCAAGAAATACCTTTGGACTCCTGCATGTCAAGCAAGATTTGAAACACTCAAAGAGAAGCTCACTTCCACACCAGTCTTGGTTCCTCCAGATACATCAAAGCCTTTCCAAATATTCTGTGATGCCTCTTTGCAAGGATTGGGTGCGGTCCTTGTGCAAGAAAAACAAGGTGTTGCTTATGCATCTCGTCAGTTGAAGACGCATGAGATCAACTATCCTACACATGACCTCGAACTCGCAGCAGTTGTCTTTGCTTTGAAAGTATGGAGGCATTACTTGCTTGGCAACCGTTGTGAGATCTTTTCTGATCACAAGAGTCTGAAGTATATCTTCACACAGCCTGATCTCAACCTTCGTCGGAGGAGGTGGATTGAAGCAATCAATGATTTCGATTTGACCATCAACTACACCCTGGGCAAAGCCAATGTCATGGCATATGCTCTCAGCCGAAAAGCTTATGTCAACAACCTCATGGTGGAAGAACAACAGCCTCTCTTGTGCGAGGAATTCCGCAAGCTCAACCTTGAAATTGTGGATCAAGGGTATCTTCTGAACCTTCTAGCAACACCTCTCTTGGAAGAAAAGGTCCGTTCCATTCAGCTTGGTGATCCTTACACTAAAAAGATCATCTCCAACATTCAACTTCCGAAGTACGAGTCTTTCCATGTTGACGACCAAGGCACTCTTTTCTTTGAACACCGGATGTTTGTTCCGAACTACCCGGGTTTAAGAGAGCAAGTTCTCAAGGAGGCGCATGATTCTGTTCTTTCT
This sequence comes from Avena eriantha, assembly GCA_910589775.1. Lineage (NCBI taxonomy): Eukaryota > Viridiplantae > Streptophyta > Magnoliopsida > Poales > Poaceae > Avena > Avena eriantha. The sequence goes on along the minus strand of OU342740.1, from coordinate 304,098,574 downwards.
ATCCACCCTGGCAGCACTAAGATGTACATGGACTTGAAAACACAATATTGGTGGCCTAGGTTGAAACGATATTGTGCTGAGTATGTCTCGGAGTGTGATGTTTGTCGCAGAGTTAAAGCTGTCCATCAGAAACCTTCCGGTCTTCTACAGCCATTGAAGCCTCCGGAATGGAAATGGGAGAAAGTAGAGATGGACTTCATCACTGGTTTTCCAAGGTCGCAGAAGGGCAACAATGCAATCTTTGTTGTCATTGACAGGCTTTCCAAAGTAGCTCACTTCTTTCCAGTCAAGGAAACAATTTCTGCAATTCAGTTGGCTGAGCTCTATATCAACAGAATTGTCTCTCTGTATGGAGTCCCTCTTGAGATCAGTTCAGACCGTGGAAGCATCTTTACTTCCAAGTTCTGGGGAAGTTTCCAAAATGCTTTGGGAACAAAACTAAACTCCAGCACAGCTTACCACCCTCAGTCGCAAGGACAAGTTGAAAGGATCAAACAGATTCTAGAAGATATGCTCCGTGCTTGCGTTATCTCCTTCAGCATGAAGTGGGAAGAATGTCTTCCTTATGCTGAATTCTCTTACAACAACAGCTTCCAGAAAAGTCTAAAGATGGCACCATTTGAGGCTCTCTATGGTCGCAAATGAAGAACTCCGATTGGTTGGTCGGGTGCAGGTGAAAGAATATTGTTTGGCCCCGACATTGTAACTCAAGCGGAGGAGAAAGTTCACATCATTCTTGAAAATCGATTGCTCAAAGTCGCCAGAAGAGCAATTATGACAGAAAGCACACAGACATGGAGTATGTCCTTGGTGATCTCGTTTACCTTCGTGTCACTCCCATGAGAGGCACGCACCGCTTTGGTATCAAAGGAAAGCTGGCTCCTAGATACATCGGTCCTTTCAAAATTCGTGGAAGAAGAGGAGAAGTTGCTTATGCTCTTGAGCTCCCGGAACAACTCAAAGTCCATGATGTTTTCCACATCTCTCAACTCAAAAAGTGCTTCAAGGATCCCAGCAGGACCGTTGACCATGAAATCATTAATCTCCAAGAAGATCTGTCTTATCAAGAACACCCCACAAAAATTCTTGAAGTCGCAGAAAGAAGGACTCGCAACAAGTCCATCAAGTTCTGCAAGGTGCAGTGGTTGCACCATTCCGTTGATGAAGCCACCTGGGAACGTGAAGATGAGCTCCGTGCCAAGTACCATACCCTCTTTGAGTCTTCTTCTTCCTAGAATCTCGGGGCGAGATTCCTGTTTAGTGGGGGAGAGTTGTAGCATCCCAATTGTCTAACAGTTATAATGCTACTTGTTCTAGTAAGATATTGGCTATTTCATATATATAATTGTTGCATCATAATTATATCATGCTCATGTCATCATGCCACCTTGCATTTGAGCATCATATAAAACCCTTTTTCTTTTGGTTCTTCTCTCACATGCATTATTAATTATATTTGCCTCTTGATATTGTATTTGGTTATTGATATATTGTCTAAATGCCCAAGTTGAGTTGGGGGCATATCTTTTATTCACCTCCTTTATCTTTTCTTTTCACCACTTTATAATTCCATCATCCTACTAGTCCATGAGCTTGCAATTCTTTTTCTTTTGATTTTATCCTAGCTCATGTGGTGGGGTGGATCTAATCCTACTTATCCTTTGCTTGGCTTTTATTCCACTTATGGGAAATGCATAAGAATAATGCCATCATATTATTATTGTTTTCACAAAATAAATCATGGCATTATTATACTTGCATGGGCCATGCAAAAGTACCACCACCTTTGGCCATTTGGTTTTCTTTTGGATTTAGTGATTCTTTTCTTTGTGTATCATCACCATCTTTACCACCCCTTACTCTCATCCACATCTATTATTTCAATTATCTCCATTCATGTTCTATATGAGGGGTTCTTCTCATACATCTTTCTTTCTCTATCTCTTGTTATTCCTCCACTTCATCTCATGATAAATCAAATGCCTCAATCTTTTTCCTCTTGGGTGATCTTTTAAACAAGATTTCAAAACTAAAAACTAACTAAATCTCTAACCCTAGTTCTTCTTCTTTTCTCTCTAAACCTACATCTAATCTAAAAACCCTAACCCTAGCCCATGTCTACCCTAGCCCGAGCTACCCCCCTCTCCTCTCTTTCTTTCTCTACCGGACGAGCCAGCCCCACCTGCCTGTCCCTCTCTACCGGCCAAGCCCCACCTGCAGCCCCAGGTCGAGCCCCAGCTCGACCACGTGAGGTAGATAGCAAAAGGTGGCACCCGAGACCACCCTTTTTATCTACCCCTGCCACGGTTGATCCTCCTCCCTCTCCCTCCTTTTTCCTCCTCCCACACGACTTCTGGCTCGCGCAGATCCGCCCGAGCCTGCCCTCCTCTCCTCCCTTTCTCCCCCACCGTCGCTAGACCTGCCGCCGGTCGCCACCAGCACCCCCTGCCCCTCTTTGTTCCAGCTGGCGTGCACGTCGTGGAGGTGGCCTGGGAGACCGAGGGGACCTCCCTGCCGCTCCCTCCACGCGTCGACGAGGAAGAGAAGCCCCAGGAGCGCCGGTACCGCCGCCACCCGACGCCAAACCCTAGCCGCCTGTACGCCTGCGTCCTCGCCGCTCCGGTGCTTCCCCGCCCGATCGAACTCCATCGTCCCCTCCGCAGTGAGCAGTACTCCCTCCCTGACATGCTCCGCCTCGCCGTCGACGTCTAGCGCTGCCGCTCAAACCGTCGAACGGTCTCTGTGCGCGCCGCTCGCTGCCGTCTGCAACCTCCCCGCTCCGCGCAGAACCTTAGCTAAGCCCCAAGCCCCCTCCTAACAACTCCCCGAGCCAGCCGCCCTGGCTAGCCCCCTCAGCGCGGACGCCCGCGACCTGGGTTCGATCCCCCGCTCTGCGCTGCGCGCCGATTTCCCGTCAGACGGTGGAGACGAAGAACAGTACCGGGCCTGTGGTAATTTACAAAAGCCCCCTGTTTGTTTTTCGCTCTCAATCCGCGGTACCTCGGGGCCCACTAGTCAGCCGCACTAGCATCTTGCGGAAAAGTCCCTCTAATTTCCAGGCTGTAACCCGCGCTCCAGCCCTAGCCCCACCTGTCAGCCTCTGGGGCAACCCCACTGTCGCGTGGGCCCGAAGCCGCTGGCCCCGCCTGTCGACCTCAGTGGCTAGCCAAGCCCGCGGTGGAAAAGTGTTTTCGCGCGTGTGGCCCCAGTTAGCGCAAGGCCCACCCGTCAGTGACGGTGGCTGAATCTGTCTGAGTGCAAATGGTTTTCTGCTTTGCTGTTTTAATTAAACTTCTTCCAAATTGATTTAAATTCAAATTCAATTCAGATTTAAATAACTTTTCAAATATAAATCCAAATAATTCAAGTAATATATGTTTTTGAATCAGAAAAATGTGAGGAATTCAAATATGCCATTCAAAATAATGTTTGAACACTTTAAAATTTCGAGATGATTAAAATTACAATAAAATGCCCTTTTTCTTAATTAATTAATAACTTTAATTCTATAACTCCAAATTGGGCAAATAATATGTCTAAATCGATCAGCGCGACGAGCCCGTTCTACTTATGCAGTCCTTGTTCTGAATTGAAGCATGCATAATGCTGTTATTAAAAATCTGAACTGTTTGTGACAATAAAACTTGGTTAAATAAATGCCGAAATGCTTCACTTCTTGTATTCACACCTTGCCTTTGCCATGCTACTTTAATGCCATGTTAATTGTGCGTCATTCATCATGGCATGCTTGTTTGCTTGTCGCATTTTATTTCCTATGCTTGTGCACTTTATTTATGTTGGCCCTTGTTTGTTTGGTTCTTCGTCGAATAGACGCCCAGCAGGAGAATTACCAGGTATCACAGGAGTACTACCCAGATCCAGCTCTCGCTTCAACTGAGCTGCCAGGCAAGCACTACCACATGCTTGCATACATACAGTACCTATTGCCTCTATCTTATTCTTGCATCATTGAGCCACGTTGCATTAAATTGAATCCCAAGTACTGCATAGCCTTTACTTTTAAACCCCACCGAAGCTTGTTCCTCCATCCCATGAGCCATTACCATAGGAGTTGTTTGAGCCATGCGAGTCGTAGAAAAGCATGCATAGGGTATGTGAGTGTCTGATGAATAACGAGGTACCTAAACAACATAACCCGAGTAGTAATGGGATAACTAATGAAAGAGGCACCGGTGAGCAATATCTGCTATTTGGTTTTTCATGCTCACTTGTGTCCCGTAGGACCCCGAGTACTTGATTCATGTTCCTCGTTTATTCGCACTATCCACATCCGGGAGGCCTTATGGACCCCCCTGAGCCAGATCTTAATTCATTCTTATTTCTTGGGGCCACAAAGTAGTTTGGGGCTTTATTACTATCCTGTACTTATGCCATGTTACTGTTTTATTAAGATTGTGCGAGGAGCACCTGTACTGTTTAAGAATTGCAGACTGTTTTCGCGGTATCGACAAGCCCAGTCACATTTTCGGGTTCCCAGTCGTTTACAGCCATTGGCGCAAACCTTGGGTCCGTCTCGGAGCTGGCCAACTTCGTTGCGGGTAGCTTAATGGGGTGGCCCCCTGAAATACTTCTGAATCCTGTGATTGCTTTGTCGTGAATGCTTCGTTGGGTTTTGATTTGGTTTTTCCGATGTTGATCGAGTGTGTGTTGCTATTCGTGCACCCCTGTAGGGTAAATCTTTCTGAAAGCCGTGTCTGCGGTTATGGACGACTCGGAGCACAGTTTCTCGATTATAGACAAGTATAACTAAAGTACCGCTCTTAATTTGACTAAGCACTTGACTAGTAAATAGTGCAATACTCATGGAATGGCTAATAAAACTGCCAATGGATGATGGGGGTTGTTCGTCCGCTTCCTCGTTGGTAAGCGAGGAGGAGGATGGATCTGTTAATTATACTATTATAACTGTTGATCTTAATTCACGGACTTCCGTCTATCATTGGTTAGGCGGAAGGTTAGCGAGTATTTGTAGAAATGTTAGGTACTATCTTTTGCTGCAATTGCGTCCCCAGGTTGTGTCCCCTTTAGTGGCATAAAGACTTGCTGAGTACCCCTAGGGTCTCACACGATAAATTGTTTGATTCAGATGAACAGGTGTACCCGCAAGATGGATACTGGGTGGAAGAGACAGATGATGTTGGCAACGATCATTCGGTGTAGAGATTCCAGGAACGGGGATCCGTGAATCTGTGGGCGGAATGTGTTTATTTATGGGGCATCTTATGCCAATTTGCTTCTTATCCGTACTCGGATCTTGTTTTCCGCTTCTGCCTGATACTCTGATGTGTGATGTATGAGGAGCTATCCTAAATTATTATATCTATCTAGGACATTTGGATCATGCCGTATGGCGTTGCAATATTTCTATTTCTTTTAGATGGAATGGCTCTGAGGACTGTTGTATGTGGCTTGCATACATACTCATTTGTGTATGTAGTTGATCCCTTCGCCTGCCGATTACGCCGCTCGTTCTTGTCTCGTTGTCTAAAAGTGGTTAGGACGGCCGAAAGGTCTACCGTGAGTGGCCCTGGGCCCCACCGTACTATTTTAACCACTTTTGTTCATCCAGGCATGTAACTAAGAGCATAATTCACTGAGGTAGTTACAGGTCTCGATCATGTCTGCATTATTCGTGAACCGTAGGGTGACACGCTTAAGGGATACCGACACCATTTGGAGCAAATATGTTTCAGATAAAGATTTAAGAAAATGCTGGAATTATTTCAATAGACACCAGAACTATTTCGAGTGAAATTGCTGAAATTGGTTCTACATGTAATATTGAAATGTTGCAAGGGGTTTTATGTGAATGTTTGTTAATTAAAGTAATTAACAAAATTCTGAATAAAATTAATAAAAGTGTTTAATTAAATGAGAGAGCATTAAATTTGGAGAAATTTAATGCATTTAAAGTGGAGACTTTAAAAGAGAATGTGAAGGGGCATTTTAATCTGGAGGGGGTTACCACCACATGAATGGGGGAGGTGAGGAGTCACCTCCATGAGGTTCCGGTCATGGGGAGGGGCACCCCCTCCTCCTATAAAAGGCCCCCCTCACACCCCTTCTTCCTCACACCTCCTCGTGAAGGATCTTTCTCCCCCTCTAGTATTATTCCCACATGGTCTCGGAGTAGCGAGATACATGTTCCCGTCGGCTTTATCTGGAAAGGAGTTGCTTCTTCCGCCTCTTTGCTGGAGCGAGGGATGGAGGTTGTCGGGGTACCGGACGTGTGTGCAATCACGGATGCACCGCTGCTTTGCGGTGCTGGACTTGCTAGAGCTGGATCTGATGGACGTGTTGGAGCTGGATCGGCTAGACCTGCTGGACTTCATCACGATCTTGAGATCGGTAAGTGTACGACTACATCATCCACGAGTTCCATCTTGTTAACAAAGCTTTGTTGTCTTCGAGGGTAAGTTCTCTATGGATGTTTATCCACCCGTTGCTTGTATCTAGTAGATAGATCTTAGCGTATAGTTCCCATCGTAGGAATTTTTTTGTTTTCTATGCTGCGAACCCTTTAGTGGTATCAAAGCCAGGTCTATGCATAGGTGCTTTCCACGGGTAGTACACATATGTTTATATGTGGGCGATGATGATCATTTTATTGCTTCTTTCAAGTATTTTGGATATTGGTGGCATAGTGGGATGAAGCGGCCCGGACCAACCTTACATGTCATCGCACAAGAGACCGGTTCCACGATTGACATGCAACTAGTTTTGCATAAGTGGCTGGCGGGTGTCTGTCTTTCCTACTATAGTCAATATCAGATTTACAACGAGTTGCTAATAACTTAGTTATCATCGTTGTGGTTCCATGTTCGTAGGTAAGACCGGTTCTATCTCCGAAAGCCCTAAGCCACGTAAAAACTTGCAATTGATAAATTAGAGGCGTCTAGTTTCGATCGTTGCTGGGCTAGTGTCATGATATGGTAATGTTGTAAGTTGATTTATAGTTGATACTCTTACAACACACTTAACGTGTAAGTTCCATAAACCTTGGCCTTACACATAAAGGAATGATAGAGATCATACCACGATGCATATGATGGTGATCAAATGCATGGACCATATCATCCTACTTTACACATATGATGTTTGCATCTTATATTGCTAGTTTGGCGTTTTAGTAGCATTTTAAGATGATCCCTCATTTATATATCAAGATAAAAATGTGTTCTTCCTTAAGTATGTACCGTTCTATGGATCGTGTTTCGAGACATCACGTGATGATCGGGTGTACTTGACTCTGCGCTTTTATACAACGGGTGTAAGACAGTTTTACACACGCGAGTACTAAGGTTCTTACTTGGCGAGCCTAGCATGTACAGACATGGTCTCGGAACACGGATTGAAAGGTTAAGCATGAGTCATATAGTTGATATGATTCCCATATTGATGCTCGCCTTTGAAGCTACACCGACTCACGTGATGATCGTACTTGGGGTAGTGGATTTGGTTCATGTAATCACCAAAAAGGCACGAGGTATGTCGTTTTTGAGTGGGAGTTCATTTCTAATTTGGATTAGTCGAACCAAATTTTTCATAAACTAAATCAAAGTGAATTTGCATAATTTGTTGTAGTCATTGGCATCTGTTTACTACCTTATGCTTAAGTTTTAATTGAGATAATAGAACTATAGAATTCTGGATATTTACTTTACGAACTGGTATCGTATTGTTTTGAATGTCAATTTAAAGTTTAGAAGTCCTATTGCAAACTTTCAGCAAACTCTATTTACTCCATGAAGTTTAATAAGTAGTATTAAATCAAGAGTAAGAATTCCAATGTTAGTATCTAAAATATCATGTTTTACCTCCATGATTCTTGATATTCAAAAGTTGTTTAATATCGAGGTTATCTAGGAGCTGAAATAATTGTTTCAGAAACCATCATGTGTGAAAGATATTGTGATATCTGAAACAATGTTTATGGTTGCAATATGATAGAGTATAATTTAACAAAATACACGTTCTCATATTGTATGAGAATTTGTGAAGGTTGGAGATGGTAGGTGTCCTAATCTACCAAAAAGGTTTTGGGAACTAATAGTATACTCACGATTCATCCTTATAGGCTATAGTAGCTTGATCATGAAAGTTGGCATGATAAGGATGAATAGAAGATGTAAGTAAAATGTCTACTACACTAATAGATTACTAAAGAATGGATTTTTTGAAAGAACACCAAACATTTGATGATGGTGATCCACTTCAATGTGCAAGTCCAAAGGTATTAGTATTTGACTATATACACTTTGTACTATTTGTCATGTGAATCACACCACTATTGATGTTGATAGATTCTTTTAAAAGAAAAGGAATTGCTGAAAGAGAATCTATAAAATATTTGGCAGAAAAGAAAAAGTTGGAGATGTCCAACTTAGGTATATAAAATATATACATGTTATGATTGTATTCCTTGCTTGTTAAACAATGTGGTTCTTAGGTATTGGATACCGAATTTGTTGGTATGAAGTGTCATACAGGACAATGCAATTCATGAACTGCAATGGCCTAAGTAACTAGCAAGAGAATAAGTGATGATGTTCATCGAAAACAAATAAAGTGTTATTGTGTTTTTCGTTGTCATCAAACCTAGCCTTCAAGATTTGTTTTAATAATGGTTATTTTGTTTCGGTATTACGAGAACAATGGTTGTTCAAATAATTACCGTATTCCATAAAGGATGGATGAACTTTTACAAGTCTTGTGGGAGAAATCATATCCATAAACACTATTGCTAAAATGTCGTAATATAAATGATTAGAAGATCACTTATGAAGTGACATCTCTGTTTGAATTATATTGGCAAGTAAACATGAAGAAACTCCATGTTGATAGATTTTTGGAGTCTTTTGATTTTGATCAATTGACGCTTGTGAAACTTTCCTCGAGATAATTGAAACTCCGTTCATAGGCCAAAGAGGAACGGATGACTAGCTTATTGGAAATAGTGCATGTTGATGTGCATAGTCCATTATGTGTAGCCATATGCGATGGATCTTTTTGCTTCATATGCTTTGTCTAGAAATTCGAGTGAATATATTTATATATTTACTTAATAAGGAAGAAGTATGAAACATTTGAAAATTGTTCAAAGACTTTCAAGATGAAGTGGAAAATCATTGTAACAAGAAAATAAAAGAGTTTATGATTTGATCATAAAGGAAGATATTTGAGTTACAGGTTTAGCAAAACACCTACCATTTTAGGAATTGTTCCATGAATTTGCATTTCCCGATAAACCACAGGAGTATGGTAAATTCGAGATATCAAATCAAACCTTGTTTGACATGGTAAGATCAAAGGTGTCATTTATAAAACTGCCATTATGTTGTCAGGATTAAAGCTTTAGAGACTACCGCTTTTACACTTAAAAGAGCACCATCATGATCCGTTGAAATGACACCATATGAGTTATGGTTTGGGATAAAACCCGAGTTGTCTTTTCTTAAATTTTGGTATGCTATGCATAAGTAAAATGTTTACAACCAAAGTCGGTTAAGCACGTCTTTCTAGGTTATCCCAAAGAATTTGTTGGGAATTCCTCCATAACACCGATGACAAAGGAGTTTGTCGCTTGGAATGTCAAGTTTCTTAAGAAGGAATTTTTTGCAAAAAGTTAAGGGGGAGGACAATAGAACTTTGATAAGGTTGTCGAACCTTAGCTATATGTGCTAAGTAGCGCAGCGCCGGAAAGTGTTCTGGTGGTGGCCACAATGCTCATGGCTCCCGTGATTACAAAGGTTGTGATCTTGGAGATTAGAGTTCCTATTTGAACCATATGCATCGGGTAAGAATCAAATAGTGTGATTTGATAAAAAAAAGTCGTTATTGTTTTGACAATGATGAACCGACTGCATGCAAAGAACCGATGATGGGCCCTGACTCCCTAAAATGACTACAAGTCATAGAGTCTGTGATAGTATCCATACACGAGAAATCAACTTTCTGAACTTGGAAGACCCTCCGGAAAGGCGTGAAGCCTATCGGTCGTGTTTGGATCTATAAAGAAATAGACATGGATGTTTAACATCTATGAAATAGTCGACATGTCAGAAAGAAGTTAACGACAATGTTCAAGGAGTTGACTATGACAAGATTTGATCTTTCATAGCGATATTTAGTCTTGACGGATTATTGTAGCAACCACTACATATAATTTGGTATATGGTAGTTGAATAAACAAAACAATGTTCTTCTAATAGAATGGTTACCTAGGACGTGTACAAGACATGGTCCAAAGGGTTTTGTTAATTCAAAGGGTGCTAAAAGGGCGTGCAAACTTCAATAGTTGAAGTAAGCATAGCAGAGTTGGAATCTTCACCATCATGAAAATGTTAAAGGAGTTTAATTTCATCGGAGACGATGAAGATGCTTGCATTTGCAAGAAATTAATTGGGAGCACTGAGACAAATTTCCAATACATTATGCAGAGTTCATATTGTTGATTGGAAATGATGTATCTTTTATTGACACAAGTTAAGAATTTCATTAAAATAGGATTTCGATGAAAGACTTGGGCAAAACCGGAATATTTGGAATCAATGTCTATATGGATAGATTGAGGTGCTAATATGGTTGTGCCAGACGTACATAGATGAGATATTGAAAGGGTTCAATATGGAAACAACAATAAAGGTTCTTGCTGCATGGAAAGGATTGTATCAAGATTCAAGTGTTTCAACACCTGGTGAGTAAAATCACATGAAGATTTTGATCGATTATACCATGATATGTATATATATCCAGATATTTCCTATGCTCTAAATGTTATGAGCACATACCAGAATGATTCATAAGATGATCATTGGACGATAGTAAAGATATTCTTATGAGCTTTGGAAGAACTAAGAATATATCATGTATAAGTGATAAATAGTTAAAGGTAGTTCATTGTAAAGTGTTACATTGATACTAGTTTTGTCACAAGATACTAATTAAAATTTATCTCAATTTAAACTATGGGTGGCACAATGTAATGGAAAGGATGTTCCATCATGGATTTGGATGAGTTCGAAAGTTGAGACATTGTGACGGATACTACAACAAAAGGCTAAGTATATGACTGATATAGTAGCAGCATAGGAGGGCATTTGTGTTAAGTATTTTGTTATCAAACTAGGTGTGGTTCAAAGTGGGCTAATACTATGAAGATATATTGTATGACAATAATATCCACATATTTTAACCCGAACGAACTAAAGGTCTCACCAAAGGACCAAATTTATAGAATGGCATCTCATTTGAGAATGAGTGATGCATAGAGACGCAAAGACATGCAAATACACACGAACCTAAAACTGTCAGATCTGGAGATTATGTTAACCACTAGCAATCGCGTATATGCAACACCAGAAAGCCATAGGTGTTTAATACACAAAGTTTTTCAAACTAGATTATTGACTCTAGTGCAAGTGGGAGACTAAAGGGAATATGCCTGAGAGGCAATAATAAAGTGGTTATTATCTTATTCCTTGTTTATGATAAATGTTTATTTTGCATGCTATAATTGTATTAATTTGGAAATGTTAATACCTGTGTGTTTAATAAATAAAAGGAAAGTTCCTAGTATGCCTCTCTTATAAACTAGCTCGTTGATTAACAAGATGAGCAAGGTTTCCTGATCATGGACATTGGATGTTGTTAATAACGAGGTCATAACATTAGTTGAATGATGTGATGAACATTCATCCGAAGTATAGCATTACGATCAAAGTCATTGTGTTTATATTGCTATAACATCATATGAAGTAATCCTAGTCCTTAGACCATGAGATCATGTCAATCACTAACACTGGAAGAGTATCTTGATAACATCAAACGTCACACCGTGAAAGGGTGATTATAAAGGTGGGTTCAGTGCTACGAAAGTGTTATGTAGAGGCTCATGGATCAATACTGGGATTTGTCCATCCCGATGATGGATAGATATACTCTGGGCCCTCTCAGTGATATCACATTGGTTAGCTTGCAAGCAAGTGATGTGATCACTAGAATGTTATATCACTGGAACGAGAAAAGAGTACATGTCGGTAACAAGATAAAACTAGGTATGGAGATACCGATGATCGAATCTCGGACATGTAATATATCGCGAGACAAAGGGATTTAGTTACTAGCGTTAAAGGTTCTCACGATCACATAAGTCATTGTTGAATGTGTGGGAGTCAGTACGGATCTCTAGGTCCCGCTGCTGATTATTGATCAGAGAGGGGTCTCGATCATGTCTGCATTATTCGCGAACTGTAGGGTGACACACTTAAGGGATAGCGACACCGTTTGGAGAAAATATGTTTCAGATAAAGATTTAAGAAAAGCGCGGGAATTATTTCAATAGACACCGAAACTGTTTCGGGTGAAATTGTTGAAATTGGTTCTACATGTAATATTGAAATGTTGCAAGTGGTTTTATGTGAATGTTTGTTAATTAAATTAATTAAAAAATTCTGAATAAAATTAATAAAAGAGTTTAATTAAATGAGAGAGCATTAAATTTGGAGAAATTTAATGCATTTAAAGTGGAGACTTTAAAAGAGAGTGTGAAGGGGCATTTTAATCTGGAGGGCGTTATCACCACATGAATGGGGGAGGTGAGGAGTCACCTCCATGATGCACCGGCCATGGGGAGGGGCACCCCCTCCTCCTAGAAAAGGCCCCCCTCACACCCCTTCTTCCTCACACCTCCTCATGAAGGATCTCTCTCGCCCTCTAGTATTATTCCCCCATGGTCTCGGATTAGCGAGATACATGTTCCTGGTGGCTTTATCTGGAAAGGAGTTGCTACTTCTGCTGCTTTGCTGGAGAGAGGGATGGAGGTTGTCGGGGTACCTTACGTGTGTGTGATCATGGATGCACCGCTGCTTTGTGGTGCTGGACTTAGTGTTGTTGGACTTGTTGGAGCTAGATTTGGATCTGATGGACGTGTTGGAGCTGGACCGGGTGGAGCTGCTGGACTTCATCACGATCTTGAGATCCGCAAGTGTACGACTACATCATCCATGAGTTCCATCTTGTTAACAAAGCTTTGTTGTCTTCGAGGGTAAGTTCTCTATGGATGTATATCCACCCATTGCTTGTATCTAGTAGATAGATCTTGGCGTATAGTTCCCATCGTAGGAATTTTTTTGTTTTCTATGCTGCGAACCCTTCAGAATCGTTGATTCGAAGGAGGGGTCAAGGCGTTATTGCCATGGACTTTGTATTTTGGCTGGCATGTTCACTAGACCCGGAAAACCTTCAGGTGCGTGACCAGTGCTCCTGTTAGGAGTAGACCCCGAGTATTTGGTCGAGTCATGGACTCGAGCAAAAACTAAATTAGTGGAACAAAAATTACTGTTGCACACTTTTCCCTGAGATGCTGCTGGTGGAAGTGCTAATGACGTCATTGCTGACGATTGGATGAGCTCAGACAAGCGGTGTGGATGGGACATGACAGTAGTGGACACCACTGTCTGACCAGGATTTGACTAATCACGTGTAATTTGGGGTTTCAACTGTGTGTCCTCGATTTTCGCATTGAGTGGGGATCGTGTCATGGTGGTTCAGTGCACGCGCTGCCACGCGTACATATTGATGTGTGCCATGTGTTGAAGTAAAGAAATATCGGTCGTTGGATGACCTTTCACCGTCGCTTAAGTAGCGGATCGGGGTAGTAATTTCCACACTTTGCATCTTCGTCTTCCTCGTGTTGCTGCCATTGTCGCGCTCCCCCTCTCTGCTATGCTACACCATTCACTGTGCTGGACGTCCTTAGAGCCTTTCCTAGTTATTTTCTCCGGTCTCTTTGTCGAAGAAGAATGGGGAAGAAGAAGGGCGCCGCTGTTGTGGGATCTAGCGCCGCTGCCACAACGACGAATAAGAAGGTTGCCGTCACCACTGGGTCTGGCACTACTATTGTGACCGCGAAGAAGAAGGGTGCTGGGACCCGCGTGACCAACGGGTGATACGTCCATTTTGCATCACTATGCTATGTCATAATTCAGTGTTATTCATTGATATATTTCGTATTGAGAGGTGATACTTATGTTATTTCATCTGTTTTTGCATGGTTGATGACTTTTGGAGCATGGACCGCTGCAGTCAGGATTCTGATGGAAAAGGTGATGTTTGGAGGCAAAATTCGCGAAGATCAGAAAATCCGGGAAAATATATGGAAAATCCTATTTTTCCATAAGACGAAGGAAGCCAGAAGGGGGCTAGAGATGGGCCATAGGGGGCCCACAACACCCCCTGGCGCGGGCCAGCCTAGGCCACGCCACCAGGTGGTGTGGCCACCCTGGTCCACCCCTGGCACTCCCCTCTAGCGTATATTATCCTCCCAAAACACTAAGACTTGGGGAGCGACCACAGAAAGATTCCACCGCCTCTGTGGGGCGGAAAAAACCGAGAGAAAAAGATCTCTCCGGTAGACAGATTTCTGCCAGGGGAATTCCTTCCCGAAGAGGGGAGATCATCGCCATCAACACCACCATCAAGCTGGACTTCATCGGGATCATCATCATCACCACCATCATCACCATCAGCACCCTCATCACCATCTCCATATTGTTGTAACAATTGGGTTGAATCTTGCATAGTTCATAGGGGAAACTTTCCCGGTGTTGATTACTCTTTATAGTTGATGCTATTGAGTGAACCATTGAATTATTGTTTATGTTCAGATTGTTATACATCATTATTCCATCTCTGATCATGATCCATATGATGTCTTGTGAGTAGTTCGTTTTGTTCTTGAGGACATGGGAGAAGTCATGTTGTTAGTAGTGGAGTTGTGTTGAGAAAGATTCAATAGTTTGATATTTAAGTTGTGGTGTACTTCTTCTAGTGGTGTCATGTGAATATCGACTACATGGCACTTCACCTATATGGGCCTAGGGGAATGCATTGTGTATTTGGCTACTAATCGTAGGGGTTGCCAGAGTGACAGAAACCTGAACCCCTGTTAGGAAACCATTGCACAAGGGACGTAAGGGTCTTATAGTTTAAAGATGTGGTTAGGTTCCTATCTTAATTACTTTCTTGTACTTACGGATGTTTGCAAGGGGTATAATCACAAGTATGTATTAGTCCTAGGAAGGTCGGTACATTAGCACAGGTTCACCCACACAACACTTAGCAAGCTAAAGAAGATTAATCAACTATATGAAGCGAATGCACTTGACAGTCTTCCCATGTGTCCTCGAGAACGTTTGGTCATCTTAAGTAATACAACCGGCTTGTCCTTTGCTGCATAAAGGATTGGGCCACTTGCTGCATTTATTCCTACTGTCTTTTATTTACTCGTACTTTGTTTACTTGCTTTATCAAAAACCCCTAAAAATCTGTTTGCTAAGTATTTGCAGAGAATTCCTGATCCATACCACTAGCCAGCACCTTCTTCTCCTCATTGGGTTCGACACTCTTACTTATCGAAAATACTACGATACACCCCCTATACTTGTGGGTCATCTAGACTATTTTCTGGCGCCGTTGTCGGGGAGTGAAGCGCTATTGGAGAGTGGAACTGGTAAAGGAAACTTCTACTGTGAGTATTGTTTACTTCTGTTAGTTGCTTTATTTTCGTTATGGATAATTCACTGAGTTTCCTATTTGGTAATTATACTACCACTACTAAGGTAGTAGATAAGCCAGCACCTTCTGAGAATGATGTTTTTAAAATACCTACAAGAATTATTGATTGTGTTATGGATAACTACTATGTTGGGGATGGAACTGTCCATCCTGGTGATCATTTACTCTTTATACACGAATTATGCGGGTTGTTCAAGTGTGCAGGTATTACTATAGATCAAGTTAAGAAGAAGTTATTCTCATTGTCACTGAAAGGAAGAGTTGAGGAATGGTATAAGCTGCTGAAGAATAGTCAATCTCTGGAATGGGAGGAAATAGTGCCTCTCTTTTATTCAAAGTTTTATCCTCCTAGTGAGATTCATAAAGATCGGAATCAAATGTACAACTTTTGGCCTCTTGATGGAGAGAGTACAACTCAAGCTTGGGGGAGATTGAAGTTACTAATGCTCAAATGTCCCTTTCATGAGCTCCCCAACAATATTATTATCAATAACTTTTATGCAAGACTCCCTCTGCATGATAAAGGTTTATTGGATGCTTCTTGTGCTAGATCATTCACTCGTATGGAAGAAGAAGCTAAATGGGATCTTCTGGACCGTATTCAAGACAATGCTGAAGCTTGGGAGAATGACAAAGGTAGAAAGTTAGGTATAAATTATGATTATGAATGCATTGAATCTTTTATGGGAACTGATGACTTTCAAAACATTAAAAATGCTTATGGTCTAGACTCTCAAGCTATTGCTTCTTATTTTAAGGCTTTTGCTTCCTACATTGAAGTGCCTAAAAAGAAGTGGAATAAGTATCATGAACCTTATAAAGATGTTGCTAAGAGTGTTCCTGCAAGAAAAACTGAAGTTTATACTGCTAATCATGTTTTACCTAAACCTTACATTGAGAAAATGCCTTTCCCAGTTAAG
The DNA here is from genome assembly GCA_910589775.1 of Avena eriantha. Lineage (NCBI taxonomy): Eukaryota > Viridiplantae > Streptophyta > Magnoliopsida > Poales > Poaceae > Avena > Avena eriantha. The sequence goes on along the minus strand of OU342740.1, from coordinate 304,082,057 downwards.
ATTAAGGAACATTCTATGATAGCTAGTATGGTCAATGAAAGTACAAATAAAGCTGTTGATCCTAATAAACAAATGGTTGATGAACCTATAATAGCAAATGTGAAAGACTTTGTCACAAAATATGAAGAAGAGGGACACACTATCCTTTGTAAGGATACCTCTAATTTTGTTTCACAAAGTAGTGTTATGAGAGCTAGTATTCCTGTGTTTTCTATTAGAATAAGTGATCATTGTTACAATGGTCCTTGTGATAGCTATATTGTTAAGTTTATGCATGATACTGAAAGTTATTATGATAGAGGGAAAAGTGTTCTTATGTATCTTAATAATATCAAGTTTCCTCGTTTTATGCTGAAAGTTTTTATGTTGCACTTCTTTTGCCTTCCTATGCTTGTAGCCTCTGGTTTCAACAACTTGTTTGTTTACAAAATTCCCTTGCATAGGAAGTGGGTTAGACTTAAGCATGTGTATTTTCGCTTCTTAATGCTCTCTTTCACTTCAGTTCATATTCCTATGTGAGCATCTTCAAAACTATCATGCCCATCTCAATGGCTATAAAGAAAGAGCTTTTTGGGAGACAACCCAATTTATTTTTGCTTTCAGTTTGTGTTTGTTTCTTTGAGTCTTGGAAGTTATTACTTCGGTAATAACTGCTCCTTATCCGTTTTATTTGGTTTATGTGTCAAGATCAACCTCTAAAGAGAGAGAAGTAATATTTGGGGAAGTTGCTGTCCCGAAACAGATTTTTGTGCTTCACCGTAAAAATTCGTGAGAGATCTCTCTATATCGGATTGAGCTGTAATTTTTTGTGCTTCTGCCCCCGGTTGTTATTTAAGTTTCATTAGTTTTGCACTTTTGATTTGAGCAACAGAAGATTTTCGAAACAATTGATCTTTACCTGCTGGTCTGTTTTGACAGATTTTGCCACTCTTGCATTTGCTTCTTTATTCGATTTTCTTTTTGAATTCTTTTTGGGTTTTCAAAAGGAGTTGCTACAGTATCTTATGTTTTGATGGTTTTCAGTTGAAGTTGGACACAAAAGGTTTTATCACTTCATATATACTAATGTTGCTAATGAAAAATGTGTGGAGTTTTGTGTGAAAGAAATTTCCACGTAGTGGAGATAATGGTGTAATAAGGAAGATAAAGGTTTTATGACTCAAGTAATAAGTGTATGAAGATGATATATTGATGTTATTCAAGTGGTGACTCTAGAAGAATCTCCTAACTACCAAATTCAGAGACCTACAGAGTCCGTTTTCAAATAGGTAATAGTTCTGGTAAGAAAAGTTCCGCAAAAATACAATCCAACTATATTTTTGCAAGTTTCAGTCAATAAGGAAACCTACGAAGAGATAAAGGGACGGAAATGGAGCCATGGTGGCCCACACAACCCTGTGGCGTGGGCCCTCCCCAGGCCGCGCCACCAGGTGGTGAGTCCACCCCGGACTCCGCCTCTGACTCGTTTTCTCCCAGTACCTTCCTTTTGTTATGAAACTTCGCAATATATAATCCCCCGTATCTCCCGAGGTTCGTATATCATGTTTTCGTCGTGTTTTTGTTTCGATCTGTTTCTGCCAGGACATACTCTTTGAAGGCTTAGAAGCACAATGGTGTCCTCCAAGGATAAAGGGAAGGAGCCTATGGAGGAGGATTCTCAAGACCCCAAGCAGGGGCTGGTACCTTTAGTCTCTTGCCCCACATCAACGGAAGCTCTACGAGTCACTAATGAGTTCTGTGATAAGTACCGAGACTTGAGAAGGATGGTGGACCTGCTTCAATGGGATAATAATAGGCTTCCCAAGATGCTGGAAGATTTCCCCACGTCAAAGAAGAAAATATTACCACCACCACCAAAGGAGTAATTCATCATCAGGTTTGGCATCCCCTTGGTTTGTTCCAAGCTTGGGGGAGTGTCGCAGTATCATATCACTATCTTCTATCTTCTATCTTTTTACCTTATTAGTAGAGTCATATCATAAATAGAGAAGTTATTATGTAGTATGGTTTGCATTATGGAAGTGTCCCCTCTATCGTTAGATATGTATCCCTTGGTGTGTGTTTCCGTTATGGAATATTAATGAGAAGTTCTATCATTCACTCTTTTTCATAGCTTGTATTAGTTTTCAATTCATGGTTATATGATTGATCTTGTTGTTAGTATTGGTATCACCTTGGGATCATTGAGTTAATTTAGTTGGTTTGGGCAAACCTAGCTCGGTCAGTAGCAACACTATTTTTGAGAGTTGAATGAAAAAGATAGAAGTAGTCTAAATAAAAATAATTTCATCATCTTTCTTTCTTGATTTGATCATAAGTCTAGTATTCTCTAGTTAAGATCTTTTGTGCTTCCAAGGAAGATTGCATGTTTGTTTTTATCACTTGTATGTTTGTTTGTTTCCTTCAACTCTTATACTTTCTACCCAGCTTTGCTAGCCAAAAACCTGTACTGAGAGGGAATTCTTCTCGTTCATCCACTCCTTTAAACCAAAACCCATGCCATTTGTGTCCACCATACCTACCTATTAGCATTATTGCTATTCCAAGTAAATTCTTGTTTTGTATACCTCCCAAATTAAACTTGTTATGTGAAAATTAGTGATTAAATATCTCACGAACTTGATGGCACACTTTACTTTTCTTGCACTTAATAAACTTGAACCATTAGGCTCACCTATGTTGCGTATATGCTTGCGCTTTGTAAGTTGTGAATTAGCAAAACCATGATGTCATGGGGAACGCTTTCAACATTGTACTGGTACTTTGTACCAAGTTGATATCATGTTCTTTTGTCTATGGATGTCGTCGGTGTGAAATGAAAGGGGAGCTTGTAAGTCCATGGAGTTATGCATGTGTGTTAGAGAAACGACTGGCCCACTGGTCTAATCCATGCTGACATGGTGGAAACCTGCAGCGTAACCATAACGAGTATCTATGAAGCATTCAACTTATAAAAAAAGAGTCCGATATTGAGAAAAAAAAGAGAAAAGAAAAAAAGAGATATTATGAAAAGAGGAAAGGGAGAAAAAAGCACCATATTCCCATGGTAAATAAGAAGATTGCTGAGATAATTGTTGTCTGCTTGCCTTGTCATTTTGATATGGGGATTCTTCTATATCATCGGGCAAGGGGTACCCCGTTGGCGGTTCTCTATGATACACATATGCTTACGATGACAAGAACTTACCGGTGACTAAACTTGAGTAGCATGAGGAGCGACCCTCGTATTCAAGGGACATGAGATTCTCAATTTACAACTTGTCAATGCATATCCTCATATTTAATCACTTTAACCTTAAGCACCTAAATATGCCTATGATAGGGGCAATGAGAGCTGAAAGCTAGTAAGTATCATAATTTTTGGGAGCTCTTTATGAGATTTGCAATCCCTGCTTCCCTCTGCGAAGGGCCTTTCTTTCACTTTGTAGTTGAGTCAGTAAACCTATTCCTCTCTATCTCAGCAAGTATTTTGAGTTGTTGTGTTCCATTCATTCATATGATGATTTATTCAATCATGTTTCTTATGTTCCTTGTTTTGCACTTTGCTCTTATCTTGATGTTTACTACTTTGAAAGCTATCATTGAAAACCAATTATTTGTGAACTCTAGCAATATCAACTATTCTTCGACCAAGAGCTAAGTTTGCCATTACCAATTATGATTTACTTTATGTATCTTTATTGTGTTTCCTTTACTCACTACAAGTTGAGTTATATAATAGTGAGTTGTCTTCTGTTATGATCTATGTATTTGATGAATGTGATGCTTCTTGTTCGTATTATTTTATCGACTCTTCACTCCATAAACCTGAGGTCATGTTTATTTGAGCTCAGTTTCACTTGGGGACAAGCGAAGTCTAAGCTTGGGGGGAGTTGATATGTCTATTTTGCATCACTATTCTATGTCATAATTCACTATTATTCATTGATATATTTCGTATTGAGAGGTGATACTTATGTTATTTCATCTGTTTTTGCATGGTTGATGACTTTTGGAGCATGGACCGCTGCAGTCAGGATTCTGCTGGAAAAGGTGTTGTTTGGAGGCAAAATTCACGAAGATCAGAAAATCCGAGAAAATATACAGAAAATCCTATTTTTCCAGAAGACGAAGGAAGCCAGAAGGGGAGCTGGAGATGGGCCATAGGGGGCCCACACCACCCCTTGGCGCGGGCCAGCCTAGGTCACGCCACCAGGTGGTGTGGCCGACCTGGTCCACCCTTGGCACTCTTCTCTGGCGTATATTATCCTCCTGAAACCCTAAGACTCGGGGAGCGACCACAGAAAGATTCCTCCGCCTTTACGGGGCAGAAAAACACCGAGAGAGAAAGATCTCTCCGACAGACAGATTTCTGCCGGGGGAATTCCTTCCCAGAGAGGGGAGATCGTCACCATCAACACCACCATCAAGCTGGAATTCATCAGGATCATCATCATCACCATCAGCACCCTCATCACCATCTCCATATTGCTGTAACAATTGGGTTGAATCTTGCATAGTTCATAGGGGAAACTTTCCCGGTGTTGATTACTCTTTGTAGTTGATGCTATTGAGTGAACCATTGAATTATTGTTTATGTTCAGATTGTTATACATCATTATTCCATCTCTGAACATGATCCATATGATGTCTTGAGTAGTTCGTTTTGTTCTTGAGGACATGGGAGAAGTCATGTTGTTAGTAGTGGAGTTGTGTTGAGAAAGATTCAATAGTTTGATATTTAAGTTGTGGTGTACTTCTTCTAGTGGTGTCATGTGAATGTCGACTACATGACACTTCACCTATATGGGCCTAGGGGAATGCATTGTGTATTTGGCTACTAATCCTAGGGGTTGCCGGAGTGATAAAAACCTGAACCCCCATTAGGAAACCATTGCACAAGGGACGTAAGGGTCTTAGAGTTTAAAGCTGTGGTTAGGTTTCTACCTTTATTACTTTCTTGTACTTACGGATGTTTGCAAGGAGTATAATCACAAGTATGCATTAGTCCTAGGAAGGGCGTACATTAGCACAGGTTCACCCACACAACACTTAGCAAGCTAAAGAAGATTAATCAACTATATGAAGCGAAAGCACTTGACAGTCTTCCAATGTGTCCTCGAGAACGTTTGGTCATCTTAGGTAATACAACTGGCTTGTCCTTTGCTGCATAAAGGATTAGGCCACTTGCTGCATTTATTCCTACTGTCTTTTATTTACTCTTACTTTGTTTACTTGCTTTATCAAAAACCCCTAAAAATCCGTTTGCTGAGTATTTGCAGAGAATTCCTGATCCATACCACTAGCCAGCACCTTCTGGTCCTTGTTGGGTTTGACACTCTTACTTATAGAAAATACTACGATACACCCCCTATACTTGTGGGTCATCAACGGGTCATGGTGGCGGTCCACTCTGAAGATGCACGAGCTTCATCCTCGTCACTATTCCAACCAATGAAGATGACTACCGTATTCCCAGGCCAGAGGTAATTCCTGAGCCCCCCACCTGGTTTCGTGTGATGTTCATTGCTTTTCTTCTTTGAGGTCTTTCTCTTCCCCTCCATGACTTTGTCTGTGGGTTGCTCTGTTTCTATGGGATTCAGCTTCACCAGCTGATTACCAACTATATTCTGCATATCGCATGCTTTATCACTCTCTGCGAGTGCTGGCTCAGAATCGAGCCACACTTTGGTCTCTTCAAGAAGTTATTCAAGTTGAAGATAAAGTTGGGGCCTAGTTCCGTGGTGTATGATCTTGGTGGGTGTGGTATATTTGTGGACCCCTATGTCCAATATTTTACCCTCGGCATGATCGACTCCGCCCAAGGATGGAGGGACAAGTGGTTCTACATCCGGGACCAAAAAGCAGAGGGACAAAGGTTCAGCCTTTCTCCCTTTGATTCGAAGGTAGAGCTGTAGAAGAAAAGGTCGTGGAAGAATGTAGTGATGCCCAGCAAGCCGAAGGATGTGGATGTCTTGTACCAACAGGTACTGGACCTTCAACTTGTTCAGGGCAAGGAGGTCACTAGCGTAGACCTCATCCGAACATGGCTGAAGAATCGAGTGTAGCCTCTATAAGCTAGGGCTCACCCGATGTGAAAGGATCGTATGGGCACCTAGAGGGGGTGAATGGGTGCTGCTTCAAATTTTACTCTTTTTCAATTTAGGATTTGACTCAAAAGGTAAATTCTCGAGATATGAAATTAGGGTGAATTTACCTATATGACACTCTAGCACAAACGAACAAAGCAAGAACAAGATAAGTAAGGTGCGGTAAAGGATAGAAGTAATCGAAATGAAGCACGCGGAGACACGGAGACAACAATCAAAGACAACCTTGTAAGAACCAAATCAAGGATTAGGGTTTCCACTGAAACCCTAGAGCAAGGGGCCCTCAAATTAATGAGGGGGAATGAAGATCTCTCTTAGTGAAGCTGCAGATAAAGGCCTCCTCCTTCGATTCTCCAAAGATAACCAACTTTGGATGGTATGAAGAGATCTAGCTGATTTGGTGGCTCCAATGGTGGTGCTTTTTTTTGGAACACGTAGCTGGAGGTAGAAGATGAGGTTCTCTATTTATTGCCTCCACTCTTGCTGACCATTTTCTGCCCGTTGGAGAACTTCCACACCGGAGATTCCAGACTACAGACCGGAGACTTTGGCCTAGGCCAGAGATTCTAGCCCATCTCTGGTCTATCTCCGGACCACCATACCGACTAACCTGCGCGTCAAGACACACCCTCCGGGGACTTTGCCAAGACTCCGGACTGGGGCACCCCGGAGACTCCGGCGTTTTCACTCCGAAAACTCCGGTCTAACCGAGAACACCAGAGATTCCGGTCTCTATCCGGCCCATCTCCGGACCCCCACACAGATTGTCCCTAGGAATCTTCTGTAACCCACTCCAGAGATTTGTGGGGTAACTCCATACCACACCGGAGACTCCGGTCTGAAATCTTCAGGAAACCACTATTTCTTCCAGGAACTTTTCCACTATGCCATGGACTTATCTCTTTTTAGTATAAACACCTAGCAACATTAGCATATAGTTAAATGACCCTTTTGTTTTTAACGAACACCAAAAAAGATTAAGAGAATAAATGTCTTTTAATCTCCCTCTTTTTGGTGTTTGATGACAACAAGAGGTTTTGCATGGGAATTTTAATAAGAGACATAACTATGCTCCCCCTAACGATGTGCAGCAAGATAATTAAGTAATACATGCATGTTAGGTAATAGAAACTAAACATGGGAAGGTTTAATCATTACCATAAGGAACGGGCATAGCATGTCCACACACATAGATAGTTTCATAGTAACCAAATAAGTTTTAGAATAACTAGATAATAGCAAATGTTCACAACAAACAAGCAGCCAAATGCCCAACCCATGCAAATCCTGGATGATCCTAATGGACATCTTCTCCCCTTTGGCATCGAAACACCAAAAAGGGAGAAGTCCAAGCTATCACCCCAAAGGAATCACTCGGACTCATCATCGTCGGCATCCTCATCCTCATCCTCACACAGTCATCATCAGTAGTAGGAGTCTGTGGGCCTTTGCCATGAGGGTGATAGGAGGAAGTACCCTGAGCAGCAAAACCAGAAGTGACCTCTGAGAAAGTCTGCCAATCAACTAAGCTGGCATTCATTACATTCCAAGCACCAAAGGAGAGTTTGTGATCTGACTCTATAGATGGTTCAGCCCCATGCTCATCATTGTATTCAGACTCCCCTTCCTCCTCTTCTTCTCCTTGAGCCTTGATATCCTTGAGGAGCCTCTCAATTCTGCGGTTGCTCTTATAGGAGTCATGTTGTCCCTTGCAGATGTCCACATTCATGCAGCAAAGTGTCTTCTCCTAGAATGATGCCTTCTTGACCTTCTCCTGAACTAACTCACGTGTGATAGGAGCCATGGGAGAATTGGAGGCATTCTTCCTCCTAGAGCACCTTGGTGGAGTGGGAGCCTGCTCAGCCTCATAAATCTCATCATCCTCACTCTCAAACGACTACCTAGGAGCTGGACCCATTCTCCCCTTCTTTTGGAGGGACACCAGGGCATGCTCCGTAAGATTACGGGGGAGGGCAAGAGGTGAACCATGTGGCTGAGAATTATGAGCCTCATCACAAGTGCTGCATAAGGAGGAGATTTCTTGAAGAGAATGGCATGATGCATCTCCTAAAAATGAAGTCCATGATGTGAATAGCATATCCTTTTGCATCAGGGCCAACACAGTATATACCTTGTGAGCATGGTGTAGCAAGTTGACAAGGCCACACTTAATGGCATCATCATTTCTAGCACTGGGGGAAATGTTGTGACGAAAAAAATCCTAAATAGTAAGTTGTAGAAAGGCTTGAGACCCTTGGCCTCACCGACAACACCCTTGCTGCCATAGAGAGGTGCCAACTTGGTCTTGTTCTCGCCAAGAGCAGCGTCATGCATATGGTGCCCAACATGAACAAACACACCCTGGAAAGTCTCATTGATGACCCTGGCAAAGTTAAAGAAGTTTGCAGTGCAATGGACATTGCCGGTCATCCAGGTCATGGTCCTTGCCTGATGAGTCCCTAACACAACAGTTGCATAGAATTGCTAGACAAGGTTGATGCTATAATTTTCTCGAAGCTCTATGAGCCCATGCAGTCCAACCTTCTCACTAATCCACACAGCATATGCAAAGTAGTTATTGGCATGCATGTATTCGAGGTCCATATACCTTTGAGGGCAGACATGGGACTTGGTGAGCTTGAGATAGATATCTTGCAGGAATACTTTTTGCTCCCTTCTCCAATAGCAAGGACCATCACTGGTCCTTGGCATCTCATAGAAGTTCATCTTGCACAGTCCATGGTACTCTTTCTTGGTCATATGGGCAAGGGATTGTAAATTGTCATACTTAGTTCTCTTGGCACGGTTTTCCTCCTCTATGTGCTCTTGGTTCCTTCTCATATATTCAGCATCTCTGAGCTGTTGTATGCGGTTGGATGGCGGGATCACATACTGACCAACTTCCTCATCAAACCAAGGATCCGCCCTTTTGGACTTGGCTTTGGTGCGATGTCAACACCCGGATTTTTAATCCCAGATGCCTTTTATGCCATACCTCGCAATCCCAAGATTACCATTTTTGCGAGACATACCAGATTGGATATCATAGTACATCATCCATTACAACCATAATAAGGTTTTATAGAAATAAAGGATCTCATGATCCAGTCTTAATACAATCAAGCATCGGAATAATAAAGCGTAGTAGGGGGCTCCATCTTCATGATCACGGGCAATGCTGACGATGGGAGATGATCGTAGTTGTCGTAGACATCCCGCTGTCCATCATCCAGGTAGTCCTCCTCATAATTTAGCCACGGGAATAGCCAGGGACAAAGCCATGAGTACTCTTTAAGTACTCGCAAACTATCACTAACAAGTAAGGTAGTTCTAGTAGGAATCCTAAGCTCTAGGTTTATTTGCAAAAAGGCAGATTTATCTTAAGCTGAGTTTAGAAGTAAAGAAAGCTAATTTAATGTTCTAAATCACTTAAAGTGGGTACCTAGTTGTCATATCCACAACCCTGTTGTGGTCAAGTCAAAGTCATAATTCATTTCACAAGTCATTTTGAAAACATCTGACGATGGAACAGTATGGCCACTCCAAATGTCCATGACCATAGACATGGCTATTCGAATAGTTTGACACTCTGTAGAGATGGTACACTTTCACCACAAAATTTGATACATCCGTCAGGGATAACCCTGAATCAATCATACTTAGTATGCGGATAATCAATCATAACCTTTCAATTACACACCCTAGTATAGGCACCTCCCCTACGAGCTTGGCCTCCCAGCCATGGCCATCTACCATCCTGGGCACTGCATAGGTGGACAAACATCAAGAGGTAGCCTCAGCTCAAACCTCTCTTGTGAGGGAACCCATACTAAGGCATATAATCTTCCGACTAATCCCTACCCAATTCAGGTATTGTGGTTGTACAAATTGGAATGGTATCGCATCCGAACCCAACCATCAGTTTTTGTAAAAGGGCTCAGGCTCATGCCTCAACATTTTCATCATCAAATCCTTATGTTTCTCAACACATGTCAAAACATCTCAATAGAATGAATCATCATTCCAAGGTTTTCATAATCATTTTCACCAATTATTCCCATCTAAAGTTCAACTTTTATGCTTAGCACTAGCCACTAAGGTTAAGAGTGTTCACTAATGAGTGGTGTTAATCTTCAATCTCATCCCATAGAATGACATCTAAGTAGAAATAGATAGGCTTAGTTTTATACTCTTTATGCTATCTATCTTAAAAGTAAAGAACTTTGGTAAAGTAAAAGAATAAAGCTTGCGAGTAAAACTTGGGATTGGTATAATCAAAAGTATACAACCAAAGCATGCCTAATGCATCTTACTTAGGTTAATACTGGCAATTGATGACTTGCATAGGTATGATACTTGCAAGTGTTAGCTTGCCTTGGTTGGTGCAGTGATTGAAATTCTCTTCTTCGTCTTCTTGGTAGAACTCCTCCTCCTCGTATCCTTGGTCGGTTCTATCGTTTATAAAGGAAATATGGGGTACACAATCACCAAACAATACTTAACTACTTCTATTTAGCACACTAAGGTTCACACTTGATGATCTAGCATCATCACAATCATCACATAAAATAAAGGTTTAATCTTATTTTATTTTATTTTAGAAAAGTAATTTGTACTCATTGAAAATACTTAAGATTTAATATTCTCCAATTAAAATATGGGATCATGTTGAAACATGTCATCACCAGATATTTTAATACATGGGAATGTGATTTAAAGTGTTGATCATATTTTATAAAGTTTAAGATTATTATTTAATAGATTTAAAGTGACTAGAAATGCCCTAATAGCATTAATTTGGTACTAGTCCAAAGTCACTGCATGCAAACCTAAATATTTTTACATATTCAAATAGATATTGTCAAATGTGATTTTTGAGATTTGGAATCAACTCAAAAGCTATTATGGTTGATTTTTGAAAAATGTTTGAAGTTGCAAAAGTCTCTGTCTTATTATTTTTACTATAGATTATCTCTAGCTCCAAATGATTTAAATCCAACAGGATTGTATAGATAATTTAAATACCTTTCTAACAAAATCTGAATCATGCAATTTGGTTTAGTGAAACTTTCTGAATTGAATTTTGAATCTGTGGACAGAAACTGGTCTAAACAAAAAAATAAAATCAGTATTTGAATTTCCTGGGTTGCGCGGGAAGTTAAACGGGCCAGCCCAACTGCACTGCACAGCACAGCGGGCTGCTGACAGAGGGGGTCCACTCATCAGTGACTCTGTTTAACTGAAACGGTATCTATGCATCTGAGCCGTGCGATCTAATTCTAATCCAATGGCCGGGAGTCATCGTCGACGACGAACTACTCCGGAGAGGATTCTAACCTAACACGACAGTGGGGGTCGTGTGGGGCTCACCTAGGCTCCAGCTAGGGTTGGCGATAGGGGCGATCGACATGGTAGACGACGGCGGTTAGAGGCGTGGTCACGGCAGGGCTTGGGGTGGTCGAAATTGACGGCGCCCTTCTCCTCCAGCAGCAGCGGGCTCCGATGAAATTCTGGCGTGGTGGTGCTCGCGTTGCTCCGGGAAGAAGTGGGGGAGTGTCTGTGAGGAGTGGGGAGTGGAGTGGTGTGGCTAAATGAGGCAGGGGTGGCCTCCTTTTATACTGCTGTGAGGGGGGCGAACAGTGCGGTGTGAGCTTGACGGTGGCGTCGCTATAGGTGGATATTGGCGTGGCTCAGGTAGGTGGACGGTGCGTGGTTCCCTGGCGGTTCTCACGGGCGTAATGGCGAGGCGTGGAGCGGTGTGGTTTGGTCGGGCGCGTGCGGCACTCTACGCGGATGCAAAAGTGTTTGCGGCGGCGTGCGGCATCTGCGGGTCGTGCGGCAGTGAACGAGGTTGTCTGCGGGGTTGCTGCGATCATGGCAAGCCAGTGCATGCGAGTCAGGGGTGAGGCGTAGTCTGGGTGAGCTGGCGTGCTCTGGACATGGTGCAGAGGCACGGTGCGCGGCATAGCTAGGGTGGTCTAGGGCTCGGCTAGGGTCGAGCCTTGGTCAAGGGGTGGCGGTGGAGTGCGGCGTGTTTCCTGGACATCATGGTTGGCTGCGGAGGTTTCTACTGTGATTTGGCCGTGGTTGGCCGGCGATGACCAAAATCGGGCGGCGCTCCACTGTGCCAACGGTAAAAGAGGGGACTTGGTCTAGGTGCTGGCTATGCTCAGGGGAGACAGGGGAGTGAAGTGGAGACCAAATGGTCGACTAATTACTGTGGAAACAGTGAAGTTAGGCAGGTGGTTAAATTGGTGTAAGCAAGGTGTTTGTAAAAAGGGCCGCATGAAACTTGCTTTGGAAATTTTTATTCAAATTTGGTGAGTGGTTTGGTATTAAGCTTGAGTAACTATGTTTGTTTGGAGAAGTTAAATGGAATTGGTTTGATGGGTTTTTGAAAAAGTGGGATCTTAACACATACACTTGATTCAATTTTCAATTGTCCTTTAAGTTGATTTGGGAAATGTTTTTGTAAGTTTGTAAAGTGGGCCTTGATACACTTTTACTTGGTCTAGCAAGGGGTGAAAAGAAGTAGAAATGTTTATGTTAGAAATTATCTTCTAGGAACACTCAAAGTGGCCTAGTGGTTTACTTTTGTCAAAATGACCATTTACTTTATTTATTTGTATTTGATTTTGTTTGTAATTGGTCTAGATGATGTAGTATTCATCTTTAAACCATTTCACATCATTTGTATCACTCAAGCATGGCATTTTCAAACAATCACACATTAATGCAAAACTAACATGCATCATATTTAAATTATTAACAAATTTTTTTGTTAACCTTAACTTTGGGTGATTTGAACTTGATAATCTTGATTAGAAGTTTTGTTGTGTTACATGCAACCACGATGAGACCCAGAGCCACCTGTGAATATAGAGTGAGGGGGACATCATGGAGGTAAGCACATATGTCCCGGAGATAAAACAAGACCCTCAAAACTTTGCAAGATGTGCTAGAATCAAACAACACCGGAGTCTCCGGCATGCAACGCCGGAATCTATGGCCTGGACTGGAGTTTCCAGTCAAACGGATTGGAGTCTCCGTCCAAGGCCAGAGTCTCCGGTCTGATGAACCGGAATCTCTGGTCTAGAGATTTCGAGTTACACAAGGAGGCTGTGGGAGGCTTGATTCTAGCAGACCGGGCAAGGGAATGAGACTAATGTGATAGAGTGCACGCCAACATGTGGTTCTAGTGGGCCAAATCAGTACAATACTCAAAACAAACGAAGGGGGTGAAGCCTAGGTTCATGGTGAGAAGAAGAGTACCAGATTTGTCCATTGGAGCGATTCCACTAGTGGGGAATGTACTAGGGGTGGAGAGGGTGGAGTTAGCCAGACGCAGACGAATCCCAGCGGCAAAGTGGCCTCCAAGCGGCGGTTTTGGAGGAGGAGGCGACAAGTGTGAGGGTGGGAGTCGGGGTGGAAGATAGAGTCTTGTGTGACTCTTTCACCCTAGCTCCCTTTAGTCACAGGCCGAGACCATCCCAGAGCAGAGACTCCGGTCCGATAGACCGGAAACTCTGGACTGACCGGATACTTCGGTGTTTGCACATCGGAATCTCCGGTCCTCTTTGACCAAAAACAGCCAGATTCACATTTGAGACATATATGATAGATAGAATGTGTTTAGGGGATAGTAGCAGGCTTAGATTTAGATTCCAAACTATGAAAAAACAAGTAGGCAATGAAATCCAACTTAAAGGTCAAGTGAAACTCCAATTTAATCAAACGAAGAACCAACTCTTCATGACAAAGAGGGCGGTGGCTGAGACCACCATGTAAGAGTGTGAAGCATGACACCACAAAGAATTATCCTTGGGTTCATAGCCACTACTCATTAATGAAGCTTTCATATAAAAAAGAATGATACTAAGATAATTGATTTTCTTAATTTTGGCATTATGGGGGAGGGATAGCCAATAGATTAGGACCGCACTCCCCCTATGTCCATGCCTGCACCTAAACCACACAATGATAAAGTAATATGTGAGTATGTAAGATGATCAAGTCAAACTTCTTGAATCTATGATATTTAGCTCATACCTCAAATATCAAAACCTTGCTTCATCAAGTGGCTTCGTGAATATATATGCAAGTTGGTCTTTGGTTGACACATAATATAGCTCAATATCTCCTTGGGCAACAAGATCTCTAATGAAATTATGACGAATCTCAATATGCTTTGTCCTTGTATGACCCACCGGATTGTAGGCAATCTTGATAGAAATTTCATTGCCACATAAAAGAGGCACTTTGTCACAATGGACACCATATTCCTTTAAAGTTTGCCTCATCCATAACAATTGGGTGCAAGCACTAGTAGCGGCCACATACTCAACCTCAAGGGTGGAGAGAGATAAACATTTTTTCTTCTTAGAAGACCAACACACCAAGGACCTACCAAGGAATTGACAAGCCCTGGAGGTTGATTTTCTATCATCCTTATCACCAGGCCAATCTGACTCAGTGTATCCGCAAAGAGATAATGTTGAGCCCCTAGGATACCACATGCCATAGTTTGGGGTATGAACCAAATATCAAAAGATTCTTTTGACCGCCATCAAGTGGCTTTCTTTAGGAGCCGCTTGATATCTTGCACACAATCCTACACTTAACAAAATATCGGGTCTAGATGCACATAGGTAAAGCAAAGAACCAATCATGGATCGGTATACCTTTTTATCAACAACTTTACCATTTGGGTTAAGCTCAAGATGAGTCTTGGTTGCCATGGGATTAGGAGCTCCATTTAGTTCTTTCATGTTGAACCTCTTGAGCATTTCTTGAGTATATTTTGCTTGATTGAAGAAGGTTCCTCCTCTTATTTTCTTGATCTCAAAACCAAGAAATACCCTTAACTCTCCCATAATAGACATCCTGAACCTAGCAGTCATAAGCTTTGAGAATTCGTCATTAAAAGCTTTGTTAGCCGACCAAACATAATATCATCAACATATATTTGGCAAACGAAAAGCTCCCCATTAACCTTCTTAGTAAAAAGAGTGGGATCATATTTCCCACCCTCAAATCCACGGTCTAACGACAAGTCTCTAAGGTGCTCATACCATGTGCGTGGAGCTTGTTTTAGTCCATAGAGTGCCTTATCGAGTTTGTAGACGTGGTTTGGGAAGTTGGGACCCTCGAATCCCGGGGGTTGCTTAACATAAACCAACTCATGCAATGGTCCATTTAGAAAAGCACTTCCCACATCCATCTGTTGCAATTTAAAATTATGATGTTCAGCATATGCAATAAGGATACAGATGGACTCAAGGCGATCCACGGGAGCATATGTTTCTCCATAATCAATGCCTTCAATTTGTGAGAACCCCGGAGCTACCAATCTTGCCTTGTTCCTCACCACAATTCCATGTTCATCTTGCTTATTCTTGAATATCCATTTAGTACCAATGACATTGTGGCAATATTTGGGATTTTCTACCAACTCTAGACTTTGTTTCTCTCGAAGTTGTTGTGCTCTTTGTGCATGGCTTCTAGCCAATCTGAATCTTCAAGTGCTTCCCACATTTCTTGGGCTCCACATGGATATATGAGCTTGATGCTCACCAAAATGCGTCACAGAGCTCGAGTGGACATTCCACTCCTTAGATCACCAAGAACATTCTCAAGAGTGTGCTCTCTTCTTCCTAATATTCTATACACTCTAGCTTTGTGACGAGTTTCGATCTCCTTGTTGTTTCTTGTGGGATCTCTTCATCATTTTGGTCCTCGTCTTGACCATCCTTTTGACCTTGATCAACAATGGATTCAGCTTCATCGACATGAGGTATAGGTTGATCTTGGTCTTCATTAGGCATGCTACTTGAAAGGCTTCGAGATGATCTTGCAGATGACTGAATAAATTTGCCTTGTGCAACTGACTACGCAGGGCTAGACAATCTAGTCAGTGGAGAGACTGGACCATCTAGCCTGGAGCTTCCTGCCTGATCAACATGGTGAGGGTTCCCAACTTGTCTTTGGCTTGGGTCATCATTGCCCTCAATACTAGGAGCTTGTTGAAGTTGTGAATATGAGGGCTCCACTTGAGTAGAGCATAGTTCTTCTCGATCCGCCACAAGGGATTCCTCAATGGGGCAGATGGATCTCACATCCATTATTCTTATGCATCTCGAGGTATTTCATCATCTACATCACAAACATCAACATGCCCCGCTTGTGGGCCATCATATTCTTCGAAAACCACACTACAAGATTCTAGGACAATTCCAGAGGTTTATCATAGATTATATAAGTCTGGGAATCGAGACCATAGCCAACAGAAATACCCTCTAAAGCTTTGGAATCAAATTTGGACAAATGAGCACCTTTTATGAGATAGAAACACTTAGAACCAAACACTCGGAAGTATGAAATGTTGGGCTTGTTACCGGTAAGTATTTCATATGGCGTCTTGATCAATTCTTTGTGAAGGTAGAGCCAGTTTGATGCATCACATGCGGTGGAGATTGCCTCCACCCAGAAATTGTATGTAGAGTTATCGATTAATGTATGGTTCTTCCTCTTAGCTACACCATTTGTTGAGTGTTGGGGATATACTTTCCGGGTATCCTCACAGTTCCTCGCTAACCAGGGTGGCCCACTTCGGGTTAGAGCTTTGCTTCATGGGCGGCCCAGTCAGAGAGAAGAGGCAGAGTCCAATCCGGCTATGGGAAGGCCCAGAAGACTTACTGACTTAGGCCCATAGTGTTACTTGTAGTTCAAGATGTACTTTGTAACCGACTCTTAGTCGTAGCCGGATAGATCTCTCCTGTAAACCCTAGGACGGATATCTATATAAGCCGTCCTAGGGAGAGCCTTTAGGGCAACTCCTTACAATCACAATCTCAACTCGCACAGGCGAACCCTTGAAACCCATATTCCGGCTTTGTCGTATTACTAGATTGCTAGCAGGAGTAGGATCCGTCCAAAGCCGGCGGATTCGAACCTGGGTAAACTTGTGTGCTCACCATCCCGGAACACCGTACGTCTCACACCCCTCTCTTCCGCACGCCTCGAGGACCCCCTCATGGCATACTTGTCATCAATCCGACGACAGTTGGTGCCCACCGTGGGGCAAGTGAGCTTCGGATCTGCGTTCCGAGCGGAATCTGCAAGAATCAGAATCGGCGAGACTATCGCCGTCGGTCGCATCCTCTACGCCAGCGACATCCCTCTCATCTTTCTCGACGAGACCTAGATTCTGGCTAGGGAGGTTGTGACTACCTACACCATCATGTCTTTTGGCGAGATCGATGTTTACATTGGTTTTGCTGAACCTGTCCCACCCACCCCAGCGGTGATGATAGAGGCAGAAGAAATTTCTGGGTCCCCTTTGTTCGTGGAGGCGGCAGAGTTCCAGATCTCAGAAAACCCTAATCCCACCCAGCCCGCACCAGTTGCGGAGATAGTGGAGAAATCCGAGCCTGAGGCAGACCTGGCGGTCCAAGTTGAATCTGGAGTGGATCTTCCTAGAGAGACCAAATCCCAAATCGACCCACCCGCTGAAGTCGAAATCCAGGAGGAGCATAACAACAACGACAGTTCCGACTCTGACGACGCCGGGACGGACAGGCCTTTCCTGAGGTACACGCTGTGGTGTATGATAATGCAGAACTCAGGCGTAGATGAAATCCTCAAGACAATCAAACGTTTCGACGAAGCCTACTATGAAGACCGTAGTTATCTCAGGAGGGGCGCATCACACTTCGTCAGGTATGTTTGATCCGGATCCGGTTCTGCCGATGTCGGAGAAAACACCGACTCAGTTCTGGAGGCGATCGGAAGAAACACCGACGTACCCGCATCCTCGGATGAATCGATGACGTCAGTAGATTTCCAAAAGTTCTCCGCGGAGTATGAAGAGGAGTATAACTCCAAAGCTGCAGAGGAATAAGAAGCCATGGATGAAGGATCTGGGGAAAACACTCCCAAGGCGCAGGACGACATGGAAATCGGAGACAATCCCGAGGTCCAGATGTCCAAAAGTACCGATCAGGGCTTGACTCCGGGAAACGGACCCAAAGCCGTCTTTTCTACCAGCGCTGCCAAGAAGGCAAAGAAGAAGAACAAGACCCCGACAAAAGATCCTCCGGCAGAAGAGGTGATTGCCGAGGAATACGAAGAAGACTCGGATGGAGCACTTATCCCAAATGGGCCCAAAAAATAAGAACCGGTGGATGGACACATGATCACTGAAGGTGCACGTAAACTCATCGATGCTACATTAACCACACCTATTCCTACAGCTGCAGAACTTACTGTTGAAGAGCTGGATGGGAGGGCGCAGGCCCTAGAAGCGCGTCGCCAAGTACTCCTCGATGAAGCCAAAAACATTTAGGAGGAAAAGAAACGCATGGCAAATATGGAGAAATACAATTCTAGGGAACATCAGAAAACCAGGAAACATCATACTCATGACAACGAATTCCTGCAGATTCACAAAGTCCTTTTCGGAGGAGAACTTGGGATGCCTCGACACGACAGTAATGGGGATTGGGTGTATCCAACGCCAGTACAGAACACCGTTGCGGCTCGGGAAATCCTATCGGCTAATCTAGGCCTGGAGCAGACCCGGTTGGGAATCAAACTACTCAACAAAGGACTGGAGCAGCAAAAGGTCGCCCTGTCCGGAAGTCAAAAACTGGTCTCAGATTCTGACCAATGTCGCACAGATCAGGCATGGGCTGACGTAAGACCCCAACGTGTTCCGGAGCAATATCGTCGTTCCGACTATCGGGAAGACAACTACTCAAGAACCGGATCTTCAGGACAACACCACAAACTGCGCGTGGCTGACGTAACGTTAACCCAGTTGCAGAGCAAGAGGCAATTGCTGTGCTGAATCCGAGGAACCCTCCCAGGCGAGAGTCGAAAGACCACAGGGAAGAAGATAAAGAGAAACGTCAGGAGGAGGACCGACAAAGAATGCTACCTCCTAGACATGCAAGCCGTCCGGACGACGGGCGAAGGAACGACGGACACCGTGCCGAGACAAGCCGGCAGGGGGCTCGTCACAATGAAGACCCTCCCCGGAACCTGAATAATGACGCTCCAGATGAAGGCCGACGATCAGCCGGAAATAACCTAGCTGCTCCACCCTATCCGCCAAGTAGCCATCACAACGGCTCCCAAGGAGGCCAAGGAGGGCATTGTGGTGGAGGAGGTGGTGGCAGAAGCCGAAGTCCGGCTCCAAGGCACTGCAGCCATAGCCGTCACTCGGGACGATCTTTATCCCCAAATGATGCAAGGCACAGGATCAACTCCAATAAAGAGGCACGGCGCTATGAAAATGATGACATATACGTGGGCCCAAAGTGCTTCGGACCATGCATAAGAGCTACAAGATTCTTGGAAGGATTTGCTATCTCAAGACATATCCAAGCCTACGACGGTATAGCTCGGCCAAATACTTGGCTACAGGATTTCTTCCAAGCTTCTGCATCGCCAAAGGCGGAAACAGCCTAGTCACAACCCGATATCTCCCACTCATGTTGCGGAAGACGGCACGATCATGGCTCAATGAACTTCCGAAGAACACCATCCACAACTGGTATGACAAGCAAAGTGCCTTCTTTTGGAATTTCTAAGGCACATACGGGAGGCCCCGTACGGTTGGAGACCTACAACGTTGCACCCAAAAAGCCAGAGAAACTTGCCGAGATTACCTTGGACGATGGATCGACACCAAGAACTCCTGTGAAGGAGTAAACGACCAAACTGCGATTGAAGCTTTCATTGCAGGTCTCCCAATTGGTTTACTATGTCATCGCTTGAAGTGTGACAAGGTCACTGATTTGGGAGAAATGATAGAAACAGCGAGCAATTATGCAGATGCTGACGAAGATGTAGAGGGACTACTCAATGCCTTAGCTGTGCCACAGTCGGCAAAACAACCAAAGCAACAAGCTCAGAAGCGCAAGAATACCTCGGAAGAAAAACCCAACGCGGAAACGGCAGTGGTCACGGCTACTTTCGGGTCTGGAGGACGAGGAGGACGTGGCGGAGGCCGCGGACGCAGTCGTGGGACTTTGAGAGTTCAAGGTAGAGGAGACCAACAACCAGGAAAAACCTACTCTTGGGCCTACATTGCCAATAATCCATGTGTGCATCACTTAGACGCCAATGGGGGCTCGTCCCACACAAACGCCGAGCGTCGTTTCAACGACGACATTAAGAGAGATGATACCGCTAGCTACAAAGTTAAGCAGAAGAAGGGAAAGAAGAATCCTGAAAAGGATAAAGAGACCAAGGAAGATTCCGACATGGAGGAAGCTGATGCTTCAAATCCCAAGCCGGAAGGGAAGAAAAAATTTCCGACCAAGAAAGACACCTTCCTCGGATCTCAGCCAGCAAAGGTCAAAAAGGCAGTGCTACATGAGCTCAATGCAACAGTTCCGGCTGTCCCTCAATTCTTGGACTGGTCAGAAGTGGCAATCACATTTGACCGTGCTGATCATCCGCCTAAGCTACACAAGCAAGGAAAATATGCCTTAATCGTTAATCCACTTATTGACGATTATGGTTTCTCCAAGACTCTCATGGACGGTGGCAACAGTATTAATATTCTGTATGTCAAAACACTATGCCGGATGAAGATCTCGGATACCCAGCTGAACCACAGCTCTGTGATCTTTCACGGGGTTATCCCAGGAAGACAAGAAAATTCCCTGGGAGAAATCACTTTGGATGTTACTTTTGGAACTCCAAAGAACTATCGGACGGAGGCACTTTCCTTCGAAGTGGTCCCGTTCAAGAGCGCGTACCACGTTATATTCGGACGTCCGACTTGCTGGGCTTTTATGGCTTGTCCGTGTTACATTTACAATATGATGAAACTTCCAGGTCCCAACGGCGTGATCACTATCAGGGGAGACCCGAAGAAAGCGCGAGAGTGAGAGGATGGAAATGCTTCCTTTGCTGAAGCCGTGCTGCATGCCCAAGAGTACCAGGAGATCAAGAAGAGCATAGATCTGCCCGAGATGCCAGCAATGAAGAAGGAGGTGACAAAGCCAAATCCAGAGTTCAAGGCATCGGAGGAGACGAAGAAGACGCCATTGAAGGATGATGACCCCTCCAATGTGACCCAGATAGGCGTAGGCCTAGATAGCGCATAGGAAAGCACGCTTGTCAAGCTCCTTTAAGCAAAGCAAGATATCTTTGCATGGCAGCCATCTGACATGTCCGGAGTACCTAGGGAACTTGCCGAGCACTCTTTAAATGTAAACCCGAACGCTAAACTTGTCAAACAGTCCTTACGACATTTTGGCGATTAAAAGCGTAAGGCAATAGCTAAGGAACTAGCACGGCTCGAGTTAGCCAGATTCATAGAAGAGGTCATTGATGTGCTCGTCGATCGACGTAGAGCTTGTTGGGAACCCCAAGAGGAAGGTATGATGAGCACAGTAGTAAGTTTTCCCTCAGTTATGAAACCAAGGTTTAATCGAACCAGTAGGAGCAAGGAAACACCCCAAAGGTGTTACTAGCTGAGCTGTGGTAGGGCGCACTACCGGCGCTAGTAGCAACATGGAGACCTGCACAACACAACCACAGAACTTTGTCCCCAACTTGCGATGAGGTTGTCAATCTCACCGTGTTTTGCGGAAAACAAAGGATTAAACGTATCGAATGGAAAGAAGTAAAAGTCTGTAGAAAGTGAACACAAAGTAGTAAAAGATTGTAGATTGTATGTAAAGACAAAGGACTGGGATCCATAGTTCACTAGAGGTGGCTCTCCTTAAGATAGATAACATGCTGGGTGAACAAATTACAGCGGGGCAATGGACAAACACCGATAAAGCAATACATGCATATACTAATCATCTTGACTCCTCTAAGACTTGATTGGGCATTACAACATAATACATAGACCGCCATGCAACTGCATCTATGACTAATAATCCACCTTCATGTTATCATCCGAACCTCCTCCAGTATTAAGTTGCAAGCAACAGATTATTGCTTTATGAACTACGTGTAAAGTAAACAATACGATTGTTCTATGAACAAAGGATTGTTGTCTTGTCCCTAGTAGCAACAACACATCTAGTACCTTAGATATTTCTGTCACTTCCCCAGATTACTACAGGCATGAACCCACTATCGAGCATAAATACTAACTCTTGGAGTTGCTAGAATCTACTTGGCCAAGATAGCTACTAACAACGGAAAGCATGCAAGATCTCAAATAACAAAGACATGATAGAATCAATAATCAATCTGAAATAGCATCTCAATATCTATCGGATCCCCGCAAACACAACATGCAGAATTACAAATAGATGATCTTGATCATGAACGGAGCTCACAAGATCTAAACATGAAAGCACAAAGGAGGAGAACCAGCCATCTAGCTACTACATGGATCCGTAGTCCAAGGATGAACTACTCAAGCATCACACCGGAGGCTTGCATGGTGAAGAAGAAGGCCTCCAGGGTGAATTCCCTTCTCCGGCAGGGTGCCGGGAAGAGCTTCAGATCCCTCCCGATCAAGGGATGGAGATGCCGGCGGCTACAGACTCTTTCGTGGATTCTTGATCAGTTCCTTAGGGTTTTCGTCCCGAGGGCAATATATAGGGGAAAGGAGAGGTCGAGGGGGTGCCAGGGCTGACCTCACCACCCCCTGGCGCGGGCCAAGCTGGGCCGCGCGGCCAGGTGGTGTGCTGGCCCCCTGGTCCCTCTCTGTCTCGTATTCTCGCACTTGATCACTTCCAGAAAAATAGGGACTTTGGCTTTTGTCCCGTCCAATTCCGAGAATATTCATTTTCTAACTTTCCTGGAACCAAAAACAGGAGAAAGCAGGCAGCTAGCACTATGGCTCTTGGGACAATGCACATAGAACTAAGAATGGCCACTATGCTCTCAAAGTAGGTGCATAAAGATAGAAGGCGGAGACTCAATATAATGGTGGAAGAAAAGCCTTTTGTAAAAGGAAGTAGGGATTCAAGTCTCATAAAGATCTTCCAAAAATTATGGTACTTATAGCTTTCAGCTCTCATTGCCGTTATCATAAGCATCTTGAAGTGATTAAGGTTAAAGTGAACAAACTATGGTGTACATGCTTGGCAAAGTATAAGTCAGAAATCTGATGTCCCGTGTATACGAGGGCCGCTCCTCATGCTACTCAAGTTTAGTCACCGGTAAGTTCCTGCCATCGTAAGTACATGTGTATCATAGAGAACCGCCAACAGGGTACCCCTTGCCCGATGATACGGAAGAATCCCCATATCAAAATGAAAAGGCAAGCAGACAACGAGCATCTCAGCATTGTTCTTATTTACCATGGGAATATGGTGCTTTTTTCTCTCTTTCCTCTTTTCATAGTATCTCTTTTTTTCTCAATATAGGACTCTTTTTTTAATAAGAAGAATGCTTCATAGACAGCTCATTATGGTTACGCTGCAGGTTTCCACCATGTCAGCATGGATTAGACCAGCGGCCCAGGCATTTCTCTAACACATATACATAACTCCATGGACTTACAAGCTCCCCTTTCATTTCACACCGACGACATCCATATACAAAAGAGCATGATATCAACTAGGTACAAGTACCAAGTGCAATGTTGAAAGCGTTCCCCATGAAAGAATGGTTCTGCTAATTCCCAACAAATAAGTGCAAGCATATACAACATAGAAGACACAATGGTTCAAGTTTATTAAGGGCAAGAAAAGTAAAGTGTGCCACCAAGTTCGTGAGAGCTTTAATCACTAGTTTCTCATAACAAGTGGAAGGTAAACAAAAGCATGAATGTACTTGGAATAGCATAAGCTAGTAGGTAGGTATGATGGACTCTTTGGAATAACTTGGTTTAGGGAGTTGGATGCATGAGTGGAACTCATACTTTGTTGTGGAGGCTAGCAAAAGACTAGGAGCGACAAGCTAAGAGAGCAATAATGGCCATAATCATGCAGAGCGACAAAACATAATTGATCAAAGAATAAAGTGATACTATAAGTTGAAGACTAAAGGATCATAAAGTCTATGGTGACTTTGGATAGTCATAACATGGTGTGAGCATGCGCCAAGTCAACCCAAATAAAGCATCAAAGGAGAATACGGCTATACTATGCTTTAATATGCTAAAACAACGCATGATTCATCCAAGGCACATAAAGCAATCTCAATTGTTTATAACAAGTCATGCTACAGCAAATAATACTAAGCATAAATCCAAAACAATATCAAGCATGGCATGACAAAGCATAGGCCACAGTCAAAAACGAGCTCTTTTTACCACATAAGCATGAACTTTCCTACTCTTTTCCAAACCAAACCAAACTATTTGCAAACCAAAGTATGAAAGATGGGGTCCAACCAATTTATTTAGCAAACTAAGAAAAACAAGCAAACTAAAACCAAAAAAAAAACGAAAAAGAAGACGCTCCAAGATAAACACAGCTGTGCATGAAACAATAAAATGAAGCGTTTGGAAGAAACCTGGGATTTTTATTGATGAAGAAGGGGATGCCTTGGGCATCCCCAAGCTTTCACGCTTGTACTTCTTGGATATTTCTTGGGGTGACATGCGTGGCATCCCCAAGCTTGAGCTTTAGTCCATCTTTCATCTCATTACTCATTCCTTTCATACACCTGAAATTTTTCCTTCATACAAAACTTCACACAATCTCATTAGCAACATTAGTGCACTCAAGATAAATAAGTCTCAAGGTTCAGTTATAACACCAAATAAACTTCAATTATAACACTAGCTACTGTAGAACTTCCCTCAAAAAGCTCAATTCCCCAAAAGAACTCAAGAAGGAACCAACAAGAATCAAATGCAGAAAATGGCAGAAATCTGTCGAAACAGACCAGCAGGTAAAGACGAATTTTTTCGAAGACCTTTTGTTACTCAAATCAAAAAGTGTTGAACTAACGAAAGCTATATAACAACCTGGGGCAGAACCACAAAAAATTACAGCTCAATTCGACATACAGAGTTCTCTCACGAATTTTTATGGTGAAGCACAAAAATCTGTTTCGGGACAGCGACTTTCTCAATCATTACTTCACTCTCATTACAGGTTACTCTTGGCACAAAAGGCAAATAAAAAGGATAAGGAGAGGTTATTACAGAGGTAATAACTTCCAAGACTCATGTAAAACTTTTGGGTTATCTCCCAATAAGTACTTTTCTTTAACGCCTTTAAGTTAGGCATAAGAAGCAAGAAAAATGATCAAGTATTCTCAAATGAAGAAGCATTAAGATCAATACCAGAAATATTTTCAAAAAGGCAAGGTATATCATACAAGTAAGATCTAGAGGATCCTTTCTCAATGCTCTTGGGTTCACTATTCTCATCAAAAAGGTTTGCAGGAACAATCCAATCAAGATTCTTTTCTATGGCATCATGTATTGCTACTAGTTAAAAGGGTATTGGTATCTTAGGTTCCTCCCCATTAGGTTCGGTTTTGTTCATCTTTTCTCGTGTACCAACAACATCTACACATGAGCCTAGCATATTGAAACATTCAAAAACTTTTCTAGCTTCCTTGGCAACATCATAGAACTCCTTAAACAAACCAGTTCAATCAAACATTCACCAAGCAACCAATCACTTAACAACTTCTGACCTTGACTCATTATAGAAGAAAACAACAAGTTTTCTTGAAACCGGCAACCTAGTGTAGTCATACCACATAGGTCGGCATGATCCATATGCTAACACGATATCGATAACTTGAACATGATAATTGGTAGGCAATCTAATGTCTCATGGGTCGCACTATGATAACATCAGTGGGAGCTCTCTTTCGAGTTGGACAATCATCGGTGAAGTGTCCTATCTTCCGGCAGCGATGGCAAAACACTTTTGTCATGTCTCGAGTACTTTTTCTTGAAGTGTTGTTGTGGTTTTCCTGAACTTCCTTCTCTGGGCATTCATTGATATTGTGTCCTTCTTTCTTGCATCTGGAGTAGATGATATGGCTAGGGTTTTCTTCTTTCTTCCTAAGAGCTTGATACATTCCATCCTTGACTTGTTCTTTCACTTGTTGCACTATGAAGTCGAGATGGCACTTGGCAGGAATGTGGTTGGTTCCTTCACATAGGTAACAAGTAACTTGAGATGTGGGGCATTCTCCAACTGGATGGTTGTGATCACAAAAGGGACATTGATCTTGATGTTCCTTAGAGGTGTGGCCTACTTCTCCACATATTTTGCAAGCTCGAGGACTTGTCACAACTTGTATCTTGATCTCCTTGTTGGCATGATCCATCCTCAAGGTCCTTAGAGAAAGCAAAGGCTGGTCCTCTACAAGTTTGAAGGAGAAGAGATTCAGTAAAGAATGATCAAGGTATACGAGAAAATCTAATAAGTATAAAAATATAAGTTCATTCCTAACAAGGGGTTTGTCCAATTCCTAGGGTTACGAACCTACAGGCAACACAGTGCTCTGATACCATCTATAAAGACCCAAACCTGGCTTGGTTTGAATCCCTGTGATTAAAGTGCTAGTCCCTGGATCAAATAGCTAGCACCCACAGTTTAAGATGTAATATCAAGATACAAAGGTCATATTACATCGCATGATCTAGAATATGAATACTTTATTACATCCTCATAGCCATAGGCTATCTTATTACAAAGCAGCAGAATACAAGTAAAGCATGGAGTCCTTCATCTTCATGTGCCACAGGCAAACATGTTGGGTGTAGACTCATAACCCCTATCATCATTCCTCACTCATATATAGAATAACCTGCAACATGATAGGTTGCAGCCACAAAGGGTCAATACTTTGAATGTATTGGCAAGTGTCACAAGTTGGCGAATATAAGTTGGACTATCACTACATGCATATTTGGCTAAGTAGAGCTTAGGCTTATTTGCAGAAAGCAACATGGTTTTATCCTATCTTTGCAAAATACTTTTCATCTTTCAATAACTTTCTGAACTCCTTGGCAAAACTCCAAGTTCTTCTAATTCCTTGTTGACACCATCAAGGTTTACTTTGAGAAATTGGAATGTCGAGATCTTCCATAGCTTCAGGCCTTAGTTGCTCAGAGTTGTCCATAACCGGGGACACGGCTAAGTACTTAGAATTTAATCTTCTGCAGAAGTTGTACACTTTACCCACAAGACACAATCTCGTCTTGACGCCACCAGTGGCCGCTGGATTAGTACTCACCAAGATGGAGTACCGGCAGATCGAGAATGTGACAAAGTCTTTCCACAGGAGTCCTCCCAATACATAATGCCAGCACATCTACCAGGCACCAATGCAAGGATAAACCTCCAATGCATAATTCCAGTTAACCTGAAGAGGTACCAATGCATGGGTCTCCTACTATGTAATTGACTAGGCCAGAGCCCATTTGGCATGTGGCTGTACACGAAAGCCACTATACGAGAAACATGTTCAATCTCTAAGTTCCTGGGTGGTGTTCTCCTAGTGCACACACGAACGAGATAGCCATAGACATGGTTCCCTTTGTTGCCACCTTATTCTCAACTGAGTATCCACTTTCCACCCAGGTGATTCATTGAGTACTTGTTTTATTATATAAAACATATATTTTTCCAACTCCTCATATAGTCACAATATGGTATATTCCACCCCAAATCTATAGCAGGGCTAAGCATACTACCACTATGGTATTTCCACTAAGGAATATATAAAGGATATCCTAATAGGATATAGCATAGCATAGTATCATAGTAGCCCTATCATGCATACTACAAAAATCCACTAAGTGTAATGAAAATAGTAGGACATGGATGATAGTGTCACTTGCCTTAGTAGTTGGTGGTGTTGGTACACTCTTTGCAGTAACACACTTGACAATCCACACAATCTATCAAACAAAACAACCAAGACAAAACATGCACAAGATCAACACTAATGGCAATACAAAAATCATGCAAAATATGCAAGCATGAAAGATGGCAATTTTTATTGTACAAATTGTTATAACAAAGGTTTTGAACAATACTAAGTGTTCTCTGAAAAATTTACAATTGCAAGATTACAAATGCAACCATTTGTGCAATTGTAATAATTAGCAATAATTTCTAGCATTTGGAAAGGCTAGACTCACTAAATAATTCCCATGCTAATAGGTATAGCTAACCAAATTTATATTTTGGTCTCACTAGACAGAGGGTTCAATTTGCAATCCATAGCAAAAAGATTCACCCAAAAATAATTTACAAAACAATTTTTATGGTTAAAATACTCCTAAAAAGGTTCTGCCTAAAACTTCTATTTTACAGAAGCTAAAGGGTGAAATAATGCCTCAGCAGTGAAGCTCTCATTTTTCTGAATCCATAGACACCAAATTTGTATTTTTCTGAATTGTGGATCAAAAGTTATGAAATTTCTAAGTTTAATACTAAATCTGCCTATTTTCTAATTTAAACAATAGCCTGGGCGACGTGGCATGTTCTTATTGGCTGGTACCGGTTCGGGCGGATCGGCAACGTGGGCCGTTGGATTTTAAGAGGAACTAACGGACCAGATCAGCTGATACCGCTTCGGCTAAGTGATCTATCTAAGCCGCTGGATCAAGATCAGACGGTGCTCAGCGCGTGGCCAAGAACTGGCGGCGCTGGCGACGGTGCACGGCGGCAGTTCGTCGGGTGGGTGGCGCTCCGGTGGTTCCAGAGGGTCAGGGAGACCATGGACTATTACCAGCGATCACCGAGGTCGAGGTGGTCTCGGGGATGGTCGCGGTGGAGGGAGGGGCGCTCAGAGTCGCCGGGGATTCCTCGCCGGATTACCTGCTGACGGTGGAGCTCGCGTATCCGAGATGGTGTCGTCGACCTGGGGCTCGAGCAGACAAGGCAATAGGTCAGCGAGGTGCGCTAGGTCGTGCAGAAGCTTACGATGGCCAAAGTAGGGCGGCGGGAACCTGCGTCTCGCCAGAAGTCACCGGTGAACGGCGGCGGTAGAAAAAGCTCCGGTGATGACCGTGGCGATGACCTGGGGCGGTACAAATCGAACAAAAAATGTTAGACCGTGCGGCAGAGTGTGGTGGAGATAACAGGACAGAGGGGAGGGCATGGGGCAGTCGGTTCTCGCCGAAATCGTCATCGGAGCTCGTCGGTGTCTGCGGCGGTCTGAGCTCGATTCCGAGCAGCCTAGGGGCTCTCAGGTGGCGGTGTCTGAGGGGAAAACGAAGAGGAGGGGGTGGGGATTAAGAGGCCGTGGTCAAAGTGGCGATTAATTCGCGGAAACGTTCGAGTTCCAGCCGATTTGGAAACGGCAGAAGGAGGGGAGGGGGTGTTCGTCGTTCGGTTGGAGACGGTGAGGTGGAGGGTGACGTGGAGTGGGGTCGAGCCGTCAGCGAGGGGGGGGGGGGGGGGGGTAAGCAGGGGGTCGGTGAGAAAGAGAGGGGGAAAGGGGAGTGCCGGGTGGGCTTAGTGGGCTGGGGGTTGGGCCGAGCTGCTGCTGCTTTTTTTATACCTTCAGTTTTTCTTTTTCTTATTCTGTTTTCTTAAATAACTTTTGATTTAATGAATCAATTTCAATCAAACAAATTTCTAAAAATTTGTAAAACTCAAATTAGGTTTTTAGGGCATTATAGAACACATTTACTTTCCAACTCAAATTTTTCTAACCAAATTTATTCACTTTGGCTTTAATAGTTAATATTGCTTTTATTAATTCTATTCTCAAAATAATTCATATCTTTTTATCCATGGCTCCAAATTGGATGAAACCAATTTCTATTGTTTTATTGTTTTGCCCTTTATCTTTTGTTCTCCCATAGGAGTTCTTTGGTTTAATATAAATATGCAGTATATCCATAATATTGTGTTGTTCTTAGGGTTAACCAATAATTAGAGTTTTAGGGTTTGAGATAATTTTCACTTCTCTTAGGTTTTTAAAATACAACCAAGTCAAGATGCTAATGCATGCTTCATGATTTGGGATTTTAAAACATGCACACCACTTCACAAACAAAATGATTTTGTTTGGCTTGGGTTTGGAGGCATTATATTTAAATGTTCCAAAAGTTTTTTGTTCCTTCTGAATTTCAAAGAACTGGATTCTTTTGTTTTGTTTAAAATTTTCACATTTCAAAATTTGGAAATTTTTTGGGATGTGACAAATATCCATTGGATCCCCGCAAACACAACATGCAGAATTACAAATAGATGATCTTGATCATGAACGGAGCTCACAAGATCTAAACATGAAAGCACAAAGGAGGAGAACCAGCCATCTAGCTACTACATGGATCCGTAGTCCAAGGATGAACTACTCACGCATCACACCGGAGGCTTGCATGGTGAAGAAGAAGGCCTCCAGGGTGAATTCCCCTCTCTGGCAGGGTGCCGAGAAGAGCTTCAGATCCCTCCCGATCTAGGGATGGAGATAACGGCGGCTACATACTCTTTCATGGATTTTTGATCGGTTTCTTAGGGTTTTCGTCCCGAGGGCAATATATAGGCGGAAGGAGAGGCCGAGGGGGTGCTGGGGTCAGCCAGACCACCCCCTGGTGCGGGCCAGGCTGGGCCGCGCGGCCAGGTGGTGTGGTGGCCCCCTGGTCCCTCTCCGTCTCGTATTCTGGCACTTGATCACTTCTAGAAAAATAGGCACTTTGGCTTTTGTCCCGTTCAATTCCGAGAATATTCATTTTCTGACTTTCCTGGAACCAAAAACAGCTGAAAACAGGCAGCTGGCACTATGGCTCTTGTTAATAGGTTAGTCCAAGAAATTGGATAAAACCAAGCATGGAACATCAAAAATTATAGATACATTTGCAATGTATCAGTCATCCACACTGAGTAGTCGGGCAATCCTATAATGGTCCCTCAAAAGGACACTACTGATTTAAGGATGTGTGTTAATTATACTGCCTTGAACAAGGCTTGCCCCAAAGATCCGTTCGCTCTGCCTAGGATTGATCAAGTTATCAATTATACGGCAGGCTCGGAACTCCTCTGTTTTCTCGACACATATTCCGGTTATCACCAAATTCGGATGAAGGAATCTCACAAAATCAAAACTTCATTCATAACCCCCTTCGGAACCTTCTGTTTTGTTACGATGCCTTTTGGGCTGAAGAACACAGGAGCTACGTACCAACTCACAATGCAGTGTTGCCTCCACGATCAAATCGGACGCAATGTACACGCATATGTGGATGATATTGCGGTGATGTCCAAAAAGAAGGAAACACTAATTTCCAACTTGGAGGAAGATACAACATAATGCTTAATCCAAAGAAATGTTTCTTTGGAATCCTAGCTGGAAAATTATTAGGTTTTATCGTGTATCAAAGAGGCATAGAGGTGATCTGAGACAAAATCAAGGCTATACTCAATATTTCCAGGCCAACTCGCCTGAAGGACGTACAAAGACTAACTGGTTGCATTGCTGCAGTTAGTCGGTTCGTAAGCCGACTCGGTAAAAGAGCCGCACCATTATACAAGCTCCTGAAAAAGACCAAGGATTTTGTGTGGACTGACGAAGCTGAAGCCGCACTACAAGACCTGAAGAAAGTACTCTCATCTGCTCCTATCCTTGCTGCGCCGGATCCACAGGAACCGATGTTGCTCTATCTTGCTGCGACAACCAAATTCATCAGTATTGTTATGGTAGTGGAGAGACCAGATGAAAATCAGGAACCCTTGGTGTAGCGTCCGACTTACTTTGTCAGCGAGGTCCTGACATAATCAAAACAGCGGTATCCGCACTATCAAAAGCTGGCTTATGGTGTGTTCTTAGCATCTCGTAAGCTACGACATTATTTTCAGGAGCATCCTATTACCGTGGTGAGCACAAATCCCATGAGAGATATAATCAACATCAGTGACGCCACAGGACGCGTCGCCAAATGGGGCATAGAGCTCTCAGCTTTTGATATTGAGTACAAACCTCGGACAGCAATCAAATCCCAAGTCCTTGCTGACTTTGTTGCTGAATGGACAGAGACGAAGGAAAATATGACCCCCCCTGAGTCGGAATATTGGACCCTATATTTTGATGGGTCCAAGGCTCACGGGGGCTCGGGGCTGGCGTTGTGCTCAAATCACCCCAAGGAGATAAACTTCTATACGTGTTGCAGATCCACTTCACAGCAACAAATAATATTGCCGAGTATGAAGCACTACTGCATGGAATCCGGATTGCTAAGGATATCGGCATCCGACGTTTGATGTGTTATGGAGATTCAGATCTTGTTGCTCAGCAAGTGTTGGATATTTGTAATGCAAATAAACACATGGCAGCGTATAAAGCTGTCGTGGATGATTTATCTAAATCGTTTGAAGGGTTTGAGGTTCAACACATCCCTCGAGCAGAAAATGAGGAAGCAGATGCACTATCTCGAATAGGCTCTACACGGAAAGAGGTCCCGAATGGCGCTTTTTTAGAGCACCTCAATGTTCCCTCAATAAAGGGAGTAGACGAGGAATATCCGACCAAATCCGACTCACCTTTGATAGTAGTTCTGGCTGTAATTCCTAGTTGGACTCAACCCTACCTTGATTATTTGGTAGACGGCAAATTACCCGAAGACGAAGTTCTGAGCCGGCAGATCGTTCGACGAGCAAAAACCTACACTGTGGTTAGTGGTGAGCTCTATAAGCGGAGTGTGTCTGGGGTCTTTCAGCGCTGCGTATCTCTGGAAGAAGGAGTGGAAATCTTAAGAGAAATCCATGAAGGCGAGTGTGGTCACCATGCTGCAGCCAAATCTTTAGTGGGAAAAGCTTTCAGACACGGTTTTTTCTGGCTTACAGCCAAGGCAGATGCCGAAAGGCTGTTCAAGACGTGCAAGGGCTGCCAAAAATACGCCAAAAGCTCATGTTCCGGCTGATCAGCTGCGAACAATACCAATAACATGGCCTTTCGTGGTCTGGGGGCTTGACATGGTAGGACCGTTTAAACGGGCTCCAAGTGGATTTACTCACCTCTTAGTGATGGTGGATAAATTCACCAAATGGATTGAGGCTAAACCCGTCACTACTTGTGATGGAGCAACAGCCAAAAGATTTGTCGAGGATGTTATAATCTGGTATGGTTATCCTCATAGTATTATCACGGACAACGGGAGTAATTTATCTATGGGAGAACTGGCCGAATTCTGCAACGAACAAAATATTCGGCTTGACATTGTGTCAGTCGCACATCCACAGGCTAATGGACAAGTCGAAAGAGCAAATAGTTTAATCCTACAAGGCCTAAAACCGAGACTCGAAGCACCACTACGACGTGCTACGGGGGCTTGGGCGGAGGAATTACCCTCTGTAATATGGAGTTTACGAACAACTCCGAACAGGTCAAAAGGATACACACCTTTCATCTTGGTCTATGGCGCGGAAGCAGTTCTTCCTAGTGATTTTATTCACACTTCTCCTAGAGTGGCCGCGTATATTGAAGAGGATGCTGAGATTTCTCGACAAAATGATCTCGACTTAGTCGAAGAAGTTCGCGTCATTGCTGAAATGAGATCAACAGCCTATCAATAGAAGTTACGCAAGTATCATAGCCAGAGAGTCAGAAACAGATCTTTCAGTAAAGGCGGTTTGCTTCTCCGGCTTGTGCAACAAAGAAAGCAAAAACTTTCCCCAGTATGGGAAGGGCCCTTTTTAGTTAGTTGAGTATTGCACAATGGTTCGTACTACTTAACTAATATGAGGCCAGTCAAAGAAAGACATGCTACTAAGAAGATAAAGAGAGCTGGAGGCAGTACAAATCTGGATGAGTTAGATAGACCGTTGAATATTTCTCAGCTATGTCCCTTTTATTCTTAGTTTATCCTTCTTTGTAATCATATATATGTACATGTTCTGTGAGAAATAAAAGTTTTGGTTGCCTCAAATTTTTTCTGAGAAGTTTTTACCATCTTATTTCCGAATGATCATGTCATAGTCGAAAATCCCAGAATGCTTGAAAGTACTTTATGCTCATGTTTGTTCTGGTTTAGATTTCCGATTCTAAAAATGCTACCTTCTGGTATAACTCTAAAGTTTCTAGTCTATACTTTGGTTATTTGTCTGATTACTGGATGCGGGCATTTTTCGAGTTGTGAATTGTTGGTACTCAAGCCGGCTTTGTTTCCTACTTTAAACTGGTTTAGCAATTGAGCTCCGTTGCTCGGCAAAGTTTCCGTGCAGAAAGTTTAGCCGGCTCACGAAAGGGACGAGGCGGAAAGCCAGATAAACGATAAGTATAGACGAAAAAGTATAAGTGCTTATGCAAACTTTTCAGGCACACTAAAATTTGAAGTCAAAAGTGCTGAATAGACTAAAACTTCACACTAGCAAAAGTATCATACTGCATATTTACAGACCCATAATGTTTCTCAGAATAATACATTTGTTTCTGGTAATCTATGATGTAGGAGGAGAGGAAGGAGCTGCCGGCTCACTGGATACATCGCCTTGATATCGTTCCGAGATATCCACATCCGACATGGTGTGGTCATCATCGGAAACTTCGGTTTCTTCTTCGGGGGGTGGAGACGGCGTGTCCACGCGGGTGAAGAAGGGAATGTCGTAGCTGGTTAAGTCAGCTACATGACACCCATATCCGGCGCAGGAGTCCATGATGGCCTTAATGTCTTGCTCCTGTCTATCTTCGTCCACCTTGTAGTACCCTTTGGTCACTTGCCAGATTTCCATGCTTCCATGGTGGCTCATGACCATGGTGAGAGCGTTTTGCGCTGCGGTTCGCGCGTAGGACATGTTCTAGTCCCGGCCAAGCTGTGGTATCTCCTTTGCCTTGTCCCGCACCTGAAAGTCGGACATGCTATGCATGTCCAGAACCTTGAGAGCTTCGCCAATGTCCTCAATGGATTGGCGGAAGTCATGAAGCAGATCACCGACTTGGGTAAGCCGGTGGGTGCGCGGCTCGGCAGAAGTGGACTCGGTCAAGTTCAGAGGACCTATACATATAACACAAAAACGAATAAATAAATCCGACATCGAAAGAATCGAAGAATGTAGATAAGTCAGAAAGATGGAAACATACCAAAGATGACATCATCAACTTTGGTCTTCTCTTCCCGAAGGCTCCGGAGTTCAGCCCGGAGTGCCTCGGAAAGGTCCCTCTCTTTGCAAAGTGCGTCGTTGAGATCCGAGATTTTCTTCTCGTGGAGAGCAATCTTGCGATCATGCTCCACGGTGTCCATGGAGGAGGATTCGAGAACTTGAGCTATGCTCTTCTCATCATCCGCCTTAAGCTGGTCAAGCTCTTGGCGGAGATCCTTGTTTTCCACCACCAAGGTCTTAAAATTTCGGCCTCTTCGATCATAGCACAACACTGCTTTACCAGTGTTGTAAGTCAAAAAGAATAAACGTTCAGCAAAAATTATTCGACTATAAAAACACAAGACAAGATTTGAGTCTCGGAATATTTACCTTCGGCCTCATCCTTGGAAACCTTCAGTTCAACATTTTCAAGTCGAAGAGCCTTGATCTCTCTCCGCTTGTTGCAGATATTCTTCAAAAAATCCTGGTTATATGAATTAACTTTCTGTAAGTCAGTATACCCAGAGTCAGAAGTCTACTGAAGACTCAGGCTAATATTGTTACTAATATCAACATGAGCCTTGGGGGCTACACTAGTTTGTTCTTTAGCATCCTAAGGAAGCATAAACCTGGATTGTATATCCAATTTCATGTTTGGGGGCTAGAGGATATGATATAAAGTACAATAAAGAAAAACGTGAGTTGGAATTCCGACTTACATGATGTTCATGTGTGAGCTTGCTCAGGCACATGTTCACGTCGGTGGTAACCTTCTCGGTGAGGGTGAGCGGAATAAACGGAGGTGGTGGAAGCACACCAGCTCTTAGTCCCTCGTTGCAAAGGCGGACTTGTTCAAGAAGGTCGGAGAACTTGACGTCCTCCGCTTCTTGTGCTACTTCTTCGACAGAGAGATTGCGGCTTTCCAAGCATTGCCGGGACAGCAGCTGGATTTCCTCCGCAGATTTCCGAGTCAAGCCAAATTTGGCAAGTACCGGATTGTTCAGGAGGTTTTCGGCGAAGGTCTCTGCCGAGGGATCATTACCCGAAGAGGGTTCACCCTTATCTAAACCTGAGCCACCCATGGTGGCGTCAGTATGCGACTCAAGGGTCGCTGGCCCCGTTGAAGGAGCCGGATCTTCTATGACAACCGGCGATGGAGTAATTACCGGTGTTGCAGAAGGTTGAGGGGCAGGAGTCGGAGGAGCCGTGGCAGGAGCAGCCATAGTCAGCTTCGTCTGCCGCAGGGGTTTCGAAGAAGTTCCCTTCCCCTTGCCCTTGACGAGCTGTTTAGCTCTAAGAATGTGATAGAGTAGAAAACATTACATCTTGGAAGAAAATACGAAAATAAAGTACAAAGGCGGAAGTTGTATTGAAAGTTACCTCTTCACAACTGGCACTTACTTTGTGCCGACAGCCACTGTAGGAGCTTTGCGCTTTTTGGGAACAACGTCCGGCGGTGGGAAAAGTTCCACCTCCTGAGAAAACTCCGGAGTATCCCTCGATAGGAGCCAGTTCCGACTCGGGGAGGTTGGCAGGCTGAAAAGAAGATAATATCTCTGTGTTGCTAAATATCTTAAAGGTGAAACACATAAAATGGGTTTACTATTCAAAAGCTTACTCGTACTAAATGGTCTTCTGCTATGTGCATGTCCGAAGACATGTCCGGAATCTTTCTCTCAATCCGCTCCTTAATCGGCCATTTAATCTAGCTTATGTAGTCCTGTGGCTTTAAGGCTTTGGGGCTGATGCGGAGGGAGTCTTGTTTTGACACTGTGATGGAATGCATTAGTCGGTCACCGTGGTGCTAGAGAGGCTGGATCCGCTCAAGCCCTTGTGCTTCATCAGGTATTCGATTGGCCTCTTGGCGAGGATCAGACCGTCACTGAGAGCCGGAGGAGCCTCGTCCCAAGACGATAGGACGTGGTGGCTCCATCAACGAAAGCCGGAAAAGCAGTAGCTTTGCCACTGTTTGACCGACTCACTAGCTAAAATGCGAGGATAAACACGCTCGCGTCTAACTGAAAGGCTAATCGTGCCGGTAATATAAGGATTACCGGCAGTGATGGAGTTTCTCTAGACATGAAAGTAAAACCAGAACAAAGTGAGACTCGGCCTAATGCCGAGCTATCCCTCACACAAAGCTGCATAAGAGCTCATCTCTAAGATGGAGTTCGGAGGAATATGGTGAAGCTGAACGCCGTAGTGATCTATCACCTCAGAAAAGAATTCCGAGGGAGGGAAAGACAAACCTCTATCGAGGTGGGTGTCGAAGTGTAACCGCTCGTCGGCATGCGGGTTGGGGATGGTTTCGCCGAAACCGCTCCGCCAGTCGCCAGCACGGAGGAGCCCTTCATTCTCCACGCCGCAGAGCTTCTCGTCGTCGAGGAGACAGGAGATCCAAACCCCACGGTTGCTTTCTTTCTCCGCTGCCACCGCCATCACCGCCACTACGAAGCCAGCCAAGCCGGACGATGAAGATGAAGCCATTTCTCCGGTGCACCGGTGACCTTGGATGGGTGGCGCTGGGAACCTGGGAAGCAGAGGAGCTCTGTGCGCGGGGGAAGTGGAGGAGAGGAAATGATAAGGGAATAGGTGAAGATGAGGAACAGGAAATCCTCACCCCTTATAACCACCTAACCGCGCCAAGATTCGTGCAAATGGCACATTGTAACCGCCACGCATCGCGGAAGGAACTGGGATGGTCCCATGCGATGATTACATCGCCTCGATCTCCGCGTACACATTGAAACGGCGCCTCGGTTCCGCGAACAGCGGACCCACCAACGGTTGTGCTGACATGATGTTTGTCAGATGACGTGACTTGACCATAACTAGTGTCAGGTGACGTCAGAGACCAAGTTCTGGCTTAGTTTGAATATCAAGCTGGAAAATCCGAGTAACATACTGATAGGTCCGACTTACTTTTGAGACCCGGATCGTATCTTTTGTTTTGAAGTTTCAGGAACCCTTCAAGATTCTGCAAGCCGAAGATCAAGCAAGACGATGATGAATCCGACTTTGGATCTTGGAGTCTTCCGGGGGCTGCTGTTGGGGATATACTTTTCGGGTATCCTCATAGTTCCTCACTGACCAGGGTGGCCCACTTCGGGTTAGAGCTTTGCTTCATGGGCGGCCCAGTGAGAGAAGAGGCGGAGTCCAATCCGGCTACGGGAAGGCCCAGAAGACTTACCGACTTAGGCCCATAGTGTTACTTGTAGTTCAAGATGTACTTTGTAACCGACTCTTAGCCGTAGCCGGATAGATCTCTTCTGTAAACCCTAGGCCGCATATCTATATAAGCCGTCCTAGGGAGAGCCTTTAGGGCAACTCCTTACAATCACAATCTCAACTCGCACAGGCAAACCCTTGTAACCCATATTCCGGCTCTGCCATATTACTGGATTGCTAGCAGGAGTAGGATTCGTCCAAAGCCGGCATATTTGAACCTGGGTAAACTTGTGTGCTCACCGTCCCGAAACACCATACGTCTCACACCCCTCTCTTCCGCACGCCTCGAGGACCCCCTCATGGCGTACTTGTCATCAATCTGACGACATTGAGGCGTATATGCAGCGGAATATTGATGTTTTATCCCCTAATCACTAAACCATTTAATGTGTAATTCTTGAACTCGGTGTCGTTGTCACTTCTTATTGTTAGCATGGGCATGTTGTATTAACGTTGAACCATATTCACGAAGTCGATGAAGTATTGTTGGGTCTCTCTCTTCAACTTCAAGAAGTATACCCATGAATATCTTGAGTAATCATCAACAATCACCAAGCAATATTTCTTCCACCAAGGCTAGCATGAGATGGAGGACCAAAGATATCCACATGAAGGAGCTCCAAGATTCGCTTCGACTTTACAATGTTATTTAGCTTGTGGGGACAATCATGCATCTTTCCTTCAACACAAGCCCTACAAACACAATCTTTGGCAAAAAAACATTTTCCTTTCGTCCCACAATATGGCCACCCTTGTGGAGGCTTTGCAAAGTTCTCATATTGACATGGGCTAGTAAGCGACGCCATAACCACCCCACATCAG
This sequence comes from Avena eriantha, assembly GCA_910589775.1. NCBI lineage: Eukaryota > Viridiplantae > Streptophyta > Magnoliopsida > Poales > Poaceae > Avena > Avena eriantha. Next base: position 304,042,990 of record OU342740.1, on the reverse strand, counting down.
CCTTTCTGAATAAGCACATCGCACTTGTAGTGGTTTTCCCCAAAAAATCCACCACATACAAGTCATTTTCGACGTAGCCAACAAAAGCGACCTTTAGAGTCTTGCTCCACAAGAGAACCACAATATCATTATCAATAAAGACAACGAAACCCATCTTGCCAAGGGCACGAACTGAAAGTAAATTATAGCCAAGAGTCTCAACTAGCATGACGTCCAAGAGAGTAATATCGTGTGCAACCACAACTTTTCCAAGACCCATTACCTGAGATTTTGACTTATCGGCATATGTGATGGTTATATGATCTTGATTTTCCCTCATCTCCGTCATTATTGCCTTGCTTCCGGTCATATGACTTGTGTAACCACTATCAAGCACCCATTTTGACCCTTTGGAAGCATAGTTCTACAAAAGATCAAGCTAGTTTTTAGGTACCCATTTTTCAATGGGTCCTCTTTTGTTAGTGATAAGGGTCTTTGGAACCCAAATAGACCAAGCAATATAATTATCAAATGTACCAACATATTGTGCACAAACATCACCATAAGAATTACGCATTAATACATAATGAGGGCTAGCACTTCCCGCAAAGTCATCTTGTGACATAGTTTTGCCACTTGGGGTATTACTACCCATAATGGTCTTGTCTTTTGCTTGTGCAGGATTGCCCTTCTTCTTATTGTTGTTTTCTTCTTGGCTTTGGATACATATCCAAGACCTCTTTTCTCATTATTTAGCATTTGCTTACTCAAAAGGTCATCAAGAGACTTGTTACCTTTGGGGAAGGTGGTCTGTGCAAGCTCCCCCTTCAACCTAGCATTTTCTTCAAGGATGTTCGTACTACTAGAGGGAATAAAAATACTAGGTGAAGCAACATTAGTCAATTGAGTATGAAGTTGTTCACGAGACTTTGCGAGAGTCAAGAGTTCACTTTCCAAGACCTTGTGAGTCTTGTTAATCCTCTCAAAATCCTCGGCAAGTTTGTCATGAACAACACAAAACTCAATCTTGTCCTTTTATCCTTTTTGTACTTAGCAATGGCATGATCACGTTCCTTAATGAGTTTAGCAATAATTCGATCATTTGCCTCATCAAGGCCTTCAAGTTTTTCTTCAAGAGACACCCTAGTCTCTTGCTCTTCTTCTAGGGAATTAGTAAGAGCATCCATCTCAAGCATGTGCTCTCTCCCAATTTTGCATCTCTCATCAAGGAGTTCTTGTGTGTGAGCAAGTTGATTCAAGAGATTTAGAAAATGTTTCTTGTGCTCCCCTTGCAAGTTAGTCATTGAAAGTATCGAATGCAACTAGTTCCTCCTTCAACTCCAGAGTTATATCATCATTCATTTCATCATTGATAATAGAGGTGGAGCGAGGAGATGATAATACCTCCGATCCTCTTAGCATAAGGCAAGTGGCGTTCTTGTTGGAGATGTTTTCATTTGGGGAATCGAAGAGGGGGAAGGTGGATGTAGAGGTAATGGCAATGGCAGCCACACCATTCGCTGTTTATTATTCTTCCTCCTCTTCATCATCAGAAGAGAACTCTTCATGTGCTACCAATGCAATGTCACCAGACTTTTTGTTGGTGGCATTCTTCTTGTTAAAAGGCTTCTTGAAAGGGCCCTTTGGATTTTTCTTCAATATAAGTGCACTAACATTATATTCTCTCTTCTCATATGGACATCCAACAACAAAATGATAGTGGTCACCACAGTTGAAGCAAGTTCTCAGTCTTGAAGCATTTTCTTTTCTACCACTTGGGTTGCTTCTTCGTTGCATCTCCATCTTGGCCTTGGCGGGATCTTTCCAAAAAATTCTCGCATAGAAGGCCATGTATTCACCATGAGCAACCTTGACATCTTCGGGGTGGCTCATAGAGAGTGCATCACCACTTCCTTGTTCTTCTTCATACTCCACAACCTTCGACTTCAAGGCAAGATTGACACCACTAGTCATTCCGATGGCACGAGCCCGGGAAACTTTTGCATTGTTGGCAGCAACCTTGAAGGTGGACATCTCTTGCATAACTTCATTTGAAGTCATTTGATGGTAGGTGTGTCTTCCTTGAAGACTCTTCAAGTCAGTGGGCTCGAAGGGCATGAGCGCACTCACATACTTCCTCTTTATCCATGCATCATCAATATGAGAGGCACCAACATTTCTGAAAGCGGTGGTAGTCGATTTTAGTCTTCAATACATATCTTCATGATCCTCACCATCCTTTGTAAAGAAGCCTTCAGCTTCATTGCTCAAGGCATCATATCTATTTCTTCTCATGTTCTCATTTCCAACAAACAAGTCAATGACAGCATCCCAAGCTTCCTTGGCGGTATTGAAGTGCTCAATGTGGGGAAAGTCCTTTGGTCCCACCCCAAGTTGAATCATGTGCAAGGCGGTGGCATTGAGATGACTATTTATGACTTCCCTTCTTGTCAAGTTGGTTGGATCCTCAATTTTGAGTCCTTCTTCAATAATGTTCCACAAGTCAATGCAAGAGCTGGGCACATGAGATTTCATCAAAACCTACCATTGAGCAAAAGAATGTGCAGATAACTTGGGTGGGTCACCTCTATTATTTATATGGGGATGAGGGATCGGAGGATCAGGAGAGTACCATCCGGGAACCGCATGGTGCGCTTCCTTCCCATCACACTTTTTGGTGGTGGAGTTAGTGGAATTATGTTCACCCCCACTACTTCACCCATTGGCTTAGCCAGAGCATTTGCCTTAGGGTTAGGAGGTGTTTACTCTTGAGAGAGAGGTGGTGAGGCTGACTTTTCCTTAACAAGTTGCTCAACTAGTTGACGCAACTGTTGGATTTTGTTGCCTAAGGTAGAGCTCAAGCTTGTTTCCAACTTCTTGAGATCTACCATGGTCACTGAAGTGCTAGCCTCACCCTCTCCACCTTCATCTGGGTTGCCCGTAATCTCTTAGGTGGTTAAGCCTGAATAAAGAGCCGAGACTCTAATACCAATTGAAAGGATCATATGGGCACCTAGAGGGGGGGTGAATAGGTGCTACTTAAAAATTTATTCTTTTTCAATTTAGGGTTTGACTCAAAAGGTAAATTCTCTAGATATGCAACTAGGGTGAATTTACTAATATGAAACTCAAGCACAAACTAACTAAGCAAGAACAAGATAAGTAAGGTGCGATAAAGGATAGAAGTAACCGAAATGAAGCACGCGGAGACACAAGGATTATTTCCCACAGTTCGTTCCTTTTGAGGGGAGGTACGTCTATGTTTGGAGAGGGGGTGGTATCAAAACACCAACACCACGAGAGGCCTCCCTTATTCTCCGGTGAACCTCACCCCAAGGGGATTGATTCATGCTTCCACTATATCGGAAACCTTCAAGGTCGTAGTCGACACCCTTACAACAAGTTCGAGGCACACATCCACAACTTAATTGGAGGCTCCTGAATCCAAGCAAGCTGTCAGAAAAATCAAAGACAAGCTTGTAAGAACCAAATCAAGGCTTAGGATTTCCAATGAAACCCTAGAGCAAGGGGCCCTCAAGTGAATGAGAGGGGAATGAAGTTCTCTCTTGGTGAAGTTGTAGATCAAGGCCTCCTCCTTCGATTCTCCAAAGATCAGCGACTTTGGATGGTTGGATGAAGAGATCTAGCTGATTTGGTGGCTCCAATGGTGGTGCTTTTATTTTTTGGAACAAGCAGCTGGAGGTAGAAGATGAGGTCCACTATTTATAGCCTCCACTGTTGCTGACCATTTTTTGCCCGTTGGAGAACTTCCACACCGGAGATTCCGGGCTGCAAACCATAGACTCCAGCCTAGGCTGGAGATTCCGGCCCATCTTTGGTCTATCATTGGACCACCATACTGACTGACCTAGGCCTATTCAAGACACACCCTCCGGGGAATTTGCCAAGACTCCGGACTGGGGCACCCTGGAGAATCCGGTGTTTTCATTTCGGAAACTCCGGTGTAACCGAGAACACCAGAGATTCCGGTCCGTATCTGGCCCATCACCGGACCCCCACATAGATTATCCCTGGGCATCTTCTAGAACCCACTCTGAAGATTTGTGGGGTAACTCCGGACCACACCGGAGACTCTGGTGTCTGCACACCGAAGACTCCGGTCTGAAATCTTCAGGAAACCACTATTTCTTCCAAGAACTTTTCCACTATGCCATGGACTTATCTCTTTTCAGTATAAACACCTGGCAACATTAGCATACAGTTAAATGACCCTTTTGTTGTTAAAAAACACAAAAACAGATTAAGACAATAAATGTCCTGTCATGATATATCTTTGGTCAAACATGATGGATCCTACTCCCGTCTGCACGGAGGGCATGTCTTCGGTGGATCTCAAGAAGAAAATCATATTTTTGACCAATATCACCATGAAGGAAGTTCTGCTCGCAGAATCAAGGACCCTTCCTTTCCAGGCTACGTTTGCGCCTCTAGAGGTAATATTTTTTATGTATGTTTCCTTTTGTCCGTGTGACGATTCTGATAATGAACTTGTGGAATTGTCCCTACTATTGTAGGAGTGGAAGGTTGCGCCCTCCGTTCCTCCTCAGCCAGAAGGCATCATTCCTCCTGAAGCTACAGAGGCATACGAGTCGGATTCGACTATGCCTGTTGCTGAGACGCATGGAGCCTCCGAGTCCAGCGAGTCGGAGTCACGGAAGCAGGAGCAGAGCGAGGATTTGGATGCCTCCACGCCTAGGAAGCCGAAGGACTTAGCTCCTGAGGAAGGTGCTATGGATCTGATTCCTGTGGTGCCTGTCCGCAGCATGTGTCCTCCTCCGCTGAAAAAATAGGGGCAGTAGGAGCCTTTTGATCTTGACAGATTTGACGGGTGAGTCTCCATATTTCTCCATTGTTTCTCAAGTTCTTCTTCTCCTTGTTCTCCGTGTGTTTAATTTACTTTATTTTTTACTGAAGTGGTGTGACGTTGAGTTCGTTCGAGACCATCCGTGAGCCAGATGATGAGGGAGTCGTGGACTCCAGGGGAAAAGGTGTGGAGCAGCCCGAGATTTCCCCGAAGACAGCGTCTGACTCCGGCACGAGCTCTTCAAGTTCCTCCAAGATGGGGGAACACAAAGTTCTAACCCGAACGACCAGAAAAGAACCTTCGGACTCTTCAGGTGATCATGTAAGTGTATCTTTAGTAATCTGAGGGAGCCCCTTAGTACCTTTGTGCTCTTCTAACATGAAATTCTTTGCAACCCTTTCTCCAAAGCATGATTCGCCTTGGCAAGGATTACGTGTGCCTGGACACTGACCACCGGCAGCTGCAGAGTAAGATCCTTTGTCATTTCAAATGATGTATATGGAAGTGGTTCCTGACGATTGTGTCTTTTGCAAGAGGAGAACAATGAGAGTCTTCGTCGACTGAGCTCTCTCGAAAAAAGCCTCAATGCGGCAGAGACAAAGAGAAAATACGTCGTTGATTCCCTCGAGCGCTACAAGGAGGAGTCTCAATGGCGTGAAGAGGAACGGGTTGCCGCTGTAGCTGAAAGGGAGTGTGAGACAACTCCTGGCCGTTGCCCAAGCTCTTTCTGGTTTGTGCTTGATTTGACTCTGGGTTCAAATTCATTGATGTATTTTATGTTCTTCTTGTACTTGACCGTGAAGCATGATGGTCTCATGGATGCGGCCAGCGTCGACTTTGATTGTCAAGTGCTAATCTGTGAGGACCTCCTTGTCGATGCGATCGCTGCATTTGAAGACCAGAGTACTGCCGCAACAAACGTGCTTCAAAAGTCCAAGGTCATGCTTCGTCGTCTCTAGGAGGAGATGCTACCGAAGGTCACGGCTATTGAGGACCTTGACAGCCTTGCTTATGCTTTCGCCGGGGGTGTACAAGCAGGCGTAGAAAGGTGCGGGAGCATCTCTTGGTCTAGCCATGGTGAAGGCCTATGGCGCTGGTCTCAATGCGAGCAGGATCACGTCGAGGATGCCAGTGACCACAGATGGTAAATAGGTAGCATTCACTCCTTTTGCTGCTCATTGTCAGAAGTATGGGCATCGGCTCTTAGTTATGCTCGCGATGTATTCTACGTAGCAAAAGCGACTGAGTGCGGCGAAGACCATAGCACCAGGGGCTACGGCTACAAAGGCCACAACGTCGGAGGTTGCCATGGCGTCCGTGAAGACCACGTGTGCTGATGCATATGCCTATCTTTCCTTCTCTTTGCTATATAATTGTGCTAGGAAATTTTATGGGGGTACCCCGCCAAGAACCTGTTTGAACTTGATGTATATATATTTGGCTACTTGATGCTTCTGTTTTCTTCTTTAGACTCGAATTCCATGTTCAAGGATTCTTATGCTTCGAATTTTTGGTTGGCTAGGGGTCTTCGAGTGGTGTGCAAGGTATACCATCTGTAGCCACACCCTTGGCCTCTCCACCATCAAGAGTGGATGTGTTGTCGCTTCTGTCCCGCCTACGTGACTGGGTGAAGCAGTTGGAGCGGGACACATTGATCATCTACGGCAACGCTGATGTGTGGAAATCGAAGGCAGAGACAACTGTCGAGAGGGAGAAATATCTCCTTGGTCAAGTTGCTCATATCAATGAACACCTGCGATGTGAGCACGGTTTGACTGACTTATGTTGTTCTATGCTTGCCATGATTTTGACTGATGTGCCTTGCTTTTCATATGTAGTTGTCAATCTTATTCTGAAGGAAGAGAGGGACCAAATTAGTATTCGCCCGAATTTCCTACCTCATGCAGAGCTGGAAGCTCAGGGTTTCTTCTAGACTGATCGGGGTCGGGCAGCCATACTAGCGATCCTGCAGGATCGTATCTCGCAGGTGCTGCATTTCTCGAAGATGGCACAGTCATTCTTTAAGCATATCTTCAAGGAAATGTTCCCACTGGACGTGGTCCCGGTAATGCTGATGTTGTTGCTACGGAAATTCCGTGATGCCGATGTTGTTCGCGAGTGCGTGCACCAGCAACTTGTTGCAGGTGCTAAAGTTGCACTTGTGCATATGCAGCTTCCAGATGTGGACCTGAATGCCATTGTAGAGGGGCCGCTGGCACCTCCAGAAGGTATGGCGTGGAACATGGTCTCACATTATCATGCGGTTGCACGACTAGCGGAGGAAATCATGGATCTATTCGATGAGCGAAAAACATACTTCTTCAACGCCAGTAGAGTAGTTGTTACCCCGCACAAGATGGACAAGTGATGTAAACTCATACAGTTTCGATTGGCCATTGTGTGGCCTTTGTAATTATTGAAAACTTGCTAGCTTTGTATATGTTTTAAGTGTAGTTTATGTGATGCCTTCTCGTTAGCCTGATACTTTCGAATCTTAGCACCTTGCCAGGCTATAAGTTGCGCTACAACTGAGCTAGATTTTTTCAAGGGTTCGATGATAAGCAGAATCAACTACTTGGGCTTATTGCGATAATGAATTGTTTGTTCGATGAGGTCTTCGGGGAGGCGTAGCCCCCGAGTGCGAAATGCATAAAGAGTAAAACATAAAAAGACACATGGTTGGGGCACTTAGCTTTTATTTATTGCAGAATAGTAGGATGTACATTGTGTGGTGATGAGTGCATATTTGCATCATGTTTAATATTATTGTTTTGCATTATAGTGGTAGGATCTTGGTATTTTACGGCGTTTGCGTGCACATTTTATGTCTATTTTCACCAGGATCAAGACAGATGATGGATACAATGAACACAATTCTTGGGCAGTTGTATTGGGGAGAAAAGGAGTCAAAACAACGTAAATCGCTTATTTGGGAAACATCAATAACACCAGAAGAAAACCCAAAGCGATCGATTATCCAGAAGGTTTAGCGACCAACTATACGGCGAGAATAATTTTCTAGTTGTATAGTTCTGGCCGTATAGTTGGCACTGCCAGCGCCTCCTCAAATAGTTTCACCCCATGTAATTGGATCAGAGAGACGACATACAGAACACCCAGAAATTGCCGAAAACCTCACCTATAGAAGGAATCTGGAGGGGGAACTTGCCCAAGGGATCCATCTTCGCCCTACGCAGATCTGGGAGCCAAAGCATCATTCTTCATCTTCATCAACCGTTGCACCACCATCATCTCCATCCATCCCATCTTCACCCCATCTAGATCTTGTTGTAATTTCCGTACTTGTTGTGGATTTAGACAAGAACTATTCAATTACAATTGTTTCCATTACCATTGCCATGATGTTGATTTCCTCCATGTCTGAGTAGATCATTAGTTCTTGGGGAGATGGAGAAACCCTAGGATATGATTGAGATAAGATAGAGATTATTATGTTATACATCATTATGTGTATGTGTTAATTATCTTCATCTTGATGTTGGGAGTTGTGCACCTCCTTAATATTTGCCTCTTATGGGGACACGATGAAGGGGATTACTTGTTGGTAGACAGAGTGATGATAGCACTTATTGTGACTATAAATATGTTGTCATTCTTTACGTAATAACTTGGGGCAACAAGGAGAACTCATAAAGCCATGTCCATGCCACGGGAGAAATCCCTTAATAGCGGGATAATACGATTGATGTCGTTTATCTATCAGCTGTGGTTATGAAGGATGATGTGAGCAATGGTTCCTGCCTATTTGTCCATATATGGAGCTCCTCCCACATACATACATATCATGAGAATATTTGTTATAATAATCTTGATTGCTTAGTCTAAATTGCTAGCGGTATAATCATCACTCCCTTAGAACGCCTTTTTCCCTATTGCAGTTCCAAGCTCTTTTACATACGCAATTCTTACTTTCTGCATTAAGTTTTACTTTACTTTAATTGCTTCATTCAATCAAAACCCAAAAATAATTCTACTTTTCTTGCATCACAAAATTATTCCTTAAGTACTTCGTTTAGTTTTAGTTAAAAGCATTTTAGTCTTTCGCCTACTGCTCCCTATGGGATCGATATCTTTATTTCGAAACTAGCTACAAACGATATGTGCACTTGCAGTCATCAAGCTATTTTCCGACGCCATTGTCATGGAGCTTAGCGCTATAAGTCACTTTACTTTTAGTTATTTACTTTTGTTGTTCTAATTTTTAATTTAAGTTGCAGGACCGCAACAATGGACAACACTCAACATTTAATCCTGCTTGAGGCAGTAAGGAAAATGGGTTTGCCCATGGACGCTTTTATAACTATCAGTAAAATCCCATGGAATTGAGATCCACCCTTTATTATTTGAACTACTACACTCTAAGAAATTTGCAGGAACCGATGAGGAGAATCCGAATGGACACTTACAATTTTTTGAAGATGTTCTTGGTTCCTTTATATTCGACAACTGTAATCTTGATATGGTTAAAACCCAGTTGTTTAGACAAATTCTCTCTAATAATGTTTGCAACTGGTATAGGTCTTTTTGTGCAGAAGCACCAAGGACTTGGACGGAATTTACAACCAATTTCCTATCAAAATATTACTCAGAAAGCAAAGCTCACAGGATGAGAGGTAATATTATCAGTTTCAAAATAGTCCTTATGAGAGTTTGTATGAAGGGTTTCTAAGGTACAAGAGCTATCTAGATAATTGCCCCCAACATCGTTTGCCTGATTGGTTAATCACTCACACTTTTTATGGAGGGCTTAATAATGAAAATAGAACGAACCTAGACACTGCTTCTAATGGTAGTTTTCTATCTTATACCTATGATGAAGCCTAGAATTTAATAATGAAAATGAGGGAGGCAATGGAAAATCTTAAAAATGAGGAGAACATTACAAATAGTTTTACTAAATATGCTTGTGTTAACGATTTCCTTGCAGATGAAAGGACTTGTGCAATGATTAAAACCGTTGGTATTGATTCTTACTCAGTAAAGAAAATTATTGAGAATTATGCAGGGCATTTATAGGTACCTACAGAATGGCAACCCCATAAACCCCTTGAAGAAAAGAAGTGTGCAAGAGAAAGTGCGCTAATGGAAGAGTTCTCCTTTGCACCTATTCAAGAGAATATCAAGAAAAAGCAAAACGAGGAAGAACAAATAAACAGAAGATTAAAGAAACCAGAAAACAACCCCGAAGCTACCAATAGAAATAATGTTATATTGAAGGATCTTATGGAAGCACGAACAATGGATAATGAAGTGGTTATGCTAGACTTTGAAACCTTAGAATTCATCGAAGGTAAGGTACGAGGAAATGAAACTTCTAAACCTATGACTCCTACATATTGTGGAGAAACTTTCTTATACGGAATTTGTGAGCCAATTTCCACTATAAACATTATGCCTTCATCACTTTATGAGGAACTTCGCTACAATTTAAATAATCTAGATGTGGAACTGGTAGACACTACTATTAAATTGTCTAATTGAACTAACATATAACCGGAAGGTGTTATCAGAAATTTCTAAGTCTTTATTGGATCACTCATGTACCCCCTTGATTTTCATATTGTTGATATGCCTCGATATTCTTTTTGTCCTATTCTTTTAGGCATGCCTTTTATTTCCATAACCAAAGATCGACTTGATAATAAGAAGGCGACTATATCATTGATGTATGAAGAAGAGGAAATGACATTCCACTTTGCCAAACTAGAGAAGAGGCCATATGACGTGGAAGATATCAAGGAAGAGAAAACGATTGCTGAGCTGGCGGCAATTCATTCAGTACTCCACAAGATGAATTAGAGAGGAGCCTAATTAATTGGGAGGAAGCACCGGATGATGAGGAGAGAGAATACATGGATGATTACCTTGATTCAGTTCTGGAAGCACAAAATCCCCATGACTATGAAGAACTGGTAAGAAAAGGAGATGAAGAACCTCCGCCAATTCAATTGAAACAACTTCTAGACAATATGAGGTATGAGTTTTTAGATAATGAAAATAAATGTCCTATTATTAGTAGTAAAAATCTATCATAAAATGAAACAAATAAACTCATTTCGGTCTTAATTAAGCATCGTGAAGCCTTTAAATATACTCTAAGGGATATTAAAGGAATAGATCCATCTATTGTAACACATAAGATTACCATGCTTGATGATGCTGAACCTGTAGTAGATACACAAAGAAGGCTTAATCCGAAAATGAAGGAAGTAGTAAGAAAAGAGGTATACGCTTATTAGATGCTGGCATAATATATCCTATTTCTGATAGTAAGTGGGTTAGCCCAGCTCATTGCATACCAAGACAAGGGGGTCTTGATGCTGCTATGAATGAGGATGTTGAGCTAGTTCCTATAAAACCTATTGTTGGATATCGCGTGTGCATTGATTTTAGGAAACTAAACCGCGAGACATGGAAAAATCATAAACCTATACCATTCATGGATAAAATTTTAGAAAGACTTAGTAATAATTCTTATTTTTGTTTTCTTGACGGTTATTCTGGAAATTCTCAAATTTCTATACAACCGGAAGATCAAGAGAAAACAACTTTCACTTACCCTTATGGCACATATGCTTACAGATTGATTCCCTTTGGCTTATGTAATGGAGCTGCGACTTTTCAAGAATGTGTTTTAAAAAACTTTGATGATTTTGTTGAGAAGACTATGGAAGTTCTAACAAATGATTTTTTTGTTTGTGGAACAACATTCGATAATTGCCTCTACAATTTAACCAAAGTTTTGCAAAGATGCAGGCAATCAAATTTGGTTTTGAATTGGGAACAATGTTGTTTCATGGAGAGAGAAGGTAAAGGTTTTGCGCATAAGGTTTCGGAGAAGGGTATAGAGATAGAACTAATATAAATGCTACATAAAATCTTCCAATACCTTAGGCATAAAAAACTTCAAAATGTTTCTGGGACATGCAGGTTTTTATAAGCGTTTTATAAAATATTTTGCTAAAATAGCTATGCCTCTCACCAACCTTCTTGAGAAAGAAACTACATTCTACTTAGATCATGACTACATTGTAGCTTTTTAGAACCTGAAGAACAAATTAGTTTCAGCACCCATCATGCAATCTCTAAAATGGGACGAACCTTTCGAAATCATGTGTGATGCAAGTGACTATGCTTTAGGGGTTGTGTTAGGACAGTGAGACGGAAAGAATTTAAATGTTATTTATTACGCTAGTAGAACTCTTAATAAGATTCAGAAAAATTATGCTACAATAGAAAAAGAGTTCCTAGCTATAATTTTTTCTTGTGACAAATTTAGATCTTACATCATTAATTCTAAGGTAATAGTTCATAAGATCACCAAGCTTTGCGCCACCTCCTTGTGACAAAGGATGCGAAGCCTAGATTGATTAGGTGGGTTTTATTACTACAAGAATATGATTTGCAAATAGTAGATAGGAGGGGTAAGGATAATCCGGTAGCAGGTCATCTCTCTAGGATGGAGGGAATAATTACTAACCCCGTACCTATAAATGAGTCATTTCCAGGAGAATATTTAGCAAACATTGAAATTGCTAATCCTTGGTTTGCGTATTATGCTAACTATCTCGCAGTAAAATTTGTACCTCCTGGTATGACCACAAATCAAAGAATGAAATTCTTTAATGATATTAAATATTATTTTTGGGATGATCCGTATCTATATCGTCATTGACCTGACGGAATGATTCGGAACTGTGTTCCTAACCATGAAATGAATGCAATTTTGCAAGCTTGTCATGACAACCCATATGGAGGACATCATGCAGGCAAGCAAACTGTAGCAAAGGTACTTCTATCCAGATTCTATTGGCCCACCTTGCTCAAGGACGCACACATGTATGTAGAACACTATGATGCTTGCCAAAGAAGGGGTAATATGGTAGGAGACAAGAGATGGCAATGAATTATAGTCTTACAATCGAACCCTTTGATGTATGGGGAATGGATTACATGGGACCTTTTATAGAATCAAATGGTTACACTAATATTCGTGTTGCTGTCGATTGTTTTACTAAATGGGTTGAAGCTATTCCAACAAGCCATCCAGATGCAGCTGCCTCAGTGAAGATGATCAAGGATGTTATATTCCCTAGGTTTGGAGTTCCTAGATTTTTAATCACTAACGGTGGTTCTCATTTTATGAACGGAACTTTCAGGAAAATCCTCAACAAATATGGAGTAACTCACCGCGTTGCTTCACCATATCATCCTCAAACGAGTGGTCAAGTGGAACTCTCGAATAGAGAATTAAAGACCATACTCAAGAAGACAGTGGACAAATCAAGAAAAGATTGGTCATACAAGTTAAATGACACTCTATGGGCATACCGTACTGCGTTTAAAAGTCCAATGGGTATGACACCTTATAAGATGGTATACGGTAATGCATGCCATATACCTTTAGAATTAGAACACAAAGCTTTTTGGGCGATCAAGAACCTAAACTATGATCTTAAAACAGCAGGAGAAAAACATTTATTAGATATTCATGCTTTAGATGAGTTTAGAAGTGAGGCTTATGAGAATGCTAGGTTGTTTAAAGAAAAATTGAAAAGATGGCATGATACAAAAATAGAAAATAAGGCCTTTAAAAGTGGAGACAAGGTGTTGCTCTATAATTCTCTTCTTAAGTTGTTTCCAGGAAAGCTCAGATCAAAGTGGAAAGGCCCCTATATAGTTGAAGAAGCTTATTCATCAAGAGCAATGAAGCACCAGGGAAAAACACCCTCTCTTTCATGGGTGGTAAATGGACAACACTTGAAGCATTATCGAGAGAAAAGCGATATAAGTGCAGTCACTAGACAAATGATCGCCCCAAAAGAGGTGATTAAACAAAGATATACAAGGAATGGGAGCTGGAAGAAGGATGGAATCAAGACGAAATGAGCAACACTATGGCCAAGATATTGACCATAAAAGAGCGCTTCATGGGAGGCAACCCATGCGAAATAAAGGTTTGAGTAACTTTTTAAATTTTCAATTAAGTTTTAATTGAGCTTGTGTTAAATAAGGAACATTTAAAGCTCTAGCAAAGAAAAATTAGATTGATACTGCTAAAATCTCGTTCAAGGGATATTGGTCGAAAATTTAAGCTATCATTTTCTATCAAAACTTGATATTCCATTAAGTTTCAGATTAATAAAGAATTTTCAAAGAAGCGGATAATTTTTTGGTGGATCCAGAAGGTCTAACGACCAACTATACGGCGGGAATAAAAATTTCAGCCGTATAGTTGCGGTCGTATAGTTGTTTCGACATCACCCCTTCTGTTTACGAAAGGTACAGAAGGTTTAACGACCAACTATACTGCAGGAATAAAAGTTTCGTCCGTATAGTTGCCTCCGTATAGATATCAATGCCTTCGTCAGAATTCTTTTCCAGGATACTAAAGGTTTAACGACCAACTATATGGCAGGAATAATTTTCGCCTGTATAGTTTTCATCGTATAGATATCAATTCCTTCATCAAAATTCTTTTCTAGGGTACTGATAGTTTAACGACCAACTATATGGCGGGAATAAAAATCTCGTTCGTATAGTTGTCGTTGTATAGATATCAACCCATCTCCAAAAATTATTCAGAGTACAGATGGTTTAACGACCAACTATACGACGCGAATAAAAATTTCCGCGCGTATAGTTCCGGCCGTAAAGTTGGTTCCACCATAAAAGGAAATCTATAGTCAGTTCATAACTATATGGCGGGGCCTAAACGGGTCACGTCCGTATACTTGCTCGTTATGAACGGTGGCTAGGGTTTTCGACCTCCCTTTTTAAAGTTGATCGCAGCTAACCTTTTTCATTAAGTTTTCGCAGAGCTATAGCCTCCAGCCTCGAAAAATCCTCGTCATCCCTATACAAGCCCCTCCTAACAATATTCGTGCAGCAAAGCCATGCAACCCTTCCATGTCAACAAGATTTGGAGGAAGAAAGAAGAGAAGCCCGTGAAGAGGATCGAAGAAGTAGAACCTCAAGGATCATCATCGTCCAGTCCAGAGATCAAGCCTCTCCCAAACTGGGAGGACATGTTCCTGAAAAGGATGGAGATGATGAGGCAACCAGAGCGAGGAAAGAGCAAGGATGCGTATCTCCCTAATCCCTATCGTCACAACATAGGATCCTATTATAAACCTCCTCTCGTCTCGTCACCTCTTAAGCCCAAGAAGGTGCGGCAAGATGAGATTCATGATAAGATCTATCAGTTGGAAAAAGCTTTGAAAGCATGTGTTGAAACAATTGGAGAAGGGATTGACTCATAGTGGATGATGAGCAAAGACCTTGAGAAAAAGGTCAATGACATCGATGGTAGAGTTGGTTCTTGATTAAAACTGTTTTTGAGTTAACAGATGAGAAGAAATTCCTCTAGAAGAAAATTTTGAAGCTTCGATACGACATGGCCAAGCTCAGCATCCGCCTCGCAAGCATAGCTAAAGTTTGCAACACAGGGGAAGAACGCAATACTCTTCCTACCTAGGAGGAGGAATAGGTACCAACAAGGAGTTATTTGATCTCGCTTGGCTTGATTCCAAACTTGGGGAGATCTTTAAGACCTTGTAATCTATCTTATATGTTTTATATTACTATTTTAGTTTTGCATTAGTTCGAGCTAAGAAATTAAGTTTGCATCATTTGAAATCCCTTAAGGAATAGTCGATCCCATTTGTGAAATTCCGAGTTTATTATCATATATGGAGCATTATTGAGTTTGTGCTTGTCTTGTTGGATATATGAATGGTTTGAGTATAATTTTACTTGCACTTGATGATAGCAATAGGAGTCTTCCACACCATTGGTATTAATGGAACATATAAAGATAATTTAAATCGATATGTTGTAAGTTCATGGTTTGATTTACAAAAGTAAAAATTATCTGATTAGTCAAGTTAAGAAAGAAACCTTGAATAGAAAAAAAATTAAAAGTGCTATCAAAATAGAGTGAGAACAAGTTGAGGTAGAGTCTTTAAGATATATATATATATAGCTCCGCTTTTCTGCAACCCCTTGTAGAATAACTATTCGACAACCTTTTCTGAACCTCCACGAAACCCTCTCAGAACTTCATGCGACTAGACAGTGAACTTTCTAGCAGAATACCAGATTCACGTGGGAAGAGAGATGGGGATGGGAGGGGGTGGGGGTCTTTCTGAACTTCCACAGTGAACAATCTGAACTTCTCTGTAGCAGCAAGTGAACTTCCTGGCGGAGCACCAGATTCACGTGGGAAGAGAGGGGGAGGGTGCGGGGGTTGGGGGTCTTTCTAAACTTCCGAAGTGGAAAATCTGAACTTCTCTATAGCAGCAAGTTAACTTCCTGGCGGAGCACCAGATTCACGTAGGAAGAGAGGGGAGGGTGCGAGTGTTGGGGGATATTTCTGAACTTCCACGGTGGAAGATGTGAACTTCTATATAGTACCAAGTGAACTTCATGTCGGAGCATCAGATTCACGTGGGAAGAGAGGGGAGGCTGTGGGGCTTTCTGAACTTCCATGGTGGAAGATGTGAACTTCCTAGTAGATAGCAAGTGAACTTCATGTCGGAGCACCAGATTCACGTGGAAAAGAGTGGGAGGGTGGGGACGGGGTTGTGGGGAGGGGCTTTCTAAACTTCCACAGTGAATCTGAGGAGGTCTAGGGTGGGGCAGGGTGGCTCCGGAGGTGGGGCAGGGTGGTGCCGGAGTTCGGGCAGGCGGCTACGGAGGTGGGGTCGGGCGGCGCTAGAGGTGGGGCAAGGCGGCGCGACCAGATGTGGGGCAGGGGCGGTGCAGATCAAAGGTGCGGCGGGGGCGGCGCGCCGGAGATGGGACGAGGCATCACCAGAGGTGGGTCGGGGGCGGTGCGGGGGAGGTGGGGCGGAGGCCGCACGTGGGAGGTGGGGCGGAGGTCACGCGCGGGGAGGTGGGGCAGAGGCCGCGCACGAGGAGGTGGGGCGGAAGGTCTTTATTAGGGGAGGGGGTTGTAGAATAGGTATTCTACAATCTCTTAAGGGGGATGTAGATTAGTCATGTTCTATATATATATCGGAAATAGTGGGATACTCAGGAGGGTAGCTACGCACGTCTATACAACCATTGGATCAACTACATAGATCACTTGATATGAACCTAGGAGCATAACGTATACTAACGGTGTTACACCGGGTGCATATTTTCTAATTCAAAGCCACCATCACGTAGAGCCACGAAACTAGATTTTCCATATGCAAACACCACATGGTTTTCACAGCCATAAACCATTTCTTAAGGTACTCGTAAAGCGAACATCCATAGTAAACGCCACTATTTATTTTATCCACAAAAAAGTTCCATGGCGAGTTCCCACAATTCAGCCATGTTTCGCCATCGTGGACGATTGGCGTGGTCAGATACTTTTCACCACGCTGGAAAGAGAAACACTAGGGAAGAACAACCATGTTTCACGATCGTGGATGTGCGGCATGGGCCCATGCTTTCACATACCGTGGTGATTTTGCTGCCATGGGTCAAAGAGAGTAACACCAGGTGAAATTAGCCTTGCACCGTGGTCGTGGACAAGTGGTGTGGATGGATTCTTTCTCCACGATGAAAAGTGAAATGCTGGGGAAAACCAGCCATCATTCGAGGCCATGGAGCAGTAGCATGAACAAATGCTTTAGCTACCATGGTGGATTTTCTACCATGATTGAAAAGACAAACACTGGGAGCATTAGCCATTGTTCGCGATCGTGGTCGAATGACATGGAACAATGTTTTTTGCAAACTTACACCATGCAAACGCGCCGCACACAACTTTATGGAAAAATGGGATGCCGTTAGGACACGAACAACTCACCCCGTTTCATCATGATCCTGTCCGTAGTTGTGGTCTCTATATCCAACGGCAGCCACTGCGTGTGTAGGCAGCCGCCACGTTATAAAATCCGCATCCATATATATATATAAGGGGAAAAGAGCGAATATAAAAAGAGGAAATAGGCATGTGCCACTATATTGTAGTAAGACAAAGAGACGTTTTGAGATTTTGAATCCCAAGTGAATATGCTAATCTTGAAACACTTGGGACTACCACGCTAACTCATTCGGTCGAACCGAATACTTTTACATCATGTTGAGATTCATCTTTTGTGAACTGTTGATCACTAAGGTGTGGAAGCCTGCTAATATTGTTCAGATGGTTTGAGTAAGGTACTATTCATGAACTCATTCTAATGTATCTTATAGGATAAACACATGCTGCAATTGCCTCATTTATTTTATTGACTCAGCTTCATGAATATGATGATTGATACGTTCATTTTGCATCACTATTCTATATCATAATTTACTGTTATTCATTGATATATTTCATATTAAGAGATGATACTTATGTTATTTCATCTATTTTTACATGGTTGATGACTTTTTGAGGATGGACCACTGAACCCAGGATTCTGACGGGAAAAGCACCATCTAGAGGCAATTCTAGCGAAGATCAGAAAAATCCTAGAAAATATACGGAAAATCCTATTTTTCCAGAAAACGAAGGAAGCCATAAGGGGGAGCGGAGATGGGCCACAGGGGGCCCACACCACCCCCTGGCGTGGGCCACCCTAGGTCGCGCCACCAGGTGGTGTGGCCACCCTGGCCCCCTATGGCTCTGCTCTTTGGCGTATATAATCCTCCCGAAACACTAAGACTCGGGGAGCGACCACAACAATATTCCGCCGCCTCTGCGGGGCGGAAAACTGTAGAGAGAGAAAGAGCTCTCCGGCCGACAGAAATCTGCTGGGGAAATTCCTTCCCGGAGAGGGGAGATCGTCGCCATCAACACCGTCATCAAGTTGGACTTCACCGGGATCATCATCATCTCCATCATCATCTCCACCAGCACCATCATCACCACTCCATACCGCTGTAACAATTGAGTTGAATCTTACATAGTTCTTAGGGGAAACTTTCTTGGTGTTGATTACTTGTTGTAGTTGATGCTATTGAGTGGAACCATTCAATTATTGTCTATGTTCAGATTGTTACTTGTCATTATTTCATCTCTGATCTTGATCCATATGATGTCTCGTGAGTAGTTCGTTTAGTTCTTGAGGACATGGGAGAAGTCATGTTGTTAGTACTGGAATTGTGTTGAGAAAGATTCAATGGTTTGATAATTAAACTGTGGTGTTATTCTTCTAGTGGTGTCATGTGAATGTCGACTACATGATACTTCACCTTTAAGGGCCTAGGGGAATGCATTGTGTGTTTGGCTACTAATTGTAGGGGTTGCCGGAGTGACAGAAACTTGAACCCCCGTTAGGAAACCTTTGTACAAGGGAGTGTAGGATCTCAGAGTTTAAAGTTGTGGTTAGGTTTCTATCTTAATTACTTTATTGTACTTGCGGATGCTTGCAAGGGGTATAATCACAAGTATGTATTAGTCCTAGGAAGGTTAGTACATTAGGACAGGATCACCCACACAACACTTGTCAAACTAAAGAAGATTAATCAACTATATGAAGCAAAAGCACTTGACGATATTCCCATGTGTCCTTGAGAACGTTTGGTCATCTTAAGTAATACAACCGGCTTGTCCTTTCCTAAAGAAAGGATTGGGCCACTTGCTGCAATTATTATTATTGTCTTTTATTTACTCGTACTTTGTTTATCTGCATTATCAAAAAACCCTAAAAATCCATTTGTTAAGTATTTACAGAGAATTCCTGATCCAAGACACTCGTCAACACCTTCTGCTCCTCGTTGGGTTCGACACTCTTACTTATCAAAAATATTGTGATACACCCCCTATACTTGTGGGTCATCAAGACTATTTTCTAGCGCCGTTGCCGGGGAGTGTAGCGCTATCGAAGAGTGGAACTGGTAAAGGAAACTTCTACTATGAGTATTCTTTATTTCTGTTAGTTACTGTATTCTCAATATGGATAATTCACTTAGTTTCTTATTTAGTAATGCTACTACCACTTATAAGGTAGTAGATGAACCACCACCTGCTGAAAATGATACTTTTAAGATACCTACAAGAATTATTGATTGGGTTATGGATAACTACTATTTTGGAGATGGAACTGTCCATCCTGGTGATCATTTGCTCTTTATACACGAATTATGCGGGTTGTTCAAGTGTGCAGGTATTACAACAGATCAAGTCAAGAAGAAGTTATTCTCATTATCACTGAAAGGAAGAGCTGAGGAATGGTATAAGCTGCTGAAGAACGGCCAATCTCTTGAATGGGAGGAAGTAGTACCTCTCTTTTATTACAAATTTTATCCTCCTAGTGAGATTCACAAAGATCGGAATCAAATATACAACTTTTGGCCTCGTGATGGAGAGAGTACAGCTCAAGCTTGGGGGAGATTGAAGTTACTAATGCTCAAATGTCCTACTCATGAGCTCACTAACAATATTATTATAAATAACTTTTATGCAAGGCTTTCTCTTCATGATAAGGATCTATTGGATGCTTCTTGTGCTGGATCATTTACACGCATGGAAGAAGAAGCTTAATGGGATCTTCTAGACTGTATTCAAGACAAAGATGAAGCATGGGAGAATGATAAAGGAAGAAAGTCAGGTATAAATTTTGATTATGAATGCATTAAATCTTTTATGGGAACTGATGACTTTCGTAATATTAGTAATGCTTATGGTCTAGACTCTCAAAGTATTGCAAATTATTTTAAGGCTTTTGCTTCTTATATTGAAATTCCTAAAAAGAAATGGAATAAGTATCATGAGCCATATAAAGATATTGTGAATTGTGTTCCTGCAAGAGATACTGAAGTTTGTACTGCTAATCATATTTTACATGAACCTTACATTGAGAAAATGCCTTTCCTAGTTAAGATAAAGGAACATTCTAAGATAGCTAGTATGGTTAATGAAAGTACAAATAAAGCTATTGAACCTGATGAACAAATAGTTGTTGAACCTGTAATAGCAAATGTGAAAGGCTTTGTCACTAAATATGTAGAAGATGGACACACTATCCTCTGTATGGATACTTCTAATATTGTCTCACAAAGTAGTGTTATGAGAGCTAGTGTCCCTGTGTTTTTTGTTAGAATAAGTGATCATTGCTACAATGGTTCATGTGATAGTTATATCATTAAACTTATGCACGATAGTGAAGTTACTATGAGAGAGGGAAAACTGTTCTTATGCATCTCAATAATATTAAGTTTCCTCGCTTTATGTTGAAAGTCTTGATGGTGCACTTGTTTTGCCTTCCTATGCTAGTAGCCTCTGGTTTCAACAATTTATTTTCTTACAAAATTCCCATGCATAGGAAGTGGGTTAGCCTTAAACATGTGTATTTTTGCTTCTTAATGCTCTCTTTTACTTCAATTCATATTCTTATGTGAGCATCATTGAAATTATCATGCCCATCTTAATGGCTATAAAGAAAGAGCTTCTTCGGAGACAACCCAACATATATTTGTGCTTTCAGTTTTTTTTGTTTATTTGAGTCTAGGAAGTTATTTCTTCTGCAATAGCCTCTCCTTATCCTTTTTGTTTGGTTTTTGTGTCAAGATCAACCTCTAATGAGAGAGAAGTAATATTTGGGGAAGTTGTTGTCCCAAAACAGATTTTTGTGTTTCACTATAGAAAATCGTTACAAATCCCAGAACATCGTACTGATCTGTTAATTTTTGTGTGCATGCCCCAGGTTATTATTTAACTTTCGCTAGTTTTGCACTTTTTGATTTGAGCCACAGAAGATGTTCGAAAAAATAGATCTTTACCGGCTGGTCTGTTTTGACAGATTTTTGCCATTTCTGCATTTGCCTCTTAAATTGATTTCCTTTTTGAATTCATTTTGGGCTTTTGAGAGGAGTTGTTTCAGTAGCCTATGTTTTGATGGATTTTAGTTGAAATTGTACTTAAAAGGTTTATTAACTTGCATGCACTAATGTTGGTAATGAGAATTGTGTGAAGTTTTGTGTGAAAGAAATTTCCAAGTTTTAGGAGAAAATGGTGTAATAAGATGGTGAATGGTCAAAAGACTCAAGCAATATGTTTATGAAGATGAAGATATTGATGTTATTCAAGTGGTGAATCTTTAAAAATTTATCGAAGACCAAATTCAGAGACCTGTAGAGTCTTTTTTCGAATAGGTAACAGTTCTGGTAAGAAAAGGTACGCGGAAAATCTGTCAATTTATATTTTTGCAGTTTTTATCTAACATGGAAAGCAATGAGTCGAAAGAGGGACGGAAACGGAGCCCGGGTGGCTCACACCACCCTGTGGCACGGGCCTACCTGGTCGTGCCACCAGAGGGTGTGGCCACCCCGGAGCCCGTCTCTGACCCGTTTTCTCCCAGTACCTTCCTTTTGTTGTTAAACTTCGTAATATATAATCCCCCGGATCCCCCAAGGTTCGTATATCATGTTTTTGTTTCGATCTATTTCTGCCAAGAACTATTCTTAATGTTTAGAGGCACAATGGTCTCCGCCAACGATAAGGGAAAGGAGCCTGCGGAGGATGATCTCCAAGACTCTGAGCAGGGGGAGGACATCGAGAGTGAAGTTGAAGAGGAGGCAAAGGAAGGCTAGCATCTGCACACCAGCACCACCATTGCAAGCATTGGAGTGGTGGCTAATCCCGCCAAGTTCAAGAGGACTGCACGGATGTCCACTAGAGGGAAGACTCCGCGTCATTGCTTGGCTTCACGGTCACCTCCTCCATGCACCAAGAATCCCTTCCGTACCTTATCCATGAGCATCAATTCCAGAATACGCCCAAGGAAAAATTACCCTCCAATTGGGATATGCCTTGTTTTAACCATGCAGGAAAAAAAGACTTCAAGGAGGAAGAGTGGGGAAAGGATCGTAAGAGCTAGGATTCACAGCCTGACATGATCATGAACCGCATTGAGCACAATTCAGAGTTGATTCGTACTCTCACCTTCGAGATTGAGGACATGAGGGAATTGATTGAAAAGCTCATAGAGAGAACACCACCACTGAAGGAGTAATTCGTCATCAGGTTTTGGCATCCCCTTGGTTTGTTCCAAGCTTGGGGGAGTGCCGTGGTATCACATCACTATCTTTTATCTTTTTACCCTTTTTAAGTAGATTCATATCTTGAATAGAGAAGTTATCATATAGGATGGTTTGCATTATTGAAGTATCTCTCCTCTAGTTAGATATCTATGTATCCCTTGGTGTGAGTTGTCGTTATGGAATATTAATGAGAAGTTCTATCATTTACTTTTTGCACATCTTATATTAGTTTTCAATTTCTATTATATGATTGATCTTGTTGTTAGTATTGGTATCACTTTGGGATCATGGAGTAAATTTAGTTGGTTTTGGCAAACCTGGCTCGGTCAGTAGCAACACTATTATGAGAATTGATTGAAAAAGATAAATGTACTCTTAAGAAATATAATTTCATCATCTTTCTTTCTTGATTGTCTCATAAGCTTAGTATTCTGTAGTTAAGATCTCTTGTGCTTCCAAGGAAGATTGCATGTTTGTTTTTATCACGTGTATGTTTCTTTGTTTCCTTCAACTCTTATGCTTGCTACCCAGCCTTGCTAGCCTAAAACCTGTACTGAGAGGGAATGCTTCTTGTGCATCCAATCCTTAAACCAAAACCTATGCCATTTGTGTCCACCATACCTACCTATTAGCATTATTTCTATTCCAACTAAACTCATGTTTTTATCTACCTTCCAAGTTAAACTTGTTATGTGAAAATTAGTGATTAAAGCTCTCACGAACTTGATGGCACACCTTACTTTCTTGCACTTAATAAACTTGAACCATTGTGCCCATCTATGTTGCGTATATGCTTGCGTTTTGTAAGTTATGAATTAGCAGAACTATGTTATCAAGGGGAACGCTTTCAACATTGCACTTTATTTAGTTGATATCATGTTCTTTTGCTTATGGATCCCGACGGTGTGAAATGAAAGGGGAGCTTGTAAGGCTCATGGAGTTCGTATATGTGTTAGAGAAATGCCTGGGCCGCTAGTCTAAGCCATGCCTAATCATGGTGGGAACCTGCAACATAACCATAGTGAGCAATCCATGAAGCATCCTCAATAAAAAAACCCTATGCAAATAGGAAAGAAAAAAGAGACCCTATGCAAATAGGAAATAAAAGGATTGCTGAGATGCTCATTGTCTACTTGCCTTGTCATTTTGATATGGGGAATCTTCCGTATCATCGGGCAAGGGGTACCTCATTGGCAGTTCTCTATGATACACATGTATTTACAATGACAAGAACTTACTTGTGACAAGTTGAGTAGCATGAGGAACGGTACTCGTAAGTAAGGGGCATGAGATTTTCAGCTTATAGATTGTCAAGCATATCCTCATATTTGATCACTTTAACCTTAATCACCTAAAGATGCTTATGATAGGGGCAATGAGAGCTGGAAGCTAATAAGTACCATAATTTTTGGAAGCTCTTTATTTAACTTGAAATCCCTACTTCCCTCTGTGAAGGGCCTATCTTCCACTTTTTAGTTGAGTCAGTAAACCTATTCCTTTGTATCTAAGCAAGTATTTGAGTTGTTATGTTTCATTCATTCATATGATGATTTATTCAATCATGTTTCTTATGTTCCTTGTTTTGCACACTACTCTTATCTTAGTGAATATTACTTTAAAAGCTATCATTGAAAACCCCATTATGTTGTAACTCCTGCAAATTGTTAACCTTTCTTTGACCAAGAGAAAAGTTTGCCATTACCAATTATGATTTACTTTGTGTATATTTATTGTGTTTCCTTTACTTATTGCAAGTTAAGTTTTATAATAGTGAGTTGTCTTCTACTATGATTTATGTATTGATGAATGTGATGCTTCTTGTCTCATTATTTTATCAACACTTCACTCCATAAACCTGCGGTCATGTTTATTGAGCTCAGTTTTCGCTTGGGGACAAGCGAAGTATAAGCTTGGAGGAGTTGATACGTCCATTTTGCATCACTATTCTATATCATAATTTACTGTTATTCATTGATATATTTCATATTAAGAGATGATACTTATGTTATTTCATCTATTTTTGCATGGTTGATGACTTTTGGAGGATGGACCACTAAAGCCAGGATTCTGCGAGGAAAAGCACCATCCAGAGGAAATTTTGGCGAAGATCAGAAAAATACAAGAAAATATACTGAAAATCCTATTTTTCTAGAAGACGAAGGAAGCCAGAAGGGGAGTGGAGATGGGCCACAGGGGGGCCACACCACCCCCTGGCGTGGGCCACCCTAGGCTGCGCCACTAGGTGGTGTGGCCACCCTGGCCCACCTCTGGCTCTACTCTTTGGTGTATATAATCCTCCTGAAACCCTAAGACTCGGGGAGCGACCACAGAAACATTCCACCGCCTCTTCGGGGCGGAAAACTGCAGAGAGAGAAAGTGATGAAGCCCGTCCTGCGGATGCTACTACATCCACAACGCCAAGTCCCCAAGATCGTCCCCAAGTCAACCAAGAAGATGGACCAGGAGCAGCCATCTCCAAAACGAGAGTCTCCGGCATCATCGCCCCGGAGAGTCCGCCCGAATCTAGCCGGAGTGTCCGGCATGACTCAGCCGGAGTGTCCGACCTACCCCAGCCCCGTCCTGGCGTGGACATTCTGTGTGCTACATCGGACTCTACCCGGACACTACCCGGAGTGTTCGGCCTCCCCGGACTGTCCGGCCCACTTGACCCAGAGTGTTCGGCCTACGCGATGGTCCTACGTGCCAACATCTGGGCCCTCGGCCCATGCACCCCTCTATTCCGCACCAAACCCTAGTTTTATGCCCAAACTACCCCTGAACTTGTGGCTGGCCTATAAATAGAGCCCCCACCCCTCATTGTATCCCTTAGGCATAGATGATAGACTAAACAAAACCCCCTTTGTGGAATCTCTAGTTTTGCCTCATCCCCTTCTGCCAAAGGGGATCGACTATCGTCACCACCTCGTTGGAGTTTGCATCGCGTCTCCCTCGTTGTACAAGGCCTTGGCATCGGTGTCCCTTTGCCAAGACGTCAAGACCCTCTCCAAGGTGTTCTTCCCTCTCCGCTTGGGATTTACGGGAGCACGTTGACCGATCTTTCCTTGCGAGGATTCTATCGGACCGGTGGCCACCGGTGAGAGAAATCGGCCTTGTATCGTGTGTGTTTTGCGTGTGTTCATCGTGTTCTTCGTGAGGTGTGCGTCCGCTTCCGCTACCTTCTCCCTTTCCCCTCGCTTTCCCATCGATTTGACCACGAGATCCATGAAGATCGGGCCACCCTAGAGGTTTGCCCTCATCATCTGGTATCAGCAGCTTTTGGTTGCCACGGATTTCTCCTCGATTTGGTCTTTTCCCCCATAAATTCGAAAATCCACAAAAATAGCTTAAATTTCGTGTTTAGGATCGATCTGTGATTTGAGTGCATTTTGGTAGGTTTTAATCTGTGGATTACTTGCTAAACTTGTTGATCTACCTTCCCCTGCGTTCCCATGGCTTAATTCCTTGTTTTCCCCCATCAATTTGAGGTTTTGGTTCAAGTTTTTCCGCCAAAACTCGTCCCGTTCGTGTTCTGGAACTTCTGGATCGACCGGACCGGACTGTTCGGCCAAAACAGACCGGAGTATCCGCCCCACCGGAGTTTCCGGCCTAAACTAACCGGAATCTCCGCCCCAGCCGGACTGTCCGGCCTGCGCGCACCGGACTGTCCGCCCCCCTGCTGACAGAAAAATCTGCTTCACGGTTTTGAGCATAACTTTTGTATACGAACTCGGATTTTGGTGTTCTTTAGCTCGTTTTGAAGAGGAGAAAGAGATCTACATCATCATCTCCGTGGTTCATGCTATCTACTCCATCCAAATTCCGTGAGCAAGGCGGAATCCACCAATAAAGGGTGAAGATCGGCGATGAAAGGTATAAAATTCCGCGACTTCTCCCCACTTGCATCCCTTTATGAGCCACACTATCTTTGCGTTCAACAAACACCTATTGAGACTAGTTCCTCCTATGATTGCTTGGGCTATGCACATTTGATACCTTGTAGAATTCCGAGCAAAAGTTGTGAGCGCGCTATCTCATATAGTTATCTTGTATAGTTGTTGCCACAAGGAAGGGACAAGTGAAAAAGAAAAGAAAAAGAGAAAAAAAATATAGAAAAAAAGAACAAAAAGAAAGAAAGAAACAAGTGCCTCATAGAATAGGAAGCGCAAGCTTGATGAGCATCAAATAGGTGGTACTTATTATGCATATCTTGTAGCCCACCAATTTATTGCAATCGAACTAGCGTCTCTCCTTGCACTTGTGCGACACGAGCTTATAGTCTTCACTAGGTAATCATTTGGTTCTTAGCTCACTTTCTCTGTCGCGCAAGTCCCATTTATCCCACCGTGTGTGTTTCCTTGTATATAATTCCTATCTTGTGGATTGACTTGTTTTGTTTTGTGATCATCGTGGTTCTTTACTTGCCATTACAATATCTTGATTTCGGATTGTTCTTGGACACGCCACTTTCCATACCCATCCACCATAAGCTTTGTGTATGTGTGTTTTTAGTGGTTAGTTGGTTTTGGTGTTCTGCGTGAACTTCACTTTGCTTGGTTTTGATTGCTCTCAAGTGTTGCCACTTGCACGATACTATCTTCCAATGTAAAGTAAGGTTTGGCGTTGCATCCCTAACCCCCTATCACTTCCATATACAACACTTGGTCTTGTGATACATGTCTAGGGACTCTGGAACCGAGGATGATTTCTATGAAGAATCCACGATGAGCCACCATGCATATGCCTCCACAAGCATGGATGACATGATGGAGCACTACACTGACAATGGCTCCACATGCTTGGGTGATATGGAGTTCTACAAAAACAATAACTCCCCAAGCATGGACGACTTAAAGAACAACAACGTCAAGCTCCTCCAGTCACGTCGACCAAGACGGAGCCTCCACCTCGAGAGCGCCAAGGTCCACCATCACATGGACAAGTTCGAAAGCTCCCTCAACACCTTCAAGAGCGACATGGACAACAACTTCGCCAAAACCATGAGCATGATGGCCAAGACTAATGATGCTTTGCGCTCATTACAACACCTCACCAAGAAGAATGCCAAGGACAAGGAGCATCTTCACGAGCGTCATGTGGATGACCAAGTGCGCCATCTACATCAACCTTTGGCAAGGCACACCAATGACCTCCGTCGACACCATCATAAGGCGCCTTCAACTACTCGTGCCACCACCAAAAGGGCACCAAGAGCAAGCTCTCCTCCATGCCATCAAGCTTCACGCTAAGAGTCTACACTTCAATATGGAGGAAGCCAAGGCCACATATGTGATGAAGTCGATCCGAGCACTGCTCTCGACAACAACATGAGCCTACTTCCACCACTACCACAAGATGGCGATGACAAGGTCAAGAATGGTGAGCATGGGACTTTCCCTTCACCAAAGGAGGCGCAAGGAGTTGAGAGAACCGAGCCTACCCCCATATGCTTGAGTGATGATGTGGTACCAATCCCATGTGAGTATGAGAGCCACTTAGCCCACTTGAGTGAAAAAAAGAGTGAGATGAGTGACTCCACCATACGTGAGATTGAGTGCTTCCACTTGGAGGGCATGAGTGATACACCGAGTGAGTTGAGAGTGGTAGTTGATAGGTCATGTGAGACCACTTTCATTGCTAACAACTTACCCTCTACCTCTAGTGTGTTTCCTCATGATGTGCTAGGTTCCATGGATCAAGAAGCACCAAGCTTGGAGATGATGATGCCTCCGACCAAGAAGATGTACATGGTGGATGAAGATGATGCCATCCCCATACGTGATGAAGAAGTCGCCCACATGGAGACCAACACTACCACAACACCCACTTCATATGAGAGGTATGAACAAGGTAAGAATATGGGTGTTGATGATGCCATGATCCCACTAGTGGACATGATGACTTGTGATGATTTGCATGCTATGGATGATGTTTGTGATATCACATATACTTCATTGATATTTCCATGTGATACTTTGCCTTTGCATAATGTTGAGCATGTGAAATTATTTGATTGTGATGATGTTGCCATAGACATGCTATGCTCTAAACGCTACGTTGACGATATCATTGCTTGCACTTTGTTGAACAATTGCTCTTTCCAATGTTTTGCTTGCAATGATGTTACCAATGGTACCCCTCGAACCATGCTTTGTCATGAATGTTTTATAATCTCTCCCGTTGCTTGCAATAAGTTGAATAATTTCTCTTTCACTTGTTTTGCTTGCAACAATAAGTCTCATATGGTTTATATTGAGATGGCCCCCATAGCTTTCTCAAATGTTGGAGATTTTGATGATTGCCATGATAAGCATGTTCCCCACTTGCATACTCAACATGCCTATTTTTCATACTTGATTGACACTAATGGTGATGTGCACAAGAAGAGATACGTCATGATGGATGATGTGTTTCTCTACCATGCACACGCATTCTTCCTTTTATCTATGATGTGTGTAGGTACCCTCACAAGAATGTCAACCTCGGTTGAGCACGAGTTGACAAAAAGAGCTCTAGAGAGCATCCCCCAAGTGAGTTCAAGATCGAACCCAGCTCTAATACCTTTTGCATGCTTTGCATCTTTCAGGTTGAACAATTGCTCTTTCCTATGGTTTGCTTGCAAGCATGTTAATGGTATTCTTTCACCTTGTGACAATCATGTTTTGTCGCTATTGGATATTGATGCTTTGTGTGTTGCCACAAAAATGTTGAACAATTTCTCTTTCCGATGTTTTGTGTGCAACCATAATGCCATTTTGAGCATGTATTGTCATGAGAGCTTCCAAGTCTCTCGTATTGTTGTTGCAACAAACATAAGGACCACTTGCTCTTTCATATGGTTTGTTTACAAACATGTTGTTTTTGCTTTCGCCTGCGATACTCATACTCCAATGATTTTGGCTTTTGATGATATGTGTATGGCGTCCAACATTTTGAACAATTGTTCTTTCCAATGGTTGATTTGCACACATAATGATGTTGCTTTGGATATTCTTCCTCATGTGTTTTTGCCAAATTCTCCTAGCTTTGCATCAAAGATGTTGATCAATATTTTAGTCAATTGCTTTGAGTGCCACACTAAGATGTTTTATGGAGTTTTTGAGTTCCCACATTTGGATGATGTTCAATTAACTTCCATGCACTTTGACCTTGCATACGCATTTCGTTTGTGATACTTGAGTTGTGCTAATAGTGTTGTGCACAAGAATGGACATGCCACAAATGACATGCTCCTCTATCACACACAAACATATTTTGCTTGGTCTTTGTTGTATGAAGGTACAATTGCATACGCGTCAACCTCTATGGACAAAGAGTTGACAAGACGAATCGAAGAGAGTTACCTAGGGCTACCCTTCACTAAGCTATCTCTACATTATAAGGTGACTTTCCTCTACTTGAGGACTCATGCTATAATCTTCATAAATTGGCTACTCTTTGAGTGTTGCTTCGCTTTTGTTGTGAGCTTTGTAGGCTTCATGGAAGGTGAAGGAACATTGAAGAGTTGCCACATCAAGCTTCTCAAGGACGACTATATGGTGAACCCCTAGATCAAGAAGGTCTCTCGACATCATCTTCTTAGGATGAGCATGAAGAGTCGAGGACGGCTCTCTTTCAAGGGCGGGGGGAGCTGATGCAGCCCGTCCTGCGGACGCTATTACATCCACAACGCCAAGTCCCCAAGATCGTCCCCAAGTCAACCAAGAAGATGGACCAGAAGCAGCCAGCTCTAGAACGAGAGTCTCCGCCGCCATCGCCCCGGAGAATCCGCCCGAATCTAGCCGGAGTGTCCGGCGCAGCCGGACTATCCGGCGCGACTCAGCCGGAGTGTCCGGCCTACCCCAGCCCTGTCCTGGCGCGGACATTCTATGTGCTACATCGGACTCTACCCGGACACTACCCGGAGTGTCCGGCCACCCCGGACTGTCCGGCCCACTTGACCCAGAGTGTCCGGCCTACGCGATGGTCCTGCGTGCCAACATCTGGGCCCTTGGCCCATGTACCCCTCTATTCCGCACCAAACCCTAGTTTTATGCCCAAACTACCCCTGAACTTGTGGCTGGCCTATAAATAGAGCCCCCACCCCTCATTGTATCCATTAGGCATAGATGATAGACTAAACAAAACCCCCTTTGTGGAATCTCTAGTTTTGCCTCATCCCCTTCTACCAAAGGGGATCGACTATCGTCACCACCTCGTTGGGCTTTGCATCGCGCCTCCCTCGTTGTACAAGGCCTTGGCATCGGTGTCCCATTGCCAAGACGTCAAGACCCTCTCCAAGGTGTTCTTCCCTCTCCGCTTGGGATTGATGGGAGCACGTTGACCGATCTTTCCTTGCGAGGATTCTATCGGACCGGTGGCCACCGGTGAGAGCAATCGGCCTTGTATCGTGTGTGTTTTGCGTGTGTTCATCGTGTTCTTCGCGAGGTGTGCATCCGCTTCTTCTACCTTCTCCCTTTCCCCTCGCTTTCCCATCGATTTGACCATGAGATCCGTGAAGATCGGGACACCCTAGAGGTTTGCCCTCATCAGAAAGACCTCTCCGGCAGGCAGAAATCTGCCGGGGAAATTCCTTCCCAGAGAGGGGAGATCGTCGCCATCAATACCATCATCAAGCTGGACTTCATCAGGATCATCATCATCATCTCCACCAGCACCATCATCACCACTGCATACCGTTGTAACAATTGGGTTGAATCTTGCATAGTTCTTAGGGGAAACTTTCCCGGTGTTGATTACTTGTTGTAGTTGATGCTATTGAGTGGAACCATTGAATTGTTGTGTATGTTTAGATTGTTACTTGTCATTATTTCATCTCTGATCTTGATCCATATGATGTCTGGTGAGTAGTTTGTTTAGATCTTGAGGACATGGGAGAATTCATGTTGTTAGTAGTGGAATTGTGTTGAGAAAGATTCAATGGTTTGATAATTAAGTTGTGGTGTTATTCTTCCAGTGGTGTCATGTGAACGTCGACTACATGATACTTCACCTTTAAGGGCCTAGGGGAATGCATTGTGTGTTTGGCTACTAATCGTAGGGGTTGAGGAGTGGCAGAAACCTGAACCCCCGTTAGGAAACCTTTGCACAAGGGAGTGTAGGATCTCAGAGTTTAAAGTTATGGTTAGGTTTCTATCTTAATTACTTTCTTGAACTTGCGGATTCTTGCAAGGGGTATAATCAGAAGTATGTAGTAGTCCTAGGAAGGTTAGTACATTAGCACAGGTTCACCCACACAACACTTGTCAAACTAAAGAAGATTAATCAACTATATGAAGCGAAAGCACTTGACAATATTCCCATGTGTCCTTGAGAACGTTTGGTCATCTTAAGTAATACAATCGGCTTGTCCTTTGCTAAAGAAAAGATTGGGCCACTTACTGCAATTATTATTATTGTATTTTATTTACTCATACTTTATTTATCTGCATTATCATCAAAACCCCTAAAAATCCATTTGCTAAGTATTTACATAGAATTCTTGATACAAGACACTCGTCAACACCTTCTTCTCCTCGTTGGGTTCGACACTCTTACTTATTGAAAATACTGTGATACACCCCCTTTACTTTTGGGTCATCAATGATCACGTTCACTAAGCCAGACTTGCTCGGGATGAGCAAGAGTCTAAGCTACGGGAAGTTGATGAGTGCTTATTTGCATCATGTTTTATATTATTGTTTTGCATTATAGTGGTAGGATTTTGGTATTTTACGGCGTTCGCGCGCACATTTTATGTCTATTTTCACAAGGATTAGGATAGATGATGGATACAATTGACACATTTCTTGGAGCAGTTGTATTGGGGAGAAAAGGAGTCAAAAACAACGTAAATCGCTTATTTGGGAAATATCAATAACACCAGAAGAAAACTAGAAGCGATCGGGGCATCTAGAAAGTTGGACGACCAACTATACAGCGAGAATAATTTTTCGACCGTATAGTTGGCGCCGCCTCCGCCTCCTCAAATAGTTTCACCCCGTGCAACTGGATCGGGGATATGACATACAGAACACCCAGAAATCTCCGAAAACCTCACCTCCAGAAGGAATCTGGAGGGGGAACTTGCCCAAGGGATCCATCATCGCCCTACACAGATCTGGGAGGCCAAGGCATCATTCTTCATCTTCATCAACCGCTTCACCACCATCAGCTCCATCCATCCCATCTTCACCCCATCTAGATCTTGTTGTAATTTCCATACTCGTTGTGGATTTATACAAGAACTATTCATTTACAATTGTTTCCATTGCCATTGACATGATGTTGATTTCCTCCATGTCTAAGTAGATCATTAGTTCTTGGGGAGATGGAGAAACCCTAGCATATGATTGAGACAAGATAGAGATTATTATGTTATACATCATTGTGTGTATGTGTTAATAGTCTTCATCTTGATGTTTGGAGTTGTGCACCTCCTTAATATTTGCCTCTTATGGGGACACGATGAAGGGGATTACTTGTTGGTAGACGGAGGGATGATAACACTTACTATGACTATAAAGCTCTTGTCATTCTTTACGTACTAACTTGGGGAAACAAGGAGAACTCATAAAGCCATGTCCATGCCATGGGAGAAATCCCTTAATAGCGCGATAATACGACTGATGTCATTTATCTGTCACCTGTGGTTATGAAGGATGATGTGAGCAGTGGTTGCTGCCTATTTGTCCATATATGGAGCTCCTCCCACATACATACATATCATGAGAATATTTGTTATAATAATCTTAATTGCTTAGTCTAAATTACTAGCGGTGTATCCATCACTCCCCGAGAACGCCTTTTTCCCTATTGTAGTTACAAGCTCTTTTACATACGCAATTCTTACTTTCTACATTAAGTTTTACTTTACTTTAATTGCTTCATTCAATCAAAAACCCAAAAATAATTCTACTTTTCTTGCATCACAAAATTATTCCTTAAGTACTTCGTTTAGTTTTAGTTAAAAGCATTTTATTCTTTCGCCTACTGCTCCCTGTGGGATCGATATCTTTATTTCGAAACTAGCTACAAATGATTTGTGCACTTGCAGTCATCATGTGGCTAAGTAGCCATATCGTAAAGAAAATACATCTAAGCGTAGGTAGTAGCTATGATGTCTACGCAGTTCTATTCTTGTAGACAGTTGTTGGGCCTCCAAGTGCAGAGGTTTGTAGAACAGCAGCAAGTTTTCCCTTAAGTGGATCACTCAAGGTTTATCGAACTCAGGGAGGAAGTGGTCAAAGGTATCCCCTCTCAAGCAACCCTGCAATCAAGATACAAGAAGTCTCTTGTGTCCCTAACACACCCAATACACTTGTCAGGTGTATAGGTGCACTAGTTCGGCAAAGAGATAGTGAAATACAAGTCGTATGGATAATTATAAGTGGTAGAGATAGTGAAATACAAGTCGTATGGATAATTATAAGTGGTAATGGTGCCACAAAATAGCTTGATGGCGTGGAATAGACTAAAGGCAAACTGAAATAAAGATGGAAGCAAGCAAACATGTAACAGATCTAATTGCAAACGGTGTTTCAATGTTTAGAAACAAGGCCTAGGGATCATACTTTCGCTAATGAACACTCTCATATAAATATCTTCTCTTCATGATACTACTCTGAACTACTCTCCCGTTGGACACTCTAATCCATGGTAGGGCTATAACAACACACCTCAAAGTTCACTTTCCCCATCTAGATAACCCCACACTGTTACCTTGAGCTCTAGATGGTTCCAACAAACACCACAATTTCATAGAAACATCCAACTCCAAATATAACTCATAACAAGTATTTGTAATCTCTAGCCTAAGTGCCACTCTGGTGTGCACACTGTCAACTTCACACACATGGGGAGAGCAGAGATCTATTTAAAGCACTTGAGTAGCAAGGTAGATCTACTTGATTACAAAGCTCATGATCATAATATGATCATGCATAGAGGTGAACACATAGCTACCGGTAGAACCCTTAGCCTCGAGAGAGGACTACTCCCTCCTCATCATGGGAATCAGCAACGGTGATGGAGATGGTGGTGGAGATCAATGGAGATGGCTCCAGGGGCACTTCCCCGTCCCGGCAGGGTGCCGGAATAGAGACTTTTTGTCCCCCGAATCTCCCCTTCGGTGGCGGCGGCGCTGCGGAACTTTTTGTGGCTGGAGGCTTGACTATCTAGGGTTTTTGCCTCGGGGGAGATATATAAGCGAAAGAGGCAAGGTCGGTGGCCGGACAGGGGGCGCACACCATGCCCTGGCGCGGCCAAGGGGGACCCGCACCCAGGGGTGGTGTGGCCACCCTGTGTCCCCTCTCCGTCTCGTATTCTGGCTTCGTGAGTCTCTGGGAAAAATAGGCATATTGGCTTTTGTCCCGTCCAATTCCGAGAATATTCATTTTCTGACTTTCTGGAACCAAAAACAGCATAAAACAGGCAACTGACACTGTGGCTCTTGTTAATAGGTTAGTCCAAGAAATCATATGAAAAGTACTCCAAAGTGTGGACAAAACATAAGAAAGTAGATAAAACCAAGCATAGAACATCAAAAATTATAGATACATTTGCAATGTATCAACATCCCCAAGCTTAACTCCTGCTCGTCCTCGAGTAGGCAAGTGATAAAAAGAAAGAATAATTTTTGAGGTGACATGCACCATCATAAATTTTATCAAAGTATTTGTAAAACATTCAATGTTGGGATCATAGTACTTCAATCATAACATGAAAGACAAAGTTCTAGCAATAAGACAAAGAAACTATGTTGCAACATGAAAATGCACAAACAAATGATTCATGAATAACAATGCTTTGCAAGACGTTTGTTTGTTTCACATAAAGAAAACATATCATAGTAGTATTCAGCTTGTCCCTCATAGAGTAGCAAATATAAATGCATAGGACACCTTCAAAGTTCATAAGAGTGACTAGCTACAAATAGTTTAAAACAAGCAATATCAAAGCTATGCATCAATCAACAAGTCTTGGGACAATGCACATAGAACTAAGAATGGACACTATGCTCTCAAAGTAGGTCCATAAAGATAGAAGGTGGAAACTCAACATAAAAGTAAAAGAAAGGCCTTCATAGAAGGAAGCAGGGATTCAAGTCTCATAAAGAGCTTCCAAAAATTATGGTACTTTTTAGCTTTCAGCTCTCATTGCCCCTACCATAAGCATCTTGAAGTGATTGAGATTAAAGTGAACAAACTATGGAGTATATGCTTGATAAAGTATAAGTTAGAAATCTCATTTTCCTTGAATACGAGTGTAGCATCCCATCTGTTTAACATATGTAATGCTACATGGTTTAGTAATATAATGGCTACTTCCTACATATAATTGTTGCATCATAATTATATCATGCTCATGTCATCATGCCACCTTGCATTTGAGCATCATATAAAACCCCTTTTCATTTGGTTCTTCTCTCATATGCATTAGTAATTGTATTTGACTCTTGATATATTGTATTTGGTTCTTGATAAATGCTTGATGCCCAAGTTGAGTTGGGGGCATATCTTTTATTCAACTCCATCACCTTTCTTTGTCACCACTTTATAATTCCACCATCCTAATTATCCATGAGCTTTACTTTTCCTTTGGCATTTAAATCTAGCTCATGTGGGTTGGGATGGATCCTTCTTACCACTCCACATGTTTCCATGCAAGTATCATGTTGTCTTCACATTTTTGATATGTGGAGCCACCTTTGCATGCCTTGTGAGTGGTACCCCTTTTCAAGCTTCCATATGGGATCATTATGAATGCATGCTCATGTTGGAATATTTTTGGGACTATTAAACTTCTAGTGGAACATACACACTAGCAAGTCCAAATTATATTCAAATATGATCATCTCCATCTACTCCACATGGAACCTTCTTTTTAATTCTTTTGGCTTGGCCTAGATCCATATTTTTGGAATGCATGTGAATGAATGCCATGTGAATTATCTATTGTTTTGACAAGAAGAAAACATGGCATTTAATGCTTTTGCATGGGCCATGCAAATATCACCACCATCCCCATCTTTTGGGTTTTTCTTGTATTTTTGGAAGTGGAGCATGATCCTTTGAGAATCAATCCAGGTTGGCCATTCTTTTGCTTACCATCAAACCTTACCCCTCTCTCTTTATCCATCACCCCATCTATGCATGATCATGTGGGATCATTTTCCCATAAACCCCACCTCTCTCTCTCTCTTTCTTGAGTTTTTCTTCACCATCACCTTGTGCTAAACCAAAAAAAACTCACCACTATATCTTTGCTTGATCTAGTTGGCATGTGGTTAAAAACCTAAAACCCTAATCAAACCCTAACCCTAGCCTTTCCCTCTAATCCCTATCTCTCTAAAAACCCTAGCCTAATCCACCCAAGCCGAGCTACCACCCTCATCTCTAGCTTTGGCTACCCCCAAACCTGGCTCTAGCTACCCCCTCTCAAACCCTAACCTAACCAAGCCCCAACCCTAGCTCCATGCCGAGCACACCCTAGCTAACCCGACTCTCTCTCTCTCTCTCTCTCTCTCTCTCTCTCTCTCTCCCTGCCATGCTGGCCCCACACCCGAGCTACCCCTCTCTCCCTGGCACACCTGGCAGCCCCTACCCCCCGGCCCTGCCTTGGCCGCCCGTGTCGAGCACGTGAGGTGGAGGAACAAAAGGTGGCCGAGCCACCTTTTGCTTTCCACCCCGAGCCCCACGGCACCCTCTCTTCCCGTCCCTATCTACTCCCTCTCCCTCGTCTGGTAGCAGCCCCAGATCCCCAGGGCCTCGCCTCTGCCTCCCCCTTCTCCCCTGCCACCGCTCTTCTCCAACTCCGACCGCCGTCGGCCTCACCTTCCCCTCCTTGTTCGGCCGGCGGCATGGCGTGTCTTGGTGTCGAGCAAGCCCGCCGCAGCCCCGGCGATGTCCCTGTTCACGGCCACGAGGAGGAGACGGACCTGCAGACGCCGTTCGCCGACGCCACCGAAACCCTAGCTCCGGCGGAATGCCTGCATCGTCGTAACCCCGGTGCGTCCTGTCCCGATCCGACCACTCCGTCGACCTCGCGGTGAGCCCAGCTTCCTCCCGGACACCTCCTCTCGCTCGATGACACGCTGTGCTCGCCGGACGTTGTGCCGAGCACTCTCGGTGCAGCGGTGGCCGCTGGCGTCTGCACGTCTCCGCGCCGCGTAACGCCTTATCTAGCCTCCGCCCGCCCTCCTGTCACCATCCTCTCGCTTGTCGCACTGGTTCCAGCCCTCGTCGCGCACAGCGCAGGTTGCGGGGTCGAACCCCCGCGCCGCGCGCGTCGCGCGTTCGCCTGTCGATCACGGATATGTCGGTCGATTCAGAGAAGGAGAAGAACAGTGGGCCTGTGGTCACTTTACAATAGCCCCCCTTTTTAATTCGCTCTCAACCCGTGGTACACCGGGCCCTACCGGTCAGCCTCCCTGTTCTTTTTACAGATAGGCACCCCAGGTTCCAAAAACCCCAACCCGCAGTCCCCGGATCCGCCACGTGTCGCCCCCCGGCTGGCCGCGCGCGCAGTGGACCCGCGGCCCCGTTGGACCCACCTGTCGGTCTCCTGGGCTAGCCTTTGTGCCGGTGTGAAAAGGTTCTGCGCGTCGTTCCCGCACAGTCAGCATCGGTCCCACCTGCCTGTGACTGTAGCTAGGTGTGGCTGAGTATAAAAAGTATTTTCGTTTATATGTTTAATAAAAACAATTTTAGAAAAATGTTAAATATGAATTTAAATCTGTTTTTCATAACTTTTAAATTATAAATCCAAATAATACAAATGATATATGTTTTTGAATCAGAAAAATGTGAGGAATTCAAATATGCCATTCAAAATATTATTTGAGCACTTTAAACTTTCGAGCTAATTAAAAATTGCAATAAAAATGCCTTTTCTTAAATAATTGATAACTTTAATTCTACAACTCCGAATTCGACAAATAATATGTCTAAATCGATCAGCGCGACGAGCCCGTTCTAACTATGCATTCCTTGTTCTGAATTGCAGCATGCATCATATAAATAATAAGTATACAACAACTTAATTGGGAATAAAAAGTGACCAAAACTCAACAAAATGCTTTAATCTTGTACACCACACGTCACCCATGCCATGCTACACTAGTGCCATGTAAATTGTGCATCATTCATCATGGCATGCTTGTTTGCTTGTTGCATTTTAATTCATATGCTTGTGCACTTTATTTATGTTGGCCCTTGTTTGTTTGGTTCTTCTTCGAATAGACACCGAGTAGGGGATATATCAGGAATCCCAGGAGCACTACCCAGATCCGTCTCTCGCTTCAACTGAGCTGCCAGGCAAGCACTACCACATGCTTGCATACATATAGTACCTATTGCATCTATCTTATTCTTGCATCATTGAGTCGCGATTGCATTAAATTGAATCCCAAGTACTGCATAGCCTTTACTTTTAAACCCCACCGAGCCTGTTCCTCAATCCCATGAGCCATTACTACAGGAGTTGTTTGAGGCATGCGAGTCGTAGAAAAGCATGTGTAGGGTATGTGAGCGTCTGATGGATAATGAGGTACCTAAACAACTTAACCTGAGTAGTAATGGGACAACTAATGAAAGAGTCACCAGTGAGCTATATCTGCTATTTGGTTTTTCATGCTCACTTGTGTCCCGTAGGACCCCGAGTACTTGATTCCTGTTCCTTGACTATTCGCACTATCCACATCCGGGAGGCCTTATGGACCCCCCTGAGCCAGAGCTTGATTCATTTCTATTTCTTGGGGCCACAAGTAGTTTGGGGCTTTGTTACTATTCTGTACTTATGCCATGCTTACTCTTTTATTTAAGATTGTGTGTGGAGCACCTGTACTATTTTGGATCGCGCCATGTTTTCACGGTATCGACAAGCCCAGTCATATTTTCGGATTCCCAGTCGTTTACAGCCGTCGTCGCAAACCCTGGGTCCGTTCTGGAGCCAGCCAACTTCGTTGCGGGTAGCTTAGTGGGGTGGCCCCCTGAAATATTTCTGAATCCTGTGACTGCTTTGTCGTGACTGCCTTGTTGGGTTTTGAGTTCGTTTTTCCGAGGTTGATCGAGTGTGTGTTGCTATTTGTGCACCCCTGCAGGGTAAATCTTTCTGAAAGCCGTGTCCGCGGTTATGGACGACTTGGAACATAGTTTCTCGATCATAGACAAGTATAACTAAAGTACCGCTTGTAATCTGACTAAGTACCTGATTAGTAAATAGTGCAATACTCATGGAATGGTTAATAAAACTACCAACGAATGGGTTGTCCGTCCGCTTTTTCGTTGGTAAGCGAGAAGGAGGATGGATCTGTTAATTATACTGTTATAACTATTGTTTCTAATTAACAGACATCCGTCTATCATTGGTTAGGCGGATGGTTAGCGAGTGTCTCTAGGCTTGTTAGTTATTATCTTTTGCTGCAATTGCGTCACCCTAGGTATATGTCCCCTTTAGAGGCATAAAGACTTGCTGAGTACCCCTAGGGTCTCACATGATAAATTGTTTGATTCAGATAAACAGGTGTACTCGCAAGATGGATACTGGGTGGAGGAGACGGATGATGTTGGCAACGATCACTTGGTGTAGAGATTCTGGGAACGGGGATCCGTGAGATCTGTGGGCGGGATGTGTTTATTTATGTGGCATCTTATGCCGATTTGCTTCTTATCCGTACTCGGATCTTGTTTTCCGCTTCCGCCTGATACTCTGATGTTTGATGTATGAGAGCTATCCTAAACTATTATCTCTATCTAGGATATTTGGATCTTGCCATATGGCGTTGCAATATTTCTATTTTTTTAGATGGAATGGCTCTGTGAACAGTTGTATGGTGGCTTGCATACATACTCACTTGTGTATGTAGTTGATCCCTTCGCCTGCCGATTACGCTGCTCGTTCTTGTCCCGATGTTTAGAAAGTAGTTACGACGGCCGAAAGGTCTACCTGTGAGTGGCCCTTGGGCCCCACCGTACTATCTTAACCACTTTTGCTCATCCAGGCATGCAACTACGAGTGTAATTCACTGAGGTAGTTACAATTGGTATCAGAGCCATCCCGCCCTTCAGGGTCTCAGCCAAATGGTCGTTGTCAGTCTAGCAAATATTTTTGGTAGCTATGTATACTAGGGAAAAACAAAACGTGAGAGTAGGACTGCTTCCATTTTTCTTCTTACCCACCCACCCACCCTTTTCTGGTAAGGAAGTGTAACGTTTTCAATCCTCTTCTAAAAATTCAAACTAGGATTCACGTGTTCTGGGTTCCGTAGTACCATAGGTTGTGTGTGTCTTGTGTGTGTCTTGTGTGTGTGTGAATTCCTTGTCTATCTGTTGCATCCAAATGTTATCTCTATCTGCCTTTTGGTTATCAACTGTTGGTACATTCCATACCAACAGGCCTTTCTAAACCGACGCGATCTATCTGATTCGTTGTATACCGATGCGATCTGTCTTACTCTTTGTTATCCGACGTTATCTTGTTTGGGGTGTTCGTTCCCGTAGTTACTAATCTTTAGGTTCATCTTAAGAAGAAGGTGTTGGGATATGTGTTTTACTTATTCATGTGCAGAGTAATGATTTGAGTGCGGGATGGAGTCACGACCATACCACTACTTTGATCATTCGCTCTTGTATATTGAATTGGTAGAGTTACTAATCTTGATTCGTGAAGTAGTTTTGCGCATATAGTGGTATTTTAATGCCGAAATTTGCGGAAATTTTTTCTTTGTTAGCTTGTGTACCACACTCCTTGTTCAGTCGTGTGCGATATGCTTAATATCTTCTAGGTGCTTTGAACTTTGTTGATATTTTAATATCATCTTGGTGAATTGTATCCTTTAATCTTGGCTAATTCCATTTTGGTACTATTTTGGATTATTATTATTCTCCATTATAGTACTGACTTGTGTTTTATATCAATCACAGGATGGCACCACCACGCCCTTCTGAGGAGGACATACCACCTGAACTGGGGGCTGCGTTGGCAAGTATTGCAAATGCCTTGGGAACAATGCAGCAGAACCAGCAACGATTCGAAGAAAGCGTGAGGAGGAATGAGTTTGTTCCGCTACCTCCACCTCCCAAGCGAGGAGACATCAAGTGTTTTCTGAAGTTGAACCCACGCCAATTTGAGGTGTCTGATCAGCCACTTAATGCTGATGATTGGTTGCGTGAAATGTCAAGGTTGCGGATGACTGCGGATCTTCCTGAGCAAGAATGGGTAAAATGTGCCACTCACCTTCTGAAGGGAGATGCAGCTCTGTGGCGGGAAAATTACCTCAAGGCAGACCACTCTAGTTTTCAGCCTACTTGGGAGCAATTCACTGCGGCTTTCAAAGAGCAATATCTGTCAGAAATTGTCATGGAAAGGATGAAGGAAGTGTTTCTCAACCTCAAGCAGGGCAATGACAATGTCAATACCTATATCAGAAACTTCATGAACCTTTCTCGGTATGGTGGCGATGAGATCTCTGATGACAAGAAAAAGCAGAAGAGGTTCAGGCAAGGACTCAATGCATCCATCAAATATGCAATCACTCATGCAAGGCCGGGATCTTTTTTGGAACTCCAACATACAGCTCTGCAGGAAGAAGCAAGTAGGCAAGTGTTTGAGGAGTCAAAGAAACACAGCTGCGATGCAGCAAGCTCTTCAGCTATGACAGCTCCTTCTAAGCGCCACGTGTGGGTTCCTAACACTCCACCGTCGCTCCCGGCTCCACCAAGACCGTCAAGCTACGCGGCAAGGCCACCAAACTCCTTCACTGCGGCTCCTAGGGGCTACAACCACAACTACCCTGGAGCGCCTGGCGGAGTCCCTGGCTACGTTGCTCCACGTCCGCATGGTGCTTGCTACACTTGTGGAAACACTGGGCATCAGCACTGGAATTGTCCAATGAACAACAAAGCTCTTCCTCCACCACCTCCAAGACCTGCGGCAAGTTCTTCTATGGTTCGTGCACCTCCACCTCGGGCTCTCAACATCAACACCAAGCCCGGGTCTGCGGTAGCTCGTGCCAACTGTGTCAACGTCGCTCAAGCTGAGCATGCACCTGGAGTTGTGATGGGTATGCTTCCTGTTAACTCAGTTCCTGCATGAGTTTTATTTGATTCTGGTGCTTCACATTCTTTCGTGTCATACAAGTTTGCCGAGAGCATAGGTTACCTTCTGATGCTTTACCAACATGCCTCATGGTGCAATCTCCTGGATCAAACATGAGGGCTTCTAAAATCAGCCATGGCAATCAAATTGAGATTGGTGGCTCTTTGTTTCCGGCTTCCTTAATTATTCTGGGCAATTCGGACATGGATTGGTTAACAGCAAATGTAGCTGTGATTGATTGTGCTGAACGTTCGGTTTCTCTGAAAATTCCTGAAGGCCATATAGTCTATTCTCCAAGTCTGACTCCTGCAATTCAGCTTTTCTCTTTGGCGGCTTTGAATGATGATGCTATGGAAGCTATTCAGAGTGTTCCGGTGGTCTGTGAGTTTCCAGATGTTTTTCCTGAAGAGTTACCGGGTATGCCTCCTGATCGAGAGGTCGAGTTTGTGATTGAGCTTGAACCTGGTACCGCTCCTATCTCCAAGCGGCCTTACAAAATGGGTCCTGCTGAGCTGGCTGAACTCAAACGTCAGCTCGATGAACAAGAGAAGTTGGGTTTCATTCAGCACAGTACTTCTTATTGGGGTAGCCCAACTATCTTTGTGAAGAAGCGAGACAAGACTGATAGACTTTGTGTTGACT
Source organism: Avena eriantha (assembly GCA_910589775.1). Classification (NCBI taxonomy): domain Eukaryota; kingdom Viridiplantae; phylum Streptophyta; class Magnoliopsida; order Poales; family Poaceae; genus Avena; species Avena eriantha. Next base: position 303,999,480 of record OU342740.1, on the reverse strand, counting down.
ATCGGGCTCTCAATGCTAAAACCATCAAGAATAAATATCCCCTTACGCGGATTAATGATCTCTTCGATCAGCTAGCTGGAGCTGTGGTATTCTCTAAGCTTGATATGAGAAGTGGATATCATCAAATCAAGATTCGCAAGGAAGATATTCCCAAAACAGCTTTCACCACCCGCTATGGCCTGTATGAGTACACGGTCATGTCTTTCGGTCTCACCAACGCACCTGCCACGTTCTCGAGGCTTATGAACTCGGTTTTCATGGAGTATCTTGATAAGTTCGTTGTGGTCTATCTGGATGACATTCTAGTCTATTCTAAGTCAAAGGAAGAACATGAAGAACACCTTCGGTGCATCCTAAACAAGCTTCGTGAGAACCGCCTGTATGCAAAGTTCTCCAAGTGTGAGTTCTGGCTGCCTCAAGTCACCTATCTTGGTCACGTCATCTCTTCCAAGGGCATTGCCGTCAACCCAGAAACTATTAAGACAATTGTCGACTGGCTTCCACCCATAAATGTCAAAGAAGTCTGGAGTTTCCTTGGTTTGGCCAGTTACTGCCGTCGCTTCGTTCAAAACTTCTCAAAGATCGCGAAGCCTCTTACCGATCTCCTCAAGAAAGGCAAGAAATACCTTTGGACTCCTGCATGTCAAGCAAGCTTTGAAACACTCAAAGAGAAGCTAACTTCCACACCAGTCCTGATTCCTCCAGATACATCAAAGCCTTTCCAGATATTCTGTGATGCCTCCTTGCAAGGACTGGGTGCGGTCCTTATGAAAGAAAAACAAGTTGTTGCTTATGCCTCTCGACAGTTGAAGACGCATGAGATCAACTATCCTACACATGACCTCGAACTCGCAGCAGTTGTATTTGCTTTGAAAGTATGGAGGCATTACTTGCTTGGCAACCGTTGTGAGATCTTTTCTGATCACAAGAGTCTGAAGTATATCTTCACACAGCCTGATCTCAACCTTCGTCAGAGGAGGTGGATTGAAGCAATTAATGATTTCGATTTGACCATCAACTACACTCCGGGCAAAGCTAATGTGATGGCCGATGCTCTCAGCCGAAAAGCTTATGTCAACAACCTCATGGTGGAAGAACAACAGCCTCTCTTGTGTGAGGAATTCCGCAAGCTCAACCTTGAAATTGTGGATCAAGGGTATCTTCTGAACCTTATGGCAACACCTCTCTTGGAAGAAAAGGTTTGCTCCATTCAACTTGGCGATCCTTACACTAAAAAGATCATCTCCAACATTCAGCTTCCGAAGTATGAGTCCTTCCACGTCGACGACCAAGGCGCTCTCTTCTTTGAACACCGGATGTTTGTTCGGAACTACCCGGGTTTAAGAGAGGAAGTTCTTAAGGAGGAGCATGATTCTGTTCTTTCTATCCACCCTGGCAGCACTAAGATGTACATGGACTTGAAAACACAATATTGGTGGCCTGGGTTGAAACGATATTGTGCCAAGTATGTCTCGGAGTGTGATGTCTGCCGCAGAGTTAAAGCTGTTCATCAGAAACCTTCCGGTCTTCTACAGCCATTGAAGCCTCTGGAATGGAAATGGGAGAAAGTAGAGATGGACTTCATCACTGGTTTTCCAAGGTCGCAGAAGGGCAACAATGCAATCTTTGTTGTCATCGACATGATGTCTAAAGTGTCTCACTTCTTTCCCGTCAAGGAAACAATTTATGCAATTCAGTTGGCTGAGCTCTATATCAACAAAATTGTCTCTCTGTATGGGGTTCCTCTTGAGATCAGTTCAGACCGTGGAAGCATCTTCACTTCCAAGTTCTGGGGAAGTTTCCAAAATGCTTTGGGAACAAAATTGAACTTCAGCATAGCTTACCACCCTCAGTCGCAAGGACAAGTGGAAAGGATCAATCAGATTCTGGAAGATATGCTCCGTGCTTGCGTTATCTCTTTCGACATGAAGTGGGAAGAATGCCTTCCTTATGCTGAATTCTCTTACAACAACAGCTTCCAGAAAAGTCTAAAGATGGCACCATTTGAGGTTCTCTATGGTCACAAATGCAGAACTCCGATTGGTTGGTCGGGCGTAGGAGAAAGAACATTGTTTGGCCCCGACATTGTAACTCAAGCGGAGGAGAAGGTTCACATCATTCTTGAAAACCTAAAGATTGCTCAAAGTCGATAGAAGAGCAATTATGATAGAAAGCACACGGACATGGAGTATGTCCCTGGTGATCTCGTTTACCTTCGTGTCACTCCCATGAGAGGCACGCACCGTTTTGGTATCAAAGGAAAGTTGGCTCCTAGATACATCGGTCCTTTCAAAATTCGTGGAAGAAGAGGAGAAGTTGCTTATGCTCTTGAGCTCCCTGAAAAACTCAAGGTCCATGATGTTTTCCATATCTCTCAACTCAAGAAGTGCTTCAAGGACCCTGGCAGGACCGTGGACCATGAACTCATCAATCTCCAAGAAGATCTATCTTATCAAGAACACCCCATAAAAATCCTTGGAGTTGCAGAAAGAAGGACTCGCAACAAGTCCATCAAGTTCTGCAAGGTACAGTGGTCGCACCATTCCGTTGATGAAGCCACTTGGGAACGCGAGGATGAGCTCTGTGCCAAGTATCCTACCCTATCGTGTCTTCTTCTTCCTAGAATCTCGGGGCGAGATTCCTGTTTAGTGGGGGAGAGTTGTAGCATCCCATCTGTCTAACATATGTAATGCTACATGGTTTAGTAACATAATGGCTACTTCCTACATATAATTGTTGCATCATAATTATATCATGCTCATGTCATCATGCCACCTTGCATTTGAGCATCATATAAAACCCCTTTTCATTTGGATCTTCTCTCATATGCATTAGTAATTGTATTTGACTCTTGATATATTGTATTTGGTTCTTGATAAATGCTTGATGCCCAAGTTGAGTTGGGGGCATATCTTTTATTCAACTCCATCACCTTTCTTTGTCACCACTTTATAATTCCACCATCCTAATTATCCATGAGCTTTACTTTTCCTTTGGCATTTAAATCTAGCTCATGTGGGTTGGGATGGATCCTTCTTACCACTCCACATGTTTCCATGCAAGTATCATGTTGTCTTCACATTTTTGATATGTGGAGCCACCTTTGCATGCCTTGTGAGTGGTACCCCTTTTCAAGCTTCCATATGGGATCATTATGAATGCATGCTCATGTTGGAATATTTTTGGGACTATTAAACTTCTAGTGGAACATACACACTAGCAAGTCCAAATTATATTCAAATATGATCATCTCCATCTACTCCACATGGAACCTTCTTTTTAATTCTTTTGGCTTGGCCTAGATCCATATTTTTGGAATGCATGTGAATGAATGCCATGTGAATTATCTATTGTTTTGACAAGAAGAAAACATGGCATTTAATGCTTTTGCATGGGCCATGCAAATCTCACCACCATCCCCATCTTTTGGGTTTTTCTTGTATTTTTGGAAGTGGAGCATGATACTTTGAGAATCAATCCAGGTTGGCCATTCTTTTGCTTACCATCAAACCTTACCCCTCTCTCTTTATCCATCACCCCATCTATGCATGATCATGTGGGATCATTTTCCCATAAACCCCACCTCTCTCTCTTTCTTGAGTTTTTCTTCACCATCACCTTGTGCTAAACCAAAAAAACCTCACCCCTACATCTTTGCTTGATCTATTGGCATGTGGTTAAAAACCTAAAACCCTAATCAAACCCTAACCCTAGCCTTTCCCTCTAATCCCTATCTCTCTAAAAACCCTAGCCTAATCCACCCAAGACGAGCTGACACCCTCATCTCTAGCTTTGGCTACCCCCAAACCTGGCTCTAGCTACCCCCTCTCAAACCCTAACCTAACCAAGCCCCAACCCTAGCTCCATGCCGAGCACACCCTAGCTAACCCGACCCTATCTCTCTCTCTCCCTGCCATGCTGGCCCCACACCCGAGCTACCCCTCTCTCCCTGGCCCACCTGGCAGCCCCTACCCCCCCGGCCCTGCCCTGGCCGCCCGCGTCGAGCACGTGAGGTGGAGGAACAAAAGGTGGCCGAGCCACCTTTTGCTTTCCACCCTGAGCCCCACGGCACCCTCTCTCCCCGTCCCTATCTACTCCCTCTCCCTCGTCTGGTAGGAGCCCCAGATCCCCAGGGCCTCGCCTCTGCCTCCCCCTTCTCGCCTGCCACCGCTCTTCTCCAACTCCGACCGCCGTCGGCCTCACCTTCCCCTCCTCGTTTAGCCGGCGGCGTGGCGTGTCTTGGTGTCGAGCAAGCCCGCCGCAGCCCCGGCGACGTCCCCGTTCATGGCCACGAGGAGGAGACGGTCCTGCAGACGCCGTTCGCTGACGCCACTGAAACCCTAGCTCCGGCGGAACGCCTGCATCGTCGCCGCCCCACTGCACCCCGTCCCGATCCGACCACTCCGTCGACCCCGCGGTGAGCCCCAGATTCCTCCGGACACCTCCCCTCGCTCGATGACACGCTGTGCTCGCCGGACGTTGTGCCGAGCACTCTCGGTGCAGCGGCGGCCGCTGGCGTCTGCACGTCCCCGCGCCGCGTAACGCCTTATCTAGCCTCCGCCCGCCCTCCTGTCACCATCCTCTCGCTTGCCGCACTGGTTCCAGCCCTCGTCACGCACACCGTAGGTCATGGGGTCGAACCCCCGCGCCGCGCGCGTCGCGCGTTCGCCTGTCGATCACGGATATGTCGGTTGATTCAGAGAAGGAGAAGAAGAGTGGGCCTGTGGTCACTTTACAATAGCCCCCCCTTTTTAATTCGCTCTCAACCCGCGGTACACCGGGCCCCACCAGTCAGCCTCCCTATTCTTTTTACAGATAAGCACCCCAGGTTCCAAAAACCTCAACCCGCAGTCCCCGGATCCGCCACGTGTCGCCCCCCGGCTGGCCGCGCGCGCAGTGGACCCGCGGCCCCGTTGGACCCACCTGTCGGTCTCCTGGGCTAGCCTCTGTGCCGGTGTGAAAAGGTTATCCGAGTCGTTCCTGCACAGTCAGCATCGGCCCCACCTGTCTGTGACTGTGGCTAGGTGTGGTTGAGTATAAAAAGTCTTTTCGTTTATCTGTTTAATAAAAACAATTTTAGAAAATGTTAAATATGAATTTAAATCTGTTTTTCATAACTTTTAAATTATAAATCCAAATAATACAAATGATATATGTTTTTGAATCAGAAAAATGTGAGGAATTAAAATATGCCATTCAAAATATTATTTGAGCACTTTAAATTTTCGAGCTAATTAAAAATTGCAATAAAAATGCCTTTTCTTAAATAATTGATAACTTTAATTCTACAACTCCGAATTCGACAAATAATATGTCTAAATCGATCAGCGCGACGAGCCTGTTCTAACTATGCATTCCTTGTTCTGAATTGCAGCATGCATTATATAAATAATAAGTATACAGCAACTTAATTGGGAATAAAAAGTGACCAAAACTCAACAAAATGCTTTAATCTTGTACCCCACACCTCACCCATGCCATGCTACACTAGTGCCATGTAAATTGTGCATCATTCATCATGGCATGCTTGTTTGCTTGTCGCATTTTAATTCATATGCTTGTACACTTTATTTATGTTGGATCTTGTTTGTTTGGTTCTTCTTCGAATAGACACCGAGCAGGGGATATATCAGGAATCCTAGGAGCACTACCCAGATCCGTCTCTCGCTTCAACTGAGCTGTCAGGCAAGCACTACCACATGCTTGCATACATATAGTACGTATTGCCTCTATCTTATTCTTGCATCATTGAGTCGCAATTGCATTAAATTGAATCCCAAGTACTGCATAGCCTTTACTTTTAAACCCCACCGAGCCTGTTTCTCAATCCCATGAGCCATTACTACAGGAGTTGTTTGAGGCATGCGAGTCGTAGAAAAGCATGTGTAGGGTATGTGAGCGTCTGATGGATAATGAGGTACCTAAACAACTTAACTTGAGTAGTAATGGGACAACTAATGAAAGAGTCACCGGTGAGCTATATCTGCTATTTGGTTTTTCATGCTCACTTGTGTCCCGTAGGACCCCGAGTACTTGATTCCTGTTCCTTGACTATTCGCACTATCCACATCCGGGAGGCCTTATGGACCCCCCTGAGCCAGAGCTTGATTCATTTCTATTTCTTGGGGCCACAAGTAGTTTGGGGCTTTGTTACTATTCTGTACTTATGCCATGCTTACTGTTTTATTTAAGATTGTGTGTGGAGCACCTGTACTGCTTTGGATCGTGCCACGTTTTCGCGGTATCGACAAGCCCAGTCATATTTTCGGGTTCCCAGTCGTTTACAGTCGTCGTCGCAAACCCTGGGTCCGTTCTGGAGCCAGCCAACTTCGTTGCGGGTAGCTTAGTGGGGTGGCCCCCTGAAATATTTCTGAATCCTGTGACTGCTTTGTCGTGACTGCCTTGTTGGGTTTTGAGTTCGTTTTTCCGAGGTTGATCGAGTGTGTGTTGCTATTTGTGCACCCCTGCAGGGTAAATCTTTCTGAAAGCCGTGTCCACAGTTATGGACGACTTGGAGCATAGTTTCTCGATCATAGACAAGTATAACTAAAGTACCGCTTGTAATCTGACTAAGTACCTGATTAGTAAATAGTGCAATACTCATGGAATGGTTAATAAAACTACCAACGGATGGGTTGTTCGTCCGCTTTCTCGTTGGTAAGCGAGAAGGAGGATGGATCTGTTAATTATACTGTTATAACTATTGTTTCTAATGAACAGACATCCGTCTATCATTGGTTAGGCGGATGTTTAGCGAGTGTCTCTAGGCTTGTTAGTTATTATCTTTTGCTGCAATTGCGTCACCCCAGGTATATGTCCCCTTTAGAGGCATAAAGACTTGCCGAGTACCCCTAGAGTCTCACACGATAAATTGTTTGATTCAGATAAACAGGTGTACTCGCAAGATGGATACTCGGTGGAGGAGACGGATGATGTTGGCAACGATCACTCGGTATAGAGATTCCGGGAACAAGGATCCGTGAGATCTGTGGGCGGGATGTGTTTATTTATGTGGCATCTTATGACGATTTGCTTCTTATCCGTACTCGGATCTTGTTTTCCGCTTCCGCCTCATACTCTGATGTTTGATGTATGAGGAGCTATCCTAAACTATTATCTCTATCTAGGATATTTGGATCTTGCCGTATGGCGTTGCAATATTTCTATTTTTTAGATGGAATGGCTCTGTGAACAGTTGTATGGTGGCTTGCATACATACTCACTTGTGTATGTAGTTGATCCCTTCACCTGCCGATTAGGCCGCTTGTTCTTGTCCCGATGTTCTGAAAGTGGTTAGGACGGCCGAAAGGTCTACCTGTGAGTGGCCCTTGGGCCCCACCGTACTATCTTAACCACTTTCGCTCATCCAGGCATGCAACTAAGAACGTAATTCACCGAGGTAGTTACAACGAGGGTCGCTCCTCATGCTACTCAAATCTAGTCACCGGTAAGTTCTTGTCATCGTAAGTACATGTGTATCATAGAGAACCGCCAACGGGGTACCCCTTGCCCGATGATACGGAAGAATCCCCATATCAAAATGTCAAGGCAAGCAGACAACGAGCATCTCAGCAATCTTTTTATTTACCATGGGAATATGGTGCTTTTTTTCTCTCTTTCCTCTTTTCATATCTATTTTTTTCTCTTTTCTTTTTCTCTTTTTTCTCAATATCTGCTCTTTTTTTATAAGAAGAATGCTTCATAGACAGCTTATTATGGTTACGCTGCAGGTTTCCACCATGACAGCATGGATTAGACCAGCGGCCCAGGCGTTTCTCTAACACATATACTTAACTCCATGGACTTACAAGCTCCCCTTTAATTTCACACCAACGACATCCATAGACAAAAGAGCATGATATCAACTAGGTACAAAGTACCAGTGCAATGTTGAAAGCGTTCCCCATGACAGCATGGTTCTGCTAATCCCCAACAAATAAGTGCAAGCATATAAAACATAGACGACACAATGGTTCAAGTTTATTAAGGGCAAGAAAAGTAAAGTGTGCCATCAAATTCGTGAGAGCTTTAATCTCTAGTTTTCTCATAACAAGTTTAACTTGGAAGGTAAACAAAACATGAATATACTTGGAATAGTATATGCTAGTAGGTAGGTATGGTGGACTCTTTGGAATAACTTGGTTTAGGGAGTTGGATGCATGAGTGGAACTCATACTTGGTTATGGAGGCTAGCAAAAGACTGGGAGTGACAAACTAAGAGAGCAATAATGGCCATAATCATGCAGAGCGACAAAACATCATTGATCAAAGCATAAAGTGATACTACAAGCTGAAAACTAAAGGATCGTCAAGGCTATGGTGACTTGGGATAGTCATAGCATGGTGTGAGCATGCACCAAGTCAACCCAAATAAAGCATCAAAGGAGAATACCACAATACTATGCTTTAATATGCTAAAACAAGACATGATTCATCCAAGGCACATTAAGAAATCTCAATTGTTTATAACATGTCATACTACAGCAAAGAATACTAAGCCTAAAGCCAAAACAATATCAATCATGGCATGACAAAGCATAGGCCACAGTCAAAAACAAGCTCTCTTTACGACTTAAGCATGAACTTTCCTACTCTTTTCCAATCCAAACCAAACTATTTGAAAACCAATGTATGAAAGAGGGGGTCCAACCAATTTATTCAAGCAAACTAAGAAAACCAAGCAAACTAAAAAAACAAAAACAAAAACGAAGATGCTCCAAGAACAACACAACTGTGCATGAAACAATAAAAATGAAGTGTTTGGAAGAAACCTGGGATTTTTATTGATGAACAAGGGGATGCCTTGGGCATCCCCAAGCTTTGACGTTTTTACTTCTTGGATATTTCCTGGGATGACACGCGTGCCATCCCCAAGCTTGAGCTTTAGTCCATCCTTCATCTCATTACTCATTCCTTCCATACACCTGAAATTTTTCCTTCATACAAAACTTCACACAATCTTTATTAGCAACATTAGTGTACTCAAGATAATAAGTCTTTAGGTTCAGTTCTAACACCAATAAAACTTCCATTAAAACATTAGCTACTGTAGCACTTCCCTCAAAAATCTCAATTCATCAAAAGAACTCAAAAAGGAACCAACAAGAAGCAAATGCAGAAAATGGCAGAAATCTGTCAAAACAGACCAGCAGGTAAAGACAAAAAAATTCGAAGACCGTCTGTTGCTCAAATCTAAATGTGTTGAACTAACTAAAGTTAGATAATAACCTGGGGCAGAAGCACAAAAATTCACGCCTCAAAAGGACGTACAGAGATTTTACACGAATTTTTACGATGAAGCACACAAATCAGTTTCGGGACAACAACTTTCCCAATCATTACTTCTCTCTCATTAGAGGTTACTCTTGGCACAAAAAGCAAATAAAAAGGATAAGGAGCGGTTATTACAGAGGTAATAACTTCCAAGACTCATCTAAAACTTTTGGGTTATCTCCCAATAAGTACTTTTCTTTAACGCCTTTAAGTTAGGCATGATAGTTTGAGAAGATGCTCACATAAGAAATATGAATTGAAGTAAAAGGGAGCATCAAGAAGAAAATTCAAAGCACATTTAAGTCTAACCCACTTCCTATGCATAGGAATCTTGTAAAGAAACAAGTCATGAAAGCACAAAGCAACAAGCATAGTAAAGCAAAACAAGTGCAACTTCAAGACTTTCAACATAAAGAGGGGAAAACTAATATTATTGAGATGCATAAAACCATGTTTCCCTCTCTGATAATAACTTTCAGTAGCATCATGAATAAAATTAACAATATAACAATCACATGAAACATTCTTATCATGAGCCACATGCATAAAAGAATTAATACTCTCCACATAAACATAGTCATTCTTATTAATTATAGTGGGAGCAAATTCAACGAAATAGCTATCATTATTATTCTCATCACCATAATCATCAAATATAGGAGGCATATTGTAATCACAATTAACTTTCTCCTCAATAGTAAGTGAACTGAAAATATCATACTCATCATTGTAATCATCATATATTGGAGTCATAGTGTCATCAAAGTAAATTTTCTCCTCCGTGCTTGGGGGACTAAAAAGATCATTTTCATAAAAACTAGCTTCCCCAAGCTTAGACTTTTACATAGCATTAGCAATAATGGTGTTCAAAGAATTCATACTAATAACATTGCTATTAGCATGCAAATAAAGTTCCATAGGTTTCTTAATTTTCTCTTCAAACACTTCATGTCCTAACTCAAGATAAATACTATAAAGCTCTCTAATTTTTTTTCCATTAAGCCTAACTAGTGAAAACAAGAAACAAAAAGACAAAATTGCAGAATCTAAAGGAAATAATTCGAGCACTCACACCGGAGGATGTGAGTACCTTTTACCTTACCTCCCTGGCAACGACGCCAGAAAATAGCTTGATGTCTACTCACTTCTATTCTTGTAGACAGTTGTTGGGCCTCCAAGTGCAGAGGTTTGTAGAACAGCAGCAAGTTTTCCCTTAAGTGGATCACCCAAGGTTTATCGAACTCAGGGAGGAAGTGGTCAAAGGTATCACCTCTCAAGCAACCCTACAATCAAGATACAGGAAGTCTCTTGTGTCCCCAACACACCCAATACACTTTTCAGGTGTATAGGTGCACTAGTTCGGCAAAGAGATAGTGAAATACAAGTGGTATGGATAATTATAAGTGGTAACGGTACCAGAAAATAGCTTAATGTCGTGGAAGAGACTAAAGGCAAACTGAAATAAAGATAGAAGCAAGCAAACATGTAACAGATCTAATTTTAAATGGTGTTTCAATGTTTAGAAACAAGGCCTAGGGATCATACTTTCGCTAATGAACACTATCATATAAATATCTTCTCTTGATGATACTACTCTGAACTACTCTCCGGTTGGACACTCTATTCCATGGTAGGGCTATAACAGCACACCTCAAAGTTCACTTTCCCCATCGAGATAACCCCACACTGTCACCTTGAGCTCTAGATGGTTCCAACAAACACCACAATTTCATAGAAACATCCAACTCCAAATATAACTCATAACAAGTATTAGTAATCTCTAGCCTAAGTGCCACCATGGTGTGCACACTGTCAACTTCACACACATGGGGAGAGCAGAGATCTATTTAAAGCACTTGAGTAGCAAGGTAGATCTACTTGATTACAAAGCTCATGATCACAATATGATCATGCATAGAGAGATAGATGAACACATAGCTACCGGTAGAACCCTTAGCCTCAAGAGAGAACTACTCCCTCCTCATCATGGGAATCAACAACGGTGATGGAGATGGTGCTGGAGATCGATGGAGATGGCTCCGGGGGCACTTCCCGTCCCGGCAGGGTGCCGGAACAGAGACTTTCCGTCCCCCGAATCTCCCCTTCGGTGGCAGCGACGATGTGGAAGTTTTCGTGGTTAGAGGCTTAACTATCTAGGGTTTTTGCCTCGAGGGAGATATATAGGCGAAAGAGGCAAGGTCGGTGGCCGGCCAGGGGGGGCACACCATGCCCTGGCGCGGCCAAGGGGGACCCGCGCCCAGGGGTGGTGTGGCCACCCTGTGCCCCCTCTTCGTCTCGTATTCTGGATCCGTGAGTCTCTGGGGAAAATAGGCATATTGGCTTTTGTCCTGTCCAATTCCGAGAATATTCATTTTCTGACTGTCTGGAACCAAAAACAGCAGAAAACAGGCAACTGGTACTGTGGCTCTTGTAAACATGTTAGTCCAAGAAATCATATGAAGTGTGGACAAAACATAAGAAAGTAGATAAAACCAAGCATGGAACATCAAAAATTATAGATACATTTGCAATGTATCAAGCTGCACGACGTTCCATGGGTTCGAGTATGCGACTCCAGTTTCTAAGTCCTTGAGGCGATAGGCACCACCTTGGATCACTTCGGTGATCACGTAGGGTCCTTCCCATGGAGATTCGAACTTGAGGTTTCCTTCTGCTTGAGTCGTAGGGTGAGGTCTCCTTCGACGAAGGACCATGGTCGTAGTCGTCGGCTGTGATAGTTGCGGAGGCTCTGTTGGTATAGAGTTGATCGCTCAGCGGCGATTTCGTGTGCCTCGTCGAGGATATCGACCAAATCTTTGAGTGCAACCATAGATTCGGCCTCGCTGTAGGTGACAACCTGTGGGACCTTGTAGCGCACTTCGGTTGGTAGGCGGCCTCGGCGTCGTGCACCATGAATAAAGGTGTGTATCTAGTGGCGTTGTTCGGGGTTGTCTAGAGACTCCATAGTACAAAGGGTAGCTCCTCTGCCCAACATCCTATCGCTTGTTCGAGAGGCCAAAGGAGGCGCTTCTTGATGCCATTGCAGACTAGGTCGTTGGCCTTCTCGACTTGACCGTTGGTCTGAGGGTGTGCCCTAGAGGTGTAGCTGATGTTGATGCCCAGGTTTTCACAGAAATCCTAGAACTCCTTCGAGGTGAAGTTTTAACCATTGTCGATGATGATGTTGTATGGCACCCCGAATCTAAAGACGATGGACTCAAAGAACTTGACGGCGGTAGCACCAGTTTGGTTGGTCACTGTCATGGCCTCGATCCACTTGGTGAACTTGTCAACTGCGATGAGGAGGAAAATGTATCCTCTGGGTGATGACTTCTACAACTTGCCGACCATGTCGAGTCCTCACTTCGCGAAGGGCCATGCCAGAGGTATTGGCCTAAGTTCCGCGCCAGGTGCGTGCGGCTTATCCACGAATCTTTGATAGGGATTGCACCGTTCGACGATGTCCTTGGCGTCGCGCATCACAGTGGGCCAGTAGAAGCCAACTCATCGAGCTTTAGCGACAAGGGCACGACCGCCGGTGTGATGTCCGCAGGTACCCTCGTGTATCTCAAGGAGGATGCCTCTTATGTCGCCGTTGGTGACGCATCGCTGAAGGACGCTCGTGATGCTGCGTTTGTACAGCTCGCCATTAATGATGGTGAAAGCCTTGGAGCGTCGCGCTATGTGTCGTGCATCTGTTGGGTCGTCTGGGAGCCTTTTGGTGAGTAGGTACGTGATGTACGACTGTGTCCAGGACGGCTCGATGAGCATGACCTCCATGGGACCTTCAGGTGTAGATCCTTGTTCTGGCTCACTGGATCCTTTGGCTTCTTTGGCCGACGCAGCCCCTGAGTGCACTGCTAAGCCAGGTGGCCCTGCGGTAGTGTTTGGCTTGATGGAGCATTCATAGATTTTCTCAAGAAATATGCCTGGTGGCACCGGGGCACAAGTGGAGCCTAAGTTGGCGAGTATGTCGGCCTCCTCATTACTTTACCGGCCGATGTGCCGCAGTTCGCAGCCATCAAAGTCCCCTTCGAGTGTGTTGTTGAGTTCACGGTATGTGACCATGTTGTCGCTCAGTGCGCCGCACATGATCATGGTCTACTGGACCATGAGGTTGGAGTCATCAATGATGATGAGCCATGTGGCGTCGCAGTCCTTGGCCATTCTCATCACGTGGATCCGTGCCTCGTACTCCGCCTCGTTGTTGGATGTGTGGAACTTCATCTGCAGGATGTACCACATCTTGTCACCCTGAGGAGATGTCAGGATGATGTCGACGCCAACTCCTTCTTTGCGTTTGGATCCGTCGAAGTTCATAGTCCATAAGTTGGACATATCTCGTGTGTCTGGGAGCTGATTCTCCATCCAGTGGATGAGGAAGTCTGGAAGGACCTGCAACTTGATCACTACTCGTCGCTCCTATGTGATGTCCCACAGGGACAGCTTGATGCCCCAGAGGGCAACTCGCCCCATAGCGTCGGGGTTATTTAGGATGTGGTTCAGTAGGGCATCATTCACCACAACACTGGGGTGCTCCTGGAAGTAGTGGCGCAGTCGTCGTACTGTCATGAAGACACCATAGGCCAGCTTCTAGAATACGGGTACCGATGTTTTGTTGGTGTCAGCACCTCGTTGAGGTAGTACACTAGGTGTTGCACCCCATGGATCTTGTTTTCTTCGGATCGTTTGACCACCGGCATGGTACTGACCACCTGGTTGGTGGCAGATATGTATAGCAACATTGGCTCCTTTTCCCTAGGGGTCACTATTACAGGAGAGGTGGAGACCATGCGCTTGAGGTCGTCGAATGCATCTTGCGCCTTGTCCGTCCACTCAAACTTGTCGTTCTTGTGGAGGAGCTAGTAGAACGGTAGTGCTTTCTCGCCCATTTGACTGATGAATCGACTCAGCGCTGCAATTCGCCTAGCTAGCTGCTAGATTCCCTTGATGTTCTTTGGCTTCTCCATGGCCAGTATGGCCTTTATATTTTTTGGGTTGGCCTCTATTCCCCTGACGGCGATGACTTAGCCAAATAATTGCCCAGATGATACGCCGAAGGCGCACTTTTCCGGATTTAGCTTGATCCGATAGCGGTCGAGGTTATCAAAGGTCTCGCGGAGATCATTGATGAGTGTAGCTTCCTCTTTGGTCTTGACCACTATGTCGTCAATGTAGACATGTATGTTTCGACCAAGCTGGTTCTAGAGGCAGGCATGCATACACCGTTGATAGGTGGATCCTGCGTTCTTCAACCCAAAGGGCATCATGGTGTAGCAGTAGACACCGAAGGGCGTGATGAAGGCTGTCTTCTCATGCTCCTCTTCATTCATTCAGATCTGATGATAGCCTGAGTAGGTTTCGATGAAGTAGAGGCATTCGCATCCCTTGGTGGAGTCGATTATCTGGTCAATCCGTGATAATGGGAAGTGGTCCTTTGGGTAGTGCTTGTTGAGGGAGGTGAAGTCCACGCACATCCACAGGATATCCGTGTCCTTTTTGGGAACGAGCACGGGGTTAGCTACCAGGTGCTTTCCTTTATATCACGTCTAAAGTCAGCATCGAGGAGTCTGTTGACTTCCATGCCAACCGCCTTGGCCCTTGGTTCCGACAGTCGACGCGTTGACTGCTTGACTGGTCTTGCATCTAGAGACACATTGAGTGCATGCTCGGCGAATTCCCTAGGAACTCCTAGCATGTCCATAGGACACCAGGAAAATATTTCCCAACGCTCTCGGAGGAATTTGATGAGCACGAGTTCCTATGTGGAACTCAGGTTGTTGGCGATGAGGGTCGCCTTGGTCGGGTCCATCGGGTGGACCTGGACCTCCTTGGTATTCACCGTCGAGTCGAAAGACTGGTCTGTTGTGTTTTGCTTGCTCATAGGAGGAAGAATGTTGTCTGTCGACTCCTTGAGCCTTGTGAGCTCCTCCTGCATGTCAAAAGATTGGGAGATTCAGTTGAACTCCCTGTCGCAGCTGTCGGACTTGGTGAAGCTTCTGTTGATGGTGATAATACCGTTAGGTCGCAACATCTTCATCTCGAGATACGTGTAGTGCAGGACCGCCATGAATCTTGCGAATGCGACACGCCTGAGGACAGTGTGATATTGCGAGGGCCAGTCCACCACCAAACTCAAGGCATTCTCATCGTAAGTTTGTGGGCATGCCAAATATGGCCTCTAGCCAGATTTTGCCTAGGAGGTATACTCCTTTCCCTAGAACAATGTCGTGGAAAGTTGTTTCGGATGCTTCCAGGCTAGAGAGGGGGATCCGCATGGCGCACAGAGTGCTGGCAAACATGAGGTTGATGCCTCTACCCTCGTCCATGAAGACTCGACTCATATCAAATCCGCCGATCTACGCCTCAAGCACGAGGGGAGAATGGCCCGGGCGAGGGACCTAGCACGGGTGGTCGCTCCTGTCGAAGCTGATGCAGCACTCCGACCCGCTGAGGTACTCAGGGGTTGAATGTGGGGCGTTGACTACTAGATTGACTTGGAGAGTGATTGTTTTCTGCATCATGTTTGAGGGGCGCCCCTTCTGGATCATGCCCATGTTCCCCAGCACGCGTGGGAATTTCTCGCCTCCATTGTTTTGTACCGGCGTAGCCGCAGGCTACGCGGGTCCTCCGAGTGGTGGTGGTGGTGCTCCATGAGCTATGGAACCTAGGGCAGCTCCGTACCCCTGAGTTATCGTGTCACGACGTAACTGGGCATAACCCTCGTGGAGCTTCTGGAACTCGCGACAGTCCTTGAGGAGGTGGCTAGACTTCTTCTTTCCATCATTTTTGTCGATGTAGAAGTGGACGTTGCAGGGTCTAGACAACTTTACCTAGATGTTGGATGTGCCAGGTGCGGCATCACGGGTGCGGTGTTGCCACACATGCACGGTTTTCCCGCTGTCGTGGTAGCTGTTGTTGTGATATGCGATGTTGTGGATACCCTCATCGCGTTTGTCGGCATAGCTGTCGGAGCCCTGGCATCCGGGGTGCCACGTCACCGCGTTGGACGAGCCCTGCAGCGTAGGAGTCTCCGCCTTCAAGAGGTAGGACGCCTCTCGAAGGGACCAAACCAGGCAGGCATCACGAGGCATCCTCTCGAGGGAGACTTCCATAGTGTCATGTAACGCCCTCGAGCCTCGGATGCCCCCGGGTGCATTTGGGGCAGAACAGTAACTACGCCGGATGGAGTACGGACTACATCCCTGACAGCAAGTGCAGGGCTTTCGTCGCATCAGCCGCCTTGGTAAAAAAGACTCGGTCCACCCTCCTTTTGCAAGGAAGGGACATGTGATCTTGTGGCAGGAGGCTCCCCTAGTTGCCATTTTGGTGAAAAGAGGGAAAAAGCAGAGAGCATCGGATGAAGACAAACGACGTCGACAAAGGATGCTTTACAAGAGGATGGAGTGGAGCGCGGCGATCTGGACCAAGTCCATGAAAATTAGTCTCCTAGAACGGGATCACGATGGGTGGAACTGTGGACACCTTTCCCATCCAAAGGCTGGGGGAAAGGCCCGATGCCGCCCTATATACGGGACCTTCTCCTACTTTGTAAGGGAGGGATCCCAGAGATCTAAAACCCTAGACTTTCATCCACCATTGTAACTGTTGGGGATATACTTTCTAGGTATCCTCACTGTACCTCACTGACCAGAGTGGCCCACTTAGGGTTAGAGCTTTGCTTCACGGGCGGCCCAGTCCAGCTACGTGAAGGCCCATAAGACTTACTGATATAGGCCCATGGTGTTACTTGTAGTCCAAGATGTACTCTGTAACCAACTCTTAGTCGTAGCCAGATAGATCTCTCCTGTAAATCCTAGGCCGGATATCTATATAAGCTGTCCTAGGGATAGCCTTTAGGGCAACCCTGACAATAGTCTACAATCTCAACTCGCACAGGCGAAACCCTTGTAACCCATATTCCGGCTCTACCGTATTACTACATTGCTAGAAGGAGTAGGATCCATCCAAAGCCGGTGGATTCGAACCTGGGTAAACTTGTGTGCTCACCGTCCTGGAATCCTGTACGACTCACACCCCTCTCTTCCACACGCCTCGAGGAGCCCCTCATGGCGTACTTGTCATCAATCTGACGACAGTTGGCACCCACCATGGGGCAAGTGAGCTTCGGATCTGCATTCCGAGCGGAATCTGCAAGAATCGGAATCGGCGAGACTATCACCGTTGGTCACATCCTCTACGCTAGTGACGTCCCGCTCATCGTTCTCGACGAGACTTGGATTCCGACTAGGGAGGCCATAACCACCTACACCATCATATCTTTCGGTGAGATCGATGTTTACATCGGTTTTGCTAAACCTGTCCCACCCACCCCAGCGGTGATGATAGAGGCAGAAGAAATTTCTGGATCCCCTTTGTCCGCGGAGGCGGCAGAGATCCGGATCCCAGAAAACCCTAATCCCACCCAGCCCGCACCAGTTGCAGAGATAGTGGAGAAAGCTGAACCTGAGGTAGATCTCGCAGTACAAGTTGGATCTGGAGTGGATCTCCCTAGCGAGGTCGAATCCCAGATCGACCCACCTGCGGAGGTCGAAATCCAGGAGGAGCAAGAAAACAACCTTGGTTCCGGCTCTGATAATACCGGAACTGATAGACCTCTCCTGAGATACACGTTGAGGCGCATGATGATGCAAGACGCAAGCATGGTTGATATTCTCAAGACTATCAGGTGTTTCGAGGAAGCCGATCGCGAGAGCCGCAACTATCTCAGGAGGCATGCGTCACACTTCGTCGGATATGTTGGTTCCGGATCTGGCTCAGCCGATGCTACGAACAACACCGACTCAGTGCTGGAGGCAATCGGAACAAACACCGACGTACCCGCATCCTTGGATGATTCGATGACATCGGCGGACTTCCGAAAGTTCTCCGCGGAATATGAAGAGGAGTACAACTCCAAAGCTACAGAAGAAGGAGAAGCCATGGATGAAGGATCCGGGGAAAACTCTCCCAAAGCGCAGGATGATATGGATATCAGAGATAATCTCGAGGTCCAGATGTCCGAAAGTACAGATCAGAGTTTGACTCCGGGAAACGGACCCAAATAAGAAGGCAAAGAAGAAGAACAAGACCTCGGCAAAAGATCTTCCGGCAGAGGAAGTGATTACCGAGGAATATGAGGAAGATTCGGATGGAGCACTTATCCTAGACAAGCCCAAATAAGAATCGGTGGATGGACACGTGATTACTGAAGGTGCACGTAAACTCATTGATGTTGCACTAACCACACCTATCCCTACAACTACAGAACTTACTGCTGAAGAACTAGATGAAAGGGCCTAGGCCCTAGAAGCGCGTCGCCAAGTACTCCTGGATGAAGCCAAAAACATCGAGGAAGAAAAGAGGCGCATGGCAACTACGGGGAAGAACATCTTGCAGCAGCATCAGAAGACCCGAAAATGCCACACGCGTGACGACCAATTCCCAGAAATGCACAAAGTCCTCTTTGGAGGAGACCAGGGGATGCCTCGACTCAACAGCAAGGGAGACTGGGTGTATCCAACACCAGTGCAAAACACTGTTGCGGCTCGAGAAATCCTAGCAAATAATCCAGGCCCAGAGCAGATTCGATTGGCCATTAAACTACTCAATAAGGGTCTAGAGCAGTAGAAGGTTGCCTTGTCCGGATGTGAAAAACTGGTCTCCCAATCTGACCAATACCGCACGGATCCGGCATGGAATGATGTAAGACCCCAACGTGCTCCGAAGCAGCATCACCGCTCCGACCGTCGTGAAGACAACTACTCAAGAACTGGATCTTCAGGACAGCATCACAAAACTGCACGTGACTGGTGCAATGTTACTCCAGCTGTGGAGCAAGAGGCAATTGCTGCACCAAATTTGAAGAATCCTCCCCGGCGAGAGTCGAACGATCGCAGGGAAGAATACAAAGAGAAATGTCTGGAGGAGGACTGTCAAAGAATGCCACCTCCTAGACATGCAAGCCATTCGGCTGACGGACGAAGGAATGATGGACACCGTGTTGAGACAAGCCGGCAGGGGGCTTGTCGTAATGAAGATCCTCCCTGGAACCGGAATAATGACGCTCCGGACGGAGGCCGGCGATCATCCAGAAACAATCCAGCTGCTCCACCCTCTCCACCAAGCAGCCACCACAACGACTCCCAAGGAGGCCAAGGAGGGCGTTGTGGCAGAGGAGGTGGTGGCAGAAGCCGAAGTCTGGCTCCAAGGCATCGCAGCCATAGCCGTCATTCAGGACGATCTTTATCCCCAAGTGATGCAAGGCACGGGATTAACTCCAATATAGAGGTGCGGCGCTACGTAAATGATGATATATACGTGGGCCAAAAGTGCTTCGGACCACGCATAAGAGAAACAAAATTCCCGGAAGGATTTGCTATCTCAAGACACATCCAAGCCTACGACGGCATAGCTCGGCCAGATACTTGGCTCCAGGATTTTTTCCAAGCTTGATGTATCGCCAAAGGCGGAAATAGCTTGGTCGCAACCCGATATCTCCCACTTATGTTACGGAAGATGGTGTGATCATGGATCAATGAACCTCTGGAGAACACCATCCACAACTGGTATGACATGCAAAGTGCGTCCTTTCGGAATTTCGAAGGCACATATCGGAGGCCCTGTACGGTACGAGACCTACAACGTTGCACCCAGAAAGCCGGAGAAACTTGCCGAGATTATCTCGGACGATGGATCGACACCAAGAACTCCTGTGAAGGACTAAATGACCAAAATCTGACTGAAGCTTTCATTGCAGGTCTCCCAATTGGTTTACTACGTCATCGCTTGAAGTGTGAAAAGGTCACTAATTTGGGAGAGATGATAGAAACAGCAAGCAAGTATGCAGATGTTGATGACAACGCAGAGGGATTATTGAATGCCCTAGTTGTGCCACAGTCGGCAAAACAACCAAAGCAGCAAGCTCGGAAGCGCAAGAACACCTCGGAAGAAAAACCCAACGCGGAAACAGCAGTGGTTACTGCTACTTTCGGGTCTGGAGGACGTAGCGGTGACCGCGGACGCGGTCGTGGGACATCAAGAGTTCAAGGTAGAGGAGACCAGCAACCTGGCAAAACCTTTTCTTGGGCCGACATTGCCAATAACCCATGTGTGCATCACCTAGATGCCAATGGGGGCTCGTCTCACACAAACACCGAGTGTCGTTTTAATGACGACATCAAGAGAGATGATACCGCTGGCTATAGGGCTAAGCGGAAGAAGGGAAAGAAGAATCCCGAAAAGGATAAAGAGACCAAGGAAGATTCAGACATGGAGGAAGCTGATGCTTCAAATCCCAAGACGGAGGGGAAGAAAACCTTCTCGACCAAGAAATACACCTACGTCACCTTCCTCAGATCTCAACCAGCTAAGGTCAAGAAAGCACTTCTGCATGAGCTCACCGCGATAGTTCCGGCTGTCCCCCGGTATCTAGACTGGTCGGAAGTTGCAATCACCTTTGACCACGCTGATCATCCGCCTAAGTTGCACAGGCGAGGAAAATACACCTTAGTCGTCAATCCACTTATCGACGCCTATGGTTTCTCCAAGACTCTCATGGACGGTGGTAGCAGCATCAATATTCTGTATGTCGAAACGCTACCCCGAATGCGTATCTCAGAGACCCAACTGAATCATAGCTCTGTGATCTTTCATGGAGTTGTCCCAGGAAGACAAGCAAATTCCCTGGGAGATATCACTTTGGATGTTACCTTTGGAACTCCAAAAAACTATCAGAAGGAAGCACTTTCCTTCGAAGTGGTCCCGTTCAAGAGCGCGTACCACGCTATATTCGGATGTCTGGCTTATTGGGATTTTATGGCTCGTCCGTGTTACATTTACAATATGATGAAAATTCCAAGTCCCAACGGCGTGATCACCATCAGGGGAGACCCGAAGAAAGCGCGAGAGTGCAAGGACGGAAATGCTGCCTTTGCTAAAGCCGTGCTGCACGCCCAGGAGTACCAGGAGATCAAGAAGACCATAGATCCGTTCGAGATGCCTGGAACAAAGAAGGAGGTGACAAAGCCGAATCTGGAGTTCAAGGCATCGGAAGAGACGAAGAAGACGTCGTTGAAGGATGATGACCCCTCCAAGGTGACCCAGATAGGCGTAGGCCTAGATAGCTGATGACCCACAACTATAGGGGGTGTATCGCAGTATTTTCGATAAGTAAGAGTGTTGAACCCAACGAGGAGCAGAAGGTGCTGGCTAGTGGTATGGATCAGGAATTCTCTGCAAATACGTAGCAAACGGATTTTTAGGGGTTTTTGATAAAGCAAGTAAACAAAGTACGAGTAAATAAAAGACAGTAGGAATAAATGCAGCAAGTGGCCCAATCCTTTATGCAGCAAAGGACAAGCAGTTTGTATTACTTAAGATGACCAAACGTTCTCAAGGACACATGGGAAGACTGTCAAGTGCTTTCGCTTCATATAGTCGATTAATCTTCTTTAGCTTGCTAAGTGTTGTGTGGGTGAACCTATGCTAATGTACCGCCCCATCCAAGACTAATACATACTTGTGATTATACCCCTTGCAAACATCCATAAGTACAAGAAAGTAATTAAGGTAGAAACCTAACCACAGCTTTAAACTCTAAGACCCTTACGTCCCTTGTGCAATGGTTTCCTAACAGGGGTTCAGGTTTCTGTCACTCCGGCAACCCCTACGATTAGTAGCCAAATACACAATGCATTCCCCTAGGCCCATATAGGTGAAG
Organism: Avena eriantha; assembly: GCA_910589775.1. Lineage (NCBI taxonomy): Eukaryota > Viridiplantae > Streptophyta > Magnoliopsida > Poales > Poaceae > Avena > Avena eriantha. Next base: position 303,977,486 of record OU342740.1, on the reverse strand, counting down.
TGTCATGTAGTCGACGTTCACATGACACCACTAGAAGAAGTACACCACAACTTAAATAACAATCTATTGAATCTTTCTCAATGCAACTCCACTACTAACAATAAGACTTCTCCCATGTCCTCAAGAACAAAACGAACTACTCACAAGACATCATATGGATCATGAAAAGAGATGGAATAATGATGTATAACAATCTGAACATAAATAATAATTCAATGGTTCACTCAATAGCATCAACTACAAAGAGTAATCAACACCGGGAAAGTTTCCCCTATGAACTATGCAAGATTCAACGCAATTGTTATAGCAATATGGAGATGGTGATGATGGTGCTGATGGTGATGATGGTGGTGATGATGATGACGATGATCCCGATGAAGTCCAGCTTGATGGTGGTGTTGATGGCGACGATCTCCCCTCTCCGGGAAGGAATTCCCCCGGCAGAAATCTGTCTGCCGGAGAGATCTTTCTCTCTCGATGTTTTCTACCCCGCAGAGGCGGCGGAACCTTTCTATGGTCGCTCCCCGAGTCTTAGGGTTTCGTGGGGATGATATACGCCAGAGGGGAGAGGCTGGAGTGGGCCAGAGCAGCCACACCACTCCCAGGCGCGGCCTAGCCCTACCCGCGCCATGGGGTGGTGTGGGCCCCCTGTGGCCCACCTCCACTCCATCTTCTGGCATCCTGAGTCTTCTGGAAAAATAGAATTTTCCTTATATTTTCCTGGATTTTCTGATCTTCGCAAATTTTGCCTCCAAACAGCACCTTTTCCATCAGAATCCTGACTGCAGCGGTCCATGCTCCAAAAGTCATCAACCATGCAAAAACAGATGAAATAACATAAGTACCACCTCTCAATACGAAATATATCAATGAATAATAGTGAATTAAGACATAGAATAGTGATGCATAATGGACGTATCAACTCCCCCAAGCTTAGACTCCGCTTGTCCCCAAGCGAAACTGAGCTCAATAAACATGGCCTCAGGTTTATGGAGTGAAGAGTCGATAAAAGAATACGGACAAGAAGCATCACATTCATCAAATACATAGATCATAATAGAAGACAACTCACTATTATATAACTTAACTTGCAATGAGTAAGGGAAACACAATAAAGATACATAGAGTAATGGCAAACTTAGCTCTTGGTCGAAGAATAGTTGATAATTTGCTAGAGTTCACAAATAGCTGGTTTTCAAAGAAAGCTTTCAAAGTAGTAAACATCAAGATAACAGCAATGTGCAAAACAAGGAACAAAAGAAACATGATTGAATAAATCATCATATGAATGAATGAAACACATTAACTCGAAATACTTGCTGAGGTAGAAGGGAATAGGTTACTGACTCGATCTACAAAGTAAAAGAAAGGGCCCTTCGCAGAGGGAAGCAGGGATTGCAAGTCTCATAAAGAGCTCCCAAAAATTATGATACTTACTAGCTTTCAGCTCTCATTGCCCCTATCATAGGCATCTTTAGGTGATTAAGGTTAAAGTGACACAACTAAGAGGATATGCTTGACAACTTATAAGTTGAAACCTCATGCCCCTTACTTATGAGTACCGATCCTCATGCTACTCAACTTCAGTCACGAGCAAGCTCTTGTCATTGTAAATACATGCGTATCATTGAGAACCGCCAACGGGGTACCCTTTGCACATGACACAGGAGCTGTCCCATAATCAAAATGACAAGGAAAGCAGACAGTGAGCATCTCAACGATCTTTTTATTTTCTATTTGCATAGGTTTTTATTGAGGATGCTTCATAGAATGCTCACTATAGTTATGCTGCAAGTTTCCACCATGATTAGGCATGGTTTAGGTTAGCGGCCCAGGCGTTTCTCTAACACACATATAAACTCCATGATCTTACAAGTTCCACTTTTATTTCACACCGCCGGGATCCATAAGCAAAATAACATGATATCAACTAGGTACAAGTACCAATGAAGTGTTGAAAGCGGTCCCCATGATACATGGTTCGGCTAACTTCAACTCATAAAGTGCAAGCGTATATGCAACAAAGAAGGACCCAATGATTCAAGTTTATTAAATGCGAGAAAGTAAAGTGTGCCATCAAGTTCGTGAGAGCTTTAATCACTAATTTTCACATAACAAGTTTAATTTGGGAGGTAGATAAAACAAGAATTTACTTGGAGTAGCAATAATGCTACTAGGTAGGTACAGTGGACAAAAATGGCATGGGTTTTGGTTTAAGGAAGTGGATACATGAGAAGAATACCCTCTCAGTATAGGTTTTTGGCTAGCAAGGCTGGGTAGCAAGTATAAGAGTTGAAGGAAACAAACAAACATACAAGTGATAAAGACAAACATGCAATCTTCCCTGGAAGCACAAAAGATCTTAACTAGAGAATACTAGACTTATGAGCAAATCAAGAAAGAAAGATGATGAAATTATTTTTCTCTAGGGTACTTCTATCTTTTTCTTCAACTCAAAAATAGTGTTGCTACTGACCGAGCCAGGTTTGCCAAAACCAACTAAATTAACTCAATGATCCCAATGTGCTACCAATACTAACAACAAGGTCAATCATATAACCATGAATTGAAAACTAACATAAGCTATGCAAAAAGGGTGAATGATAGAACTTCTCATTAATATTCCATAACGGAAACTCACACCAAGGGATACAAATCTAACGCGAGAGAGAGGACACTTCCATAATGCAAACCATACTACATAATAACTCCTCTATTCAAGATATGACTACACTAATAAGGTAAAAAGATAGAAGATAGTGATATGATACCGCGGCACTCCCCCAAGCTTGGAACAAACCAGGGGGATGCCAAACCTGATGATGAATTACTCCTTAGGTGGTGGTGGTATCCTCTTGATGAGCTCTTTGATCAGTCTCCCCAAGTCCTCAATCTCGAAGGTGAGATTACGAATCAGCTGTGAGTTTTGCTCAATGCGGCTCATATCATGTCGTGTTGAGAATTCCAGCTCTTGCTATTCTTTCCCCACTCTTCCTCCTTGAAGTCTTCTTTTCCTGCATGGCTAGAACGAGGCAAATCCCAATTGGGGGGTAATTTCCCCTTGGGCATATTCTGGTATTGATGCTCATGGATAAGAGTGTGGAAAGGATTCTTGGTGCGCGGAGAAGGCATCCTTGGTGCCAAGCAGTGACGCGGAAGCTTCCCTCCAGTTGACATCTGTGCCGTTCTTCTGATCCTGGCAGGGTTCGCCACCACTCCAATGCTTGCAACGGTAGTGCCGGTGTGCTCTGCCTCCTCTTCATCTTCACTCTTGATCTCTTTCTCCTTCCCGGGGTCTTGGAGGTCTTCCTCCATGGGCTCCTTCCCTTTATCCTTGGCAGACACCATCGTGCTTCCAAACCTTCAAAGAGTATGTCCTGGCAGAAACAGATTGAAACGAAAACACGACGAAAACACAATATACGAACCTCGGGGGATCCGGGGGGGTATATATTACGAAGTTTCATATCAAAAGGAAGGTACTAGGAGAAAACGAGTCAGAGGCGGAGTCCTGGGTGGCCTCACCACCTGGTGGCGCGGCCAGGGTGGGCCCGCGCCATGGGGTGGTGTGGGCCACCCTGGCTCTGTTTCCGTCCCTTTTTCGCTTCGTAGCTTTCCATATTGACTGAAAACTGCAAAAATATAGTTGGATTGTATTTTCGCGGAACTTTTCTTACCATAACTGTTACCTAGTTGGAAACGGACTCTGCAGGTCTCTGAATTTGGTATCTAGTAGATTCTTCTGGAGTCATCACTTGAATAACATCAATATATTCATCTTCATACACTTACTACTTGAGTCATAAAACCTTTCTCTTCCTTAATACACCAATATCTCCACTTCCTGGAAATTTCTTTCACACAAAACTTCACATAGTTCTCATTAGCAACATTAGTATAAGTGAAGTGATAAAACCTTTTGAGTCCAACTTCAATTGAAAACCATCAAAACAAAAGCTACTGTACCAACTCCTTCCGAAAACCCAAAAAGAATTCAAAAAGGAAATCGAATAAAGAAGCAGATGCAAGAGTGACAAAATCTGTCAAAACAGACCAGCAGGTAAAGATCAAATTTTTCGAAAATCTTATGTTGCTCAAATGAAAAAGATCAAAACTAACGAAAGTTAAATAACGTCCTGGGGAAGAGGAACAAAAAATTACAGCTCAATCGGACATACAGAGATCTCTCACGAATTTTTACGGTGAAGCACAAAAATCTGTTTCAGGATAGCAACTTACCCAAATATTACTTCTCTCTCATTAGAGGTTGATCTTGACACAAAAACCAAACAAAACAGATAAGGAGGGGTTATTACCGAAGTAATAACTTCCAAGACTCAAAGAAACAAAAAAAAACTAAAAGCAAAAACAAATTGGATTGTCTCCCATAAAGCTCTTTCTTTATAGCCATTAAGATGGACATGATAATTTAGAAGAAGCTCTCATAGGGATATGAATTGAAGTGAAAGAGGGCATTAAGAAGTAAAAACACACACACATTTAAGTCTAAACCACTTCCTATGCAAGGGGATTTTGGAAACAAACAAGTTATTGAAACCAAAGGCAACTTGCATAAGAAGGCAAAAGAAGTGCAACATAAAAACTTTCAACATAAAACGAGGGAACTTGATATTATTGAGATTCATAAGAACACTTTTCCCTCTTTCATAGTAACTTTCAGTATCATGCATAAACTTAACAATATAGCTATCACAAGGACCATCATAGCAATGATTACTTATTCTAACAGAAAACATGGGAATATTAGCTCTCATAACACTACTTTGTGAAACAATATTAGAGGTATCCTTACAAAGGATAGTGTGTCCCTCTTTTTCATATTTAGTGACAAAGTCTTTCACATTTGCTATTATAGGTTCATCAACCATTTGTTTATCAGGTTCAACAGCTTTTTCCATACTTTCATCTACCATGCTAGCCATCATAGAATGTTCCTTTACCTTAACTGGAAAAGACATTTTCTCAATGTAAGGTTTGGGTAAGACATGATTAGCAGTATAAACTTCAGTATTTCTTGCAGGAACACTCTTAGCAATATCTTTATCAGGTTCATGATACTTATTCCACTTATTTTTAGTCACTTCAATGTAGGAACCAAAGGCCTTAAAATAAAAAGCAATAGCTTGAGAGTCTAAACCATAAGCATTTTTAATATTTTGAAAGTCATCAGTTCCCATAAAAGATTCAATGCATTCATAATCATAGTTTATACCTGACTTTCTACCTTTGTCATTCTCCCAAGCTTCAGCATTGTCTTGAATACGGTCCAGAAGATCCCATTTAACTTATTCTTCCATGCGAGTGAATGATCCAGCGCAAGAAGCATCCAATAAATCCTTATCATGTAGAGGGAGCCTTGCATAAAAGTTATTGATAATAATATTGTTGGGGAGCTCATGAATGGGACATTTGAGCATTAGTAACTCCAATCTCCCCCAAGCTTGAGCTGTACTCTCTCCATCAAGAGGCCAAAAGTTGTATATTTGATTCCGATCTTTATGAATCTCACTAGGAGGATAAAACTTTGAATAAAAGAGAGGCACTATTTCCTCCCATTCCAGAGCTTGACCATTCTTCAGCATCTTATACCATTCCGCAGCTCTTCCTTTTAGTGATAATGAGAATAACTTCTTCTTAAATTGATCTGTAGTAATACCTGCACACTTGAACAATCCGCATAATTCGTGTATAAAGAGTAAATGATCACCGGGATGGACAGTTCCATCCCCAACATAGTAGTTATCCATAACATGATCAATAATTCTTGTAGGTATTTTGAAAACATCTTTCTCAGCAGGTGGTGGCTTATCTACTACCTTAGCAGTGGTAGTAGCTTTACCAAATAAGAAACTCAGCGAATTATCCATAACGAAAATAAAGCAACTAGCAAAAGTAAACAATACTCACAGTAGAAGTTTCCTTTACCAGTTCCACTCTCCAATAGCGCTTCACTCCCCGGCAACGGCGCCAGAAAGTAGTCTTGATGACCCTCAAGTATAGGGGGTGTATCGCAGTATTTTCGATAAGTAAGAGTGTTGAACCCAACGAGGAGCGGAAGGTGATGGCTAGTGGTATGGATCAGGAATTCTCTGCAAATACTTAGCAAACGGATTTTTAGGGTTTTTACATAAAGCAAGTAAACAAAGTACGAGTAAATAAAAGACAGTAGGAATAAGTGCAGCAAGTGGCCCAATCCTTTATGCAACAAAGGACAAGCCGGTTGTATTACTATAGAGGACCAAACGTTCTCGAGGACACATGGGAAGACTGTCAAGTGCTTTCTCTTCATATAATCGATTAATCTTCTTTAGCTTGCTAAGTGTTGTGTGGGTGAACCTGTGCTGATGTACCGCCCCATCCAATACTAATACATACTTGTGATTATACCCCTTGCAAACATCCGTAAGTATAATAAAGTAATTAAGGTAGAAACCTAACCACAGCTTTAAACTCTAAGACCCTTACGTCCCTTGTGCAATGGTTTCCTAACGGGGGTTCAGGTTTCTGTCACTCCGGCAACCCCTACGATTAGTAGCCAAATACACAATGCATTCCCCTAGGCCCATATAGGTGAAGTGTCATGTAGTCGATGTTCACATGACACCACTAGAAGAAGTACACAACAACTTAAATAACAATCTATTGAATCTTTCTCAACGCAACTCCACTACTAACAACAAGACTTCTCCCATGTCCTCAAGAACAAAACGAACTACTCACAAGACATCATATGGATCATGATCAGAGATGGAATAATGATGTATAACAATCTGAACATAAACAATAATTCAATGGTTCACTCAATAGCATCAACTACAAAGAGTAATCAACACCGGGAAAGTTTCCCCTATGAACTATGTAAGATTCAACGCAATTGTTATAGCAATATGGAGATGGTGATGAGGGTTCTGATGGTGATGATGGGGGTGATGATGATGATGATCCCGATGAAGTCTAGCTTGATGGTGGTGTTGATGGCGACGATCTCCCCTCTCTGGGAAGGAATTCCCCCGGCAGAAATCTGTCTGCTGGAGAGATCTTTCTCTCTCGGTGTTTCCCACCCCGCAAAGGCGGCGGAATCTTTCTGTGGTCGCTCCCCGAATCTTAGGGTTTCGTGGGGATGATATACGCTAGAGGAGAGAGGCTGGAGTGGGCCAGGGCGGCCACACCACTCCCAGGCGCGGCCTAGGCCTGCCCGCGCCATGGGGTGGTGTGGGCCCCCTGTGGCCCACCTCCACTCCATCTTCTGGCATCCTGTGTCTTTTGGAAAAATAGAATTTTCCGTATATTTTCCCGGATTTTCTGATCTTCGCGAATTTTGCCTCCAAACAACACCTTTTCCATCAGAATCCTGACTGCAGCGGTCCATGCTCCAAAAGTCATCAACCATGCAAAAACAGATGAAATAACATAAGTATCACCTCTCAATACGGAATATATCAATGAATAGTAGTGAATTAAGACATAGAATAGTGATACAAAATGGACGTATCAATAGCGCATAGGAAAGCGTGCTCGTCAAGTTCCTCCAAGCAAATCAAGATATCTTCGGATGGCAGCCATCTGACATGACCGGAGTACCTAGGGAACTTGCCGAGCACTCTCTAAATGTAAACCCGAACGCTAAAGCCGTCAAACAGTCCCTACGATGTTTTGGCGATGTAAAGCGTAAGGCAATAGCTAAGGAACTAGCCCGGCTCGAGTTAGCCGGATTCATAGAAGAGGTAATCCATACTGATTGGTCGGCCAACCCTGTAATGGTCCCTAAAAAGGACACCACTGATTTAAGGATGTGTGTTGATTATACTGCCTTGAACAAGGCTTGTCCCAAAGATCCGTTTGCTCTGCCTACAATTGATCAAGTTATCGACTCTACGGCAGGCTCGGAACTCCTCTGTTTTCTCGACGCATATTCCGATTATCACCAAATTCGGATGAAGGAATCGGATAAAATCACAACTTCATTCGTAACCCCCTTCGGAACCTTCTGTTTCGTTACGATGACCTTTGGGCTCAAGAACGTAGGAGCTACGTACCAGCGCACTATGCAGCGTTGCCTCCACGACCTAATCGGACGCAACGTACATGCATATGTGGATGACATTGTGGTGATGTCCAAAAATAAGGAAACATTAATTCCTGACTTGGAGGAAACGTTCGCCAATCTACGAAAATACAATATAATGCTTAATCCGAAGAAGTGTTTCTTTGGAATCCCAGCTGGAAAATTGTTAGGTTTCATCGTGTCTCAAAGAGGCATAGAGGTGAACCGAGACAAGATTAAGGCTATACTCAATATTTCCACGCCAAATCACCTGAAGGACGTTCAAAGACTAACTAGTTGCATTGCTGCAGTCAGTCGGTTTGTAAGCTGGCTCGGAGAAAGAGCTGCACCACTTTACAAGCTCCTGAAAAAGACCAAGAAATTTGTTTGGACTGATGAACCTGAAGCTGCATTACAAGATTTGAAAGAAGTACTCTCGTCTGCTCCTATCCTTGCAGCACCGGAACCAAGGGAAACGATGTTGCTCTATCTCGCTGCGATAAACATTGTTGTCAGTGTCGTCATGGTAGTGGAGAGACCAGAGGAAAATCAGGAACACCTGGTGCAGCGTCCGACTTATTATCTCAGCGAGGTCCTGACTGAATCGAAGCAGCGGTATCCGCACTATAAAAATCTGTCTTATGGTGTTTTTTGCATCCCGTAAGTTACGACATTATTTTCAGGAACATCCAATTACCGTGGTGAGCACAGCTCCCATGAGAGATATAATCAATAACATCGAAGCTAAATGATGTGTCGCAAAATGGGGCATAGAGCTTTCAGCTTTCGATATTGAGTATAAACCTCGGACATTAATCAAATCCCAAATCATTGCTGACTTTGTTGTTGATTGGACGGAGACAAAGGAGAATATGACCCTCCATGAGTCGGAATATTGGGCCCTATATTTTGACGGGTCTAAGGCTCGCAGGGGCTTGGGGGCTGGCGTGGTGCTCAAATCACCCCAAGGAGATAAACTTCTATATGTGTTGCATATCCACTTCACGGCGACAAATAATATTGCCGAGTATGAAGCACTGCTGCATGGAATCTGGATTGCTAAGGATATCGGCATCTGACGTTTGATGTGTTACGGAGATTCGGATCTTGTTGCTCAACAAGTGTCAGATATTTGTAATGCAAATAAACACATGGCATCATATAAAGCTATCGCGGATGATCTATCTAAATCGTTCGAAGGGTTTGAGGTTCAGCACATCCCTCGAGCAGAAAATGAGGAAGCAGATGCATTATCTCGGATAGGCTCTGCACAGAAAGAGGTCCCGGATGGCGCTTTTTTAGAGCACCTCAAAGTTCCTTCAACAAAAGGAGTAGACAAGGAATATCCGACCAAATCCGACTCACATTTACTAGCAGTTCTGGCTGTAATTCCCAACTGGACTCAACCCTACCTTGACTACTTGGTAGATGGTATGTTACCTAAAGACGAAGCTCTGAGCCGGCAGATCGTCTGACAAGCAAAATCCTATACTATAGTTAGTGGTGATCTCTATAAACAAAGTGTGTCTAGGGTTTTTCTGCGCTGCGTATCTCCGGAAGAAGGAGTGGAAATCTTAAGAGAAATCCACAAAGGCAAGTGTGGTCACCATGCTGCAGCCAAATCTTTAGTGGCAAAAGCTTTTCGACATGGTTTTTTCTGGCTTACAGCCGAAGCAGATGCCGAACGGCTGGTTAAGGCGTGCAAGGGCTGCCAAAAATACGCCAAACAAGCTCATGTTTCGGCTGATCAGATGCGAACAATACCTATAACATGGCCTATTGCGGTCTGGGGGCTTGACATGGTAAGACCATTCAAACGGGCTCCAAGTGGATTTACTCACCTCTTAGTAATGGTGGATAAATTCACCAAATGGATTGAGGCTAAACCCGTCACTAGTTGTGATGGAGCAACAACCAGAAGACTTGTCAAGGATATTATAATCCGGTATGGTTATCCACATAGCATTATCATGGACAATGGGAGTAACTTCTCTATGGGATAACTTGCTGAATTCTGCAACGAACAAAATATCCGGCTTGACATTACGTCAGTCGCACATCTGCAGGCTAATGGACAAGTCAAAAGAGAAAATGGTTTAATCCTACAAGGCCTAAAACCAAGACTCGAAGCACCACTATAACATGCTGCGGGGGCTTGGGCAGAGGAATTACCCTCTGTAATATGGAGCTTGCGAACAACTCCAAACAGGTCAACCAGATACACACCTTTCTTCTTGGTCTATGGTGCTGAAGCAGTTCTTCCTAGTGATTTGATTCACAATTCTCCTAGAGTTGTCGCATATATTGAAGAAGATGCCGAGATTTCTCGACAAAATGATCTCGACTTAGTCGAAGAAGTTTGCGTCATTGCTGAAATGAGATCAATAGCCTATCAGCAGAAGTTACGCAAGTATCATAGCTATAGAGTTAGAAATCGATCTTTCAATAAGGGTGATTTGGTTCTCCGGCTTGTGCAATAAAGAAAGCACAAACTTTCCCCGGTATGGGAAGGGCCCTTTTTGGTTAGTCGAGTATTGCACAATGGTTCATACTATCTAACTGATATGCGGCCAGTCAAAGAAAGACCTGCTACTAAGAAGAGAAAGAGAGTTGGAGGCAGTACAAACCCTGATGCATTAGACAGACCATGGAATATTGCTCAGCTACGTCCCTTTTATTCTTAGTTTATACTTCTTTGTAATAATATATGTGTACATGTTCAAAAAGAAATAAAGTATTGGTTGCCTCAAATTTTTCTGAGAAGTTTTTTACCATCTTATTTCCGAATGATCATGTCACAGTCGAAAATCCCAGAATACTTGAAAGTACTTTATGCTCATGCTTGTTCTGGTTTAGATTTCCGATTCTAAAATTGCTACCTTTGGGTATAAGTTTAATTTTTATAGTCTGTGCTTTGGTTATTTGTCTGATTGCCGGATGCAGGTAATTTCTGAGCAGTGAATTGTTGGTACTGGAAGCCGGCTTTGTTTCCGAGTTTAAACTGGTTTAGCAATTGAGCTCCGTTGCTCCGCAAAGTTTCCGTGCTAAAGGTTGGCTGGCTCACGAAAGGGACGAGGCGGAAAGCCAGATAAACAATAAGTGCAGACAAAAAAAACAAGTGCTTATGCAAATATTTCAGGCACATAAACATTTAAACCAAAAGTGCTGAATAGATAAAATAAAACTTGGCACTAGCAAAAGTTTCATACTACTTATTTACAGATCCATGTTGTTTTCAGAATAACAAATTGTTTTCCTGATGCTCTATGATGCAGGGGAGAGGTAGGAGCTGCCGGCTCGCTGGATACATCACCTTGATAACGATCCGAGATGTTCAAATCCGATACGGTTTGTTCATCGTCGAAAAATTCTGCTGTTTCTTCGGAGGGCGGAGGTGGCGTGTCCACGCGGGTGAAGAAAGGAGTGTCGTAGCTGGTCAAGTTAGCTACGTGACACCCATATCCGGCGCAGAAGTCCATGATGGCCTTGATGTCTTGCTCCTGTCCATCTTCATCCACTTTGCACTACCCTCTGGTTACTTGCCAGATTTCCATGTTTCCATGGTGGCTCATAACCATGGTAAGAGCATTCTGCGCCGCCGTGCAGAGGACATGTTCCAGTCCTGGACAAGCTGCAACATCTCCTTGGCCTTGTCTCGCACTTGAAAGCCAGACATGCTATGCATATCTGGAACCTTGATAACTTCACCAATATCCTCGATGGATTGGCGGAAGTCATGAAACAGATCGCTGACTTGTGTAACTCGGCTGGTGCAAGACTCGGCAAAGGTTGAGTCCAGTAAGTTCAGAGGACCTATGCATATAATGCAAAATGGTTAGTAGATGAAATCCAACATCGAAAGAGTCGAAGAATGTAGACAAGTCTGAAAGATGGAAACATACCAAAGATGACATCGTCGACTTTGGTTTTCTCTTCACGAAGGCTCTAGAGCTCAGCCCGGAGTGCATCAGCGATATCCCTCTCTCTAAACAAGTCATTGTTGAGATCTGAGATTTTCTTATCCTAGGATGCAATCTTATGATCATGCTCATCGGTGGCCATGGAGGTGGATTCGAGAATTTGAGCAATGCTCTTCTCATGATCCGCCTTAAGCTTATCCAGCTCTTGGCGGAGTTCCTTGTTTTCCACCACCAGGGTCTTAAGATTCTCGGCCTCTTCAATCATAGCACATGACTGCTTTACCAGTGCAGTAAGTCAAAAGAACAATAGTTCAACAAAATATTCGACTATGAAAACACAAGACAAGGTTTGAGTTTTGGAATGTTTACCTTCGACCTCATCCTTGGAAACTTTCAATTGTGCATTTTCAAGCCAGAGAGCTTTAATCTTCTTTAATAAATCCTGGTTATAGGAATATACTTTCTGTAAGTCAGAATACCCAAAGTAAGAAGTCTACTAAAGACTTGGGCTAATATTTTTACTAATATCAGCACGAGCCTTGGGGGCTACACTAGTTCATTCTTTGGCATCCTAGTAAAGCATAAACCCGGATTATCTATCCAACTTCATGCTTGGGGGCTAGAGGATATGATATAAAGTAACATAAAGAAAATGTGAGTTAGAATTCTGACTTACATATTGTTCATGAGCGAGCTTGTTCAAACTCGCATTCACTTCGGTGGTAACCTTCTCGGCGAGGGTTAGGGGGACAACTGGCGGAGTTGGAAGTTCGCCGGTCCTCCGCTTCTCGTCTCGAAGACGGACTTGTTCAAGAAGATCAGAGTTCTTGATGTCCTCTGCTTCTTGTGCTTCTTCTTCGGCAGAAATGGTCTGGCTTTCAAGGCATTCCCTAGCCAACCGTTGGATCTCCTCTGCAGATTTCCGAGATAAGCCAAATTTGGCAAGTCCCGGATTGCTCAAGAGGTTGTCGGTGAAAACTTCTGCCGATGGATGATTACCCGAAGAGGGTTCACCCTTATCAAAACCTGAGTCACCCATGGTGACGTCAGTCTGCTACTCAAGGATCACTAGCTCCGTTCAAGGAGTCGGATCTTCTACAACGGTCAGAGATGGAGTAATCTCTGGCGCTGCAGAAGGCTGAGGGGCAGGAGTCGGAGGAGCCACGGCAGGAGAAGCCAAAGTTATCTTCGTCTGACGTAGGGGCTTAGAAGTAGCTCCCTTCCCCTTGCCCTTGATGAGATGTTTAGCTCTGAGAAGGTAATAGAACAAAGAACATTACATCTCGGAAGAAATCACAAATGAAGTACAAAGGCGGAAGTTGTGCGGAAAGTTACCTTTTCACAACGGGCACCTCCTTTGTGCCGATAGCCATTGTCGGAGCTTTACGCTTCTGAGGAACAACGTCCGGCAGTGGAACTATTTCCTCCTCCTGGGAAACCTCACGAGGATATCCCTCGATAGGAGCTAATTCTGACTCGGGGAGGTAGGCAAGCTGAAAAGAAGATAATATCTCAGTATTGTGAAATAACTTAAAGATGAGCACATAAAAAGGGTTGTTGCTAAAGCTTACCAGCACAATGGGATCTTCCGCTCTATGCATGTCCAGGGATACCTCCGGAATATTCCTCTCGATCCACTCCCTTATCAGCCATTTGATTTGGCTTATATAATCTTTCTCTGTGTAGGATTTGGGGCTGATGTGGAGGGAATCTTTCTTAGACGACATGATGGAATGCATCAGTCGATCTCCATGTTGTTGGAGGGCTTGGATCTGGCGTGATACCCAGCACTGGACCAAGTCGGACCCTCTCAGGCCCTTGTGCTTCATCAGATATTCGATCCACCTCTTGGCGAGAAGCAGATCATCACTGAGAGCCAGAGCAACCTCGTCCCAAGATTCTCGAGGCGTGGTGGCTCCATCGACGAAAGCCGACAAAGAAGTAGCTTTGCCGGGAGCGGGAATATCCTTATGATAGAAAAAGGTAGCCGGCCATTTCTTGACCGACTCACTAGCTAAGATCCGAGGATAGACGCGCTCACCCCTAACGGAAAAACTAATAGTGCCGGTAATGTAAGGATTACGGGCAGTGATGGAATTTCTCCGGACTAAGAAGTAGTACCGCAAGAGAGTAAGGCTCGGCCTAATGCCGAGATACCCCTCACACCAAGATGCGAACGCACTCATCTCTAAGATGGAGTTCGGGGGGAGATGGTGGAGTTGAACTACATAGTGGTCAATAACCTCAGAAAAGAAATCTGAGGGGGGAAAAACTTAAACCTCTGTCAAGGTGAGTGCCGAAGTGCACTCGCTCGCCGTCGCGAGGGTTGGGGATGACCTCACCGAGGCCGCTCCACCAATCGCCGGCGCGGAGGAGCCCTTCTTCTTCTACGCCGTGGATCTTGGCGTCGTCGAGGACGCACGGGATCCAGACCCCTGCGCCGGAGGATGATGTGAAAGCCATTTTTTCCAGTGCGCCGGTGACCTTGGATGGGCGGCGCTGGGAATTTTGGGGGTTGAAGAAGCTATGTGTGCGCAGAAAGAGTAGAGAAGAAGGAAACAACACTGGGAACAGGTGAAGAAGATGAGGAAAAGAAATCCTCACCCCTTATAACCACCAGCCGCGTCAAGATTCGTGCAAATGCTACAGTAAACATGCCACGCGTCGTGGAAAGGACTGGGAAGCCCCCACGCGATGATTACGCCGCCTCGATCTCCACGCATGAATTCAAACGGCGCCTCGGTTCCACGAAAGATGGACCCACCAACGGTCATGCTGACAGGAAATATCTGTCAGTGACGTGACTTGACCATAACTAGTGTTAGAGGACGTCAGAGACCAAGTTCCGGCTTAGTTTGAATTTCGAGCTGGAAATCCGAATAACGTATTTATAGGTCTGGCTCATTTTTTAGACCCCGATCGTATCTTTTATTGTGAAGTTTCAGGAACCCTTCAAGATTCCGCAAGCCGAAGATCAAGCTAGACGATGATAATCCGACTTTGGATCTTGGAGGCCTCTAGGGGCTGCTGTTGGGGATATACTTTCCGGGTATCCTTACTATACCTCACTGACCAGGGTGGCCCACTTTGGGTTAGAGCTTTGCTTCACGGGCGTCCTAGTCAGGGAGACGAGATGGGGTCTAGTACGGCTACGTGAAGGCCTAGAATACTTACCTACATAGGCCCATAGTGTTACTTGTAGTCCAAGATGTACTCTGTAGCCGACTCTTAGTCGTAGCCGGATAGATCTCTCCTATAAACCCTAGGCCGGATATCTATATAAGCCGTCCTAGGGATAGCCTTTAGGGCAACCCTGACAATAGTCTACAATCTCAACTCGCACAGGCAAAACCCTTGTAACCCATATTCCGGCTCTGTCGTATTACTGGATTGCTAGCAGGAGTAGGATCCATCCAAAGACGGTGGATTCGAACCTGGGTAAACTTGTGTGCTCACCGTCCCGGAATCCCGTACGACTCACACCCCTCTCTTCCACACACCTCGAGGACCCCCTCATGGCGTACTTGTCATCAATCTAACGACAGTAACCTCGTGAGGCTAGCGAGCAATACAACAAAGTAGGAGTAGGGGCTTTACCTCCTCACGAGGGTCCCGAACCTGGGTAAAAAAACCGGTGTCAACTCTCTGTCATGCGTTCACTCTGCAGCTATAGCCGTCACCAAGATCCTTCGGAATCGCGTGTTCAGCCCCCTCCCAAACCAATGGATCGTTGGACCCAAGTTCCTTCACAGGAAAAATCTCCGACATTTGGCGCGCCAGGTAGGGGGCTGAGGCGTGCTTCCAAGACCTTCGGCAACCTCGGCAACATGTCGGCCAACAACGATACGCACACCGAGCGAGCTCTCCGTCGTGCGGCTAGCAAAGCCCAAACGGAGCCGGCTCCATAGCACACTGCCTCCGAGCAAGTCTCGTGGACGGAGGATGAGGGGGTGATGTCTATGCACGCTCTTATTCTTGTAGACAGTGTTGGGGCTCCAAGTGCAGAGGTTTGTAGAACAGCAGCAAGTTTCCCTTAAGTGGATCACCCAAGATTTATCAAACTCAAGGAGGAAGTGGTCAAAGATATCCCTCTCAAGCAAACCCTGCAATCAAGATACAAGAAGTCTCTTGTGTCCCCACTACCCAATACACTTGTCACATGTATAGGTGCACTAGTTCGGCGAAAAGATAGTGAAATACAAGTAATATAGATGATTATAAGTGGTAATTGCAATCTGAAATAAAAGTGGTAGCAAGCAAACATGTAACAGGACTAATTGTAAAAGGTTGTTTCAATGCTTAGAAACAAGCCCTAGGGATCATACTTTCACTAGTGAACACTCTCATATAAATATCTTCTCTTTATGATTCTACCCTGAACTACTCCCCGGTTGGACGATGTAGGGCTATAACAGCACACCTTAAAGTTTGCATTCCCCATCTAGATAACCCCTCACTGTCACCTTGAGCGCTAGTGGTTCCAATAGACACCACAATCTCATAGAGACATCCAACTCAAATTATACTCATGATAAGTATTTATGTAACCTTAGCCAAAGTGCCACACGGTGTGCACACTGTCAACTTCACACACGTGGGGATAAGCAGAGATTAATTAAAGCACTTGAGTAGCAGAATAGATCTATAGATTACAAAGCTCATGATCTCATAAGATCACGCATAGAGAGAGAGATGACCACATAGCTACCGGTAGAGCCCTTAGCCTCGAGAGAGAACTACTCCCTCCTCATCATGGGAGTCAGCAACGGCGATGGAGATGGCGGTGGAGTCGATGGAGATGGCTCCGGGGGCACTCCCCGTCCTGGTAGGGTGCCGGGAACAGAGACTTCTTTTCCTCGAATCTCCTCTTCGCTGGCGGCGGCGCTACGGAACTTTTCGTGGAAAATCTGATCTTCGCGAATTTCGCCTCCAAATAGTGTCATCCGAATCCTGACTTCAGCAGTCCATCCTCCAAAAGTCATCAACCATGCAAAAACATATGAAATAACATAAGTATCATCTCTTAATATGAAATATATCAATGAATAAAAGTTAATTATGATATAGAATAGTGATGCAAAATGGACGAATCAGGGGGCTCCTCCTACCGCCCATCGCGGGATCCTGCTCCTTCCTCACGCGGCATCACGTTACTCTCCCGCACCGCAGCTTCTCGTGGCCACCCGAGCAGCTCACCCCGGAGGCTGCCAAGCATATGGTGTGCGAGCTCCTAGACCATCCGCCAGCTGAGCAGGGCTAGGAGAAGTGGCGCGACCGGATTGCCGAGCTCCTTGACACCTCCACCCTCTTCCCTGAGGGCCCGGGGGCTCGGCCCGAGGGTAGGGGAGCCAGGGGCTGGGGGCTCACCCCCGCCTTGCTGGCGTGGGGTTGCGTCCAAGCCAGGTGACGTCGCGCCACCGCCCGCGAATAGTTGTCACATCATCTCGCCTCTCGTCGCCACAGCGTCACCCACGTGAGCACGAGGACCACCTCGCCGAGGAAATCGTTGCCGCGTGGCAGCAGAACCACGCGACCTCGACAATGGCAAGGCAAGTCCAAGCCAACGGCTACCTCGCCTTCACCAAGAACTTCCGCCATGTGGTCTGGCCTCACAAGTTTTGCCCGGAGATGCCGACGCGCTACAATGTCACCATGAACCCGTGCGAGTTTCTCTAGATTTACACCATGGGCGTCGAAGCGGCGGGGAGGAGACATTTGTGTCATGGTGAAACTGGTTTCCCCTGTGCCTGAAGGAGGCGGCCAGTACCTGGCTGATGAACCTCCCAAGAGTCAACCGACTCATGGGCGGAGCTCAACTCCCTCTTCATCTCCAACTTCAAGGGAACCTAGGAGCGCCTGCTCACCAACTACGACCTCTGCCAGATATGTTAGCATCCTGAGGAGACCCTCTTCAAGTTCCTGCAGAGGCTTAGTTGAGTCCGCAACAAGATCCCCAAAATCTCATACTTCAACGTCATCACCGCTTTCTCCAGGGGTTGTGAATGACGTCAAGATAAGGGAAAAGATCGGGATCTGGGGCGAGAGCCTCACCACCACCGCCGAGCTCTTCGTCATGGCCGAGAAGTGCGCTAAGGCAGAGGCGGGTGGATGTTTGGCCTCGCGGGAGGCAGAAACCACCCCCAAGGCCCTCGGGGCTTGTCAAGGGTAAGGACCAAGGATCCCAAGCACAAGTCCGCCACCGTCCTGGCAGCAGAGACGGATTGGAAGGGCCCTCGCGAGGGAGCCAGCGAGCCGGGAGCGGGACGAAAGCTCATACTACCACTTCCACAAGAAGCTAGACCCACCCCACCGATGACTTGCTACGAGTTCAAGAAACTCCACGACCTTCACAGCAACCAGAGGAAGGGGACATCGAGTGGCGAGCGAGGTGGCCCAAGGCGGGGGGGCAAGCAAGGAGGCAACCGTTGGAACAACAACTAAAGTGGGCGTGATGCCCCTCCGGCGGGACACCAAGCCAACGCCGCATAGCAGCACTCGCACCCCCAGGAGAAAGGACGTACCGAGAAGCCTAGGGGCTACCAAGTGTCGTAGGGTGGTATAGCCTGCATCCTTGGTGGCTCCCAAGACCCGACGTCCAACCGGGCACTTCAAGCTACTCACTCGCGAGACTCAGTTGCCAAACTGGGGAATCCCCTCACCAAAGCTCAAGTGGTCCCAGTGCGTCATCACCTTCGACGCCAGCATCCACCTCGTCTCCACTAGGCCCGTGGGAATGTTCCCCTTGATCTGCACTCCCCCATCAACAATATCGCGGTTGCAAATACCCTCATCAATGGAGGCGCGTGCCTAAATGTGTTCTCCACCAAGACTTTTGCCCAACTACAGGTGCCTTATGACAGGCTGATCACCATACCATCGGGCAGGGTGCACCTCTATCTGTCACGTTCTCCAGGGTGACAAGCGGATTCCACCATACCCATCAGGCAGGTGCGCCTCTCCATCACGTTGGAAAGCGCGACAACTACCGCACTGAACTCGTCAACTTTGATGTGGTGCACATCAACCTCCCGTAACAACGCCATCCTCGGCTATCCTTGCGATGGCCAAGTTCATGGCCGCCACACACCCCTGCCTACAACATGATCAAGATGCCTGGCGGCGCGGCGGAGTCACCATGGTCCGTTTGCGATGAGGTGGAAGCCTTCCGCTCCCTGGAGCACGCCTACCAAAAACCAGTGTCACCACCTATCTCGAGGATGTGGATGCCATGGGACTACGTCGAAGGATCCACTAGGAGGAAGCAGATGATGGCCTAGGAGAACGCCATGGCAAAGAGGGAAGCAGCCGCACTATTCCGCCTCGTGAGGGGCAGGATGGAAACTGGTGCCCGTGACCCTCAAGAGTGGCTCAGGAGCACCCCCGCTCATCCTCGTGAGGGATGAGGTGCCTCCCCGATGACGGCGAACGACGCGGGGGCTCTGGATTTCCCCATGGACTGTACCCAATGCGCGTACAACACCTGCTTCCCCCCATAGCGGCAACTAAATGGCCATATGAGCCAGCGGGCTGGGTTGCTAGAACGTGGACAAACCCCTCCGGATGGCGAGCTTGACTCTGCAACTTTTTAAAGGGGAACCCCGAAAAACCCTCACCCTTTATGGTTTTGCCTCTCGGCAGACCCCGTGCAAGCCGCGGTGGCATTTGTAATAAGCCTGTACTACGGGCGCTCCCTTGGAGCTTGTGCTACGCACGCGCTTGGCTATTTGGTTTTTCCTCGAAAAAGCATTTCTCCAAATACCGCACCCTTAGATTTCCCTCACACACTCCACACGAGCAGGGGATAGGGATGGTACCCTTCCCCGGGCCAGTTCCCTATCGGCATCAGAGCCTAAAGTGTCGAGCTCTAAACTCACGGGACAGTCCCGGCCATGAGTTACCTCGTCACACGGTTTCTGGTGCTTGAGATCCTCGTGCGGCGCGTGTACGGGGCCCCTAGCGGTGGGTGCTCTTTCCCTATGGCCCTCTCCTGGTAAGATCTATGGGGAAGCTCGTTAGGACCTAAAGTGTCAAGCTCTGAACCCCACGGCCTGTTCCTCAGCCATGAGTTACCTCACCCATGGTTCCTGACCTTTTTTTATCCTCGCGACGGCTCATGAGGCCCTTCTGCTCGTAGCCCGAGCTCGTCAGGACCTAAATTGTCGAGCTCTAAACTCCATGGCCCGTTCCTCGGCCATGAGTTACCTCATCCATAGTTCCTGACCTTGTTTTTATCCTCGCGGCGACTCATGAGGCCCTGCTCCTCCGCAGCCCAAGCTCGTCAGGACCTAAAGTGTCGAGCTCTGAACTCCACGACCCATTCCTCGGCCATGAGTTACCTCACCCATGGTTCCTAACCTTGTTTGTATCCTCGTGAAGGCTCATGAGGCCCAGGTCCTCCGCCAGCCCGAGCTCGTTAGGACCTAAAGTGTCGAACTCTGAATTCCACGGCCCATTCCTCGGCCGTGAGTTACCTCACCCACGGTTCCTAACCTCGGTTTTATCCTCGCGACGACTCATGAGGCCCTGCTCCTCCATAGCCTGAGCTTGTCAGGACCTAAAGTGTCGAGCTCTGAACTCCACGGCCCGTTCCTCGGCCGCAAGTTACCTTACCCATGGTTCTTGACCTTGTTTTATCCTTGCGATAGCTCATGAGGCCCTGCTCCTCTGCAGCCTGAGCTCGTCAGGACCTAAAGTGTCGAGCTCTAAAATCCATGGCCCATTCCTTGGCCGTGAGTTTCCTCACCCAAGGTTCCTAACGTTTGGAACAAGTCGCGTGAAACCCACAAAATGCTTGGCACGGGGGCTGGCGGGAAGAACACTTAGTCCTACGGCTTTCTCCTCGAGAGGCTTATGGGGTGACCCTAGAGACACGCTCTTCAGCGGTTAAACTTCACAGGGCCTAGAGCATGAGCTCTGAACTTATTAGCCCTAGTCGGTGGTAAGTCACCTTACCTATGGTTCCCAGCGCTTACAACACGTCGCGGACTTGAGGATAAGGCTTAGTAGATGGCCTGGGTTGCGGGCTTACGCCCAGGTTGCTGCGTCAGGGCTTGCTCCCCTTCCCTCCGGCCATGTGACCAAGGAACATCGCTGCCTGTGAGCCCTCGCGAGGCTGTGCCTCCTCTCAAGAAGGTGGGTCCTAAAGGTTACCACAGGACTCCTCGTCGAGGGTACGCATTGGAGCCTCTCCTCGAGAAAACTGCATGAATCCGCTACAATCAGCAAGCTACATCAAGCCACTCGGGCAACCTGAGGCCCGATAACTTGAGCTATTCCCTACGAGAATAGGGGCTACCCTCTTGAGGCGTTAAGATCCTCGTGGTCCTAATCAAGCATGGTACTACGCCACAGCAGTCCGGCCCGTTGGCTAAGAAGAGTTCTCGCCAGTAGTGCCCCGCAAGCACCGTCTTCGGGAATCACCTCGCCAACCGCTATGCTCGCCTCGCGAGGGCGCTGTCCTAGGACACTTAGCCCTTTGACGGACGTGTTTGATGCCTCTAGAAGGTCGTCCCTACGAAAAGAAGGCATGAGCCACCATCGCTGGCCTCGGCAAGAGGACGCTACTTCATGAACATGCAAAGAGAGGAATAACCAACACGGAGATCTGCTTATAGACATAAAAAACAAGTCTTCCTTGCAAACCCAACATGGGAACAAAGTACCAAATGGTACCACACCTACACTAGCAAAATACCTGTAGCTCCAGAGTCAAGGCGATTGGCGTGGTATGGGTCGGTCCCCGTCTCCTTAAGGGAGGTGCTCTGGGTAGGCCACTCGGCACAACAGGGTGTCGAACACCAAGACGGAGAGGTCCCTCCCCCGACATAGAAGAACCGCAACACGGAACCACACTGAATGTGGTGAGAAATGAGGAACTGGTTCCACCATCCTAGAGGTATATCTCATCAGACGGGAGGGTCTCCATGCTCACCCCGCCACCTTTGGTCCCCGCTAGAGTGTCGTAGCTCCACCTCCCCTAGAAGATCTGCCATAACTCCTAGGGCGAAGCGGGATGGGAGCCTCACCTTGATGAACCAGTCAGGGTTTCTGAGGATGACATGACCCTTTCAGACTCAGGGTCATCCTCGATCTTGATGACCATAGGAGCGGGGCCTCTAGAGCCGTGGCTCTCGGCAGGCAACGGGAGTGTTCAGGCAAGATCTAGATCCGGGCCTATCGCCACACCCTCCGTGGCAACCCATGCCACTCCCATGGGGGTGGTCGCGCACGCGCTTGGCGAGAGCCTCTCCCAAGGCCGTGCTCGCCTCCCGTGGGTGCAAGCACGGCGAAAGCCGTGCCAAGACCACCGCGCCTCCCTCGACCGCTCTCGTGTGGTCGCTCGCGGCCACTCTTCACCGATGGAGTCTCTACCGCCTCGGTCATCACAACCTTGACCTTCTACTTGGTCGATAAGCGTGGGGGTGCCATGAAAAGGGGGAAAAGGTTTCGATCCGAGAGCACAAGAGAGGAAGAAAGAAAGCAGCAACATGGAAGTGAAAAGATTCCTTCCCCACCTTTAACTGCGCTAGCCGAAAAGTCGTATTGATGCGCTGCATATGTGGTATAACCGCTAGGCCCCATGCGTCGTCGCGTCATGGGAACAACTCCTGAAGCAGGAATGGTGCACTCCAGATCTACGGGCGAGTACTCGCGGCCGTTTGGGCTTCACGACTAAGATTTGTTGGGGGGATACCCCGGGTAGGGTACGCGCCGGGGTATAAAGGCCGACGTTAACAATAAGGTATGGCACGGTCAAAGCGAGCTGGGCCGGGTCACCTCAAGGCAGGCCGGACCTATGGAGTAACCCGGAGCCGTGCAACATCACCCTAGCCTTAGCCCCGGCCGACATAAATATATGCCGGCCATGTTTGTCTGTCTCTTATGCAGAGGTACCCTCGTAGCCAGGTCGGCCATGTGCTAATCCAGACTACCACTTGGCTTCCAAGAGAAGGAAGGAATCTCCCGCTGGTCAGTGAAGCAAAACAGGGGGAAGGACCACCAGGGGGCAGGGCGACCAAGGGGACGTAGCTCGTGTCTGCTGATGCTTAAAGGCAAGGATTATGCAACGGGTTATGTTCAAAGTCCGGACAAGCCGTTAAAGAGAATAAAGAAGCCTCTAGCTTTAGTCGAGGGGCATATTCTGGGGATATGCTGCCACGTGTGCCCTAACATTGTGACCCGGGCTCCCCTATATAAGGAGCACCGGGGCCTCCATAGAGGGGGATCGATCATTTTCTCTGTCTCAGGTAGAACTCTAGAGCTAGGAAGTGGGGAGTAAGAGACATAGTCTCCTTCTCACCAAGAGCTTGTGGAGCACCTGTAAGCACCATTGATAGAGCAAAATACAAGAACTTTTGTGCGTTGAATAACCACGTTTTCCCTCCCTGGATTCCCCTAGCACTCATTGGCCCCATCTTTAGCCTATCCAAGGCATCTGCCGTGCCACCACCACGACAGTTGGCGCCCATCGTGGGGCCAGCGGTGCTAGCAGGGGTGAAAATCCGGACAGGAAGCATCTCCAACAGTGGCGAGCGCGTCGTCTCCGGCCTAGTTCAGTTATTTGGAGCGTTGGACTACGTCAGCGACAACGCAGGGAGCTTCGGCGGGCGTCCCCCTCCGTGCAACAGCATTTTCATCAAGCTTGGCGCGCACAAGATCTACGTCGGCGTGGATGAGTCCTGCGTTCATCCGCGGCATGTCGTCGAAGGAGGCGAGCCACCTCTCAGGGAAGCTCGCGGAGTGCGTATCACTTGCCCCGCCAGCAGCGTTGAGGTCATGATGGCTGCACCAGACGCGGGAGCAAGCATAGACCCGGCGCTAGAGCCAGAAGTCACCCCAAAATAGGCAAGATCTAAGTCCCTCCACTAGAAAGGCCAGAGAATGTGCTCTAGCAAGCAATAGATAGCCTAGCAACACCGATAGCTCCTATGGTAGATCCAACTCAGGCGCAGGCTGAGCTAGAGGAAACTAGGCAGAAGATGTTAGCTGGTGCGAAGAAAGTAGCAGAGTTACAGCAGTCCTTGCACATTACTCTGAGGGGATATGCAAAGGCAAACCGCTTAGATGGAGCAAGAATCCGAGGTAGAAACCTGATCACTGAGATTGACAAGGAGTACGAGCCTAGGCCGCGTCAGACAGCCATGATCGTAACAGGAGGGCTGGACAGGTACAGTACCCCGGCAAAGAACCTCATGGCAGCAAATGCAGCTGCATCCGAGTTAGAAGGTCTAACAAGAGAGGCCCGAGAGAAAGGCAACAAGAGAGGGTGAAACGCTTCTTGTGAGGGTCGATTGCCGGCAAAACAAAGGAAATGAACAAGGCAAACCCGGCGCCACTAGGAGCATCACACGTGGTTCATTCGGCTAGAAATAATCCGGCCTAGTACGGCGCTTCCGCATCATCTTCGGGTCATAACCCCAGGAGAGAAGAAGTAAACTCCGGGAGAAGAGACAAGCAAATGGTCCCCTATGATCTGGTGAGGGCTGGAAAAGGCAAAGCAGTGCAAGTTGACAAAGATCACCATCGTACCAGCCAAGGTGAGGCCGGCCGAGGTAACCGCAACCAAGGCAATGTCGGTCAATGGAATGCTGCCAATGGCAATGCCGGACAGCGTGATCCAGCGAGAGCAGGTCATAATGCACCTCGGCAGGAGGAAATACAGGTCAAGCAGCACAACAGCAAAACGCTTGTCCGGATCGAGAGAGGTATAATGATGGTTATTTGGCAATGGTCAACAATGGATACCACAGACCGGAGCATCATATAACTGGATCAAGACTCGGGAGTAGGAACTTACACCCGGATGATGCATGGCTGAAGCTGGACAGGATTTATAGGTCGGAGCTGATCGAGGTATAGGGTCCACCTGGTCTGGCATGCTTTGGGCCACGGATCATGAGGGAGCCACCAGTGGTGAACTTTCAGTTGGCCAGGGGAACAAGGACATACGATGTAGCATAAGGCCGGAGGATTGGCTTATTGATTACACAACAGCAGTCAAGATTGCAACTAGAAATTTGACATGGGCGGTGAGGTATGTGCCTCAAATGTTAGAGGGGCCAGCAAGAGTGTGGCTGAACAACTTGCCACTAGGAAGTGTTAACTGCTAGCTGGACTTTCAGGAGTTATTTGTTAGAAACTTCTCGAGCACTTATAAGAGGCCCAACAGACCACAGACTATGGTGTTATGCAGGCAGAGACCGAATGAGCCAGACCGAGATTTCCTGACTCGGTGGTGCAATGTGCGAAACTCATGCGAGGGGGTAATTGAATCACAAGCAATTGTGTGGTTCGCCCAAGGCTGTAGATATGGAAGTATGTTGTGGCAAAGGCTGCAGCGAGATATGCCAACAACTTTGGCTGAGACGATCCGGATCGTAGATTCATATGCTTTGGGAGACGCAACTCAACCCCGGCTAATGGCAAGTGAGGCAAACAAGGAGTATTATAACCAAGATGGCTCTGGGTCATCAAGGAGAAATTATTCCGAGGCAAGAGACGGGATGAACATCCGGATTATCGGTACAGCTCACAGCAAGTGGCAGCTATGGACCGGGATCAGCCCAATGTCGGTGCTAGCCAGCACCAGAAAACTGGAGGGGCAAAATTGGCAACAGAAGAGTGAAGGGGGAAGCCTTGGATCCCAGAGCAGAAAAGCAATGGTAGGAGCGAAAGGATCAACCGAGGTATACGTTGAGTCTATGTTGGATCAACCTTGTAAGTTTCGTACGCCAACTTCGAATAGTCTGGCGAATCATACGACCCGGCAGTGCGAGAGGATGAGGAAGTTAGAGCAAGGTAATTCGGGGAATGCTTAGGCACCTCAGAACGAAGCACCTCGGCAGCAATTACTCACTAGAGGGAACAACAATAGCTCATGCTGCCTCCGCCCCACCGCGAAGTATGAAAACCAAGAAAAGGAGGGATAATGTGCATCAAGTGAATAACCAACAGCAATAGGATCAAGGATACCGTGTAAATGAGGGGAGAAATGAATATAGGGAGCATCATCAAAGCTACTTGATACATTGCAAATGTATCTATAATTATTGATGATCCATGCTTGGTTTTATCCACTTTCTTGTGTTTTGTTCCAACTTTGGAGTACTTTTCATATGATTTCTTGGACTAACATATTACAAGAGCCACAGTGCCAGCTGCCTGGTTTCTACTGTTTTTGGTTCCAGGAAAGTCAGAAAATGAATATTCTCAGAATGGGACGGGACAAAAGCCGAAGTGCCTATTTTTCTGGAAGTGATCAAGTGCCAGAATACGAGACGGAGAAGGGCCAGGGAGCCACCACACCACCTGGCCGCGCGGCCAGGCCTGGCCCGCACCAGGGGTGGTGTGGCCTCTCCCGACACCCCCTCGGCCTCTCCTTCCGCCTATATATTGCCCTCGCGACGAAAACCCTAAGTACCCGATCAAAAATCCACGAAAGAGTCTGTATCCGCCGTCATCTCCATCCCTAGATTTGGGAGGGATCTGAAGCTCTTCCCGGCACCCTGCTGGAGAGGG
Source organism: Avena eriantha (assembly GCA_910589775.1). Lineage (NCBI taxonomy): Eukaryota > Viridiplantae > Streptophyta > Magnoliopsida > Poales > Poaceae > Avena > Avena eriantha. Next base: position 303,950,984 of record OU342740.1, on the reverse strand, counting down.
GAAAACTAGATGGCTGGTTCTCCTACTTTGTGCTTTCATGTTTAGATCTTGTGAGCTCGTTCATGATCAAGATCATCTATTTGTAATTCATACATGTTGTGTTTGCGGGGATCCGATGGATATTGAGATGCTATTTCAGATTGATTATTGATTCTATCATGTCTTGTTATTTGAGATCTTGCATGCTTTCTGTTGTAGTAGCTATCTTGGCCAAGTAGATGCTAGCAACTCCAAGAGTTAGTATTTATGCTCGATAGTGGGTTCATGCCTCTGGTAATCTGGGCAGTGACAGAAATCTCTAAGGTACTAGATGTGCTATTGCTACTAGGAGAAAAAAACAATCCTTTGTTCATAGAACAATCGTATTGTTTACTTTACATGCAGTTCGTAAAGCAATAATCTATTGCTTGCAACTAATACTAGAGGGGGTTCGGATGATAACCTAAAGGTGGATTATTAGTCATAGATGCAGTTGGATGGCGGTCTATGTATTATGTTGTAATGCCCAATCAAGTTTCAGAGGAGTCAAGATGGTTAGTATATGCATGTATTGCTTTCTCGGTTTTTGTCAATGCCCCGCTGTAATTTGTTCACCTAGCATGTTATCTATCTAAGGAGAGCCACCTCTAGTGAACTATGGATCCCGGTCCTTTTCTTTACATACAATCTACAACGGTTTACTGCTTTGTGTTTACTTTCTGCAAACTTTTACTTCTTTCCATTCGATACGTTTAATCCTTTGTTTTTCACAAAAACACGGTGAGATGAGATGACAACCTCATCGCCAGTTGGGGACAAAGTTCGGTGGTGTGTTGTGCAGGTCTCCACATTGCTACTAGCACCGGTAGTGCACCCTGCCAAAGCTCAGCTAGTAACACCTTTGGGGTTGTCCTGCTCCTCTACTGGTTCGATTAAACCTTGGTTTCATAACTGAGGGAAAAACTTACTGCTGTGCTCATCATACCTTCCTCTTGGGGTTTCCAACGAGCTCTACATCGAAAGTCGAGCGCATCAAGATCTTTTCTGGCGCCGTTGCCGGGGAGTCAAGGACATCTTCATAAGGGGAGTCCCTCATAACCAATCTCTTTACTTGTTGTTTTTGTTTTGCTTCGTTTTATTTTTTCTTTGTTTGCTTGTTTTGTTCTTCAAAAACACAAAAAAAATGTTTTACTTGTTTGCTTTCTTATTTGAAAACCCAAAAAAAAGACTACTCTTGAAAACACTAAGTTGTGTGACTTCACTAGCACCAACAACAATGATTTTATGAGCACGCCTATTGCTCCACTGTGGCTGAAAATACTTTCTTTGAGATAAAACCTGCTTTACTCGGTCTTGTTATGAGAGAGCAATTTTCTGGTATTGGTAATGAAAATGCTGCTTCCCATCTAAATAACTTTTGAACTTTGTGAGATTCAAAAGCATAGGGATATAGATGGTGATATTATTAAACTGAAACTGGTTCCTTTCTCTTTGAGAGGAAAATCTAAAGAATGGTTGAATTCCTTAACTAGGAATAGTATTGATTCTTGACTAAGTGCAAAGATGCTTTTATTGGAAAATACTATCCTCCTGCTAAGATTATATCCATGAGAAGTGAAAAATGAAGTTTAAACAACTTGATAATGAGCATGTTGCTCGAGCTTGCGAACGAATGAAATCTTTGGTAAATAATTGTCCCACTCATGGACTGACTGCTTGGATGATCATCCAAACTTTTATGCAGGATTGAACTATTCTTCAAGGAACCTATTGGATTCAGCTACTTGAGGTACCTTTATGACCATCACTTTGGGTGCTGCAACAAAACTTTTGGACAATATGATGGTTAATTATTTTGAATGGCATACTGAGAGAGCTCCACAAGGTAAGAAGGTAAATTCTGTTGAGGAAACCTCCTCTTTGAGTGATAAGATTGATATTATTATGTCTATGCTTGTTAATGGGAAAGCCCATATCGATCCTAATAATGTTCCTTTAGCCTCTTTGGTTGCTCAAGAAGAACAAGTTGATGTGAACTTCATAAGAAATAACAATTTGGGCAACAATGCTTATGGTAATAATGCTTATAGGAACAATTTGGTAACCACACATTATAAGCCATATCCTCCCAACAATGGTAATGCTTATGGAAATTCTTACAACAATAATAAGAGTGCTTTTCT